>BSWB01000004.1:83152500-83833750 GCA_033239125.1 Fagopyrum homotropicum
ATTTACTTGGTCAACTCTATCTTCTTGCAACTAATTAGATTTTCTTAGCATTTTTGTTTTTTTTTCTTTAATTCCAGCAGTAAATTAAAAAAAAAAAGAAAAGAAAATCCGAATTCAAAAAAAAAAAGAAAAAAAAAAGAAAGAAAAGAAAAAGGAAAGAAAAGAAAAGAAAGAGAAGAAATCAGCCTTAGTATTCATTTCATTTCATTTCATTCTTGCTAGCTTATTCTTGTTTTATTTCATAGTTTGTAATAGTTGAAGTTGTGCTTGCTAAGTGTTATTGTTCAACAACCAAAGAGGATTACAAAGGAGCTCATCTCACTCAAAAGTTGTGCTTGCTAAGTGTTATTGTTCATCCACCAAAAAGGACAATAAAGGAGCTCATCTCACTCAAAGGGACCAAGCCATTCACGCCTAGCCTAGCTTCACCCTAGCCTAGCCACGCCTTGGCCCACGCCTAGCTCACTTCACTCGAGCCACGCCTTAGCCTTGACCAACCCTTCTACACACACCTTTGGTGTCCAAGGTTTACTTGCTTAGGCTTGACGAGTAAGTTCTTTCAAGGCTTATCTTGAGTTCAAACTTTGAGTCCATACTTAGTTGCATATAACATTCGTGCAACTTGTCCTTTCCGTTTTGAGTCTTCTCTTCTCTTTTATTGAGTCAAACAAGTTTTTAAGGTGATTGAAATCGAATTTCGCTTCTACTTTAAAGCTTTTGTTTGGCTAAGTATTGAACTCACGTGAGGTTTTTGACTAATACAAGACGAGCCATCAACAAGCTTGTTGAGCACCACTAGAGAGTGAGAGTTTGCTTTCGAGTGATACATTTTGAGGCATTTTTTGTTTCACATAACCTAACGTGTTTGAGTGTTTTAGTGTCTTTGAACAATGTCAGGAACTCCCACAGGTACGCCAAGCCCCGAGCCTATCACCCCGGAGTTGTTTAACCTTATCAAGGGCTTGAAAGATAGCATTGAAGGGTTAACTACAAGGCTGTCCAACTTGGAGGCGTCTTTGAAGGGTTAACTACAAGGCTGTCCAACTTGGAGGCGTCTAAGGTAGTTCTCGAGCCTCGGCCACTAGGAGGCAACATGCAGGTAGGAGACCACTCGAGGGCTCAACAACAAGGGAAAGACCGAATACCACTCCAAAGCCAACAAGAGGCGTTTCAAGCAGCCCGGCACTCTAATGCCACGCAGCCCTCTCGGAATGTCCAAGGCTTAGGCCACGCCGTGTCCCAACAAGGATGGGGCAATCTTGCTTTCGATGAGCACGTTTCTATCCATTCTTCTCCTATTATACATGATAATATGCCTAACTATCCTCAACAGTTTCAGAATCAAGCTTATGAGCAGGATGAGGACGGTGATGGAGATGACGAGGAATGGAGGCCAAACGGACGAAGGGAGCGTCAACAGCCTTGGAGACCTCATGACGGCCGGCGCCAAGATGAGCAGAGGCGTGAGCCCTATGGTGGCCAGCCAAGGAGGGAGCGAGATCCGGAGTATGATGGCCTTGGCAAAGTGAAGATGAAGATCCCAAGCTTTGAAGGCAAATGTGACCCGGACGTGTACATGGCTTGGGAGGCAAAGATAGAGCAAATATGGTCATGCCATAACTTTCCCGAGCATAAGAATGTACATTACGCAGCTCTTAAGTTTATTGATTATGCTATGATATGGTGGGATGATTTGGTGAAGGAAAGGAGGAGAACTTTGGATGCACCGGTAGTTACTTGGGCGCACATGAAGGCCTTGATGAGAGCTCGGTTTGTGCCTCAACATTACATTAGAGAATTGAGGCAAAGGTTGGAGAACTTGAGGCAAGGAGCCATGACCGCCGATGAGACCTATAATGCCATGCAAATGGCCATGGTAAAGGCTAATGTGCGAGAGGATGAAGAGACTACAATGGCTAGGTATCTTCGTATTCTCAATTCAAGTTTTTCTAACGAGATAGATCTTTTTCCCTATAGCTCTATGAAAGAATTGCTCCACCTAACAATCAAAGTAGAAAGGAAAATGAAGGCAAGAAGTCAAGGAGGTAAGGCTGCCTATGGAGCGCCTAGCTCATGGAGGAGCCAAGGAGGTCGCCAACAAGGGAATTACAACCGGGAGGTGCCAAGCAAGGAGAAGCTAGCCCCGGAGCAAGGAGGTCCACGCAAGCCTCCTTATGCAGCCCCTACCAAGCCCACGCCTACACTACCTAAAGGCACTCAAGGGAGTACTTCTAACCCTTCATCTAGAGCTAGGGATATTGTATGTTTTAAGTGCCAAGGAAGACGGCACATAATGAAGGATTGTCCTAACAAAAGAACTTTGCTAGTTAACCATTTAGGGCAATATGAGTCCGAATCTGAGCATGAGCATGATAATGATGATTTTGAGCTTAATATGCATGATCATGATGATTTGGATGATGATGGGATTGAATATGAGCAAGGAGATTGTTTATTAGCTAAGAGAGTGTTATTTGATCATCCTAGCTCATTCCTAGCTAACACTTCCATGATTTGTGATAAAAGTCTTGAGCATGATAATTCTTTGATAGCTAGGATAACTTTAAGTGTACAACCTGCTCCTTGTGAAGATAACCAAAGAGAAAACTTGTTTCACACTAGATGCTCGGTTAAAGGAAAGGTTTGCAATGTTATTATTGATGGAGGAAGTTGTTGCAATATTGCTAGCACCGAAATGATATCTAAGTTACAAATTCCGACATTTTATCACCATAGGCCACCTTGATGATGTAGTGTAAGGAGCTCACCTTGATGAGTGATGAAGCCAAGGCTAGCTTACCACCTGATACGGGGATTAGCCGCGAAGAACGGATCTAGACTAGCAACCTATTTTCGGGGATAAAAGCAAACGAAATTCAGCAACAATTATGAAGGGAAAATGTGCAAAGCAATAAGGGAAACGAAATGGAAAAGAGGAACCGAAAGGAACAAATGATAGAACCCTTGGATTCGATTATCCAAGAACCAAACCGATGAAGATTCGACCCCGCTTCTTACAACTTCACACAATCGATCTAGAATTATCGAAGGCACGAAGAGGTTGCTTCAATTCGACTTGTAGCACCAACCCAAAGGAGATTGACACACACAAGAACGAGAAAGCTATGCAAACACCACAATTCTCACGAGACAATAGGCTGAACTCAAAGGGTTCGATTTAGCACTTAGGCAATGTGTTTAACGTATTCTCCAAAAATGAAGAGAGAAAAGGTTTATATACAACCTAGACCTTCTCTCCTAAAAAATAGAAAAGAAATAAAAAAAATAATTACAATTTAGAGTGTTTTAAATAAAACCATAAAATAGACTAATTCTAGGCTTTATTTAACACTCTCTAACTAGCTTCTCATGCCAGCCTTTACGCCAGCCTTCATCTATGCACATGCACACGTGAGCCTTCATCCTATGCTCCATTCAACTTCTTCTTGGCTGGTCCAATGTGGCTAAGCATCATGACGGGCCTTGGACTCATTGGAGGTGAGCTTGGGTGAGCTTCTTGAACCATGGCTAGGAAGATAGCATCCATCCCAACTTGACGTTTAGCTTGCGCTCTTGTTAGAGTCCCTTGAGGTGGTGAAGATGGAGTTAGCTCAATGAATTTGGACTCCAGGTTCAGATGACCATGATGGTCCTTGGACAAGAGTAAGTTGAGCAATGCAATCATCTTAGAGATTGACCCTTCATCAGGATCATGATGGACTTAGAATGTTGCATCCATTAATTGGCTTGGATGTTCCCGCATCACCACCTACTATCTCAGCCATCCTTGAGGAGTTTAAGGATGTGTTTCCGGAAGAAATACCACATGGCCTTCCACCTTTGAGAGGTATTGAGCACCAAATTGACCTTATCCCCGGCGACACACTCCCAAATAGACCAGCCTACCGAATGAACCCAAAGGAGAGTCAAGAGATCAAGCGCAAGTTCAAGACTTCCTAGACAAGGGCTACGTGAGGGAGAGCTTAAGTCCGTGCACCGTGCCCGTGCTCTTGGTGTCTAAGAAGGACAAAACATGGAGGATGTGTGTTGATTGTCGAGCTATCAACAACATCACCATCAAGTACCGCCACCCTATTCCCCGCCTAGATGACATGCTTGATGAGCTACATGACGCCACCACCTTTAGCAAGATAGACCTACGGAGTGGCTACCATCAAATTCGAATGAAGGAGGGGGACGAGTGGAAAACAGCCTTCAAAACTAAGTTTGGTTTGTATGAGTGGCTTGTTATGCCATTTGGGTTAACTTAGCTCCTTCTACTTTTATGCGCTTAATGAACTATGTTTTGAGACATTTTATAGGGAAGTTTGTTGTAGTATACTTTGATGATATCTTAATCTATACCAGGTCCCTAGAGGAGCATGAAGAACATCTAAGGGAAGTAGTTCTTACCCGTAGGGTTGAACACTTGTATGCTAATCTTAAGAAATTTAGCTTTTGCACTAATGAGGTTATATTTCTTGGTTTTGTAGTGACTACACAAGGCCTACAAGTGGATGAGGAGAAGATTAGAGCAATCAAAGATTGGCCCACGCCAACATCCATCAGCCAAGTAAGGAGTTTACATGGGCTTGCAAGCTTCTATAGGCGCTTTGTGAGAGACTTTAGTACCATTGCCGCGCCCTTGACGAAAATTTGCAAGAAGCATGCGCCATTTGTGTGGGAGGAGGCGCAAGAACGTGCCATTAGCAAGCTGAAATTGGTCTTAACCGAGGCGCCCTTGCTAGCTCTTCCCGACTTCACTAGGCCCTTTGAAGTGGAGTGTGACACCTCGGGCATCGGCATAGGCGGCGTGCTCATGCAAGAAGGTAAGCCTATTGCCTTCTTTAGTGAAAAGCTCAAAGGAGCATGTCTTAATTACTCTACCTATGATAATGAGTTATATGCTTTGTTTAGAATGCTTAAGACATGGCAACACTACTTGTGGCCTAGAGAGTTTATTTTGCATTCCGACCATGAGTCTTTGAAGCATTTTCCGAGTCAAGATAAACTAGATAGGAGGCATGGTAGGTGGATGGAATTTATTGAGACTTTTCCCTATGTTATCAAGTATAAAAAGGGAAAAGACAATGTAGTGGCGGATGCCCTCTCTAGGAGGCACACATTGTTGACTACATTGGATGCTAAGGTATTAGGCTTTGTTTACATTAAGGAGCTCTATGAATCTGATCTTGATTTTGGTGATACATATAAGCTATGTGTGCAAAAAGGTTCCTTAGATAAATACTATTTGTTTGAGGGATTTTTGTTTCGAATTGATTAGGTGTGCATACCTAGGTGTTCCTTTCGATTGTTGGTAGTAGAGGAAACCCATAAAGGAGGTTTAATGGGTCATTTTGGGAGGGATAAAACTTATGCTATGCTGCACTCACACTTTTATTGGCCACACATGCTTAGGGATGTTGAAAATGTGCTTAAAAGATGCTTAGAATGCCTTAGAGCTAAATCTAAAGTGAAGCATCATGGATTGTACACACCTTTGCCAATCCCAACAGCCCCTTGGGAAGACATTAGTATGGACTTTATTGTGGGATTGCCTAGGACTAAAAGAGGTAGGGACTCGATTTTTGTGGTTGTTGATCGTTTCTCAAAAATGGCTCACTTTATTGCTTGTCACAAAACTGATGATGTGGCCAATGTAGCTAATCTATTCTTTCGGGAAGTAGTTAGGTTACATGGAATTCCAAGGACAATAGTAAGTGATAGGGATGTTAAGTTTTTAAGTTATTTTTGGAAGACTCTTTGGGGAAAGCTAGGTACGAAATTGTTATTTTCTACATCAAGCCACCCCCAAACTGATGGGCAAACGGAAGTAACTAATAGGACTTTAACCACACTTTTAAGGGCAGTTATCAAAAAGAATCTTTAGGAATGGGAGGATGTCTTGTCACATGTTGAATTTGCCTATAATAGAGTTGTGCATTCGTTTACTTCCATCTCTCCATTTGAGTGTGTTTATGGTTTTAATCCACTAACCCCTGTTGATCTTACACCGTTGCCTAAGAAGGAGCGAGTGGATTTAAGTTCTAAAACGCAGGTTGAACACATCAAGGACCTACATAGGAGGACAAGGAATAAGCTTGAGGAGAAAGGCAAATACAACGCAGCCAAGGCAAACCAAGGAAGGAAGAAGGTTACATTTAAGGCCGGTGACCTTGTATGGCTACACTTGAGGAAGGAGAGGTTTCAACAACTTCGGAAGTCCAAGCTCTCTCCAAGAGGAAACGGACCTTTCAAGGTGCTACACAAGGCTGGTGACAATGCCTATGTGCTAGACTTGCCGGACGACTATGCTTATGATCCCACGTTTAATGTGAGGGACCTAAGCCCTTTTCCACCCCTTAGTGATGATCAAGGAAATTCGAGGTTGAATTCTTTTAAAGAAGGGGAGAATGATGAAGGGTCATCCGAGCTAGCTCCATCTTCAACACCACAAGGAGCCCTAACAAGAGCTCAAGCAAAACGCCAAGCAGAGATGGATGCTATCTTCCTAGCCATGGTTCAAGAAGCTCACCCAAGCTCACCTCCAATGAGTCCAAGGCCCGTCATGATGCTTAGCCACATTGGACCAGCCAAGAAGAAGTTGAATGGAGCATAGGAGAGTTTTACGTGTGCATGTGCATGGCTGGCATGAGAAGCTAGTTAGAGAGTGTTAAATAAAGCCTAGAATTAGTCTATTTTATGGATTTATTTAAAACACTCTAATTTGTAATTATTGTTTTTATTTTTTTCTATTTTTAGGAGAGAAGATCTAGGTTGTATATAAACCTTTCTCTCTTCCTTTTTGTAGCAGAATACGTTAAAACACATTGCCTAAGTGCCAAATTGAACCCCTTTGAGTTCAACCTCTTGTCTTGTGATAATTGTGGTGTTTGCATAGCTTTCTCGTTCTTGTGCATGTCAATCTCCTTCGGGTTGGTGCTACAAGTCGAATTGAAGCAACCTCTTCGTGCCTTCGATAACTCTAGATCGATTGTGTGAAGTTGTAAGAAGCGGGGTCGAATCGTCATCGGTTTGGTTCTTGGATAGACGAATCCAAGGGTTCTATCGTTTGTTCCTTTCGGTTCTTCTTTCTTATTTCGTTTTCCCTCTTTGCTTTGCACGTTTTCCTTCATCTTTGTTTGCTGAATTTCGTTTGCTTCTATTCCCGAAAAGAAGTTGCTCGTCTAGATCCATTCTTCGCGGCTAATTCCCGTATCATGACCAAGAGAGCACTAGGCTGTTGGCTAGGAAACGTGTCTATGGCAGGTTCTTGGTGCCTCGATGACTTGCTCCCCTTCTTAGCTTGTCCTTGCTCTTGTTCACTCGCCTTCTTCTTCTCAAATGCCTCCGCAATCTGCAAGGGAGTCATAGGCTTTAGAGTAACGGGTTTTTCATTAAAAGTAAATGAATACCTATTAGTAAAACCATCATGTATAACTCTCCTAACATATTGCCAAGGACGGCCTAAAAACACATGACAAACTTGCATGGGCACAACATCACATAAAATAGTATCCTCATAGTGTCCTAGAGTGGAAGTGATCTTAGCTTGCCTATTAACCTTCAATTCACCACAATCATTCATCCAATGCAGCTTATATGGTCTTGGGTGACAAAATGTAGGAAATTGCAACTTAGAGATCAATTCAGTACTAGCTATGTTGCAACAACTACCTCGATCAATGATAACATTACACACCTTTCCCTTAACCAAACACCTAGTATGAAACAAGTTCTCTCTTCAGTTATCCTCACAAGGGCTAGGTTGTGCACTCAAAGTTCTCCTAGCTATCAAGGAATTATCATGCTCAAGATTTCATCACAAACCATGTTATTAGGATCATTTCCTGCGTTTTCAAGCCCATTAGGTTCATCATAAGAATCAAGATCACAAAGCATGTAGTTATTAGCTAGAAATGAGCTAGGATGGTCAAATAACACTCTTTTAGCTAGTAAACAATCCCCCTGCTCATATTCAATCCCATCATCATCCAAATCATCATGATCATGCATATTAGGCTCAAAATCATCATTATCATGCTCATGCTCAGATGCGGACTCATATTGTCCTAAATGGTTGATTAACAAAGTTTTTTTGTTAGGACAGTCTTTCATCATGTGTCCTCTACCTTGACACTTAAAACACACTATATCCCTAGCTCTAGATGAAGGGTTAGAAGTACTCCCTTGTGTTCCCTTAGGAAAGGTAGCCGTGGGCTTAGGAGGGGGTGCAGAAGGTGCTTTACGCTGTCCTCCTTGTTCCGGGGTTGTTTTCTCCTTATTAAGCACTTCCCTGTTGTAACTACCTTGTTGGTGGTTCCCTTGGTTCTTCCAAGAGCTGGAGACACCATAAGAAGCCTTTCCTCCTTGATTTCTCGCTTTTATCTTCCTTTCCACTTTGATTGCGAGGTGTAGTAGTTCTGTCATAGAGCCATAGGGAAAAAGATCTACTTCGTTAGCAAACTTGAATTAAGGATACGAAGATACCTAGCCATTGTTGATAACTCATCTTCTCGCACATTGGCCTTTACCATGGCCATTTGCATGGCATTATAGGTCTCCTCAGTAGTCATTGATCCTTGCATCAAGTTCTCCAATCTTTGCCTCAAGTCCCTTGTATAGTGTTGGGGAACAAATCGAGCTCTCATCAATGCCTTCATATGCTCCCAAGTAACTACTGGTGCATCCAAAGTTCTTCTCCTTTCCTTCACCAAATCATCCCACCATATCATAGCATAGTCAATAAATTCAAGGGTTGCGTAGTGTACCTTTTTGTGTTCGGGAAAGTTATGGCATGACCATATTTGCTCTATTTTTGCCTCCCATGCCATATACACATCAGGATCACATTTGCCCTCGAAACTAGGGACTTTCACCTTCACTTTGCCAAGACCGTCATGTTCCGGTTCTCGGTCTCTCCTTTGCTGGACTCCATAGGGCTCACGTCTCCATTCATCGTTACGTCGCCCTTCCTGATGCCTCCTTGGCTGATCTCGTCTTCTCCGTCCATTAGGCATCCATTCCGGTCTCTATTCCTCATTCTCCCCATCGTCCTCCCCTTCCTGGTCATAAACTGGATTCTGAAATTGGTGAGGATAGTTAGGCATATTATCATTAATAATAGGAGAAGAAGGAATAGAAATATGCTCCTCAAAACAAAGGTTTCCCCAAACAGGTTGGGAAACGATGTTGCCTAAACCATGGGCATGCCTAGAAGACTGCTGAACATTCGACTTCCTAGCTGCTTAGAATGCAGCTTGCAGACTTTGAAGGGGAACTCGATCTTGTCCTTGGTTTTGCGCCCTCGAGTTGTCTCCTATCTCCAATTTACCTCCTTGTGGTCGAGAATCCGGGGTCACCTTAGAGGTCTCAAAGGTAGATACCCTTGTAGTTAGTCCCTCAATGCTATCTTTCAAGCTCTTGATGAGACTGAACAACTCCGGTGTGATAGGCTCAGGGCTCTTTGAACCTGCGGAAGTCCCTGACATGATGCAAAAACACTCAACAACAGCAAACACATTAGGTTAGTTTAAGCAAAAACACCTCGCAAGTGTATCACTCAGAAAATAAGATTCTCTCACTCTCTAGTGGTGTGATACAAGCTTGTTGATGGCTCGCCTTGTATTAATCAAAAACCTCGCGTGAGTTCGATGCTTAGTCAAACTAAAGCTTTTAGATAGAAACAAGGTTCGATTTCAGTCACTTCAAAAACGTGTTTGACTCAACAAAATAGAAGAAAAGACTCAAATGGAAAGGACAATTGCACGAATGTTATATGCAACTAAATGACTCAAAAATTTAGAATCAAGATAAGCTTTGAAAGAACTTACTTGTAATACCCAAGAAGTGAACCCTAGACACCGTAGGATGAGGTTAAGGAAGGTTGAGCTATGGTGTTTGATGGCCGAAAATGGACAATAGCTAGGTGTGGCTAGATAGGTTCAACGAGATGCTTGGTTCTTCCTCCGAATGAGACGAGATACTTGACTTAAGTCCTTTCTTGAAGTCCTCTTTGTTGCTGAATAACACTAAAACAAATGTAATAGCACTAGAGTAATTACAAAATATGAATAAGAAAGAATGAAATGAACTAATAGAATGAATAGAATAGATCTGATTCCTTCTTCTCTTTTTTTTTTCTTTTTTTTTGATTTTAGATTTCTTTCTGTTTCTTTTTTTTTCTTTTCTTTTTTTTTTTTTGAACTTATAACTCCAGGAATCATAAACTAAGAAGAAGGAAAAAAATTGAAAGAAAATAAAAACAAATTTTTGTTTGCAAATAATGTGGGCCAAGCTGTTGCAAATCTGCAGGATAAGATCAACTCCCAACTCCTAGATTGTTGCAACTGATTCAACGTGCCAGATCTGTAGGAGGAAAACAACTGCTTCAAGCTCTGCGCCGGATTTGTAGGAAATACGATAAATTCCAATTCTGCGTTTACTGGATGCAGGAAGAGAAACAACCACGTTTGATTTTTTTTTTAAGTGTTGCTAATGTGGCTGAGGAAAAATGGTGATTGATGGTGGTGTGGTGGTGGTTGGTGCTGGTGCTATGGTGGCTTCCGGTGTCCAGAACTCACAAACAAGGAGCAAACTCGTTAGACTCAAACAAAGCTTAGAGTAGAAGAGAGAAACGGAAATAGACTTAAACAAAAGACAATGATCAATTGCAATGATCAAAACAGACTCCTTTTGTGATTTTATGATTGATTTACCGACTCTTTTTGGTGGTTGGACGTCAACTGTGATCTGATACAAATTGATACGGGGATTAGCCACGATGAACGGATCTAGACGAACAACATGTTCTAAAGATTAAAGAACACATGAAATTAACAAACAAGGACAGCAATGAAAACAAGAAAACAAAAAAAAAGGACAAGAAGAACCGAAAGGAACAATGATAGAACCCTTGGATTCGAGATCCAAGAACCAAAACAATGACGATTCGACCCCGCTTCTTATAACTTCACACAATCGATCTGAGAATCGAGAGCACGAAGAGGGTGCCTTGTTCGACTTGCAACATCAATCCCGAAGGAGATTAACATACACAAGAACGAGAAAGCCAAATCACACACACAAACTCGCGAGACAAGAATGATTGAATATTCTTGTGCCTTTTCAATCCTGAAATGCTCTCAGCAAAACTTTTATAAAACTTGTCTAACTACAAAAGAACAGAGAAAAGACTTTATATACATCCTAGGCTTTTTCTTCTAAAACAGAAAAAAGAAACTAATTACACTAATTACATTAAGAGGGAGTTAACTAAAGCCCAGCAAACATATAACACAAATGGGCCTAATTAAACTCTCCTATTCAGTCTCTCACGTCCACATACTTAAATGATCATCCAGCCATGCACATGCACATACGTGAAACCCCTTGTATCTGATTTCAAGGCCTCCGGCTGTCCTTTGAAATGCGTCTCAAGGCCTGCCCAGCAACTAGAAATACAATTTAAGCTCCATTAATCATCTTGGCTGGGATGTGTTCGTGGTTGATCCACAAGATGGTCCTTAGACTTGATGAAGGTGGACTTGGTTGAGCTTCATGGACCACGTTTAGGAAAAGAGCATCCATCTCAGCTTGACTTTTAGCTTGCGCTCTTGTTAGAGTCCCTTGAGGTGGTGAAGATGGAGTTAGCTCAGATTATCCTTCATCTCACTGCCTAACTGATACGGTATTAGTCCGTGAATGAGTCGATCTAGGTACAATGATCTCGAATCCGGCTGAATGAGGCGAATCCTGAATGCGGAATGAAAACATGGCTGGTGAATGGCGCAGAAGGGTGAGAGAAGAACCAAAGAGAGTCAACGAAGGAACCAAGGCTGAAGAGCCAAAACCCCACTCGTGAATGCCCTAGACCCGTCTCCAATACAACTTTACACTAGCTCCGGCTGGACTAGCACAAAGAGGGACTCGTGAAGGCTCGAAGCACCAATCCAAAGGCGGTTGACACAAACAAGCTCAGCCAAGCAAACAACAGCAATGCCAACCAAAAACTCTCTTGTTCTTTGATTGATTTTGTGAATGATTACAATTGTAATTCTAAGCAATGAAAATAACGTAACTAATCTGCAGCTAAAGAGGCTATCTATACAGACTCTCTTATCTAGACAAAATAAAGAAAAGAAAATTAAAACATTAGTGGGAAGGTGGTAATAAGAGAGCTTCCTCTAATGTAGCTAACAACCTAACAAATAACTAATTCAGCATGAAAGTAGGCTGACTTATTCAAACAACTCCTTGGCTGAGTTGGACGATTTTAAGAGCAAAAATGGGCTATCCGAATGCCATCCGAATGGGCTGACTTGTAACTCTCTTGGGCCTCTTTGAACGTGATCAGCTGGCTGCCCTCTTGGGCTATTTTGGACGTGAGCAGCTGCTCCCCTCTTGGGCTACCTTGGACATGAGCAACAACCTTCTCTTGGACTGCATTGGGCGTGAGCAACAGCCTCCTCTTGGGCTGCATTGGGCGTGAGCAATAGCCTCCTCTTGGGTTGCATTGGGCGTGAGCAACAGCCTCCCTCTTGGGCTGCATTGGACGTGAGCAACAGCCTCCTCTTGGGCTGCATTGGGCGTGAGCAACAACCTCCCTCTTGGGCTGCATTGGACGTGAGCAACAACCTCCTCTCCGGGGCTGCATTGGACGTGAGCAACAGCCTGCATGGTCTCCTCGAGCTGCATGGGAAGTGAGCACGTCGGCATGGTCTCCTCGCTTGGTTCGCTTGCTCCTACATTCACCAAAAGATTAACACATGATGTATGGAAATTAAATGGTTCACGCATTGTGTCAAGCAATAGCACTTCCCTTGACATAACTTCTTGGATCTCCTTAGTTCTTGCTCTAGTAATGGGACCTTGATATCTTCCATGTGATGGTCCTACATCATCCACTCCTTCTTGGAAAGAATTCGACCCCAAATTTTCATCTTGTTCCGAATCTCCTTCATAGATGCTCAAATCTCCTACGTTAAAAGTGGTACTAACTCCATACTCTTCCGGTAAGTCCAACACATATGCATTGTCGTTAATCCGGTGTAAGACTTTGAATGGTCCATCACCCCGTGGTGCTAGCTTGGAATGACGTTTTGTCGGAAACCGCTCTTTCCTTAGATGTAGCCAAACTAAGTCGCCGGGCTGGAAAACCATCTTCCGACGTCCTTTGTTGTTCCGAGCTGCAGTTTCAATGCCCTTCTTATCAAGTGCAGCTTTGGTCTTAGCATGAAGTTCCTTAATGTAGTCCACCTGTTCCAAAGCATCAAAAGCTACTCGATCCTTTCGAGGAATCGGTAATAAGTCCAAAGGAGTTAAAGGGTTAAATCCATAAACACATTTGAAGGGTGATAACGAAGTGGAAGAATGCATGGTGCGATTATAAGAAAACTCAATATGTGGTAACATGTCTTCCCATTCTTTTAAGTTATCTTTCAACATGGTTCTAAGGAGGGTCGTTAGGGTCCTATTGGTGACTTCCGTTTGTCCATATGTTTGGGGATGACTAGAGGTCTAGAATAGTAATCTAGTGCCCATTTTTCCCCAAAGTGTCTTCCAAAAGAAACTCAAAAACTTGACATCCCTATCACTAACAATAGTTTTAGGTATTCCATGCAATCTCACTATTTCCTTAAAGAAAAGATTAGCAACATTATATGCATCATCAGTTTTATGACATGGAATAAAATGTGCCAGTTTAGAGAATCTATCTACTACCACAAAAATGGAATCTCTTCCTTTCTTAGTCCTAGGTAGTCCAACAATGAAATCCATACTTATGTCCTCCCAAGGGCCATTAGGCGTCGGTAAGGGTGTATACAGCCCGTGGGGTTGTACCCTAGCTTTGGCCTTAGACATTCAATGCACCTTTTCAGCATGTGTTCTACATCCCTTAACATATGAGGCCAATAAAAGTGAGTTTGCAACATGTGATAAGTTTTGTCCCTCCCAAAATGCCCCATTAAACCTCCTTTATGGGCTTCTTCCACTAACAAGATCCTAAGGGGACATCTAGGTATGTAAATCTTATCCACTTTAAACAAGAAACCTTCAAACACAAAATACTTATCATAAGGGCCTTGAGTAGTGCATCTATGAAATATCTTCCCAAATTCAGCATCATCCACATATAATTCCTTAATGTAAGTAAAACCTAACATCCTAGAATCGAAGGTGGTGATTAAGGTGTATCTCCTAGACAATGCATCCGCTACGACATTATCCTTTCCTTTCTTATACTTGATGATGTAAGGAAAGGTTTCGATGAACTCCATCCACCTACCATGCCGTCTATCTAGCTTATCTTGGCTCCTAAAGTGAATCATGAGGTATCACATCTCCGAGGTAAAACTCTCTCTATCGGAGATATCACATCTCCATTCAAAAGGTCACAATCTATAACCTCAAACACAAGCATGGAGAAATCATCAACTCCAGAGAACAAGATCATAACGCTATCCCAAAGGCATATACGAATCACATCTCTTGTCATACTCACATCACAGGGCATAGAGGAAACACATCTCTAGCCAGATCATACGCATATACAAAACATGGAGGAAAAACATCTCCAACGAGACCATGTCCATCAAGGTAGCGTGGAGGAAAGGACCATCTCCAGCTAAATCCTAATCACACTCAGGTAGCATGGAGGAAAGGACCATCTACAGCTAAATTCTAATTACACTCACATAGCATGGAGGAATGAACCATCTCCAGCTATAATCACAAATCGCGCTAGCACATCAAGATCTAATAAGATCATATATCACTTCATAGCTAGCACGAAAATAAACAAATCAAGGCATATAAGCACATAATCATATAATCACAACACTCACCAAGATAGCACTAAGATCTACTCGGTGATCCTATAGGTGCATCTATCTCAACATAAAACTCTGGATAGTTCCTCTGGATACTATCCTCAGTCTCCCATGTAGCCTCCTCAGGTCCTCGTCTCGACCCCTGTAGCCTCAACATGGGAATGTCCTATGAATGCAAGCGTCTTATACCTCTCTCTAGGACTGCAATTGGATGCTCAACAAAGGTGTGGTCCGGCTCAACCACCAAATCATCATAACTCACAATGCGTCTCGGGTTAGGTATATACTCCCTCAGCTGAGACACGTGAAACACAGGATGTACACCCTCTAATCTCGGAGGCAAAGCCAATCTGTATGCTGCCCTCCCGACTCTATCAAGTATCTCAAAAGGACCGACATATTAGGGACTCAGCTTCCCCTTTATGCCAAAACGTCTAACGCCTCGTGTCGGAAATAATCTCAGCCAGACATGAGCTCCTACCTTGAACTCTAGAGGTCGACGCCTCCTATTTGCATATGACTTTTGGCGACTTTGTGCGGCCAAAATTCTCTCTCTAATCAGCGCTACTCGATCCATATCATCCTGAATCTGCTCTGGCGTTATCCCACTGATACTGCTAGGGTCATCCCAACATAAAGGTGTATGGCATCTACGCCAATACAGTGCCTCATCTAGAGTCATCCCAATAGATGCATGCCAACTATTGTTGTATGAGAACTCAACCAATGGGAGGTAATCTGACCATCCTTGTTCCCAATCCAACACAAAAGCTCGCAGCATATCCTCAAGGGTCTGTGATGCGGGTTGGGACCGCGAATGACTAGATCTAGATTGGGAATCCTTGAAACCAACAATGACGTTTTTCCTTGACCAATGGCGCAAAATTCAGATTGTTAGAACAAGAAAATGACGATGGAAAGATGGAAGAAGAGAGGATGAAAGGGGACGTAGGATGTATGGTAGAAGTAGATCCAAAAGAACCGAAAGACTCCCTTACAAAAACCTTGATCAGATTGATCAAAACCCAAACAAGATGAGGCCTTCAACCCTTTCTTCTATAACCTTACACAAGCCTTCAATGGAAACAAGCACAAGGAGGGACTAGTATTGACTAGTAGCACCAATCTCTAAAGAGATTAACACACACAAGAACAATCTAGCAGGGATTCACAATGATTCAATCAATTGGCTCACTTTATTGATTGAATTTTCTGAATGGAAATAAAAGCTCTCAAAGAGACGGTTCATCAATTGGCTAAAAATCTATATCTAGTCATTCACGGCCCCAACCCGCATCAAAGTGGTATCAGAGCTAGTTGATTGCGAGTCCGGAATCAGCCATCACCATTGACGGTTTGAGTATCTTCTTTGAGTCTTTTCTTTGTTTGAGTCATTTGCTTCATCTTAAGAGTCTATTTGAGTCTAATTTGCTTTGTTTCTTGTGTTTATTGGAGAAGAGAGAAAGCCAAGCCAAAACCGCCATTGTCCAGTCATTCTACATCACCTTCATCAGCCATTGTTCATCAAAAAACGTCCAGCTCTTTTCTCTTGGCAATAACCGTCCAAAAAAACAATCAAAAGAAAAGCAAAAGGAGGACCACTCTTCCAAAACAAATCAGCCATTGCAAGAGAGAGGAGAGGGCCATAAAAGCTCCTTATTTGTAGCAACAACAAGAGACTACTACCAATACTTAGTTGGTCTAGTGGTTGTGGTGCTAGACTCCTTAAGTGTTAACTTGAAGATTCGAGTTCGAATCCTCCGGGAGACATGTATGGAAAAATTGGTATTGGGAGGGGTATCCCCTTAATGGGCCACAGTAAAATACCCTATCCGGACGTAGGCGAAGCCGAACCGGAAACGTACCATTTCAAAAAAAAAAAAAAAACAAGAGACTACTTCTAGTTAGTTATCTCTTATTTCTTTTCAATTTTTAATTTCATTCCTCTCTCCTATTTTCTTCCACAAAAATGTCATCCAAGGACCACAAAAAAAAAAAGAAATATTTTCTCATATATTTTCATCATCCTACATATCATACATTTCATATCATATTCTATACTAACCTAAGTTGTGTAGAAGCTAGAAAAACAAGTGTTTTTGCAATCTAGATCTAGTCATTCGCGGCCCCAACCCGCATCAGTCTGGATGGTCCTCTTTGACTGACCATCTGTCTGGGGTGAAATGCAACTGTGAAGTGTAGACTCGTCCCAAAGCAGTCTGAATCTGCTGCCAAAACCTCGAGGTAAATCACCCATCTCGATCAGAGACAATCGTCCTCGGTACACCATGGACTCTCACTATCTACCTAGTGTACTCCTCAGTCAATCTGCTCACTGGTCATGTCTCTTTGATAGGAATGAAATGTGTAGTCTTCGTCAGTCTATCAACAACAACCCAAATAGTATCAAAACTCCTACGGGCCTCAATCCGGTCACAAAGTCCATGGAGACGTCCTCCCACTTCCATTGCGGCATTGGCAATTAATGGAGCTCACCTCCAGGTCTGCAATGCTCTATTTTGACCTACTGACAGGTCGCACACTTTGCCACAAATCTTGCCACATCGGGCTTCATCTTTCCCCACCAATATGACCGTCTCACATCATGATACATCTTACTCATACCTGGATGTACTGATTAAGGTGTATAGTGAGCCTCTTATAAGATCCTCTACCTCAACTCTACAATCATAAGTACACAGATGCAATCATGGTGTCTCATCACTCCATTTGCTCCTATGGAGAACTGTGGTGTCTCACCACGGGACATCCCTTCTCTAAACCTCATCAGGGTCGGGCAGGTCTCCTGCTTTAGTTGATCACGTATAACAGATCAGGTAGAACCTCTAAAGCGTGCAACTGGGCATCTTCATCAGGAAATTGGATGTCCAATTCTAGCCAAGCTAGGTCCCTCTGCTATTGAGATTGAACTGTCAGTCTCGCAATCGCCTTCTCTCGATCCGTCTTCCTACTCAGGGTGTCGTCGACAACGTTCGCCTTCCTTGGATGATACAGTATCTAAAGGTCAAGCCCCTTGATCAACTCAAGCCATCTACACTGGCAGTTATTCAACCCTTGCCTCGTAAAAATATACTTCAGACTCTTATGGTCTGTGAAGATCTAACATGTAGCACCATACATATAATTTCTCCAGATCTTCAAAGTATGAACTATCACTGCCAACTCCAGGTCATGAGGCGGGTAGTTTTCCTCATACGTCTTCAACTGTAGAGATGCATATGCAATCACTCTACCCCTCTACATCAACATCCATCCCAAGCCAAGCTTCGATGCATCACTATAACACACAAAATCATCAGAATCCTCTAGTTATGCCAAGATAGGAGCAGAAGTCAAACGCCTCTTCAACTCCTCAAAACTCTAGGTACATTACACAAACCACACAAATATGGTAATCTTCCTCATCCGACTCACAAGTGGACAAGAAGAAATCCCTTCACAAGCGTCGATAATAGCCGGTTAGGCCAAGAAAGCTACGTAATTCCTTGACGTACGTCGGTGTCGTCCATGCTGCAACAGACTCGATCTTTGCTGCATCAACCATGATCCCATCGGCGGAGACAGTATGGCCCAAGAATGCTACTTCGGGCATCTAGAATTCACACTTAGAGAGCTTGACATATAACTCTCTATCTTGCAGAATCTGTAAAACCGTCTTCAGGTGACCGGCATGCTCCTCTCTACTATGAGAGTACACCAAGATGTCATCAATAAAGACCACCACAAACTAATCAAGGAAGTCGATGAAGATACTATTCATCAACTCAAAGAAAACCATTGGGGCATTCGTAAGCCCAAATGGCATTAGTACAAACTTGTAGTGCTCATAACGGGTCCGAAATGTCGTCTTGTGCACATCCTGTTTCCTCACCCTCAATTGGTGATATCTTGAACGTAAGTCGATCCGGAAGAACACTGTCGCTCCTTGAAGCTGATCACACAAATCATCAATACGAGGAAATGGATACTTGTTCTTGATGGTCACATTGTTCAGCTCTTTGTAATCAATGCACAATCTCAACGATCCGTCCTTCTTTCGCACGAAGAGGATAGGTGCTCCCCACGGGGATACGCTAGGATGGATGAAGCTCTTCTCAGCCAACTCCTCGAGTTGCTTCTTCAGCTCCAACATCTCGATAGGCGCCATACGATATGGGCCTTCGAGATCGGTCTTATACCAGGCTCCAACTCGATGCTAAAGTCCACCCTTCTCTGAGGCGGCAAACTAGACGGCTCAGCTAACACGTTTGTAAATTCACAGACCACTGGAATATCCTTCAATGTTGGACTCTCTCCATCCTTCATGGTATGACATCAGAAGATATCACATCTTTGAGCTATCAATCTCGCTACTAGTACAACACTAATGACAGAACCTTTCTTTCTAAGGTCCCAACCTCGGAAGGCCTCTATCTGACCTATCTTGGTAGAGACTGTCACAGTCCTCCTACCTACATCTAATATTGCACGGTGTCTACACATCCAATCCATACCTAAAATGACTTTCTCATGCACCATTGGCATGACAAAGGAGTCTACAAGCAACACACAAATCCCTAAATAAATGGGACAATCACACATCTCACGGGTACTTCTAATCCCACTATCATCAAGGAACCCTATCAAAGAAGGTCTACTCTCTACTGTATCTAAAATCAATCTATTATCGGATACATCAGGAAGCAAAGAGTGAATAGCACCCATATCAAACAAAACTCCACTAGGTAAACCTTTAACGAGGATGGTACATGTAACAGCTAATGCCAACATCTCCACTACATATCATCACTCAAAACTCGGGCCTATGCTCCTCAGGTATCACTAAATTCATCGCCATAGTCTCTGCCTCAACCCCTTCTACACTGGAAAGAGGAGAGCCTTGTTGAGAAAGAACACCACCTTGCTGACAAAAGCGAACCAAATAGCCTAGTTCACCACATGTGAAGGAAGCTATCGGTGCTAAGGAACACTCAGAGTGAAAATGGCCTGGATCACCACATGTGAAGCACGGTTGTCCCTTCTTCGCAACCTGTATGGCTAAAGGGTAGCTCGATCTCCTTCGTTCGCCTTTAGTAACCTTAGCAGGGGAAGAAATATGTTGATGCAGCATCTTATTTTGTCGATAGAAAATCGCTCGATATCCTAACTTACCACAGGTAAAACATGTCACTAAAGATCTCTTACATTCCGATCGTAGTGTCCAAGATCCCCACATTTGAAACAAGATCTCATCCCACCAAAAGTCCGTGGTTTCTTCTTTGATCCGAAAGCTTCAGTAGTTCCCACTGATGTTGGTAAACCGAAGATAGATATACCTGCTCTTGCAGCTTCCTCCCATAGGCATATATATTTTCGAAACTCAGATCTACTAATCATGACATAGTTTGTCTCCTTTGGTCCAATCTATGCTGCAGATAGATCGACAATGGAAATCTGTTTCTGACCTATCACTACTAGAGGGAGAGGGGTGTATCTCTACCTCGTCCACCACAGATGTCGCTCTAGTCTGAGCCATCTACATGGTATACACACCTAATCCTATAAGCCTACACACATTCACATAATCCATAGTACATATATATACATATCTATACTACTGAGATCCACGGTAGAGGTGACGACTTCTCGTACATTCTATCCCAAAACAACAACTTTTAAAACCAAAAATCCTTTAAAAACATCAGACCCCTTTTGGGTTCTGTTTGTTTTATCCATCTGACCTCATTGCAGGTAGCAAGTGTCATTTTTGTCAACCTAAGGCTCTGATACCAACTCTCTAACACCCTAAATCCACAGGACTCGGGATGCCACATTGGGCTAGGATCTCACAATGGATCCTGACCCTAGCCTGACAACAAGTTCATTGGACCTTACAACATGGCACTGACAGATATAAAACAAATACATAAAATTGTACATCAAAAGGTATACAAGATCATAGCCGAGTATAAAACACAATTCTCACACAGGAGGTATACAAAATATTATCCTCACGTAGGAGGAACATAAACATCCTCAAAACCATAACCACCTAATGCACGAGAGTCCTCCGCCTGTCACCTTGTTGGATCACTCTATAGCTCGCCTATCCTGCAAAGCATCTACAACACTGTATGAAACTGTTAGTTAACCATACATATATAAGGTAATGCATAAGCACAAGCACAAGTCATGAAAGATTACACATAATCATGCTACCACACATTTACCCGTTCTTATTATCTTTATATAAATAGTCATTCACTCAAATCGTATGTATGTATGTATAGGTATATGAAACTATGTGACACGAGGACCGTATCATCCTCGCCTCTGGGCCTGCTATCCATCTGGAAGTAGTGTCGGTCACACAACCCGTGTACCCTATGAGAGTGGATTGCCCTTCTTGTATATTGGGTGGCCTGACGCTAGAGAACCTCCCAACCCCTTACAAGATGGAGGGAAGGGTTGTCACTGCCACGCAATGGGGCTATTAATAAAACATAGGTAGGTAATAATCGATATCGCATGCTATCATATCAAGCATATAACACACACACCACTCATGCAAACACCCAATATAAGGATTGCAGCTAGGTAAGTCCGTAGGACTTACCTCAACCTCGTACAACCTCAACCACGATCAACCTCCAAACCTGAGAGGGACACTGCCTAACAACAAGGCATAAAAGGATATCAATCTCCTATTCATCAAAGGGGTCACACCTAGACCCAAAGGGATCCATAAGGATCATATCAACCTAAGCCTCACAACATACTAATCCTCAAAGCCGTACAAGACATAACATGATCATAACATCAACATCACACTCTCATCTATACCTAGCATGATACTGCATACTCACACTTGGAAAGGAAGGGACAATGCCATCCTTAGGCAAGCCCGGAAACAAGACACACTTGTGTTACAAGAACAACACAAGGCTGGAATGTAGAGAGGCGCAGGGGCGGTGGCACACCAGGCGCAGCGGCGGCCTTGAGGTGGCGCAGGGGTGGGTGGACAACAGTGGCCTCGTCTTCGACTTCTCTTCGATCCTTCACTAGCCTTTCTGCACTTCTTCAACGTCCAACAGCTAAGCACATACATATAGACATCAACATATGCCTAGGAAGATCCAAAAGATTCAACTTGTGAAATCCTAAGCTAGAGGAAGAAGGAAGAGAAAAAGAAGAAGGAAAGAGAGAAGGAAGGAAGAAGATGGCTTACCACAACTGTAACCCTAGCAGAGAAAGAGAACAACACCACAACCTCAAGGTTGGCTCAACACAAGCACAACAACATCATCTTATCATCATTCTCATCATCCAAGCATCAAAACCCACAACCAAACAAGGAAGAAAAATAAGAAGTAGATTCAATTGAAGAAGAAGAAGAGAAGAGTGTAGGAGATAAGATGGAGGTAGAGAGAGAGAAGAAACCCTCATCTGAAGGAGGATGAAATTTATAAAGGAAGGAAGGGTAAAAAGCAAGGGCACGAGTCAACGAAGACGGCTGCAACACACCCTAAACCGCAGGGGTGGATCAGGTGGCCACAAGGGCGGATCAAGGATGGCGCAAGGGCGCCTAGCCTGGCCGCAGGGGTGGTTTAGGCCAACTCATTACAGCTCAACACCTCCAAGACTAAGGCTCTTACACTAACTAATAGTAAGAAAAGACAATAAGCAATTACAATGAATAATATGATAATCGGACAAATGCAGATTCTAGAGATCAAGGTATCCAATTGTGGTTTTCAATTCAAGACTTCTAAAGATCTATGAACAAGATTAGGGTTTCTAAGGAAAGACGTTTCTAAGGTGGGATAGATTACGGGGGAGGTCTCACTATCCATTAATCCCAAACCAAAGGTCCTATTATCGGGTAAGTCTCAAGGATCTAAGGAAAAGAACTATAATCTCAAACCAACACTTAACCTAAGGAAATAGAACTAACCTTTATCGGGTAAGTCTCAGGCTAGCTCATTCAAGCAAGAAGAAGGCATATTCAAACTTATTAAAAGATAAACCTTTATTACCAAGAATTCATAATCTTTGATAACCAAGAAAGGGAATCACCGGGTAAGTCTCTTCTCAAGCTTAGATATAAGCTTGAAAGGTTCAACAAGGCTAGGATTTGGGCAATCTATAACCTAGACTTAAGGATATAACATGAATGGATAAACAGGGATAAATCTCGGATTTGATGTAGGACCATCACATGGAAGCTATCAAGGTCCCATTACTAGAGCAAGAGCTAAGGAGATCCAAGAGGTTATGTCAAGGGAAGTGCTATTGCTTGACACAATGTGTGAACCATTGTATGTCCATACATCATGTGTTAATCTTTTGATGAATGTAGGAGCAAGTGAACCAATGCAGCCCGAGACCATGCCAACGTACTCACTTCCCATGCAGCTCGAGGAGACCATGCAAACTGTTGTTGCTCACGTCCAAGGCAGCCCAAGAGCAAAGGAAGGAGATGCTGCTCACGTCCAATGCAGGCTAGGAGAGAAGGCTGTTGTTCACGCCAAAGCAGCCCATGCTCACGCCCAATGCAGCCCATGCTCACGCCCTGTTGCTCACGCCAATGCAGCCCATGCTCACGCCCAACGCAGCCCATGCTCACGTCCAATGCAGGCCCAAGAGGAGGTTGTTGATCATGTCAAAGGTAGCCCAAGAGGGAGGCAAGCAAACACGTCCAATGCAACCCAAGGAGGGAGCCAGCCGATCACTTTCAAAGAGGCCCAAGAGAGTAACAATTCAGCTCATTCGGATCATCATTTGGGCTCTTTAAACACATCCAAAACACTCATGGATATGTTGAACAATGCAGCCCATTCGGACAGCCCATTTGGCTTTTAAAAAACGTCCAGCACACTCAGCTTGCACTCCAAGGATAAGTTTGAATAATTCAGCCTATTTTTGTGCTGAAATAGTTGTTTGTTAGGTTGTTAGCTACATTAGAGGAAGCTCTCTTATTACCACCTTCCCACTAATATTTTCAGCTTTCTTTTCTTTATTTTGTCTAGATAAAAAGAGTCTATAAATAGTCTCTTTTAGGCTGCAGATTAGTTACGTTATTTCCCATTGCTAGAATTGCATTTGTAAATATTTTCACAAAATCAATCAAAGAACAAGAGAGTTTTTGGTTGGCATTGTTGTTGTTGCTTGGCTGAGCTTGTTTGTGTCAAACCGCCTTCGGATTGGTGCTTTGAGCCTTCACGAGTCCCTCTTTGTGCTAGTCTAGTAGGAGCTAGTGTAACGTTGTATTGGAGACGGGTCTAGGGCAGTCACGATTGGGGTTTTGGCTCTTCAGCCTTGGTTCCTTCATTGGCTTTCTCTTTGGTTCTTCTCTCACCCTCCTGCGCCATTCATCATCTTCGTTTCACTCCGCCTACTGAATTCGTCTCATTCAGTCCATTTCGAGATCATTGTGCCTAGATCGAATCAAACACGGATTAACACCGTATTAGTTGGTATCAGAGCACAATTGGTACAATTGATCACTTCTTCTTCTTGTTAACCTTATTGTTTATCCAATTGAGATCTAACTTGTGCTTGAAGTGTGCCAATTCAAAAAGCCGGACAGCATCTGAGGAGAGGCAAACACAAAACGAAAACAAAAACAAAAGAGAGCTCAACGCTGCATCACGTTTCGGTAACCCTTGCTGCAAATCAATTACGGTTACTTCTCTCTCCTTCAAATCTTTGACAAAGTCAAGATATCTTTCAAAAAAAAAAAAACACAATACAAACGGCTGGCTTTTATTAATCAATGACAAGCACAAGTACTTTCAATCATCTCAAAACGTCATTCTAAACACATTCACCGTACCTACACCAATCCAACGGTCAATACTCCAATTAGGGGTGTCTTGATTCATCTCCGACACTAACATCGGTTTCAACAGTTCTAGTTCCAAAGGGTTGCTAAGAAGGTTTGGAAATCGCGATCTTAAGGTGTTGGATCCATACAACTCGAGCCACCAGCTAGGCAATACCAACGAGAGTGTGAGCGATACACAAGTGAGTTTTTTGCTTTTCTAACCTAACCGGTTCTTTGTTTGTTACTTGAGCATGTCCAGGTCCATAAGTCCTAGCAAGTCGAGTAGCGAGACCGTCACGCCTGAGATGATCAGTCTATTGAAGCAATTGTCCGATTCCGTAGCTAAACTATCCAAACGAGTGGAGACTATGGAAGCACGAACACCACCAGCCGGAACACCACCTTTAAGAACTAACTACGAGTTTGGCGGTCCTTCACGTGTTACTAGAGAGCCGGATCAGCCAGATCAAGGTAATGTACATTCCAACGTCCTTCCTAATGCTTCTAACATGCCACCATTTGTTGATGACTTTCAGCGACGGAATGAAGCCCATTTTGAGGACCACACGTGGGAGGGCTACAATCGGCCATTCCAGCAGCCAAGGCAAGAGCGAGACAACCTTCGGCCCTATCAAGAGCAAGACGGACTCGGAAAGGTCAAAATCAAAATTCCCGTCTTTGAAGGAAAGTGTGATCCCGACGTCTACACGGAGTGGGAAACCAAAGTTGAGCAGATTTGGTTGTGTCACAACTTCAGCGAGCCTAGGAAGGTTCAACTAGCAGCTCTTGAGTTCCAAGGCTATGCTTTGGTATGGTGGGATCATGTAGTCAAAGAAAGAGTTCGAACCTTGGATCCTCAAATCAGCACATGGGAGCATATGAAGGCACTAATGAGGGCTAGGTTCGTTCCACCTCACTATACCCGAGAGCTTCGACAACGGCTGAAAATTTTGAGACAAGGCTCACTTAGCGCTGAGGAAGCCTATACGAATATGCAAGTTGCTATGGTGAAGGCCAACGTTCTAGAGGATGAAGAAAACACTATGGCAAGGTACCTTCGTATTATGAATTCAAATTTAGCTAATGAGGTTGATATGTATCCATACAGCACCATGGAGCAACTACTACACTTGGCCATCAAGGTGGAAAGGAAGACTAAGGTGCGAAACCGGGAATACAAGCCACCTTCCGGGACGCCGAATGCTTGGAAATCACAAAGCAGCCCACAAGGAAGCCGGCTGCATAGCCACGGCAGGGAGCAAGGGGTCCGGAAGGAGGAGAGAAGATCGGCACCTATGGGCCAAGAAGGGCAAAGAAAGTCGTCTACAACAGCCACTACACCACGATCTTTGAATGAGCCTTCAAGTGATCATCGAGGGAGTACTCCTATCTCTAACTCTAGAACTAGGGACATTGTGCGTTTTAAATGCCAAGGTAGAGGTCACATGAGTAGAGAATGTCCTAATAAACGCACTTTGATCATAATCCATCTAGGAGAGTATGAGAGTGAGGATGATGTGGAATTAGATGATGAAAATGCCTTAAATGATGACAACGAACAAAATGAGAATGATGATTGCATTGAGTATGAACAAGGTGAATCTTTGATAGCTAGGAGAACTTTGCATGTCCAACTAGCACCTTGTGAGGATAACCAACGTGAAAATCTGTTTCATACTAGGTGTAGCATTAAAGGAAAAGTGTGTAATGTGATAATTGATGGGGGAAGTTGTTGCAATATAGCTAGCACTGAAATGGTAAACAAATTAAAACTTCTTACATTTTATCACCCTAGGCCATATAAACTACATTGGATGAATGAATGTGGAGAACTTAAGGTCAATAAGCAAACTAAGGTCAATATAACATTAGGATCATATGAGGATGTTATTACATGTGATGTTGTGCCTATGAATGCTTGTCACTTGTTGCTTGGTCGTCCATGGCAATATGATAGGAAAGTTGTCCATGATGGGTTTTCTAACAAATATAGCTTTGAGTATAAGGGTAAAACTTTAACACTTAAACCTATGACACCTTTACAAATAGCCGAGTACTATGAGAACAAGAGGGTAGAGCAAGGAACCCCTCCCAAGCCTAAGATCACACGGCCTAAGAGTAAAGAGAATAAAACCCATCAAACATTGTTTGTACAACCAACAAGTAGCTATCTTGAGTCTAGGAATGAATTTGTCACTAACTATGCTTCTATTGATGTGCTAATGATGAGTTTGTGTAAATCTCTAGTGAATGTGCCTCATGACTCTATGAACCCACTTCCTAGATCTATTCAGGGGTTGTTTGATGAATTTAGAGACGTTTTTCCTGATGAGATTCCAGCCGGCTTGCCGCCCATTAGGGGGATTGAACACCAAATAGATTTAATACCCGGAGCTACTCTTCCCAATAGGCCCGCCTATAGGATGAACCCTACAGAAGCCCAGGAAATTCAGAACCAAGTGCAAGCCTTGCTAGATAAGGGGTATGTGCGGGAAAGCCTTAGTCCTTGTGCCGTTCCCGTTCTGCTAGTACCCAAGAAGGATAATACTTGGAGAATGTGTATTGATTGTAGAGCAATCAATAACATTACTATCAAGTATAGACACCCTATTCCCCGTTTAGATGATATGCTTGATGAGTTATATGGAGCTACAATTTTCGCTAAGATTGACCTTACGAGTGGCTACCATCAAATTAGAATGAGGGAAGGGGATGAATGGAAAACAGCTCTTAAAACAAAATTTGGTCTCTATAACGCTCCTAGTACTTTCATGAGGTTAATGAATCATATTTTGAGACCTTATATTGGTTTATTTGTTGTAGTCTACTTTGATGACATTCTTATCTATAGTAAGACTTTAAAAGAGCATGAAAATCATTTGAGAGATGTGGTTGCTACATTGCGTATAGAATACTTGTATGCTAATATTCAAAAATGTGATTTCTATACTAACCGAGTGATTTTTCTTGCTTTTGTAGTAAGTGCCAATGGCTTGCAAGTGGATGAGGACAAGGTGAAAGCAATCAATGATTGGCCCACTCCTAGGACTGTTGGTGACGTGAGGAGCTTCCATGGCTTAGCTACCTTCTATAGAAGGTTTGTGAGAGATTTTAGCACCATTGCAGCCCCACTCACGGCTTTGACCAAAAAGAAGGTTCCTTTTGAGTGGAATGAACCTCAGCAAAGAGCTTTTGATGAGCTCAAAAGACGCCTCACCCACGCACCACTACTAGCTCTACCGGACTTCACTAAACCCTTTGAGGTTGAATGCGATGCATCCGGCATTGGTATTGGTGGCGTCCTTATGCAAGAAGGTAAGCCTCTAGCTTTCTTTAGTGAAAAATTGAAAGGTGCATGCTTAAACTATTCCAATTATGACAAAGAATTGTATGCCTTGTTTAGAGTACTCAAAACATGGCAACATTACCTTTGGCCTCAAGAGTTTGTTTTGAAAACCGATCATGATTCACTTAGACACTTTAGGAGCCAAGATAAGCTAGATAGACGTCATGGTAGGTGGATGGAGTTCATAGAAACTTTTCCTTACATTATCAAGTATAAGAAAGGAAAGGATAATGTAGTAGCGGATGCATTGTCTAGGAGATACACCTTAATCACCACTTTGGATTCTAGGATGCTAGGTTTTAGTTACATTAAAGAATTATATGTGGATGATGCTGAATTTGGGAAGATATTTCATAGATGCACTACTCAAGGCCCTTATGATAAGTACTTTGTGTTTGAAGGTTTCTTGTTTAAGGTGGATAAGATTTGCATACCTAGATGTTCCCTTAGGATCTTATTGGTGGAAGAAGCCCATAAAGGAGGTTTAATGGGGCATTTTGGGAGGGAAAAAACATATCACATGTTGCAAACTCACTTTTATTGGCCTCATATGTTAAGGGATGTAGAACACATGCTTAAGAGGTGCATTGAATGTTTTAAAGCCAAAGCTAGGGTACAACCCCACGGGCTGTATACGTCCTTACCGACGCCTAATGGCCCTTGGGAGGACATAAGTATGGATTTCATTGTTGGACTACCTAGGACTAAGAAAGGAAGAGATTCCATTTTTGTGGTAGTTGATAGATTCTCTAAACTGGCACATTTTATTCCATGTCATAAAACTGATGATGCATATAATGTTGCTAATCTTTTCTTTAAGGAAATAGTGAGATTGCATGGAATACCTAAAACTATTGTTAGTGATAGGGATGTCAAGTTTTTGAGTTTCTTTTGGAAGACACTTTGGGGAAAAATGGGCACTAGATTACTATTCTCGACCTCTAGTCATCCCCAAACAGATGGGCAAACGGAAGTCATCAATAGGACCCTAACGACCCTCCTTCGAACCATGTTGAAAGATAACTTAAAAGAATGGGAAGACATGTTAACACATATTGAGTTTGCTTATAATCGCACCATGCATTCTTCCACTTCGTTATCACCTTTCAAATGTGTTTATGGATTTAACCCTTTAACTCCTTTGGGCTTATTACCGATTCCTCGAAAGGATCGAGTAGCTTTTGATGCTTTGGAACAGGTGGACTACATTAAGGAACTTCATGCTAAGACCAAGGCTGCACTTGACAAGAAAGGCATTGAAACTGCAGCTAGGAATAACAAGGGACGTCGGAAAATGGTTTTCCAACACGGCGACTTAGTTTGGCTACATCTAAGGAAAGAGCAGTCTCCGACAAAACGCCATTCCAAGCTAGCACCACGAGGTGATGGACCATTCAAAGTCTTACACCGGATTAATGACAATGCATATGTGTTGGACTTACCGGAAGAGTATGGAGTTAGCACCACTTTTAATGTAGGAGATTTGAGCCCATATGAAGGAGATTCGGAACAAGATGAAAATTCGGGGTCGAATTCTTTCCAAGAAGGAGTGGATGATGTAGGACCATCACATGGAAGCTATCAAGGTCCCATTACTAGAGCAAGAGCTAAGGAGATCCAAGAGGTTATGTCAAGGGAAGTGTTATTGCTTGACACAATGCGTGAACCATTGTATTTCCATACATCATGTGTTAATCTTTTGATGAATGTAGGAGCAAGTGAACCAATGCAGCCCGAGACCATGCCAACGTACTCACTTCCCATGCAGCTCGAGGAGACCATGCAGGCTGTTGTTGCTCACGTCCAAGGCAGCCCAAGAGCAAAGGAAGGAGATGCTGCTCACGTCCAATGTAGGCTAGGAGAGAAGGCTGTTGTTCACGCCAAAGCAGCCCATGATCACGCCCAATGCAGCCCATGCTCACGCCCTGTTGCTCACGCCAATGCAGCCCATGCTCACGCCCAATACAGCCCATGCTCACGTCCAATGCAGGCCCAAGAGGAGGCTGTTGATCATGTCAAAGGTAGCCCAAGAGGGAGGCAAGCAAACACGTCCAACGCAGCCCAAGGAGGGAGCCAGCCGATCACTTTCAAAGAGGCCCAAGAGAGTAACAATTCAGCTCATTCGGATCATCATTTGGGCTCTTTAAACACATCCAAAACACTCATGGATCTGTTGAACAATGCAGCCCATTCGGACAGCCCATTTGGCTCTTAAAAAACGTCCAGCACACTCAGCTTGCACTCCAAGGATAAGTTTGAATAATTCAGCCTATTTTTGTGCTAAAATAGTTGTTTGTTAGGTTGTTAGCTACAATAGAGGAAGCTCTCTTATTACCACCTTCCCACTAATGTTTTCAACTTTCTTTTCTTTATTTTGTCTAGACAAAAAGAGTCTATAAATAGTTTCTTTTAGGCTGCAGATTAGTTACGTTATTTCCCATTGCTAGAATTGCATTTGTAAATATTTTCACAAAATCAATCAAAGAACAAGAGAGTTTTTGGTTGGCATTGCTGTTGTTGCTTGGCTGAGCTTGTTTGTGTCAAACCGCCTTCGGATTGGTGCTTCGAGCCTTCACGAGTCCCTCTTTGTGCTAGTCCAGCAGGAGCTAGTGTAACGTTGTATTGGAGACGGGTCTAGGGCAGTCACGATTGGGGTTTTGGCTCTTCAGCCTTGGTTCCTTCATTGGCTTTCTCTTTGGTTCTTCTCTCACCCTCCTGCGCCATTCATCATCTTCGTTTCACTCCGCCTACTGAATTCGTCTCATTCAGTCCATTTCGAGATCATTGTGCCTAGATCGAATCAAACACGGATTAACACCGTATCAAGATTGTTCTTGCTCAATTCTCGGCCGAGATTCTTGAGAACAACCGAGATTCGGTAATTGCGTAGGTTAAAACCAACCTTCAGGGTCCAATATAACATAAAGGTTCACTCTATCATAATCTATACAACAACCATCAACCAATCACCCTGCAATCACAAGGGTTCTAGCTAATAACACACATAATCAAATCAAGAAAGGTAAAAGTAATCAAGAAACACGTGAACTTAAAAAAACCACAAGAAAATTAACATATACTTAGCAGTCTGTCTTCAATATCCAAAACCAAAATCAATCCTGTAACAAAGAACTAGTCTTGTGTCAAAAAACTATGAGATCTAGAAATATCTTCTTTTGCAAGAAATCTTCGAATCTCAAATCTAAAGAACAAATGTTGTACCCTTCTTCTATGGGTGTATTGCCTCTTCGTTGGGGGTCCTTTCAATGTTGAAGGCTATGAGAATTATAGAGACAAATCTAGGGTTTAGAAGCATGGGCCTTAATGTTAGATCGCAGCTTAAAGATAAACCCTAGCTTAAAGATAAACTACAACTTAAAGATAAACCCCTAACTTAGAGATAAATTGTAGCTTAAAGATAAATCCTAAATTTTTTGGGCCGAAAAAGAAATTGAGCCCGTTGGTATCAGAGTCCACTCCGTGGTATTATAGTCCGCTGTGGGGTATTAGAGTCCATTCCGAATGCGTGTTCCTAGCTTCCTTTGCTCTTTGCTTGACCCTTAGTGTGTGTTTCTAGCTTCCTTTTATGCTTAAATATGTCCCATTATGATCCATCTTGAGGCTTAGTCCATATATGTTCCATTTTGCTCCAAAATCCATCAAATTAGCTACAAATGTAACAAGAATCCATGTATACATCTATTCTAGCAAAATATCCAAATATGAGCTCAAGTGCTATGGATTCATGTCTTATGCATGTGTAACAAAGGGAAAAACTATCTAAATGCATGTAAGAGCTAGGATTTTCGAATCTTAATTAATGATGATTAACTTAATCATCGATAGTAATTGACACATAACTCGCCAAGAGTGTGTAAGTGATGAGTATGAGTCTCATCGTTATGTTCCTGATGAAGGATCATTTGAGCTAACTCCATCTTCACCACCTCAAGGGACTCTAACAAGAGCGCAAGCTCAACGTCAAGCTGAGATGAATGCTCTTTTCCTAACCATGGTCCATGGAGCTCAACCAAGTCCATCTTCATCAAGCCTAAGGACCATCTTGTTGATCAGCCACGATCCCATACCAACCAAGATGATTAATGGAGCTTAAATTTTATTTCTAGCTGTTGGGGAAGGCCTTGGAAAGGATTTCAAAGGACATACGAAGGCCTTGAAATCAGATACAAGGGGTTTCACGTGTGTGCATGTGCATGGCTGGAACATTCATTTAAGTATGTGGGCGTGAGAGGCTAAATAGGAGAGTTTAATTAGGCCCATTTTCGTTCTATGTTTGCTGGGCTTTATTTAACTCTCTCTCAATGTGATTATTGTATTTTTCTTTTTCTGTTTTAGGAAGAAAAGGCCTAGGGTGTATAAGAGCCTTTTCTCTCTTCTTTTTGTAGTTAGACAAGTTTTATAAAAGTTTTGCTGAGAACATTTCATAATTGAATCCAAGAGAATTCAATCATTCTTGTCTCGTGAGTTTGTGTGTGTGTGATATGGCTTTCTCGTTCTTGTGTATGTCAATCTCCTTCGGGATTGGTGTTGCAAGTCGAACAAGGCAACCTCTTCGTGCTCTCGATTCTCAGATCGATTGTGTGGAGTTGTAAGAAGCGGGGTCGATCCGTATCAATTGGTATCAGAGTATAGTTGACGTCCAACCACCAAAAAGAGTCGGTAAATCAATCCTAAAATCACAAAAAGAGTCTGTTTTGATCATCGCCTTTTGTTTGAGTCTATTTCCGTTTCTCTCTTCTACTCTAAGCTTTGTTAGCGTCTAACGAGTTTGTTCCTTTGATTGTGAGTTTTGGACACCGAAAACCACCATAGCACCAACCACCACCACACCACCATCAACCACCATTTTTCCTCAGCCCCATTAGCCTCACTTGAACCAGTTGAACAAAAACCAAACGTGGCTGCTTATTTTCCTGCATCTAGTACATACAGAATTGAAGTTGAAGTAGATTGTTACCCTACATCCAATATACGCCAAAATTGGAGTTGATTCAGCGTGTTTCCTACAAATCCGGCACAGAGCTTGAAGTAGTTGTTTTCCTCCTACAGATCTGGCACGTTTAATCAGTTGCAACAATCTATGAGCTGAGATTTGATCTTATCCTGAAGAATTGCAACAACTTGGCCCACGTTTGTCTGTAAACAAGAATTTGTTTTTTTATTTTCTTTCAATTTTTTTTGTTTATTCTTCTTTTCTGATTTCCTGAATCATAAAGTTCAAAAAAAATAAAAGAAAAAGGATAAAAAAAGAAGAAGAAAGAAATCCGAAATAAAAAAAAGGAAAAGAAAAAAAGAAAAGGAATCAGATCTATTCATTTCATTCTAGTTTATTGTTTTATTTTATTCTTTCTTATTCATAGTTTGTAATTAGCCTAGTGTCATTACATTTTGTTTTAGTGTTATTCAACAACAAAGAGGACTTCAAGAAAGGACTTAAGTCAAGTATCTCGTCTCATTCGGAGGAAGAACCAAGCATCTCGTTGAACCTATCAAGCCACACCTAGCTACTGTCCATTTTTGGCCATCAAACACCATAGCTCAGCCTTCCTTAACCTCATCCTACGGTGTCTAGGGTTCACTTCTTGAGTCTTACAAGTAAGTTCTTTCAAAGCTTATCTTGAGTTCTAAATTTTTGAGTCATTTAGTTGCATATAACATTCGTGCAACTGTCCTTTCCGTTTGAGTCTTTTCTTCTATTTTGTTGAGTCAAACACGTTTTTGAAGTGACTGAAATCGAATCTTGTTTCTATCTAAAAGCTTTAGTTTGACTAGGCATCGAACTCACGTGATGTTTTTGATTAATACAAGACGAGTCATCAACATGCTTGTATCACAACACTAGAGATTGAGAGAACCTTAATTTCTGAGTGATACACTTGCGAGGTGTTTTTGTTTAAACTAACCTAACGTGTTTGCTGTTGTTGAGTGTTTTGCATCATGTCAGAGACTCCCGCAAGTTCAAAGAGCCCTGATCCTATCACACCGGAGTTGTTCAGTCTCATCAAGAGCTTGAAAGATAGCATTGAAGGGCTAACTACAAGGATATCTACCTTGGAGACCTCTAGGGTGACCCCGGATTCTCGGCCACTAGGAGGTAACTTGGAGATAGGAGACAACTTGAAGGCGCAAAACGAAGGACATGATCGAGTTCCCCTTCAAAGTCAGCAAGCTGCGTTCCAAGGAGCAAGGAATTCGAATGTTCCGCAGCCTTGTAGGCATGCCCATGGTTTAGGCAACATTGTTTCCTAACCTAGTTGGGGAAACCTTGCTTTGAGGAGCATATTTCTATCCCTTCTTCTCCTATTATTAATGATAATATGCCTAACTATCCTCAACAATTTAAGAATTAGTTTATGACCAGGAAGAGGAGGACGATGGGGACAATGAGGAATGGAGACCGGAATGGATGCCTAATGGACGGAGGAGGCAAGATCAGCCAAGGAGGCATCAAGAAGGGCGACGTAATGATGAATGGAGACGTGAGCCCTATGGAGTCCAGCAAAGGAGAGACCAAGAACCGGAATATGACGGTCTTGGCAAAGTGAAGGTGAAAGTCCCTAGTTTCGAGGGCAAATGTGATCCGTATGTGTATATGGGCATGGGAGGCAAAGATAGAGCAAATATGGTCATGTCATAACTTTCCCGAACACAAAAAGGTACACTACTCAACCCTTGAATTTATTGACTATGATATGATATGGTGGGATGATTTGGTGAAGGAAAGGAGAAGAACTTTGGATGCACTAGTAGCTACTTGGGAGCATATGAAGGCATTGATGAGAGCTCGGCTTGTTCCCCAACACTATACAAGGGCATTGAGGCAAAGGATGGAGAACTTGAGGCAAGAATTAATGACTGCTGAGCAGACCAATAATGTCATGCGAATGGCCATGGTAAAGGCCGATGTGCGAGAAGATGAAGAATCAACTGATGCGGGTTGGGGCCACGAATGACGAAATCTAGATTGGAAATCCTTGAAACCAACAATGACGCTTTTCCTAGACCAATGGCACAAAATTCAGATTGTTAGAACAAGAAAATGACGATGGAAAGATGGAAGAAAAGAGGATGAAAGGGGACGTAGGATGTATGGTAGAAGTAGATCCAAAATAATCAAAAGACTCCCTTACAAGAACCTTGATCAGATTGATCAAAACCCAAGCAAGATGATGCCTTCAACCCTTTCTTCTATAACCTTACACAAGCCTTCAATGGAGACAAGCACAAGGAGGGACTAGTATTGACTAGTAGCACCAATCTCTAAAGAGATTAACACACACAAGAACAATCTAGCAGGGATTCACAACGATTCAATCAATTGGCTCACTTTATTGATTGAATTTTCTGAATGAAAACAAAAGCTCTCAAAGAGACGGTTTATCAATTGGCTAAAAATCTATCTAATCAGGAAAGAAGTTAAGGGAGGCTTTGTATATGCCTAGACAGCATCCTATCTAAAAAAACGAATAACATTTGTCAAAAAGACAATAAAACAAATAAAACAACTAAATCAAAAAAAATAACCCTTAAAATGTTTTGAACCTAAAGGTTATAAAAAGTCTTTCATTTTATACAAAAGATGATATAAAATACAAAAGAAGCTTCAAAAGCCTCAATCTTCCATTTCTTGCAACTCTTGCATGGCTCCAAATCACGTGTGCATGGTCTCCCTTCCACGTCCAAGTCGTCGGGAACCGTCATTAACGTGACTAAGGAAGCCTCAGTCAGCAATGGATCATCAATGGTCTCCTTATGAGCTAAGGACACCAACAAGTTGGACACCTCCTCTTGAATTGCTCTTGCCCTTGATCTAGTGATTGACCCTTGCATTGTAGGACTAGTAGAGGTTGTTGGTGATGGTCCCTCATTATACTCCCCTTCTTGGGAAGGATTCGTCCTCGAATCATCACCATCCGCATCACTTGACTCAAAGGGACTTAGATCTCCTACGTTGAAAGTAGGGCTCACTCCATAGTCCTCCGGAAGCTCTAGTACATAAGCATTGTTGCCGACCTTACGTAGTACTTTGAATGGTCCGTCTCCCCTAGGTGATAGCTTGGACTTGCGCCTTTCCGGGAAACCTATCCTTCCTTAAATGCAACCACACGAGGTCTCCGGTTCGAACAACACTTGCTTGCGGTTCCTATTAGCCTTGGCCGCCTGATATGGGGATTAGCCACGAAGAACGGATCTAGACGAGCAACCTGTTTTCGGGAATAGAAGCAAACAAAATTCAGCAAACAAAGATGAAGGAAAACGTGCAAAGCAAAGAGGGAAAACGAAATAAGAAAGAAGAACCGAAAGGAACAAACGATAGACCCTTGGATTCGATTATCCAAGAACCAAACCGATGACGATTCGACCCCGCTTCTTACAACTTCACACAATCGATCTAGAATTATCGAAGGCACGAAGAGGTTGCTTCAATTCGACTTTTTAGCACCAACCCAAAGGAGATTGACACACACAAGAACGAGAAAGCTATGCAAATACCACAATTCTCACAAGACAAGAGGCTGAACTCAAAGGAATTCAATTTGGCACTTAGGCAATGTGTTTAACGTATTCTGCCCCACAAAATGAAGAGAGAAAGGTTTATATACAACCTAGACCTTCTCTCCTAAAAATAGAAAAGGAATAAATACATTAATTACAGATTAGAGTGTTTTAAATAAAACCATAAAATAGACTAATTCTAGACTTTATTTAACACTCTCTAACTAGCTTCACGCCAGCCTTGCTCACGCCTCCTTCCTCACGCCTTCATCCATGCACATGCACACGTGAGGCTCTCCTATGCTCCATTCGACTTCTTCTTGGCTGGCCCAATGTGGCTAAGCATCATGACGGGCCTTGGACTCATTGGAGGTGAGCTTGGGTGAGCTTCTTGAACCATGGCAAGGAAGATAGCATCCATCTCCGCTTGGCGTTTGGCTTGAGCTCTTGTTAGGGCTCCTTGTGGTGTTGAAGATGGAGCTAGCTCGGATGAACCTTCATCATTCTCCCCTTCTTTAAAAGAATTCGACCTCGAATTTCTTTGATCATCACTAAGGGGTGGAAAAGGGCTTAGATCCCTCACATTGAATGTGGGATCACAAGCATAGTCGTCCGGCAAGTCTAGCACATAGGCATTGTCACCAGCCTTGTGTAGCACCTTGAAAGGCCCGTTTCCTCTTGGAGAGAGCTTGGACTTCCGAAGTTGTTGAAACCTCTCCTTCCTCAAGTGTAGCCATACAAGGTCACCGGCCTCAAATGTAACCTTCTTCCTTCCTTGGTTTGCCTTGGCTGCATTGTATTTGCCTTTCTCCTCAAGCTTAATCCTTGTCCTCCTATGTAGCTCCTTGATGTGTTGAACCTACGTTTTAGCACTTAAATCCACTCGCTCCTTCTTAGGCAACGGTGTAAGATCAAAAGGGGTTAGTGGCTTAAAACCATAAACACACTCAAATGGAGAGATGGAAGTAGACGAATGCACAACTCTATTATAGGCAAATTCAACATGTGGCAAGACATCCTCCCATTCCTTTAGATCCTTTTTGATGACAGCCCTTAAAAGTGTTGTTAAAGTCCTATTAGTTACTTCTGTTTGCCCATCAGTTTGGGGATGGCTTGATGTAGAAAATAACAATTTCGTGCCTAGCTTTCCCCAAAGAGTCTTCCAAAAATAACTTAAGAACTTAACATCCCTATCACTCACTATTGTCCTTGGAATTCCATGTAACCTAACTACTTCCCGAAAGAATAGATTAGCTACATTGGCCGCATCATTAGTTTTGTGACAAGCAATAAAGTGAGCCATTTTTGAGAAACGATCTACAACCACAAAAATCGAGTCCCTACCTCTTTTAGTCCTATGCAATCCCACAATAAAGTCCATACTAATGTCTTCCCAAGGGGCTGTTGGGATGGGCAAAAGTGTGTACAATCCATGAGGCTTCACTTTTGATTTAGCTATAAGGCATTCTAAGCATCTTTTAAGCACATTTTCAACATCCCTAAGCATGTGTGGCCAATAAAAGTGTGAATGCAGCATAGCATAAGTTTTATCCCTCCCAAAATGACCCATTAAACCTCCTTTATGGGCTTCCACTACTAACAACAATCGAAGGGAACACCTAGGTATGCACACCTTATCATTTCGAAACAAAAATCCCTCAAACAAATAGTATTTATCTAAGAACCTTTTTGCACACATAACTTATATGTATCACCAAAATCAATATCAGATTCATAGAGCTCCTTAATTAAACAAAGCCTAATACCTTAGCATCTAATGTAGTCAAGAATGTGTGCCTCCTTGAGAGGGCATCTGCCACTAAATTGTCTTTTCCCTTTTTATACTTGATAACATAGGGAAAAAAGTCTCAATAAACTCCATCCACCTACCATGCCTCCTATCTAGTTTATCTTGACTCCGAAAATGCTTCAAAGACTCATGATCGGAATGCAAAATAAACTCTCTAGGCCACAAGTAGTGTTGCCATGTCTTAAGCACTCTAAACAAAGCATATAACTCTTTATCATAGGTAGAGTAATTAAGACATGCTCCTTTGAGCTTTTCACTAAAGAAGGCAATAGGCTTACCTTCTTGCATGAGCACGCCGCCTATGCCAATGCCCGAGGCGTCACACTCCACTTCAAAGGGCCTAGTGAAGTCGGGAAGAGCTAGCAAGGGCGCCTCGGTTAAGACCAATTTCAGCTTGCTAAAGGCACGTTCTTGCGCCTCCTCCCACACTAATGGCGCATGCTTCTTGCAAATTTCCGTCAAGGGCGCGGCAATGGTACTAATGTCTCTCACAAAGCGCCGATAGAAGCTTGCAAGCCCATGGAAACTCCCTACTTGGCTGATGGATGTTGGCGTGGGCCAATCTTTGATTGCTCTAATCTTCTCCTCATCCACTTGTAGGCCTTGTGTAGTCACTACAAAACCAAGAAATATAACCTCATTAGTGCAAAAGCTACATTTCTTAAGATTAGCATACAAGTGTTCAGCCCTAAGGGTAAGAACTACTTCCCTTAGATGTTCTTCATGCTCCTCTAGGGACCTGCTATAGATTAAAATATCATCAAAGCATATTACAACAAACTTCCCTATAAAATGTCTCAAAATATAGTTCATTAAGCGCATAAAAGTAGAAGGAGCATTAGTTAACCCAAATGGCATAACAAGCCACTCATACAAACCAAACTTAGTTTTGAAGGCTGTTTTCCACTCGTCCCCCTCCTTCATTCGGATTTGATGGTAGCCACTCCGTAGGTCTATCTTGCTAAAGGTGGTGGCACCATGTAGCTCATCAAGCATGTCATCTAGGCGGGGAATAGGGTGGCGGTACTTGATGGTGATGTTGTTGATAGCTCGACAATCAACACACATCCTCCATGTGTTGTCCTTCTTAGGCACCAAGAGCACGGGCACGGCGCACGGACTTAAGCTCTCCCTCACGTAGCCCTTGTCTAGGAGGTCTTGAACCTGCACTTGGATCTCTTGACTCTCCTTTGGGTCCATTCGGTAGGCTGGTCTATTTGGGAGTGTGGCGCCGGGGATAAGGTCAATTTGGTGCTCAATGCCTCTCAAAGGTTGGAGGCCATGTGGTATTTCTTCCGGAAACACATCCTTAAACTCCTCAAGGATGGCTGAAATAGTAGGAGGTAAGGTAGCCTTGACTTCATCACTCATCAAGGTGAGCTCCTTACACAACATCATCAAGGTGGTGTCTAAGGGTAGGTAGTCATTTTGTAGCTCAAGTTTGGAAGCTAACAAGGCTGTTGTGGGCTGTTTTGTGGCCGTGGACACAAGGGTGCTAGGCTAGTGGTTAGAAGGCGTGGCTAGGGAGGGGTCTTGGCTCGACGGCTTGCTCCCCTTCTTAGCTGGTCCTTGCTCTTGCTCACTTGCCTTCTTCTTCTCAAATGCCTCCGCAATCTGCAAGGGAGTCATAGGCTTAAGAGTCACGGTTTTACCATTGAATACAAAAGAATATCTATTTGTAAAACCATCATGCATAACTCTCCTATCATATTGCCAAGGGCGGCCTAACAACACATGATAAGCTTGCATAGGCACCACATCACATAAAACCGTATCTTCATAATGGCCTGAAGTAAAAGTGATCTTAGCTTGCCTATTAACCTTTAACTCACCACATTCATTCATCCAATGCAGCTTATATGGCTTAGGGTGATAAAATGTAGGAATTTGCAACTTAGTTATCATTTCGGTGCTAGCAATATTGCAACAACTTCCTCCATCAATAATAACATTACAAACCTTTCCTTTAACCGAGCATCTAGTGTGAAACAAGTTTTCTCTTTGGTTATCTTCACAAGGAGCAGGTTGTACAGTTAAAGTTCTCCTAGCTATCAAAGAATTATCATGCTCAAGACTTTTATCACAAATCATGGAAGGGTTAGCTAGGAATGAGCTAGGATGATCAAATAACACTCTCTTAGCTAATAAACAATCTCCTTGCTCATATTCAATCCCATCATCATCCAAATCATCATGATCATGCATATTAAGCTCAAAATCATCATTATCATGCTCATGCTTAGATTCGGACTCATATTGCCCTAAATGGTTAACTACAAAGTTCTTTTGTTAGGATAATCCTTCATCATGTGCCCTCTTCCTTGGCACTTAAAACATACAATATCCCTAGCTCTAGATGAAGGGTTTAGAAGTACTTCCTTGAGTGCCTTTACGTAGTGTAGGCGTGGGCTTGGTAGGGGCTGCATAAGGAGCCTTGCGTGGGCCTCCTTGCTCCGGGGCTAGCTTCTCCTTGCTTGGCACCTCCCGGCTGTAATTCCCTTGTTGGCGACTTCCTGGGCTCCTCCATGAGCTAGGCGTGCCATAAGCAGCTTTACCTCCTTGATCTTGCCTTTATTTTCCTTTCTACTTTGATTGCTAGGTGGAGCAATTATGTCATAGAGCTATAGGGAAAAAGATCTATCTCGTTAGAAAAACTTGAATTGAGAATACGAAGATACCTAGCCATTGTAGTCTCTTCATCCTCTCGCACATTAGCCTTTACCATGGCCATTTGCATGGCATTATAGGTCTCCTCGGCGTTCATGGCTCCTTGCCTCAAGTTCTCCAACCTTTGCCTCAATTCTCTAGTGTAATGTTGAGGCACAAACCGAGCTCTCATCAAAGCCTTCATGTGCGCCCTAGTAACTACCGGTGCATCCATAGTTCTCCTCCTTTCACCAAATCATCCCACCATATCATAGCATAATCAATAAATTCAAGAGCTGCGTAATGTACCTTCTTAAGCTCGGGAAAGTTATGGCATGACCATATTTGCTCTATCTTCGCCTCCCAAGCCATGTACACGTCCGGGTCACATTTGCCTTCAAAGCTTGGGATCTTCACCTTTAATTTGCCAAAACCATCATACTCCGGATCTCGCTCCCTCCTTGGCTGGCCGCCATAGGTGATGTAGGACCATCACATGGATGATATCAAGGTCCCATTACTGGAGCAAGAGCTAAGGAGATCCAAGAAGTTACGTCAAGGGAAGTGCTATTGCTTGGCACAATGCGTGAACCATTTAATTGCCATACATCATGTGTTAATCTTTTGGTGAATGTAGGAGCAAGCGAACCAAAGGGAGTAGACCATGCCGACGTGCTCATTTCCCAGGCAGCTCGAGGAGACCATGCCGACGTGCTCACTTCCCAAGCAGCTCGAGGAGACCATGCAGACGTTATTCACTTCCCATGCAGACCAAGAGGATAGGCTGTTGCTCACGTCCAAGGCAGCCCAAGAGGGGAGGTTGTTGCTCACGTCCAAGCCAGCCCAAGAGGGGAGGCAGCTGCTCACGTCCAATGCAGCCCAAGAGAGTAATCAACTCCTTCATTCGGATCATCATTTGGGCTCTTAAAAACCATCCAAATCACTCATGGATCTGTTGAACAATTCAGCCTATTCGGATAGTCCATTTGGCTCTTAAAAACGTCCAACTCACTCCAAGGATCTGTTTTGAATAAGTCAGCCTATTTTCATGCTGATTAGTTGTTTGTTAAGTTGTTAGCTACATTAGAGAATGCTCTCTTATTACCACCTTCCCACTAATGTTTTAGTTTTCTTTTCTTTATTTTTGTCTAGATAAAAGAGTCTATATATATAGCCTCTTTAGCTGCTGATTAGGTACGTTAATTTCATTGCTTAGAATTACATTTGTAATCATTCACAAAATCAATCAAAGAACAAGAGAGTTTTTGGTTGGCATTGCTGTTGTTTGCTTGGCTGAGCTTGTTCGTGTCAACCGCCTTCGGATTGGTGCTTCGAGCCTTCACAAGTCCCTCTTTGTGCTAGTCCAGCCGGAGCTAGTGTAAAGTTGTATTGGAGACGGGTCTAGGGCATTCATGAAGTGGGGTTTTGGCTCTTCTGCCTTGGTTCCTTTCGTTGACTCTCTTTGGTTCTTCTCTACACCTTCATGCGTTCATTTACCATCGACATTTCATTCCGCATCTGGATTCGCCTCATTCAGCCGGATTCGGGATCATTGTACCTAGATCGACTCATTCACGGACTAATACCGTATCAGTTGGTATCAGAGCTCAGTTGGTACAATTGATCACTCCTTTCTTCTTTGTGAACCTTATTGCTTATCCAATTAAGGTTTAACTTGTGCTTGAAGTGTTCAAAGCAAAAGCCAAGGGTTCTTAGTGCCGGACAACATCTTGAGGAGAGGTAAACACAAAATAAAAACAAAAAGAGCTCGAACACTGTATACACATTCGGTAACCTTCTCTCCCACAAATCTCGTTGCAATCAAATTCGGTTACCTTCTCTCCTACAAATCTTTGACAAAGTCTAAGAGATCTTTAAAAAAAAAAAACAACAAAAGAACAATACAAACCGGCTGGCCTTTTATTAATCGACATCAAGCACAAAAAAACTCCCTCAAAACGCCATTCTAATCACAAATCACCATACCTACACCAACCCAACGGTCAATACTCCAATTAGGGGTGTCTTGATTCATTTCCGACACTAACATCAGTTTCAACAGTTCTAGTTCCAAAGGGTTGCTAAGAAGGTTCGAAAATCGTGATCTTAAGGTGTTGGATCCTTACAACTCGAGCCACCAGCTAGGCAATACCAACGAGAGAGTGAGCGATACACAAGTGAGATCTTTGTTTTTTCTAACCTAACCGGTTCTTTGTTTGTTACTTGAGCATGTCCAGGTCCCGAAGCCCCAGCAAGTCTAGTAGCGAAACCGTCACGCCTGAGATGCTTAGTCTATTGAAACAATTGTCCGATTCTGTAACTAACCTATCCAAACAAGTGGAGTCTATGGAAGCACGAACACCACCAGTGGGGACACCACCTTTGAGAACCAACTATGAGTTTGGCGGTCCTTCACGCGTTACTAGAGAGCCGGATCATCCGGATCAAGGTAATTTACAGTCCAACGTCCACCCTAATGATTCTAACATGCCACCATTTGTTGATAACTTTCAGCGACGGAATGAAGCTCCTTTTGAGGACCACACTTGGGAAGGTTACAATTGGCCATTCCAACAGCCAAGGCAAGGGCGAGAACATGATAACCTACGGCCCTATCAAGAGCAAGACGGACTCGGCAAAGTCAAAATCAAAATTCCCGTCTTTGAAAGAAAGTGTGATCCCGACGTCTACACGGAGTGGAAAACTAAAGTTGAGCAGATCTGGTTGTGTCACAACTTCAGCGAGCCTAGGAAGGTTCAGCTAGCCGCTCTCGAGTTCCAAGGCTATGCCTTGGTATGGTGGGATCACGTAGTCAAAGAAAGAGTGCGCACGTTGGATCCTCAAATCACCACATGGGAGCATATGAAGGCACTAATCAGGTCTCGGTTCGTTCCACCTCACTATACCCGAGAGCTTCGACAACGGCTGGAAAATTTGAGACAAGGCTCTCTTAGCGCTGAGGAAGCCTATACGAATATGCAAGTTGCTATGGTGAAGGCCAACGTGCTAGAGGATGAAGAAAACACTATGGCTAGGTACCTTCGTATTCTGAATTCTAATTTGGCTAATGAAGTTGATATGTATCCATACAGCACCATGGAGCAATTACTACACTTGGCCATCAAGGTGGAAAGGAAGACTAAGGTGCGAAACCGGGAATACAAGCCACCTCATGGGACGCCCAACGTTTGGAAAGCACAAGGGAGCCGGCTGCCTAACCACAACAAGGATCAAGGAGGCCGGAAGGAAGAGAGAAAGTCGGCACCTATGGGCCTAGAAGGGCAAAGAAGGTCTTCTACACCGTCCACTACACCACGATCCTTGAATAAGCCTTCGAGTGATCATCGAGGGAGTACTCCTACCTCTAACTCTAGATCTAGGGACATTGTGTGTTTTAAATGCCAAAGTAGAGGACACATGAGTAGAGAATGTCCTAATAGACGCACTTTGATCATAAATCATCTAGGAGAATATGAGAGTGAGGATGATGTGGAATTAGATGATGAAAATGCCTTAATTGATGACAATGAACAAAATGAGAATGATGATTGCATTGAGTATGAACAAGGTGAATCTTTGATAGCTAGGAGAACTTTGCATGTCCAACAAGCACCTTGTGAGGATAACCAACGTGAAAATCTGTTTCATACTAGGTGTAGTATTAAAGGAAAAGTGTGTAATGTGATAATTGATGGAGGAAGTTGTTGCAACATAGCTAGCACTGAAATGGTAAACAAATTACAACTTCTTACATTTTATCACCCTAGGCCATATAAACTACATTGGATGAATGAGTGTGGAGAACTTAAGGTCAATAAGAAAACTAAGGTCAATATAACATTAGGATCACATGAGGATGTTATTACATGTGATGTTGTGCCTATGAATGCTTGTCACTTGTTGCTTGGTCGTCCATGGCAATATGATAGGAAAATTATTCATGATGGGTTTTCTAATAAATATAGCTTTGAGTATAAAGGTAAAACTTTAAGACTTAAACCTATGACACCTTTACAAATAGCCGAGTACTATGAGAACAAGAGGGTAGAGCAAGGAACCCCTCCCAAGCCTAAGATCACACGGCCTAAGAGTAAGGAGAACAAAACCCATCAAACACTGTTAGTACAACCAACAAGTAGCTATCTTGAGTCTAGGAATGAATATGTCACTAACTATGCTTCTATGGATGTGCTAATGATGAGTTTGTGTAAATCTCTAGTGACTGTGCCTCATGACTCTACGATTTCACTTCCTAGTTCTATCCAGGGGCTGTTAGACGAGTTTAAGGACGTTTTTCCTAAGGAGGTTCCAGCTGGCTTGCCGCCCATTAGGGGCATTGAACACCAAATAGATTTAATACCCGGAGCCACTCTTCCCAATAGGCCCGCCTATAGGATGAACCTTACGGAAGCCCGGGAAATTCAGAACCAAGTTCAAGCCTTGCTAGATAAAGGGTATGTTCGGGAAAGCCTTAGTCCTTGTGCCGTTCCCGTCCTGCTAGTACCCAAGAAGGATAATACTTGGAGAATGTGTATTGATTGTAGAGTAATCAATAACATTACTATCAAGTATAGACACCCGATTCCCCGTCTAGATGACATGCTTGATGAGTTACATGGAGCTACAATTTTCACTAAGATTGACCTTAGGAGTGGCTACCATCAAATTAGAATGAGGGAAGGGGATGAATGGAAAACAGCTTTTAAAACCAAATTTGGTCTCTATGAGTGGCTAGTAATGCCTTCTGGCTTAACTAACGCTCCTAGTACCTTCATGAGATTAATGAATCATATTTTGAGACCTTATATTGGTTTATTTGTTGTAGTCTACTTTGATGACATTCTTATCTATAGCAAGACTTTAAAGGAGCATGAAAATCATTTGAGAGATGTGTTTGCTACATTGCGTATAGAATACTTGTATGTTAATATTAAAAAATGTGATTTCTATACTAACCGAGTGATTTTCCTTGGTTTTGTAGTAAGTGCCAATGGTTTGCAAGTGCATGAGGACAAGGTTAAAGCAATCAATGAATGGCCCATTCCTAGGTCGGTTGGTGACGTGAGGAGTTTCCATGGCCTAGCTACATTCTATAGAAGATTTGTGAGAGATTTTAGTACCATTGCAGCACCACTCACGGCTTTGACCAAAAAGAAGGTTCCTTTTGAGTGGAATGAACCTCAGCAAAGAGCATTTAAAGAGCTCAAGAGACGCCTCACCTACGCACCACTACTCGCTCTACCGGACTTCACTAAACCCTTTGAGGTTGAATGCGACGCGTCCGGCATTGGTATTGGCGGCGTCCTTATGCAAGAAGGTAAGCCTCTAGCTTTCTTTAGTGAAAAATTGAAGGGTGCATGCTTAAACTATTCCACGTATGACAAAGAATTGTATGCCTTGTTTAGGGTACTCAAAATATGGCAACATTACCTTTGGCCCCAAGATTTTGTTTTGAAAACCGATCATGATTCACTTAGACACTTTAGGAGCCAAGATAAGCTAGATAGGCGGCATGGTAGGTGGATGGAGTTCATCGAAACCTTTCCTTATATTATCAAGTATAAGAAAGGAAAGGATAATGTCGTAGCGGATGCATTGTCTAGGAGATACACCTTAATCACCACCTTGGATTCTAGGATGTTAGGTTTTACTTACATTAAAGAATCATATGTGGATGATGCTGAATTTGGGAAGATATTTCATAGATGCACTACTCAAGGCCCTTATGATAAGTATTTTGTGTTTGAAGGTTTTTTGTTTAAAGTGGATAAAATTTGCATACCTAGATGTTCCCTTAGGATCCTATTAGTGGGAGGGACAAAACTTATCACATGTTGCAAACTCACTTTTATTGGCCTCATATGTTAAGGGATGTAGAACACATGCTGAAAAGGTGCATTGAATGTCTTAAGGCCAAAGCTAGGGTACAACCCCACGGGCTGTATACACCCTTACCAACGCCTAATGGCCCTTGGGAAGATATAAGTATGGATTTTATTGTTGGATTACCTAAGACTAAGAAAGGAAGAGATTCCATTTTTGTGGTAGTAGATAGATTCTCTAAAATGGCACATTTTATTCCATGTCATAAAACTGATGATGCATATAATGTTGCTAATCTTTTCTTTAAGGAAATAGTGAGATTGCATGGAATACCTAAAACTATTGTTAGTGATAGGGATGTCAAGTTTTTGAGTTTCTTTTGGAAAACGCTTTGGGGAAAAATGGGCACTAGATTACTATTCTCGACCTCTAGTCATCCCCAAACAGATGGGCAAACGGAAGTCACCAATAGGACCCTAACGACCCTCCTTCGAACCATGTTGAAAAATAACTTAAAAGAATGGAAAGACATGTTACCACATATCGAGTTTGCTTATAATCGCACCATGCATTCTTCCACTTCGTTATCACCTTTCAAATGTGTTTATGGATTTAACCCTTTAACTCCTTTGGACTTATTACCGATTCCTCGAAAGGATCGAGTAGCTTTTGATGCTTTGGAACAGGCGGACTACATTCAGGAACTTCATGCTAAGACCAAGGCTGCACTTGACAAGAAAGGCATTGAAACTGCAGCTCGAAATAACAAAGGACGTCGGAAGATGGTTTTCCAGCCCGGCGACTTAGTTTGGCTACATCTAAGGAAAGAGCGGTTTCCGACAAAACGCCATTCCAAGCTAGCCCCACGGGGTGATGGACCATTCAAAGTCTTACACCGGATTAACGACAACACATATGTGTTGGACTTACCGGAAGAGTATGGAGTTAGTACCACTTTTAACGTAGGAGATTTGAGCCCCTATGAAGGAGATTCGGAACAAGATGAAAATTCGGGGTCGAATTCTTTCCAAGAAGGAGTGGATGATGTAGGACCATCACATGGAAGATATCAAGGTCCCATTACTAGAGCAAGAGCTAAGGAGATCCAAGAAGTTACGTCAAGGGAAGTGCTATTGCTTGGCACAATGCGTGAACCATTTTATTTCCATACATCATGTGTTAATCTTTTGGTGAATGTAGGAGCAAGCGAACCAAAGGGAGTAGACCATGCCGACGTGCTCATTTCCTAGGCAGCTCGAGGAGACCATGCAGACATTATTCACTTCCCATGCAGACCAAGAGGATAGGTTGTTGCTCACGTCCAAGGCAGCCCAAGAGGGGAGGTTGTTGCTCACGTCCAAGGCAGCCCAAGAGGGGGGGCAGCTGCTCACGTCCAATGCAGCCCAAGAGAGTAATCAGCTCCTTCATTCGGATCATCATTTGGGCTCTTAAAAACCATCCAAATCACTCATGGATCTGTTGAACAATTCAGCTCATTCGGATAGTCCATTTGGCTCTTAAAAACGTCCAACTCACTCCAAGGATCTGTTTTGAATAAGTCAGCCTATTTTCATGCTGATTAGTTGTTTGTTAAGTTGTTAGCTACATTAGAGGAAGCTCTCTTATTACCACCTTCCCACTAATGTTTTAGTTTTCTTTTCTTTATTTTTATCTAGATAAAAAAGTCTATATATATAGCCTCTTTAGCTGCTGATTAGGTACGTTAATTTCATTGCTTAGAATTACATTTGTAATCATTCACAAAATCAATCAAAGAACAAGAGAGTTTTTGGTTGGCATTGCTGTTGTTTGCTTGGCTGAGCTTGTTCGTGTCAACCGCCTTCGGATTGGTGCTTCGAGCCTTCACGAGTCCCTCTTTCTGCTAGTCCAGCCGGAGCTAGTGTAAAGTTGTATTGGAGACGGGTCTAGGGCATTCACGAAGTGGGGTTTTGGCTCTTCAGGCTTAGTTCCTTTATTTGACTCTCTTTGGTTCTTCTCTACACCTTCCTGCGTCCATTTACCATCGACATTTCATTCCGCATCTGGATTCGCCTCATTCAGCCGGATTCGGGATCATTGTACCTAGATCGACTCATTCACGGACTAATACCGTATCAATAGGGCTCACGCCTGATGTAGGACCATCACATGGAAGCTATCAAGGTCCCATTACTAGAGCAAGAGCTAAGGAGATCCAAGAGGTTATGTCAAGGGAAGTGCTATTGCTTGACACAATGCGTGAACCATTTAATTTCCATACATCATGTGTTAACCTTTTGGTGAATGTAGGAGCAAGCGAACCAAGCAAGGAGACCATGCCGATGTACTCACCTTCCATGCAGCTCGAGGAGACCATGCAGGTTGTTGCTCACATCCAATGCATCCCAGGAGAGGAGGCCGTTGTTCACGCCAATGCAGCCCAAGAGGAGGCTGTTGCTCACGCCAATGCAGCCCATGCTCACGCCCAATGCAGCCCATGCTCACACCCTATTGCTCACGCCAATGTAGCCCATGCTCACACCCAATGCAGCCCATGCTCACGCCCAATGCAGGCCCAAGAGGAGGCTGTTGATCATGTCAAAGGTAGCCCAAGAGGGAGGCAAGCAAACACGTCCAATGCAGCCCAAGGAGGGAGCCAGCTGATCACTTTCAAAGAGGCCCAAGAGAGTAACAATTCAGCTCATTCGGATCATCATTTGGGCTCTTTAAACACATCCAAATCACTCATGGATCTGTTGAACAATGCAGCCCATTCGGATAGCCCATTTGGCTCCTTACAACCTTAAAAACGTCCAGCTTGCACTCCAAGGATAAGATTGAATAATTCAGCCTATTTCCATGTTGATTAGTGGTTTGTAGGGTTGTTAGCTACATTAGAGGAAGCTCTCTTATTACCACCTTCCCACTAATGTTTTCAGCTTTCTTTTCTTTATTTTTGTCTAGATAAAAGAGTCTATTTATATAGCCTCTTTAGCTGCAGATTAGTTAGGTAAAATTCATTGCTTAGAATTGCATTTGTAAACATTTCACAAAATCAATCAACGAACAAGAGAGTTTTTGGTTGGCATTGCTGTTGTTGCTTTGTTGAGCTTGTTTGTGTCAAACCGCCTTCGGATTGGTGCTTCGAGCCTTCACGAGTCCCTCTTTGTGCTAGTCTAGCAGGAGCTAGTGTAACGTTGTATTGGAGACGGGTCTAGGGCATTCACGATTGGGGTTTTGGCTCTTCAGCCTTGGTTCCTTCGTTGACATCTCTTTGGTTCTTCTCTTCACCATTCCTGCGCCATTCATCACCTACGTCCATTCCGCATTCTGAAATTGCTTCATTCAGCCTGTTTCGAGATCATTGTGCCTAGATCGATTCAAACACGGATTAACACCGTATCAGTTGGTATCAGAGCACAGTTGGTACAATTGATCACTTCTTCTTCTTAACCTTATTGCTTATCCAATTGAGATCTAACTTGTGCTTGAAGTGTGCCAATTCAAAAAGCCGGACAACATCTTGAGGAGAGTAAGCACGAAACACAACAAAAGCAAAAAAATAAAAAAAGTGCTCCACGCTGCATAGACAATTCGAACCCCATCTGCAATCAATTACGGTTACTTCTCTCTCCTACAAATCTTTGACAAAGTCTGAGATATCTTTCAAAAAAAAAAAAAATATATATATATATATATACTACACAAAAACGGCTGGCCCTTGTTTTTTTTTATTAATCAAGCACAAGTCAACTCTTTCAATCATCTCAAAACGTCATTCTAAACACAATTTACCATACCTACACCAACCCAACAGTCAATACTCCAATTAGGGGTGTCTTGATTCATCTCCGTCACTAACATCGGTTTCAGCAGTTCTAGTTCCAAAGGTTTGCTAAGAAGGTTCGGAAATCGCGATCTTAAGGTATTGGATCCTTACAACTCGAGCCACCAGCTAGGCAATACCAACGAGAGTGTGAGCGATACACAAGTGAGATCTTTGCTTTTCTAACCTAACCGGTTCTTTGTTTGTTACTTGAGCATGTCCAGGTCCATAAGTCCCAGCAAATCGAGTAGCGAGACCGTCACGCCTGAGATGATCAGTCTATTGAAAAAATTGTCCGATTCCGTAGCTAACCTATCCAAACGAGTGGAGTCTATGGAAGCACGAACACCACCAGCCGGAACACCACCTTTAAGAGCTAACTACGAGTTTGGCGGTCCTTCACGTGTTACTAGAGAGCCGGATCAGCCGGATCAAGGTAATGTACATTCCAACGTCCTTCCTAATGCTTCTATCATGCCACCATTTGTTGATGACTTTTAGCGACGGAATGAAGCTGAGGACCACACGTGGGAGGGCTACAATCAGCCATTCCAACAGCCAAGGCAAGGACGAGACAACTTTCGGCCCTATCAAGAGCAAGACGGGCTCGGAAAGGTCAAAATCAAAATTCCCGTCTTTGAAGGAAACTATGATCCCGATGTCTACACGGAGTGGGAAACTAAAGTTGAGCAGATTTGGTTGTGTCACAACTTCAGCGAGCCTAGGAAGGTTCAACTAGCAGCTCTTGAGTTCCAAGGCTATGCTTTGGTATGGTGGGATCACGTAGTCAAAGAAAGAGTTCGAACCTTAGATCCTCAAATCAGCACATGGGAGCATATGAAGGCACTAATGAAGGCTAGGTTCGTTCCACCTCACTATACCCGAGAGCTTCGACAACGGCTGGAAAATTTGAGACAAGGCTCACTAAGCACTGAGGAAGCCTATACGAATATGCAAGTTGCTATGGTGAAGGCCAACGTTCTAGAGGATGAAGAAAACACTATGGCAAGGTACCTTCGTATTCTGAATTCTAATTTGGCTAATGAGGTTGATATGTACTCATACAGCACCATGGAGCAACTACTACACTTGGCCATCAAGGTGGAAAGGAAGACTAAGGTGCGAAACCGGGAATACAAGCCACCTCCCGGGACGCCCAATGCTTGGAAAGCACAAAACAGCCGGCTGTCTAACCACAACAGGGAGCAAGGCGGCCGGAAGGATGAGAGGAGATCGGCACCTATGGGCCAAGAAGGGCAAAGAAAGTCGTCTACAACAGCCACTACACCACGATCCTTGAATGAGCCTTCAAGTGATCATCGAGGGAGTACTCCTATCTCTAACTCTAGAACTAGGGACATTGTGTGTTTTAAATGCCAAGGTAGAGGTCACATGAGTAGAGAATGTCCTAATAGACGCACTTTGATCATAAATCATCTAGGAGAGTATGAGAGTGAGGATGATGTGGAATTAGATGATGAAAATGCCTTAAATTATGACAATGAACAAAATGAGAATGATGATTGCATTGAGTATGAACAAGGTGAATCTTTGATAGCTAGGAGAACTTTGCATGTCCAACTAGCTCCTTGTGAGGATAATCAACGTGAAAATCTATTTCATACTAGGTGTAGCATTAAAGGAAAAGTGTGTAATGTGATTATTTGATGGAGGAAGTTGTTGCAACATAGCTAGCACTGAAATGGTAAACAAATTACAACTTCTTACATTTTATCACCCTAGGCCATATAAACTACATTGGATGAATGAATGTGGAGAACTTAAAGTCAATAAGCAAACTAAGGTCAATATAACATTAGGATCATATGAGGATGTTATTACATGTGATGTTGTGCCTATGAATGCTTGTCACTTGTTGCTTGGTCGTCCATGGCAATATGATAGGAAAGTTGTCCATGATGGGTTTTCTAACAAATATAGTTTTGAGTATAAGGGTAAAACTTTAACACTTAAACCTATGACACCTGTACAAATAGCCGAGTACTATGAGAACAAGAGGGTAGAGCAAGGAACCCCTCCAAAGCCTAAGATGACACGGCCTAAGAGTAAGGAGAACAAAACCCATCAAACATTGTTAGTACAACCAACAAGTAGCTATCTTGAGTCTAGGAATGAATTTGTCACTAACTATGCTTCTATTGATGTGCTAATGATGAGTTTGTGTAAGTCTCTAGTGAATGTGCCTCATGACTCTACGAACCCACTTCCTAGATCCATTCAGGGGCTGTTAGATGAATTTAGAGACGTTTTTCCTGATGAGATTCCAGCCGGCTTACCGCCCATTAGGGGCATTGAACACCAAATAGATTTAATACCCGGAGCCACTCTTCCCAATAGGCCCGCCTATAGGATGAACCCTACGGAAGCCCAGGAAATTCATAACCAAGTTCAAGCCTTGCTAGATAAGGGGTATGTGCGGGAAAGCCTTAGTCCTTGTGCCGTTCCCGTTCTGCTAGTACCCAAGAAGGATAATACTTGGAGAATGTGTATTGATTGTAGAGCAATCAATAACATTACTATCAAGTATAGACACCCGATTCCCCGTTTAGATGATATGCTTGATGAGTTACACGGAGCTACAATTTTCATTAAGATTGACCTTAGGAGTGGCTACCATCAAATTAGAATGAGGGAAGGGGATGAATGGAAAACAGCTTTTAAAACAAAATTTGGTCTCTATGAGTGGCTAGTAATGCCTTTTGGCTTCACTAACGCTCCTAGTACTTTCATGAGATTAATGAATCATATTTTGAGACCTTATATTGGTTTATTTGTTGTAGTCTACTTTGATGACATTCTTATCTATAGTAAGACTTTAAAAGAGCATGAAAATCATTTGAGAGATGTGCTTCCTACATTGCGTATAGAATACTTGTATGCTAATATTCAAAAATGTGATTTCTATACTAACCGAGTGATCTTTCTTGGTTTTGTAGTAAGTGCCAATGGCTTGCAAGTGGATGAGGACAAGGTGAAAGCAATCAATGATTGGCCCACTCCTAGGACTGTTGGTGACGTGAGGAGCTTCCATGGCTTAGCTACCTTCTATAGAAGGTTTGTGAGAGATTTTAGCAGCATTGCAGCCCCACTCACGGCTTTGACCAAAAAGAAGGTTCCCTTTGAGTGGAATGAACCGCAGCAAAGAGCTTTTGAAGAGCTCAAAAGACGCTTCACCCACGCACCACTACTAGCTCTACCGGACTTCACTAAACCCTTTGAGGTTGAATGCGACGCATCCGGCATTGGTATTGGCGGCATCCTTATGCAAGAAGGTAAGCCTCTAGCTTTCTTTAGTGAAAAATTGAAAGGTGCATGCTTAAACTATTCTACATATGACAAAGAATTGTATGCCTTGTTTAGAGTACTCAAAACATGGCAACATTACCTTTGGCCTCAAGAGTTTGTTTTGAAAACCGATCATGATTCACTTAGACACTTTAGGAGCCAAGATAAGCTAGATAGACGGCATGGTAGGTGGATGGAGTTCATAGAAATCTTTCCTTACATTATCAAGTATAAGAAAGGAAAGGATAATGTCGTAGCAGATGCATTGTCTAGGAGATACACCTTAATCACCACTTTGGATTCTAGGATGTTAGGTTTTACTTACATTAAAGAATTATATGTGGATGATGCTGAATTTGGGAAGATATTTCATAGATGCACTACTCAAGGCCCTTATGATAAGTACTTTGTGTTTGAAGGTTTCTTGTTTAAAGTGGCTAAGATTTGCATACCTAGATGTTCTCTTAGGATCTTATTGGTGGAAGAAGCCCATAAAGGAGGTTTAATGGGGCATTTTGGGAGGGACAAAACTTATAACATGTTGCAAACTCACTTTTATTGGCCTCATATGTTAAGGGATGTAGAACACATGCTTAAGAGGTGCATTGAATGTCTTAAGGCCAAAGCTAGGGTACAACCCCACGGGCTGTATACGCCCTTACCGATGCCCAATGGCCATTGGGAGGACATAAGTATGGATTTCGTTGTTGGACTACCTAGGACTAAGAAAGGAAGAGATTCTATTTTTGTGGTAGTAGATAGATTCTCTAAAATGGCACATTTTATTCCATGTCATAAAACTGGAGATGCATATAATGTTGCTAATCTTTTCTTTAAGGAAATAGTGAGATTGCATGGAATACCTAAAACTATTGTTAGTGATAGGGATGTCAAGTTTTTGAGTTTCTTTTGGAAGACACTTTGGGGAAAAATGGGCACTAGATTACTATTTTCGACCTCTAGTCATCACCAAACAGATGGGCAAACGGAAGTCACCAATAGGACCCTAACGACCCTTCTTAGAACCATGTTGAAAGATAACTTAAAAGAATGGGAAGACATGTTACCACATATTGAGTTTGCTTATAATCGCACCATGCATTCTTCCACTTCGTTATCACCTTTCAAATGTGTTTATGGATTTAACCCGTTAACTCCTTTGGACTTATTACCGATTCCTCGAATGGATCGAGTAGCTTTTGATGCTTTGGAACAGGTGGACTACATTAAGGAACTTCATGCTAAGACCAAGGCTGCACTTGACAAGAAAGGCATTGAAACTACAGCTCGGAATAACAAGGGACGTCGGAAGATGGTTTTCCAGTCCGGCGACTTAGTTTGGCTACATCTAAGGAAAGAGCGGTTTCCGACAAAACGCCATTCCAAGCTAGCACCACGAGGTGATGGACCATTCAAAGTCTTACACCGGATTAATGACAATGCATATGTGTTGGACTTACCAGAAGAGTATGGAGTTAGCACCACTTTTAGCGTAGGAGATTTGAGCCCATATGAAGGAGATTCGGAACAAGATGAAAATTCGGGGTCGAATTCTTTCCAAGAAGGAGAGGATTATGTAGGACCATCACATGGAAGCTATCAAGGTCCCATTACTAGAGCAAGAGCTAAGGAGATCCAAGAGGTTATGTCAAGGGAAGTGTTATTGCTTGACACAATGCGTGAACCATTTAATTTCCATACATCATGTGTTAACCTTTTGGTGAATGTAGGAGCAAGCGAACCAAGCAAGGAGACCATGCCGACGTACTCACCTTCCATGCAGCTCGAGGAGACCACGCAGGTTGTTGCTCACATCCAATGCAGCCCAGGAGAGGAGGCTGTTGTTCACGCCAATGCAGCCCAAGAGGAGGCTGTTGCTCACGCCAATTCAGCCCATGCTCACGCCCAATGCAGCCCATGCTCACGCCTAATGCAGGCCCAAGAGGAGGTTGTTGATCATGTCAAAGGTAGCCTAAGAGGGAGGCAAGTAAACACGTCCAATGCAGCCCAAGGATGGAGCCAGCTGATCACTTTCAAAGAGGCCCAAGAGAGTAACAATTCAGCTCATTCGGATCATCATTTGGGCTCATAAAACACAGCCAAATCACTCATGGATCTGTTGAACAACTCAGCCCATTCGGATAGCCCATTTGGCTCCTTAAAAACGTTAAAAACGTCCAGCTTGCACTCCAAGGATAAGTTTGAATAATTCAGCCTATTTCCATGCTGATTAGTGGTTTGTTAGGTTGTTAGCTACATTAGAGGAAGCTCTCTTATTACCACCTTCCCACTAATGTTTTCAGCTTTCTTTTCTTTATTTTTGTCTAGATAAAAGAGTCTATTTATATAGCCTCTTTAGCTGCAGATTAGTTAGGTAAAATCCATTGCTTAGAATTGCATTTGTAAACATTTCACAAAATCAATCAAAGAACAAGAGTGTTTTTGGTTGGCATTGCTGTTGTTGCTTGGCTGAGCTTGTTTGTGTCAAACCGCCTTCAGATTGGTGCTTCGAGCCTTCACGAGTCCCTCTTTGTGCTAGTCCAGCAGGAGCTAGTGTAACGTTGTATTGGAGACGGGTCTAGGGCATTCACGATTGGGGTTTTGGCTCTTCAGCCTTGGTTCCTTCGTTGACATCTCTTTGGTTCTTCTCTTCACCATTCCTGCACCATTCATCACCTACGTCCATTCCGCATTCTGAAATTGCTTCATTCAGCCTGTTTCGAGATCATTGTGCCTAGATCGACTCAAACACGGATTAACACCGTATCAACGCCTCTGCTCGTCTTGGCGCCGGCCTTCATGAGGTCTCCGGGGCTGTTGGCGCTCTCTTCGTCCGTTTGGCCTCCATTCCTCGTCATCTCCATCACCGTCCTCATCCTGCTCATAAGCTTGATTCTGAAACTGTTGAGGATAGTTAGGCATATTATCATGTATAATAGGAGAAGAATGGATAGAAACCTGCTCCTCGAAAGCAAGATTGCCCCGTCCTGGTTGGGACACGGTGTGGCCTAAGCCTTGGACATTCCGAGAGGGCTGCGTGGCATTAGATTGCCGGGCTGCTTGAAACGCCTCTTGTTGGCTTTGGAGTGGTATTCGGTCTTGCCCTTGGTGTTGAGCTCTCGAGTGGTCTCCTACCTGCATGTTGCCTCCTAGTGGCCGAGGCTCCGGAACTACCTTAGACGCCTCCAAGTTGGACAGCCTTGTAGTTAACCCTTCAATGCTATCTTTCAGGCCCTTGATAAGGTTAAACAACTCCGGGGTAATAGGCTCGGGGCTTGGCGTACCTGTGGGAGTTCTTGACATTGTTCAAAGACACTAAAACACTCAAACACGTTAGGTTAGCTAAAACAAAAACGCCTCACAAGTGTATCACTCGAAAGCAAACTCTCACTCTCTAGTGGTGCTCAACAAGCTTGTTGATGGCTCGTCTTGTATTAGTCAAAAACCTCACGTGAGTTCAATACTTAGCCAAACAAAAGCTTTAAAGTAGAAGCGAAATTCGATTTCAATCACCTTAAAAACATGTTTGACTCAATAAAAGAGAAGAAAAGACTCCTAACGGAAAGGACAAGTTGCACGAATGTTATATGCAACTAAGTATGGACTCAAAATTTGAACTCAAGATAAGCCTTGAAAGAACTTACTCGTCAAGCCTAAGCAAGCAAACCTTGGACACCGAAGGTGTGTGTAGAAGGGCTGGTCAAGGCTAAGGCGTGGTTCGAGTGAAGTGAGCTAGGCGAGGGCCAAGTCGTGGCTAGCTAGGGTGAAGCTAGGCTAGGCGTGAATGGCTTGGTCCCTTTGAGTGAGATGAGCTCCTTTGTAGTCCTCTTTGGTTGCTGAACAATAACACTTAGCAAGACAACTTTTGAGTGAGATGAGCTCCTTTGTAGTCCTCTTTGATTGTTGAACAATAACACTTAGCAAGCACAACTTCAACTATTACAAACTATGAAATAAAACAAGAATAAGCTAGCAAGAATGAAATGAAATGAAATGAATACTAATGTTGATTTCTTTTCTCTTTCTTTTCTTTTCTTTTCTTTTTCTTTTTTTTTTTTTTTTTTTTTTGAATTCGGATTTTCCTTTCTTTTTTTTTTTTAACTTACTGCTGGAATTAAAGAAAAATAAAACAAAGAAATGCTAAGAAAATCTAATTAGTTGCAAGAGGATAGAGTTGACCAAGTAAATAGCTAACCAAGGGTGAAAATTAAAAAAAAAAAGGCTGAAAATGTGGAGGAGAGAGGGGCTGGAAAATAGGTTGGACGGATCAGCCTTCTTCTGTTTTTTTTTGAAAATTTAGGGTTTGTTTAGTGTAGTTTTTGGACGTGGGACAAGGCTGATGGCGGCGTGGTGGTCGGCACAAGGGCTGGTGGTAGGCGCGGTGTAGGCGTGGTGTGGGAGTGGTGCCGGCGTCCAAGATTCACAAACAAAGCAACAAACTTGTTAGTTCAATCAAAAACTTGGAATAGAAAAGGCAATGGCAATAGACTCAAAACAAAGCAAGACTCAAACAAGAAAACGAGACACTTTTGGTTTTTGAATGATTTACCGACTCTTTTTGTAGGTTGAACGTCAATTAGCTCTGATACCAATTGATACGGGGATTAGCCGCGAAGAACGGATCTAGACGAGCAACCTGTTTCCGGGAATAGAAGCAAACGAAATTCAGCAAACAAAGATGAAGGAAAACGTGCAAAGCAAAGAGGGAAAACGAAATAAGAAAGAAGAACCGAAAGGAACAAATGATAGAACCCTTGGATTCGATTATCCAAGAACCAAACCGATGACGATTCGACCCCGCTTCTTACAACTTCACACAATCGATCTAGAGTTATCGAAGGCACGAAGAGGTTGCTTCAATTCGACTTGTAGCACCAACCCGAAGGAGATTGACACACACAAGAACGAGAAAGCTATGCAAACACCACAATTCTTACAAGACAAGAGGCTGACCTCAAAGGAATTCAATTTGGCACTTAGGCAATGTGTTTAACATATTCTGCCCCACAAAATGAAGAGAGAAAGGTTTATATACAACCTAGACCTTCTCTCCTAAAAATAGAAAAGAAATAAATACAATAATTACAAATTAGAGTGTTTTAAATAAAACCATAAAATAGACTATTTTTAGGCTTTATTTAACACTCTCTAACTAGCTTCACGCCAGCCTTGCTCACGCCTCCTTGCTCACGTCTTCATCCATGCACATGCACACGTGAGGCTCTCCTATGCTCCATTCGACTTCTTCTTGGCTGGCCCAATGTGGCTAAGCATCATGACGGGCCTTGGACTCATTGGAGGTGAGCTTGGGTGAGCTTCTTGAACCATGGCAAGGAAGATAGCATCCATCTCCGCTTGGCGTTTGGCTTGAGCTCTTGTTAGGGATCCTTGTGGTGTTGAAGATGGAGCTAGCTCGGATGACCCTTCATCACCGCCACTTGCCTCCCCTTCTCCTCTAGCCTTTTGCGTGTCCTTTCATGCAGTTCCTTGATGTTCCCCACCTGTTTTTCTGCATTAAAATCTACTCGCTCCGCTATGGACAACGGTATAAGATCAAAGGGGGTCAAAGGATTGAACCCATAGACACACTCAAAAGGAGTTAGATTAGTAGAAGAATGTAACGTACGATTATATGCAAATTCTACATGAGGCAAGACATCTTCTCAAGCTTTCAAATTATCTTTTAAAACAGCCCTCAGAATGGTTGTTAATGTCCTATTAGTTACTTCGGTTTGACCATCCGTTTGAGGATGACTAGAAGTCGAAAACAGCAAATTCGTCCCTAGTTTACCCCAAAGAGTCTTCCAAAAGAAACTAAGAAACTTAACATCCCTATCACTCACTATAGTCCTAGGTACTCCATGTAATCTAACAATTTCCGTAAAGAACAAGTTAGCTACATTATAAGCATCATCAGTCTTATGACAAGCAATAAAATGGGCCATTTTAGAAAATCGATCTACCACCACAAAAATTGAATCTCTCCCTTTCTTAGTCCTAGGTAACCCAACAATGAAGTCCATACTAATATCCTCCCAAGGTGACTTAGGCGTGGGTAAGGGGGTATACAATCCATGAGGTTTCAATCTAGCCTTAGCCTTTAAACACACAAGACATCTCTTAAGCAAGTTCTCTACATATCTAAGCATATGAAGCCAACAAAAATGTGATTGCAGCATATGATAAGTTTTATCTCTCCCAAAAGCCCCATTAAGCCTCCCATATGGGCTTCCTCAACAAGTAATAGCCTAAGGGAACACTTACGTAAGCACACTTTATCAACTCTAAATAGAAACCCTCAAACAAGTAATACTTATCAAAGGCTCCTCTAGATGCACATTGCTTAAATATGTCTCCAAAATCAGAATCATCAACATATAAATCCTTAATATAATAGAAACCTAAGACCTTAGAATCCATAGTTGTGATTAAAGAATGTCTCCTAGAGAGAGCATCTGCTACAACATTATCCTTGCCCTTTTTATACTTTATGATATAAGGAAAAGTTTCTATAACCTCCATCCATCTACCATGTCTCCTATCTAAGTTATCTTGACTCCTAAAATATCTTAAGGACTCATGATCGGTACGTAGGACAAACTCACTAGGCCATAAATAATGTTGCCATGTTTTTAATACTCTAAACAATGAATAAAGTTCTTTATCATAGGCCGAGTAGTTTAAACATGCTCCCTTTAATTTCTCACTAAAGAAGGCTAGTGGCTTACCCTCTTGCATGAGTACTCCTCCAATGACAATACCCGAAGCATCACACTCGACCTCAAAAGGTTTGGTGAAGTCCGGAAGAGCTAGGAGAGGTGCATGGGACAGCCGCCACTTCAACTCCTTAAACGCCTTCTCTTGAGCATCTCCCCACACAAATGGCACCTTCTTCTTTGTCAAGGACATGAGTGGGGCTGCTATGGTGCTGAAATCTCGCACAAAACGTCTATAGAAGGTTGTTACGCCGTGGAAACTCCTCACTTGACCGACGGTTGCGGGAGTAGGCCATTCCTGGATTGCCTTGATCTTCTCTTCATCCACCTCTAGATCTCTTGTGCTCACTACAAAACCAAGAAAAACAACTTGATTAGTACTAAACTCACATTTCTTCAAATTAGCATACAAATATTCAATTCTAAGAGTTGCAAGTACTTCCCTCAAATGTTTCTCATGCTCTTCAAGTGACTTTCTATAGATGAGGATGTCATCAAAGTAAACCACAACAAACCTACCAATCTAGTGTCTCAACACGTGATTCATCAATCTCATAAATGTGCTAGGAGCATTGGTTAAAACCAAATGGCATCACTAGCCACTCATAAAGACCAAACTTGGTCTTGAATGCCGTTTTCCACTCATCTCCCTCCCTCATTTCTGATTTGGTGATAACCACTCCTAAGATCTATCTTAGAGAACAATGTGGCTCCATTCAACTCATCTAAGATGTCATCTAAATGTGGGATAGGATGGTGGTACTTGATGGTGATGTTGTTGATGGCTCTACAATCAACACACATCCTCCATGTATTGTCCTTCTTAGGCACTAAGAGGACGGGAACGGCACTAAGACTCAAACTCTCCCTTACATAACCCTTATCTAGGAGTTCTTGGACTTGGTTTTGGATCTCTTGGCTCTCCTTAGGGTTCATCCTATAGGCTGGACGGTTTGGGAGTGTAGCACCGGGAATAAGATCTATTTGGTGTTCAATACCTCTAAAAGGTGGAAGGCCAGCCGGAATCTCGTCAGGAAACACATCACTAAACTCATCTAGGATAGCTAGGATAGTCTTAGGTAGGGTGGCCTTGGCTTCATCACTCAAAGTCACTAAGCTCTTGCACAAGCTCACAAGAATGGCATCTAAAGGGGTGTAATCTAGGATGTACTCCTCCTTGGATGCTAGAAGGACACTAGAAGGTGTGGCTAATAGGGTAGTATTAATCTTGGCCGTGGGTTCTGTTTTAGACCGTGAGCTATCCGCTCTCTTTTTCACCTCATTTTGCTCCACACTCAACTCCTTCTTCTGCTCATAAAATTTAGCAATCTGCAATGGTGTCATAGGCTTAAGAGTTAGTGTTTGACCATTATATTCAAAGGTATGCCAATTAGTCAAACCATCATGCTTAACTCTCCTATCAAATTACCATGGACGTCCAACAAGAATATGACAAGCTTGCATAGGAACTACATCACAAGTAATGGTGTCCTCATAGCTAACTAAAGTGATAGTAATTCTAGCTTGCCTATTTACTTTTAATTCTCCACAATAATTCATCCAAAGCAATTTGTAAGGCCTAGGGTGATAAAATGTGGTAATTTGCAACTTATTAATCAAATCAATGCTAGCTATATTGCAACAACTACCTCCATCTATGATCATATTACACACCTTCCCTTTAATTAGACATCTAGTATGAAAAAGGTTCTCTCTTTGATTATCCTCACACGGAGCTAACTTAGCATGCAAAGTTTTTCTAGCTATTAATGATTCTCCCTGCTCATATTCAATGCCCTCATCACTATCACTACAAATTTCATGCAATCCATTAAGGTGGGTGTTATCATCATTTTCATGCTCATCCTCACTCTCATATTGTCCAAATTGATTTAAAATCAGAATTTTTTTATTAGGACAATCCCTCATGTAATGACCTCTACCTTGACATTTAAAACACACAATATCTCTAGAACAAAGAGTAGAGTTAGAGGTACTCCCTTTAGGACCACTTGAAGGCTCATTCAAGGGTCTAGAAGATGAATGAGGTGCTGAGCTCCTTCTTTGTTCTCCTTGGTCCATGGTTGATGCTTTTCGGTCCTCCTTGGTGGATGTAGGCTCACGGCTGTAGGATCCTTGGGGCCGGCTGTTTTGTGCTTTCCATGAGCTTGTAGCTCCAAAGCTTGTCTTGGCACCTTGGTTCCTAGCCTTTGTCTTATTCTCTACTTTGATTGCCAAATGCAGCAGCTCCACCATGGTACTATAAGGATACAAGTCAATTTCATTAGCCAAAGATGAGTTTAAAATGCATAGATACCTAGCCATTGTAGACTCCTCATCTTCAACCACATTAGCTTTCATCATTGCCATTTGCATAGAGGTGTAGACCTCTTCGGCACTCATGGCTCCTTGTGATGCGGGTTGGGGCCGCGAATGACTAGATCTAGATTGGGAATCATTGAAACCAACAATGACGTTTTTCCTTGACCAATGGCACAAAATTCAGATTGTTAGAACAAGAAAATGACGATGGAAAGATGGAAGAAAAGAGGATTAAAGGGGACGTAGAATGTATGGTAGAAGTAGATCCAAAAGAACCAAAAGACTCCCTTACAAGAACCTTGATTAGATTAATCAAAACACAAGCAAGATGATGCCTTCAACCCTTTCTTCTATAACCTTACACAAACCTTTAATGGAGACAAGCAAAAGGAGGGACTAGTAGCACCAATCTCTAAAGAGATTAACACACACAAGAACAATCTAGCAGGGATTCACAACGATTCAATCAATTGGCTCACTTTATTGATTAAATTTTCTGAATGGAAACAAAAGCTCTCAAAGAGACGGTTTATCAATTGGCTAAAAATCTATCTAATCAGGAAAGAAGCTAAGGGAGGCTTTTTATATGCCTAGAAAGCCTCCTATCTAAAAAAAAGGAATAACATTTGTCAAAAAGACAATAAAACAAATAAAACAACTAAAAAAAATGACCCTTAAAATGTTTTGAACCTAAAGGTTATAAAAAGTCTTTCATTTTATACAAAAGATGATATAAAATACAAAAGAAGCTCCAAAAGCCTCAATCTTCCATTTCTTGCAATTCCGGAACAAGTATCTCTTGTTTGCTCTTGCATGGCTCCAAATCACGTGTGCATGGTCTCCCTTTCACGTCCAAGGCGTCGGGAATCGTCATTAACGTGACTAAGGAAGCCTCAGTCAGCAATGGATCATCAATGGTCACCTTAGGAGCTAAGGACACCAACAAGTTGGACATCTCCTCTTGAATTGCTCTTACCCTTGATCTAGTGATTGGCCCTTGCATTGTAGGACTAGTAGGGGGTGTTGGTGATGGTCCCTCATCATATTCCCCTTCTTGGGAAGGATTCGTCCTTGAATCATCACCATCCGCATCACTTGACTCAAAGGGACTTAGATCTCCTACGTTGAAAGTAGGGCTCACTCCATAGTCCTCCGGAAGCTCTAGTACATAAGCATTGTTGCCAACCTTACGTAGTACTTTGAATGGTCCGTCTCCCCTAGGTGATAGCTTGGACTTGCGCCTTTCCGGGAAACCTATTCTTCCTTAAATGCAACCACACGAGATCTCCCGGTTCGAACAACACTTGCTTGCGGTTCCTATTAGCCTTGGCCGCCACTTGCCTCCCCTTCTCCTCTAGCCTTTTGCGTGTCCTTTCATGCAGTTCCTTCATGATCTCCTGATACGGGGATGACCCGACGTTGGCTCGATCTAGACGACGGAAGGAGGGAAAGACGCAGAACGAAAGGATCAAACAGCCGGCTAGGGTTTCGTGTGCTGCGTGACCTGCGAATAAAAGGAACAAGAAGACGCTAAACTGAAAACGAAGGTACGGAAATTAAAGGAAAGTACGATGTGGATGAACCCGAAACAAACAACGTGGAAACCCTTGATCTCGGGATCAAGAACCACCAAGAACGATGCAACGAGCTCAGCCCCTCACAACCTCACACAGTCGACTTAGAACATCGACAACACGAGGAGGATGCTTATGGAATCTCACGAACACCACGAACCCGAGAGCAATTGACACACGCGAAACAACTAAGCCAAATTTGATCACAATAACTCTTCAATCAATACTCGTCTTTGATTGAAGATGAAATCTGAAAACAAGTGTTTTTGACCAAAAATAATCTACCTAAAAAGTAAAAGAAAGAGCCTTTAAATAGTTTCAGCTCTTTAAACAAAAGACACAATAAAATTTGGAAATTAAGCCCAATGGGCTACTTAAAACACACAATCACTAAGCAGGCCTTAAAAAGCCTCATTCCTCAATGAGAGACATGGAACGGTGCTGGAAACGTGGGGAGGAGCAGCGGCGTCATGTGCGGGTGATACGGAATTGTCCGAGATTGATTCGATCTAGGCACAATGATCTCGAAACAGGTTGAATGAAGCAATTTCAGAATGCAGAAATGGACGTAGGTGATGAATGGCGCAGGAATGGTGAAGAGAAGAACCAAAGAGATGTCAACGAAGGAACCAAGGCTGAAGAGCCAAAACCCCAATCGTGAATGCCCTAGACCCGTCTCCAATACAACTTTACACTAGCTCCGGATGGACTAGCACAAAGAGGGACTCGTGAAGGCTCGAAGCACCAATCCGAAGGCGGTTTGACACAAACAAGCTCAGCCAAGCAACAACAGCAATGCCAACCAAAAACTCTCTTCTTCTTTGATTGATTTTGTGAATGATTACAAATGCAATTCTTAAGCAATGGAAATAACGTAACTAATCTGCAGCTAAAGAGGCTATATAAATAGACTCTTTTATCTAGACAAAAATAAAGAAAAGAAAGCTGAAAACATTAGTGGGAAGGTGGTAATAAGAGAGCTTCCTCTAATGTAGCTAACAACCTAACAAACCACTAATCAGCAGGGAAATAGGCTGAATTATTCAAACTTATCCTTGGAGTGCAAGTTGGACGTTTTTAACGTTTTTAAGGAGCCAAATGGGCTATCCGAATGGGCTGAGTTGTTCAACAGATCCATGAGTGATTTGGCTGTGTTTTAAGAGCCCAAATGATGATCCGAATGAGCTGAATTGTTACTCTCTTGGGCCTCTTTAAACGTGGTCAGCTGGTTGCCTTCTTGGGCTGTTTTGGAACGAGCAGCTGCTTCCCTCCTTGGGCTGCATTGGACGTGAGCAACAGCCTTCCTCCTTGGGCTGCATTGGACGTGAGCAACAGCCTCCTCTTGGGCTGCATTGGCGTGAGCAACAGCCTCCTCTTGGGCTGCATTGGCGTGAGCAACAACCTCCTCTCCTGGACTGCATTGGACGTGATCAACAGCCTGCATGGCCTCCTCGAGCTGCATGGGAAGTGAGCACGTCGGCATGGTCTCCTTGCTTGGTTCGCTTGCTCCTACATTCACCAAAAGATTAACACATGATGTACGGAAATTAAATAGTTCACCATTGTGTCAAGCAATAGCACTTCCCTTGACATAACTTCTTGGATCTCCTTAGCTCTTGCTCTAGTAATGGGACCTTGATAGCTTGTATGTGATGGTCCTACATCATCCACTCCTTCTTGGAAAGAATTCGACCCCGAATTTTCATCTTGTTCTGAATCTCCTTCATAGGGGCTCAAATCTCCTACATTAAAAGTGGTGCTAACTCCATACTCTTCCGGTAAGTCCAACACATATGCATTGTCATTAATCCGGTGTAAGACTTAGTATGGTCCATCTCCTCGTGGTGCTAGCTTGGAATGGCGTTTTGTTGGAAACCGCTCTTTCCTTAGATGTAGCCAAACTAAGTCGCCGGGCTGGAAAACCATTTTCCGACGTCCTTTGTTATTCCGAGCTGCAGTTTCAACGCCTTTCTTGTCAAGTGCAGCCTTGGTCTTAGCATGAAGTTCCTTAATGTAGTCCCCCTGTTCCAAAGCATCAAAAGCTACTCAATCCTTTCGAGGAATCGGTAATAAGTCCAAAGGAGTTAAAGGGTTAAATCCATAAACACATTTGAAAGGTGATAACGAAGTGGAAGAATGCATGGTGCGATTATAAGCAAACTCAATATGTGGTAACATATCCTCCCATTCTTTTAAGTTATCTTTCAACATGGTTCTAAGGAGGGTCGTTAGGGTCCTATTGGTGACTTCCGTTTGCCCATCTGTTTGGGGATTACTAGAGGTCGAGAATAGTAATCTAGTGCCCATTTTTCCCCGAAGTGTCTTCCAAAAGAAACCCAAAAACTTGACATCCCTATCACTAACAATAGTTTTAGGTATTCCATGCAATCTCACTATTTCCTTAAAGAAAAGATTAGCAACATTATATGCATCTTTAGTTTTATGACATGGAATAAAATGTGCCATTTTAGAGAATCTATCTACTACCACAAAAATGGAATCTCTTCCTTTCTTAGTCCTAGGTAGTCCAACAATGAAATCCATACTTATGTCCTCCCAAGGGCCATTAGGCGTCGGTAAGAGCGTATACAGCCTGTGGGGTTGTAACCTAGCTTTGGCCTTAAGACATTCAATGCACCTCTTAAGCATGTGTTCTACATCCCTTAACATATGAGGCCAATAAAAGTGAGTTTGCAACATGTGATAAGTTTTGTCTCTCCCAAAATGCCCCATTAAACCTCCTTTATGGGCTTCTTCCACCAATAAGATCCTAAGGGAACATCTAGGTATGCAAATCTTATCCACTTTAAACAAGAAACCTTCATACACAAAGTACTTATCATAAGGGCCTTGAGTAGTGCATCTATGAAATATCTTCCCAAATTCAGCATCATCCACATATAATTCTTTAATGAAAGTAAAACCTAACATCCTAGAATCCAAAGTGGTGATTAAGGTGTATCTCCTAGACAATGCATCCGCTACGACATTATCCTTTCCTTTCTTATACTTGATAATGTAAGGAAAGGTTTCTATGAACTCCATCCACCTAACATGCCGTCTATCGGTTTTCAAAACAAACTCTTGAGGCCAAAGGTAATGTTGCCATGTTTTGAGTATTCTAAACAAGGCATACAATTCTTTGTCATATGTAGAATAGTTTAAGCATGCACCTTTCAATTTTTCACTAAAGAAAGCTAGAGGCTTACCTTCTTGCATAAGGACGCCGCCAATACCAATGCCGGATGCGTCGCATTCAACCTCAAAGGGTTTGGTGAAGTCCGGTAGAGCTAGTAGTGGTGCGTGGGTGAGACGTCTCTTGAGCTCTTCAAAGGCTCTTTGCTGCGGTTCATTCCACTCAAACGGAACCTTCTTTTTGGTCAAAGCCGTGAGTGGTGCTACAATGGTGCTAAAATCTCTCACAAACCTTCTATAGAATGTAGCTAAGTCATGAAAGCTCCTCACGTCACCAACTGTCCTAGGAATTGGCCAATCATTGATTGCCTTAACCTTGTCCTCATCCACTTGCAAACCATTGTCACTTACTACAAAACCAAGAAAAATCACTCGGTTAGTATAGAAATCATATTTTTGAATATTAGCATACAAGTATTCTATACGTAATGTAGCAAGCACATCTCTCAAATGATTTTCATGCTCCTCTAAAGTCTTACTATAGATAAGAATGTCATCAAAGTAGACTACAACAAATAAACCAATATAAGGTCTCAAAATATGATTCATTAATCTCATGAAAGTACTAGGAGCGTTAGTTAAGCCAAAAGGCATTACTAGCCACTCATAGAGACCAAATTTTGTTTTAAAAGCTGTTTTCCATTTATCCCCTTCCCTCATTCTAATTTGATGGTAGCCACTCCTAAGGTCAATCTTAGTGAAAATGGTAGCTCCATGTAACTCATCAAGCATATCATCTAAACGGGAAATTGGGTGTCTATAGTTGATAGTAATGTTATTGATTGCTCTACAATCAATACACATTCTCCAAGTATTATCCTTCTTGGGTACTAGTAGGACGGGAACGGCACAAGGACTAAGGCTTTCCCGCACATACCCCTTATCTAGCAAGGCTTGAACTTGGTTCTGAATTTCCTGGGCTTCCGTAGGGTTCATCCTATATGCGTGCCTATTGGGAAGAGTGGCTCCGGGTATTAAATCTATTTGGTGTTCAATGCCCCTAATGGGCGGCAAGCCGGCTGGAATCCCCTCAGGAAAAACGTCTCTAAATTCGTCTAACAGCCCCTGAACAGATCTAGGAAGTGGGTTCGTAGAGTCATGAGGCACATTCACTAGAGATTTACACAAACTCATCATTAGCACATCAATAGAAGCATAGTTAGTGACATATTCATTCCTAGACTCAAGATAGCTACTTGTTGGTTGTACTAACAATGTTTGATGGGTTTTGTTCTCTTTACTCTTAGGCCGTGTGATCTTAGGCTTTGGAGGGGTTCCTTGCTCTACCCTCTTGTTCTCATAATACTCGGCTATTTGTAAAGGTTTCATAGGTTTAAGTGTTAATGTTTTACCCTTATACTTAAAGCTATACTTGTTAGAAAACCCATCATGGACAACTTTCCTATCATATTGCCATGGACAACCAAGCAACAAGTGACAAGCATTCATAGGCACAACATCACATGTAATAACATCCTCATATGATCCTAATGTTATATTGACCTTAGTTTGCTTATTGACCTTAAGTTCTCCACACTCATTCATCCAATGTAGTTTATATGGCCTAGGGTGATAAAATGTAAGAAGTTGTAATTTGTTTACCATTTCAGTGCTAGCTATGTTGCAACTACTTCCTCCATCAATTATCACATTACACACTTTTCCTTTAATGCTACACCTAGTATGAAACAGATTTTCACGTTGGTTAACCTCACAAGGTGCTAGTTGGACATGCAAAGTTCTCCTAGCTATCAAAGATTCACATTGTTCGTACTCAATGCAATCATCATTCTCATTTAGTTCATTGTCATCATTTAAGGCATTTTCATCATCTAATTCCACATCATCCTCACTCTTATACTCTCCTAGATGATTTATGATCAAAGTGCGTTTATTAGGACATTCTCTACTCATGTGACCTCTACCTTGGCATTTAAAACACACAATGTCCCTAGTTCTAGAGTTAGAGATAAGAGTACTCCCTCTATGATCACTTGAAGGCTCATTCAAGGATCGTGGTGTAGTGGACGGTGTAGAAGACCTTCTTTGCCCTTCTTGGCCCATAGGTGTCGATTTCCTCTCCTCCTTCCGGCCTCCTTGCTCCCTGCTGGGGTTATGCAGCCGGCTGTTTTGTGCTTTCCACGTAGTGGGCGTCCCGGGAGGTGGCTTGTTGTCCCGGTTTCGCACCTTAGTCTTCCTTTCCACCTTGATGGCCAAGTGTAGTAATTGCTCCATGGTGCTGTATGGATACATATCAACCTCATTAGCCAAATTAGAATTCAGAATACGAAGGTACCTTGCCATAGTGTTTTCTTCATCCTCTAGAACGTTGGCCTTCACCATAGCAACTTGCATATTCGTATAGGCTTCCTCAGCGCTAAGTGAGCATTGTCTCAAATTTTCCAGCCGTTGTCGAAGCTCTCGGGTATAGTGAGGTGGAACGAACCTAGCCCTCATTAGTGCCTTCATATGCTCCCATGTCCTGATTTGAGGATCCAAGGTTTGAACTCTTTCTTTGACTACGTGATCCCACCATACCAAAGCATAGCCTTGGAACTCGAGAGCGGCTAGTTGAACCTTCCTAGGCTCGCTGAATTTGTGACACAACCAAATCTGCTCAACTTTAGTTTCCCACTCCGTGTAGACGTCGGGATCACACTTTCCTTCAAAAACGGCAATTTTGATTTTGACCTTTCCGAGCCCGTCTTGCTCTTGATAAGGCCGAAGGTTATCTCGTCCTTGCCTTGGCTGCTAGAATGGCCGATTGTGGCCCTCCCACGTGTGGTCCTCAACTTCATTCCGTCGCTGAAAGTCATCAACAAATGGTGGCATGTTAGAAGCATTAGGAAGGACGTTGGACTGTACATTACCTTGATCCGGAGGATCCGGCTCTCTAGTAACGCGGGAAGGACCGCCAAACTCATAGTTGGTTCTCAAAGGTGATGTTCCGGCTGGTGGTGTTCGTGCTTCCATAGTTTCCACTCGCTTGGATAGTTTAGCTACGGAATCGGAAATTGTTTCAATAGACTGATCATCTCAGGCGTGACGGTCTCGCTACTCGACTTGCTGGGACTTAGAGACCTGGACATGCTCAAGTAACAAACAAAGAAACTGGTTAGGTTAGAAAAACAAAGATCTCGCTTGTGTATCGCTCACACTCTCGTTGGTATTGCCTAGCTAGTGGCTCGAGTTGTAAGGATCCAACACCTTAAGATCGCGATTTCCGAACCTTCTTAGCAACCCTTTGGAACTAGAACTGCTGAAACTGAATGTTAGTGTCGGAGATGAATCAAGACACCCCTAATTGGAGTATTGACCGTTGAATTGGTGTAGGTACGGTGAATGTGTTCAGAATGACGTTTAAGATGATTGAAAAGTTTACTTGTACTTGATTAATAAAAACAAGGCCAGCCATTTTTTTTGTAGTGTTTTTTTTTTTTTGAAAGTTATCTTAGACTTTGTCAAAGATTTATAGGAGATAGAAGTAACCGTAATTGATTGCAGATAGGGTTACCGAAACGTGTATGCAGCGTTTGAGCTTTCTCTTTTGTTTTGTTTTCGTTTTGTGTTTGCCTCTCCTCAAGATGTTGTCCGGCTTTTGAATTTGCACACTTCAAGCACAAGTTAGATGTCAATTGGATAAGCAATAAGGTTAACAAGAAGAAGAAGTGATCAATTGTACCAACTGTGCTCTGATACCAACTGATACGGAATTGTCCGTGATTGATTCGATCTAGGCACAATGATCTCGAAACAGGTTGAATGAAGCAATTTCAGAATGCGGAATGGACGTAGGTGATGAATGGCGCAGGAATGGTGAAGAGAAGAACCAAAGAGATGTCAACGAAGGAACCAAGGCTGAAGAGCCAAAACCCCAATCGTGAATGCCCTAGACCCGTCTCCAATACAACTTTACACTAGCTCCGGCTGGACTAGCACAAAGAGGGACTCGTGAAGGCTCGAAGCACCAATCCGAAGGCGGTTTGACACAAACAAGCTCAGCCAAGCAACAACAGCAATGCCAACCAAAAACTCTCTTGTTCTTTGATTGATTTTGTGAATGATTACAAATGCAATTCTTAAGCAATGGAAATAACGTAACTAATCTGCAGCTAAAGAGGCTATATAAATAGACTCTTTTATCTAGGCAAAAATAAAGAAAAGAAAGCTGAAAACATTAGTGGGAAGGTGGTAATAAGAGAGCTTCCTCTAATGTAGCTAACAACCTAACAAACCACTAATCAGCATGGAAATAGGCTGAATTATTCAAACTTATCCTTGGAGTGCAAGCTCGACGTTTTTAACGTTTTTAAGGAGCTAAATGGGCTATCCGAATGGGCTGAGTTGTTCAACAGATCCATGAGTGATTTGGCTGTGTTTTAAGAGCCCAAATGATGATCCGAATGAGCTGAATTGTTACTCTCTTGGGCCTCTTTAAACGTGGTCAGCTGGTTGCCTTCTTGGGCTGTTTTGGAATGAGCAGCTGCTTCCCTCCTTGGGCTGCATTGGACGTGAGCAACAGCCTTCCTCCTTGGGCTGCATTGGACGTGAGCAACAGCCTCCTCTTGGGCTGCATTGGCGTGAGCAACAACCTCCTCTTGGGCTGCATTGGCGTGAGCAACAGCCTCCTCTCCTGGACTGCATTGGACGTGATCAACAGCCTACATGGCCTCCTCGAGCTGCATGGGAAGTGAGCACGTCGGCATGGTCTCCTTGCTTGGTTCGCTTGCTCCTACATTCACCAAAAGATTAACACATGATGTACGGAAATTAAATAGTTCACGCATTGTGTCAAGCAATAGCACTTCCCTTGACATAACTTCTTGGATCTCCTTAGCTCTTGCTCTAGTAATGGGACCTTGATAGCTTGTATGTGATGGTCCTACATCAGCGGGGCTGGCCGAGTCTTGTGCTTTGGCGTCGTTGCTCTCTTGCTTACTTAGGAGCCAAGCCTCGTTATGAACACTTGTAGCCAATAAAATAAGCAAGCCCTCGGTCTCATGCTCAATCTTCTTAGCTCGGGAACGTGTGATAGCTCCCTCATACTCCGGAGATGCTAGCTCGGATGGTCCCTCATCATTCCCCCTCTCTTGGGAAGGATTCGTCTACGAATCTTCAAGCTCTACATCCATAGGTGGGAACGGAATGAGGTCTCTAACATTGAAGATCGGACTGACCCCGAATTCCTCCGGAAGATCCAATACATAAGCGTTGTCACCGGCTTTGTGAAGCACCTTGAAAGGACCGGTACCCCTAGGTGATATCTTGGACTTTCGAAGCTCTTGGAAGCGCTCCTTCCTAAGTTGTAACCACACGAGATCTCAGGGCTCAAACAACAACTTCCTCCATCCCTTGTTTGCCTTAGCTGCGGTCCGAGCTGCTTTCTCCTCCAAGCACAGCCGTGTCTTGTCATGTAATCCCCTAATGTACTCAACCTGTTTACCTGCATTGAAATCTACTCGCTCCTTTGAAGGTCACGGCATAAGATCAAAAGGGGTTAAGGGATTCAAACCATACACACACTTAAAAGGGGTCATGTTAGTGGAAGAATGGATGGTCCTGTTATATGCAAACTCAACATGTGGTAACACATCCTCCCACTCTTTCAAAATTCTTCTTAATGACAACCCTTAAAAGTGTCCCTAAAGTCCTATTAGTTACTTCGGTTTGGCCATCAGGGTGGCTAGCGGCAGAGAACAACAACTTAGTACCTAGCTTACCCCATAAAGTCTTCCAAAATTAACTAAGAAATTTCACATCCCGATCACTAACAATGGTTCTAGGAACTCCATGTAGCCTAACTACTTCTTTAAAGATGAGGTTTGCAACATTAGTGGCATCGTCCATTTTATGACAAGCTATGAAGTGTGCCATCTTAGAGAACCTGTCTACCACCACAAAAATAGAGTCTCTTCCCCTCTTGGTCCTAGGTAACCCCAAAATAAAGTCCATACTAATGTCTTCCCAAGGAGCTGCGGGAATGGGTAAAGGGGTATACAAACCATGGGGCATGACTCTAGACTTTGCTTTCAAGCATTCTAAGCATCTTTTCACAAAATTCTCAACATCCCTAAGCATGTGCGGCCAATAAAAATGAGTATGCAGCATATGATATGTCTTATCTCTACCAAAGTGACCCATCAAACCTCCCCTATGGGATTCATCCACAAGTAATAGCCTAAGAGAACACTTTGGAATGCATACTTTATCAACTGTAAACAAGAAGCCATCAAACAAGTAAAACTTATCTACAGCCCCTTTTTCAACACAAGCTTTATAAATATCTCCAAAATCATCATACTTTGCATATAAATCCTTAATGAAAACAAAGTCAAGAACTCTAGCATCCAATGTAGTTAGCAAAACATGTCTCCTAGAAAGTGCATCAGCTACTACATTATCTTTTCCTTTCTTGTACTTAATCACATAAGGAAATGTTTCAATGAACTCCATCCACCTACCATGCCTTCTATCAAGTTTATCTTGGCTCCTAAAGTGTTTTAATGATTCATGATCAGTATGTAATATAAACTCTCTAGGCCAAAGATAATGTTGCCAAGTCCTAAGCACTCTAAACAATGCATAGAGCTCCTTATCATAAGTAAAATAGTTTAGAGTTGGACCTTTCAATTTCTCACTAAAGAAGGCGATGGGTTTGCCTTGTTGCATAAGTACTCCACCAATTCCTATACCCGACGCATCACACTCCACCTCAAATGGCCTAGTGAAGTCCGAGAGAACAAGCAATGGGGCGTTGGTCAACATCCACTTGAGCTTTTCAAAAGCTCTCTCTTGAGCCTCTCCCCACACGAATGGTATATTCTTCTTAGTGATCTCGGTTAGAGGGGCGTCTATGGTACTGAAGTCTCTCACAAATCGCCTATAAAAGCTAGCCAATCCATGAAAGCTGCACAGATCACCAAGAGACGTCGGGGTTGGCCAATCTCGAATAGCTTTGATCTTCTCCTCATCTACTCGCAGCCCTTGAGCACACACTACAAAGCCAAGAAATATAACTTCATTTGTGTAGAAATCACACTTCTTAATATTAGCATATAAGTGAACAAGTCTAAGAGTAGAAACAACCTGACGGAGATAATCCACATGCTCCTCTGCTGACCTACTATAGATGAGTATGTCGTCGAAGTAAACAACGACAAACTTCCCTATGAACTTCCTCAAAACATGGTTCATGAGACGCATGAATGTGCTGGGAGAATTAGTCAAACCGAATGGCATAACAAGCCACTCATAAAGCCTAAACTTGGTCTTGAATTCCGTCTTCCATTCGTCGCCCTCCTTCATTCGAATCTGATAATAGCCACTTCTAAGGTCGATCTTGGAGAAGGCAGTTGTTCCATGTAGCTCATCCAACATGTCATCAAGGCGGGGAATGGGATGACGGTACTTGATGGTGATGTTGTTGACAGCTCTACAATCAACACACATCCGCCAAGTGTTGTCCTTCTTAGGGACTAGTAGAACTGGAACCGCCATAGGACTAAGGCTCTCTCGAATGTATCCCTTATCAAGGAGCTCTTGTACCTGCGTTTGAATCTCTTTACTCTCCTTCGGGTTCATTCTATAGGCGGGTCGGTTTGGGAGAGTAGCTCCGGGAATAAGATCTATTTGGTGCTCAATACCCCGAAATGGTGGCAGCCCGGGGGGTATTTCATCCGGAAACACATCTGCAAACTCATCCAAGATAGCTAAAATACTAGGGGGTAAATCAACTAGGGTCGAGTTGCTTACCAAATTCAGCCCTTTACACAAACACACGAGCGCAACATCGGGAGGGAGGTAATCTGTGATGTACTCCCTCTTGGCTGCGAGCAATGTCCTCAGTGGTGGCTGGACGTTGTTGCGAGCGTTTTACCCTTGGCGGCGGTCCTTGCTGCAGCGAGGTTGTCCATGGCGTCGGCCTCCTTGGCGGCTGCAGAGAGCGCTCCTCCCTTGGCCGGCGTCGTCTCCGTGTAACCGCTGCTTGCTTGGCCAGCTTCTCTTCATTTCTTCTCAAAAGCCTCCGCAATCTGCATAGGAGCCATAGGCTTGAGAGTAACAAGTTTATCTTTCAAGGTAAAAGAATACTTGTTAGTAAAACCGTTATGCAACACTTTCCTATCATATTGCCAAGGTCGGCCTAACAAAACATGACAATCTTGCATTGGAACCACATCACATAGAATAGTGTCTTCATAATGTCCTAGGGTAATGTGAATTTTAGCTTGCTTGTTTACCTTAAGCTCACCACAATCATTCATCCAATGTAGCTTGTAAGGCCTAGGGTGGTAGAAAGTTGTTATTTGCAATTTAGAAATCAATTCCGTGCTAGCTATGTAGCAACAACTCCCACCATCAATTATAACGTTACAAGCCTTTCCCTTTACTAAGCATCTAGTGTGAAATAAATTTTCTCTTTGATTATCTTCACAAGGAGTAGGTTGTAAGTGTAAATTCCTCCTAGCTATCAAGGTTTCCCCATGTTCATACCCTATATCCTCATCATCATCATTATCAAAAACACGATTGTCAATAACATTGTCAAATTTATTTTCATCATCCCGAAAACGTCCGGGTCGAAATATGGCTTTCAAATTAAGTTCCGAATTAGTGGATGCTGCATATAGATACAAATGGTTCAACGGGAGCAAATTGTCGGATTCCGACTCATATTGACCTAGATGATTGATTATAAGGACTCTTTTGTTTGGACATTCTCTCATCATGTGCCCTTTACCTTGGCACTTAAAGCAAGTCACAACTCTAGCTCTAGAATTAGCATTAGGCACAAGGGGGTTAGAGTTACTTAGCTTGGATCCCGAAGGAGCACTCGGGTTTGCCTTGGGAGGATACGAAGAACCGGAGTGTATGGCACCACGCCTGATGTAGGACCATCACATACAAGCTATCAAGGTCCCATTACTAGAGCAAGAGCTAAGGAGATCCAAGAAGTTATGTCAAGGGAAGTGCTATGGCTTGACATAATGCGTGAACTATTTAATTTCCGTACATCATGTGTTAATCTTTTGGTGAATCTAGGAGCAAGCGAACCAAGCAAGGAGACCATGCCGACGTGCTCACTTCCCATGCAGGTCGAGGAGGCCATGCAGGCTGTTGATCACGTCCAATACAGTCCAGGAGAGGAGGCTGTTGCTCACGCCAATGCAGCCCAAGAGGAGGCTGTTGCTCACGCCAATGCAGCCCAAGAGGAGGCTGTTGCTCACGTCCAATGCAGCCCAAGGAGGAAGGTTGTTGCTCACGTCCAATGCAGCCCAAGGAGGGAAGCAGCTGCTCGTTCCAAAACAACCCAAGAAGGCAACCAGCTGACCACGTTTAAAGAGGCCCAAGAGAGTAACAATTCAGCTCATTCGGATCATCATTTGGGCTCATAAAACACAACCAAACAGGCTGTTGATCACGTCCAATACAGTCCAGGAGAGGAGGCTGTTGCTCACGCCAATGCAGCCCAAGAGGAGGTTGTTGCTCACGCCAATGCAGCCCAAGAGGAGGTTGTTGCTCACGTCCAATGCAGCCCAAGGAGGAAGGTTGTTGCTCACGTCCAATGCAGCCCAAGGAGGGAAGCAGCTGCTCGTTCCAAAACAACCCAAGAAGGCAACCAGCTGACCACGTTTAAAGAGGCCCAAGAGAGTAACAATTCAGCTCATTCAGATCATCATTTGGGCTCATAAAACACAGCCAAATCACTCCCAAGAGGAGGCTGTTGCTCACGCCAATGCAGCCCAAGAGGAGGTTGTTGCTCACGTCCAATGCAGCCCAAGGAGGAAGGTTGTTGCTCACGTCCAATGCAGCCCAAGGAGGGAAGCAGCTGCTCGTTCCAAAACAACCCAAGAAGGCAACCAGCTGACCACGTTTAAAGAGGCCCAAGAGAGTAACAATTCAGCTCATTCGGATCATCATTTGGGCTCATAAAACACAGCCAAATCACTCATGGATCTGTTGAACAACTCAGCCCATTCGGATAGCCCATTTGGCTCCTTAAAAACGTTAAAAACGTCCAGCTTGCACTCCAAGGATAAGTTTGAATAATTCAGCCTATTTCCATGCTAATTAGTGGTTTGTTAGGTTGTTAGCTACATTAGAGGAAGCTCTCTTATTACCACCTTCCCACTAATGTTTTCAGCTTTCTTTTCTTTATTTTTGTCTAGATAAAAGAGTCTATTTATATAGCCTCTTTAGCTACAGATTAGTTACGTTATTTCCATTGCTTAAGAATTGCATTTGTAATCATTCACAAAATCAATCAAAGAACAAGAGAGTTTTTTGTTGGCATTGCTGTTGTTGCTTGGCTGAGCTTGTTTGTGTCAAACCGCCTTCGGATTGGTGCTTCGAGCATTCACGAGTCCCTCTTTGTGCTAGTCCAGCCGGAGCTAGTGTAAAGTTGTATTGGAGACGGGTCTAGGGCATTCATGATTGGGGTTTTGGCTCTTCAGCCTTGGTTCCTTCGTTGACATCTCTTTGGTTCTTCTCTTCACCATTCCTGCGCCATTCATCACCTACGTCCATTCCGCATTCTGTAATTGCTTCATTCAACCCGTTTCGAGATCATTGTGCCTAGATCGAATCAATCACGGACAATTCCGTATCAGTTGGTATCAGAGCACAGTTGTGTGCCAATTCAAAAGCCGGACAACATCTTGAGGAGAGGCAAACACAAAACGAAAACAAAACAAAAGAGAAAGCTCAAACGCTGCATACACGTTTCGGTAACCCTATCTGCAATCAATTACGGTTACTTCTATCTCCTACAAATCTTTGACAAAGTCTAAGATATCTTTCAAAAAAAAAAAGCACTACAAAAAAAACGGCTGGCCTTGTTTTTATTAATCAAGTACAATTAAACTTTTTCAATCATCTCAAACGTCATTCTAAACACATTCACCGTAACTACACCAATTCAACGGTCAATACTCCAATTAGGGGTGTCTTGATTCATCTCCGACACTAACATTCAGTTTCAGCAGTTCTAGTTCCAAAGGGTTGCTAAGAAGGTTCGGAAATCGCGATCTTATTGTGTTGGATCCTTACAACTCGAGCCACCAGCTAGGCAATACCAACGAGAGTGTGAGCGATACACAAGCGAGATCTTTGTTTTTCTAACCTAACCAGTTTCTTTGTTTGTTACTTGAGCATGTCCAGGTCTCTATGTCCCAGCAAGTCGAGTAGCGAGACCGCCACACCTGAGATGATCAGTCTATTGAAACAATTGTCCGATTCCGTAGCTAAACTATCCAAGCGAGTGGAAACTATGGAAGCAAGAACACCACCAGCCGGAACACCACCTTTGAGAATCAACTATGAGTTTGGCGGTCCTTCCCGCGTTACTAGAGAGCCGGATCCTCCGGATCAAGGTAATGTACAGTCCAACGTCCTTCCTAATGCTTCTAACATGCCACCATTTGTTGATGACTTTCAGCGGCGGAATGAAGCTGAGGACCACACGTGGGAGGGCTACAATCGGCCATTCCAGCAGCCAAGGCAAGGACGAGATAACCTTCGGCCCTATCAAGAGCAAGACGGGCTCGGAAAGGTCAAAATCAAAATTCCCGTTTTTGAAGGAAAGTGTGATCCCGACGTCTACACGGAGTGGGAAACTAAAGTTGAGCAGATTTGGTTGTGTCACAACTTCAGCAAGCCTAGGAAGGTTCAACTAGACGCTCTCGAGTTCCAAGGCTATGCTTTGGTATGGTGGGATCACGTAGTCAAAGAAAGAGTTCGAACCTTGGATCCTCAAATCAGCACATGGGAGCATACGAAGGCACTAATGAGGGCTAGGTTCGTTCTACCTCACTATACCCGAGAGCTTCGACAACGGCTGGAAAATTTGAGACAAGGCTCACTTAGCGCTGAGGAAGCCTATACGAATATGCAAGTTGCTATGGTGAAGGCCAACGTTCTAGAGGATGAAGAAAACACTATGGCAAGGTACCTTCGTATTCTGAATTCTAATTTGGCTAATGAGGTTGATATGTATCCATACAGCACCATGGAGCAATTACTACACTTGGCCATCAAGGTGGAAAGGAAGACTAAGGTGCGAAACCGGGACTACAAGCCACCTCCCGGGACGCCCACTGCGTGGAAAGCACAAAACAGCCAGCTGCATAACCCCAGCAGGGAGCAAGGAGGCCGGAAGGAGGAGAGGAAATCGACACCTATGGGCCAAGAAGGGCAAAGAAGGTCTTCTACACCGTCCACTACACCACGATCCTTGAATGAGCCTTCAAGTGATCATAGAGGGAGTACTCCTATCTCTAACTCTAGAACTAGGGACATTGTGTGTTTTAAATGCCAAGGTAGAGGTCACATGAGTAGAGAATGTCCTAATAAACGCACTTTGATAATAAATCATCTAGGAGAGTATGAGAGTGAGGATGATGTGGAATTAGATGATGAAAATGCCTTAAATGATGGCAATGAACTAAATGAGAATGATGATTGCATTGAGTATGAACAAGGTGAATCTTTGATAGCTAGGAGAACTTTGCATGTCCAACTAGCACCTTGTGAGGATAACCAACGTGAAAATCTGTTTCATACTAGGTGTAGCATTAAAGGAAAAGTGTGTAATGTGATAATTGATGGAGGAAGTTGTTGCAACATAGCTAGCACTGAAATGGTACACAAATTACAACTTCTTACATTTTATCACCCTAGGCCATATAAACTACATTGGATGAATGAGTGTGGAGAACTTAAGGTCAATAAGCAAACTAAGTTCAATATAATATTAGGATCATATGAGGATGTTATTACATGTGATGTTGTGCCTATGAATGCTTGTCACTTGTTGCTTGGTCGTCCATGGCAATATGATAGGAAAGTTGTCCATGATGGGTTTTCTAACAAGTATAGCTTTGAGTATAAGGGTAAAATTTTAACACTTAAACCTATGACACCTTTACAAATAGCCGAGTATTATGAGAACAAGAGGGTAGAGCAAGGAACCCCTCCAAAGCCTAAGATCACACGACCTAAGAGTAAAGACAACAAAACCCATCAAACATTGTTAGTACAACCAACAAGTAGCTATCTTGAGTCTAGGAATGAATATGTCACTAACTATGTTTCTATTGATGTGCTAATGATGAGTTTGTGTAAATCTCTAGTGAATGTGCCTCATGACTCTACGAACCTACTTCCTAGATCTATTCAGGGGCTGTTAGACGAATTTAGAGACGTTTTTCCTGAGAAGATTCCAGCCGGCTTGCCGCCCATTAGGGGCATTGAACACCAAATAGATTTAATACCCGGAGCCACTCTTCCCAATAGGCCCGCCTATAGGATGAACCCTACGGAAGCCCAGGAAATTCAGAAACAAGTTCAAGCCTTGCTAGATAAAGGGTATGTGCGGGAAAGCCTTAGTCCTTGTGCCGTTCCCGTCCTGCTAGTACCCAAGAAGGATAATACTTGGACAATGTGTATTGATTGTAGAGCAATCAATAACATTACTATCAAGTATAGACACCCAATTCCCCGTTTAGATGATATGCTTGATGAGTTACATGGAGCTACCATGTTCACTAAGATTGACCTTAGGAGTGGCTACCATCAAATTAGAATGAGGGAAGGGGATGAATGGAAAACAGCTTTTAAAACAAAATTTGGTTTCTATGAGTGGCTAGTAATGCCTTTTGGCTTAACTAACGCTCCTAGTACTTTCATGAGATTAATGAATCATATTTTGAGACCTTATATTGGTTTATTTGTTGTAGTCTACTTTGATGACATTTTTATCGATAGTAAGACTTTAGAGGAGCATGAAAATCATTTGAGAGATGTGCTTGCTACATTGCGTATAGAATACTTGTATGCTAATATTCAAAAATGTGATTTCTATACTAACCGAGTGATTTTTCTTGGTTTTGTAGTAAGTGCCAATGGTTTGCAAGTGGATGAAGACAAGGTTAAGGCAATCAATGATTGGCCGATTCCTAGGACAGTTGGTGACGTGAGGAGCTTCCATGGCTTTGCTACATTCTATAGAAGGTTTGTGAGAGATTTTAGCACCATTGCAGCACCACTCACGGCTTTGACCAAAAAGAAGGTTCCGTTTGAGTGGAATGAACCGCAGCAAAGAGCCTTTGAAGAGCTCAAGAGACGCCTCACCCACGCACCACTACTAGCTCTACCGGACTTCACCAAACCCTTTGAGGTTGAATGCGACACATCCGGCATTGGTATTGGCGGCGTCCTTATGCAAGAAGGTAAGCCTCTAGCTTTCTTTAGTGAAAAATTGAAAGGTGCATGCTTAAACTATTCTACATATGACAAAGAATTGTAAGCCTTGTTTAGAGTACTCAAAACATGGCAACATTACCTTTGGCCTCAAGAGTTTGTTTTGAAAACCGATCATGATTCACTTAGACACTTTAGGAGCCAAGATAAGCTAGATAGACGGCATGGTAGGTGGATGGAGTTCATAGAAACCTTTTCTTACATTATCAAGTATAAGAAAGGAAAGGATAATGTCGTAGCGGATGCATTGTCTAGGAGATACACCTTAATCACCACTTTGGATTCTAGGATGTTAGGTTTTACTTTCATTAAAGAATTATATGTGGATGATGCTGAATTTGGGAAGATATTTCATAGATGCACTACTCAAGGCCCTTATGATAAGTATTTTGTGTTTGAAGGTTTCTTGTTTAAAGTGGATAAGATTTGCATACCTAGATGTTCCCTTAGGATCTTATTGGTGGAAGAAGCCCATAAAGGAGGTTTAATGGGGCATTTTGGGAGGGACAAAACTTATCACATGTTGCAAACTCACTTTTATTGGCCTTATATGTTAAGGGATGTAGAACACATGCTTAAGAGGTGCATTGAATGTCTTAAGGCCAAAGCTAGGGTACAACCCCACGGGCTGTATACGCCCTTACCGACGCCTAATGGCCCTTGGGAGGACATAAGTATGGATTTCATTGTTGGACTACCTAGGACTAAGAAAGGAAGAGATTCCATTTTTGTGGTAGTAGATAGATTCTCTAAAATGGCACATTTTATTCCATGTCATAAAACTGAAGATGCATATAATGTTGCTAATCTTTTCTTTAAGGAAATAGTGAGATTGCATGGAATACCTAAAACTATTGTTAGTCATAGGGATGTCAAGTTTTTGAGTTTCTTTTGGAAGACACTTTGGGGAAAAATGGGCACTAGATTACTATTCTCGACCTCTAGACATCCCCAAACAGATGGGCAAACGGAAGTCGCCAATAGGACCCCAACGACCCTCCTTAGAACCATGTTGAAAGATAACTTAAAAGAATGGGAAGATATGTTACCACATATTGAGTTTGCTTATAATCGCACCATGCATTCTTCCACTTCGTTATCACCTTTCAAATGTGTTTATGGATTTAACCCTTTAACTCCTTTGGACTTATTACCGATTCCTCGAAAGGATCGAGTAGCTTTTGATGCTTTGGAACAGGTGGACTACATTAAGGAACTTCATGCTAAGACCAAGGCTGCACTTGACAAGAAAGGCGTTGAAACTGCAGCTCGGAATAACAAAGGACGTCGGAAAATGGTTTTCCAGCCCGGCGACTTAGTTTGGCTACATCTATGGAAAGAGCGGTTTCCAACAAAACGCCATTCCAAGCTAGCACCACGAGGAGATGGACCATTCAAAGTCTTACACCGGATTAATGACAATGCATATGTGTTGGACTTACCGGAGGAGTATGGAGTTAGCACCACTTTTAATGTAGGAGATTTGAGCCCCTATGAAGGAGATTCGGAACAAGATGAAAATTCGGGGTCGAATTCTTTCCAAGAAGGACTGGATGATGTAGGACCATCACATACAAGCTATCAAGGTCCCATTACTAGAGCAAGAGCTAAGGAGATCCAAGAAGTTATGTCAAGGGAAGTGTTATTGCTTGACACAATGCGTGAACTATTTAATTTCCGTACATCATGTGTTAATCTTTTGGTGAATGTAGGAGCAAGCGAACCAAGCAAGGAGACCATGCCGACGTGCTCACTTCCCATGCAGCTCGAGGAGGCCATGCAAGCTGTTGATCACGTCCAATGCAGTCCAGGAGAGGAGGCTGTTTCTCACGCCAATGCAGCCCAAGAGGAGGCTGTTGCTCACGCCAATGCAGCCCAAGAAGAGGCTGTTGCTTACGTCCAATGCAGCCCCAAGAGGGAAGCAGCTGCTCGTTCCAAAACAGCCCAAGAAGGCAACCAGCTGACCACGTTTAAAGAGGCCCAAGAGAGTAACAATTCAGCTCATTCGGATCATCATTTGGGCTCTTAAAACACAGCCAAATCACTCATGGATCTGTTGAACTCAGCCCATTCGGATAGCCCATTTGGCTCCTTAAAAACGTTAAAAATGTCCAGCTTGCATTCCAAGGATAAGTTTGAATAATTTAGCCTATTTCCATGCTGATTAGTGGTTTGTTAGGTTGTTAGCTACATTAGAGGAAGCTCTCTTATTACCACCTTCCCACTAATGTTTTCAGCTTTCTTTTCTTTATTTTTGTCTAGATAAAAGAGTCAATTTATATAGCCTCTTTAGCTGCAGATTAGTTACGTTATTTCCATTGCTTAAGAATTGCATTTGTAATCATTCACAAAATCAATCAAAGAACAAGAGAGTTTTTGGTTGGCATTACTGTTGTTGCTTGGCTGAGCTTGTTTGTGTCAAACCGCCTTCGGATTGGTGCTTCGAGCCTTCACGAGTCCCTCTATGTGCTAGTCCAGCCGGAGCTAGTGTAAAGTTGTATTGGAGACGGGTCTAGGGCATTCACGATTGGGGTTTTGGCTCTTCAGCCTTGGTTCCTTCGTTGACATCTCTTTGGTTCTTCTCTTCACCATTCCTGCGCCATTCATCACCTACGTCCATTCTGCATTCTGAAATTGCTTCATTCAACCTGTTTCGAGATCATTGTGCCTAGATCGAATCAATCACGGAAAATTCCGTATCAACGCCGAGCAGTGGCGTCGGCTCCTTGTGCAGCAGCTGTCCCTCCCTTCGCATCGGTGTTCTCCTTTCCATATGACGAGTTCTTCCACTTGTTCACTGCGTTGGGTGCATTGTATCCCGCTCCTTGGTACCTACTCTTGGACTTCCTTTCCACTTTTATTGCTAAATGTAGCTATTCTGTCATAGAACCATATGGAAACAAGTCCACCTCGTTAGCTAAAGAAGGATGCAATACTCTAAGATACCTGGCCATCGTAGCCTCTTCATCCTCCGACACATTGTCTCGGGCCATTGCAACTTGCATGGCATTGAAGGTTTCCTCGGCGCTCAGATTGCCTTGCCTCAAGTTCTCAAGGCGTTGCCGAAGCTCCCTATGGTAATGGTGAGGTATGAACCGAGCTCTCATCATTGCTTTCATTTGTTCCCAAGTAGCCACGGGGGTATCAAGAGCAAGCCTCCTTTCCCGTACTAGCTTATCCCACCAAATAAGAGCAAATTCTTGAAATTCCAAGGCCGCCAATTGCACCTTCTTGTGCTCGGAAAAATTGTGGTAGGACCAAATTTGTTCTAACTTGGTCTCCCACAACATATATGTATCCGGATCACACTTGCCCTCGAAGACGGGGATTTTCACCTTTATCTTACCAATCCCGTCTTGTTCGGGTTCCCGGTTCCTACGTTGATATCCTTGATACCCTTGTTGCGGTGGTGGAGCCCAAGCCTCTCCCGTCATTGAATGTTCCTCATCCTCATTGTACCTGTGCACATTAATGGGAGGAACAACGTTTCTAGGTAAGGGAGAATTGGGACGAGGATCATACCTATATCGGTGACCCGGGTGGCTTTGAAGAGTCGGCTGTACAAGCTCCTGCGGCGCATTGCCTCGCTGCGCCAAGGTAGCGGCCTCAAATGCGATTCGTTGGTTGGGCAAAGGACCTTGTGGCGGTGGCTGCTGCTGTGAATGGTCTCCTTGCTCGAAGGCTGAAGCTAATGGCTAGCAAGCTTCTAGAACCCTCATCCGAGTTGTCAAAGAGGCAATGTTGTTGTTCATTTGCTTCAATAAGCTGAACGTTGTCGGATCTGTCGGCTCGGGGCTCGTCGTCGAAACACGGCTATGGGTAGACATTATCACAAAGAAAACAAACACTGAAATATGTTAAGGTTAGAAATCAAAACACCTCTCAAGTGTTTCACTCCTTTTTCCGCTCACACTCTTGTGATAGTCGGGCTTATTGATGGATCGCTTCGAATGAGTCAAAAACCCCACTTGAGTTAAGGTGTCTAGGTATCAAAAGCAACCAAAAATCGATTAGGACTCAATGCAATTCATTTCAATGCGAAATCAGCTCAAACTCAACAAGGATCACGAATGGACAGAATTGAATCACAAAGACTCAAGAAGATCACCAAACAGAATGTATGAAGAGAAGAAAAGAAGAAGACTCACCGATTAAAGCTCTACTTGTTGCACTTCCGGACTGCCTTGGAGTGTCAGTAATCCCGAGGCTAGATTAGCTGTAGCAAGGTAAGGAGGGAAGAACGTGTGAGAGAGGTAGAGTGGCGATGAAGGGTGCGGCGATGAGGGGTGCGGAGCTGGGCTAAGGACGTTGGAGCGCTGGGAGAAGACGTATGGTCTAGATGCAGACCTCAAGATGGCCGGGAGATGAAGACGTGAGTAGGCAGTTTGCTCCACAAAATAACATACAAGACTAAAGATCACAAAATCAAATAAAATGTAACAAAAGCTTCTCTTTTTTTTTGAATGATTAGCTTCCTTTTTTTTTTTTGAATGATCAGCTTCCTTTTTTTTTTTTGAATGATATGCTTTTTTGTTACCAAAAATGTAGGAACTTCCTTGACCAAAAAATCTGGCCAATAATTACAAAATAAATTATAATGAAACAAGAGATATCTTCTGATACAGTATTGTCCGTGAATGAGTCGATCTAGGTACAATGATCCCGAATCCGGCTGAATGAGGCGAATCCAGATGCGAAATGAAATGTCGATGGTAAATGGACGCAGGAAGGTGTAGAGAAGAACCAAAGAGAGTCAACGAAAGGAACCAAGGCTGAAGAGCCAAAACCCCACTTCGTGAATGCCCTAGACCCGTCTCCAATACAACTTTACACTAGCTCCGGCTGGACTAGCACAAAGAGGGACTCGAAGCACCAATCCGAAGGCGGTTGACACGAACAAGCTCAGCCAAACAAACAACAGCAATGCCAACCAAAAACTCTCTTGTTCTTTGATTGATTTTGTGAATGATTACAAATGTAATTCTAAGCAATAAAATTAACGTACCTATTCAGTAGCTAAAAGAGGCTATATATAGACTCTTTTATCTAGACAAAATTAAAGAAAAGAAAACTAAAACATTAGTGGGAAGGTGGTAATAAGAGAGCTTCCTCTAATGTAGCTAACAACCTAACAAACAACTAATTCAGCATGAGAATAGGCTGACTTATTCAAACTAATCTTTGGAGTATGCTGGACGTTTTTAAGATCCAAAATGGATTATCCGAATGGGCTGAATTGTTCAACAGATCCATGAGTGATTTGGATGGTTTTTAAGAGCCCAAATGATGATCCGAATGAGCTGACTTGTTACTCTCTTGGGCCTCTTTGAACGTGATCAGCTGGCTATCCTCTTGGGTTGTTTTAGATGTGAGCAGCAACTTACCCTCTTGGACTGCCTTGGACGTGTTTGATTGCCTCCCCTCTTGGGCTGCCTTGGACATGAGCAGCTGGCTATCCTCGTAGGCTGCTTTGGACGTGATCAACATCTCCTCCCTTTGCTCTTGGGCTGCCTTGGACGTGAGCAGCAGGCTATCCTCGTGGGCTGCTTTGGACGTGATCAACATCTCCTCCCTTTGCTTGCTTGCTCCTGCATTCATCAAAAGATTAACACATGATGTATGGCAATTAAATGGTTCACGCATTGTGCCAAGCAATAGCACTTCCCTTGACGTAGCTTCTTGTATCTCCTTAGCTCTTGCTCTAGTAATGGGACCTTGATAGCTTCCATGTGATGGTCCTACATCATCCACTCCTTCTTGGAAAGAATTCGACCCCGAATTTTCATCTTGTTCCGAATCTCCGTCATAGGGGCTCAAATCTCCTACATTAAAAGTGGTACTAACTCCATACTCTTCCGGTAAGTCCAACACATAAGCGTTGTCGTTAATCCGGTGTAAGACTTTGAATGGTCCATCACCCCGTGGTGCTAGCTTGGAATGGCGTTTTGTCGGAAACCGCTATTTCCTTAGATGTAGCCAAACTAAGTCGCCGGGTTGGAAAACCATCTTCCGACGTCCTTTGTTATTCCGAGCTGTAGTTTCAACGCCCTTCTTATCAAGTGCAGCCTTGGTCTTAGCATGAAGTTCCTTAATGTAGTCCGCCTGTTCCAAAGCATCAAAAGCTACTCGATCCTTTCGAGGAATCGGTAATAAGTCCAAAGTAGTTAAAGGGTTAAATCCATAAACAAATTTGAAAGGTGATAACGAAGTGGAAGAATGCATGGTGCGATTATAAGCAAACTCGATATGTGGTAACATGTCTTCCCATTCTTTTATGTTATCTTTCAACATGGTTCTAAGGAGGGTTGTTAGGGTCCTATTGGTGACTTCCGTTTGCCCATCTGTTTGCGGATGACTAGAGGTCGAGAATAGTAATCTAGTGCCCATTTTTCCCCAAAGCGTTTTCCAAAAGAAACTCAAAAACTTGACATCCCTATCACTAACAATAGTTTTAGGTATTCCATGCAATCTCACTATTTCCTTAAAGAAAAGATTAGCAACATTATATGCATCATTAGTTTTATGACATGGAATAAAATGTGCCATTTTAGAGAATCTATCTACTACCACAAAAATGGAATCTCTTCCTTTCTTAGTCTTAGGTAATCCAACAATAAAATCCATACTTATATCTTCCCAAGGGCCATTAGGCGTTGGTAAGGGTGTATACAGCCCGTGGGGTTGTACCCTAGCTTTGGCCTTAAGACATTCAATGCACCTTTTCAGCATGTGTTCTACATCCCTTAACATATGAGGCCAATAAAAGTGAGTTTGCAACATGTGATAAGTTTTGTCCCTCCCAAAATGCCCCATTAAACCTCCTTTATGGGCTTCTTCCACCAATAAGATCCTAAGGGAACATCTAGGTATGCAAATCTTATCTATTTTAAACAAGAAACCTTCAAACACAAAATACTTATCATAAGGGCCTTGAGTAGTGCATCTATGAAATATCTTCCCAAATTCAGCATCATCCACATATAATTCTTTAATGTAAGTAAAACCTAACATCCTAGAATCCAAGGTGGTGATTAAGGTGTATCTCCTAGACAATGCATCCGCTACGACATTATCCTTTCCTTTCTTATACTTGATAATGTAAGGAAAGGTTTCGATGAACTCCATCCACCTACCATGCCGCCTATCTAGCTTATCTTGGCTCCTAAAGTGTCTAAGTGAATCATGATCGGTTTTCAAAACAAACTCTTGAGGCCAAAGGTAATGTTGCCATGTTTTGAGTACTCTAAACAAGGCATACAATTCTTTGTTATAAGTGGAGTAGTTTAAGCATGCACCCTTCAATTTTTCACTAAAGAAAGCTAGAGGCTTACATTCTTGCATAAGGACGCCGCCAATACCAATACCGGACGCGTCGAATTCAACCTCAAAGGGTTTAGTGAAGTCCGGTAGAGCGAGTAGTGGTGCATGGGTGAGGCGTCTCTTGAGCTCTTTAAAAAGCTTTTTGCTGCGGTTCATTCCACTCAAAAGGAACCTTCTTTTTGGTCAAAGCCGTGAGTGGTGCTGCAATAGTACTAAAATCTCTCACAAATCTTTTACAGAATGTAGCTAGACCATGGAAACTCCTCACGTCGCCAACCGACCTAGGAATGGGCCATTCATTGATTGTCTTCACCTTGTCCTCATCTACTTGCAAACCATTGGCACTTACTACAAAACCAAGAAAAATCACTCGGTTAGTATGGAAATCATATTTCTGAATATTAGCATACAAGTATTCTATACGCAATGTAGCAAGCACATCTCTCAAATGATTTTCATGCTCTTTTAAAGTCTTACTATAGATAAGAATGTCATCAAAGTATACTACAACAAATAAACCAATATAAGGTCTCAAAATATGATTCATTAATCTCATGAAAGTACTAGGAGCGTTAGTTAAGCCAAAAGGCATTACTAGCCACTCATAGAGACCAAATTTGGATTTAAAACCTGTTTTCCATTAATCCCCTTCCCTCATTCTAATTTGATGGTAGCCACTTCTAAGGTCAATCTTAGTGAAAATTGTAGCTCCATGTAACTCATCAAGCATGTCATCTAAACGGGGAATCGGGTGTCTATACATGATAGTAATGTTATTGATTGCTCTACAATCAATACACATTCTCCAAGTATTATCCTTCTTGGGTACTAGCAGGACGGGAACGGCACAAGGACTAAGGCTTTCCCGAACATACCCCTTATCTAGCAAGGCTTGAACTTGGTTCTGAATTTCCTGGGCTTCCGTAGGGTTCATCCTATAGGCGGGCCTATTGGGAAGAGTGGCTCCGGGTATTAAATCTATTTGGTGTTCAATGCCCCTAATGGGCGGCAAGCCGGCTGGAATCTCCTCAAGAAAAACGTCCCTAAACTCGTCTAACAGCCCTTGGATAGAACTAGGAAGTGGAATCGTAGGGTCATGAGGCACATTCACTAGAGATTTACACAAACTCATCATTAGCACATCCATAGAAGCATAGTTAGTGACATATTCATTCCTAGACTCAAGATAGCTACTTGTTGGTTGTACTAATAGTGTTTGATGGGTTTTGTTCTCCTTACTCTTAGGCCGTGTGATCTTAGGCTTTGGAGGTGTTCCTTGCTCTACCCTCTTGTTCTCATGGTACTCGGCTATTTGTAAAGGTGTCATAGGTTTAAGTGTTAAAGTTTTACCTTTATACTCAAAGCTATATTTATAAGAAAACCCATCATGGACAACTTTCCTATCATATTGCCATGGACGACCAAGCAACAAGTGACAAGCATTCATAGGCACAACATCACATGTAATAACATCCTCATATGATCCTAATGTTATATTGCCCTTAGTTTGCTTATTGACCTTAAGTTCTCCACACTCATTCATCCAATGTAGTTTATATGGCCTAGGGTGATAAAATGTAAGAAGTTGTAATTTGTTTACCATTTTAGTGCTAGCTATGTTGCAACAACTTCCTCCATCAATTATCACATTACACACTTTTCCTTTAATACTACGCCTAGTATGAAACAGATTCACGTTGGTTATCCTCACAAGGTGCTAGTTGGACATGCAAAGTTCTCCTAGCTATCAAAGATTCACCTTGTTCATACTCAATGCAATCATCATTCTCATTTTGTTCATTGTCATCAATTAAGGCATTTTCATCATCTAATTCCACATCATCCTCACTCTCATATTCTCCTAGATGGTTTATGATTAAAGTGCGTCTATTAGGACATTCTCTACTCATGTGGCCTCTACCTTGGCATTTAAAACACACAATGTCTCTATTTCTAGAGTTAGAGATAGGAGTACTCCCTCGATGATCACTCGAAGGCTCATTCAAGGATCGTGGTGTAGTGGCTGGTGTCGACGACCTTCTTTGTCCTTCATGGCCCATAGGTGCCGATTTTCTCTCTTCCTTCCGGCCTCCTTCATCCTTGCTGTGTTAGGCAGCCGGCTCCCTTGTGCTTTCCAAGTTTGGGCGTCCCATGAGGTGGCTTGTATTCCCGGTTTTGCATCTTAGTCTTCCTTTCCACCTTAATGGCCAAGTGTAGTAATTGCTCCATGGTGCTGTAGGGATACATATCAACTTCATTAGCCAAATTAGAATTCAGAATACGAAGGTACCTAGCCATAGTGTTTTCTTCATCCTCTAGAACGTTGGCCTTCACCATAGCAACTTGCATATTCGTATAGGCTTCCTTAGCGCTAAGTGAGCCTTGTCTCAAATTTTCCAGCCGTTGTCGAAGCTCTCGGGTATAGTGTGGTGGAACGAACCGAGCCCTCATTAGTGCCTTCATATGCTCCCATGTGGTGATTTGAGGATCCAATGTTCGAACTCTTTCTTTGACTACGTGATCCCACCATACCAAAGCATAGCCTTGGAACTCAAGAGCGGCTAGCTGAACCTTCCTAAGCTTGCTGAAGTTGTGACACAACCAGATCTGCTCAACTTTAGTTTCCCACTCCGTGTAGACGTCGGGATCACACTTTCCTTCAAAGACGGGAATTTTGATTTTGACTTTGCCGAGTCCGTCTTGCTCTTGATAGGGCCGCAGATTATCACGTTCTCGTCATTGCCTTGGCTGCTGGAATGGCCGATTGTAACCTTCCCAAGTGTGGTCCTCGAAAGCAGCTTCATTCCATCGCTGAAAGTCATCAACAAATGGTGGTATGTTAGAAGCATTAGGGAGGACATTGGACTCTAAATTACCTTGATCCGGATGATCCGGCTCTCTAGTAACACGTGAAGGACCGCCAAACTCATAGTTGGTTCTCAAAGGTGGTGTCCCGGCTGGTGGTGTTCGTTCTTCCATAGACTCCACTCGTTTGGATAGGTTAGCTACGGAATCGGACAATTGTTTCAATAGACTGATCATCTCAGGCGTGACGGTCTCGCTACTCGATTTGTTGGGACTTAGGGACTTGGACATGCTCAAGTAACAAACAAAGAACCGGTTAGGTTAGAAAAGCAAAGATCTCACTTGTGTATCGCTCACTCTCTTGTTGGTATTGCCTAGCTGGTGGCTCGAGTTGTAAGGATCCAACACCTTAAGATCACGATTTCCGAACCTTCTTAGCAACCCTTTGGAACTAGAACTGCTGAAACTGATGTTAGTGTCGGAGATGAATCAAGACACCCCTAATTGGAGTATTGACCGTTGGGTTGGTGTAGGTATGGTGAATGTGTTTAGAATGACGTTTTGAATTGTTTGAAAGAGTTTACTTGTGCTTGATGTAGATTAATAAAAGGCCAGCCGTTTGTATTGTCTTTTTTTTTTTTTTTTTGAAAGATCTCTTAGACTTTGTCAAAGATTTGAGGGAGAGAAGGTAACCGAAACTGATTGCAACGAGAATTGTAGGAGAGCGGGTTACCGAATTGTGTATGCAGCGTTGAGCTCTTCTTGTTTTTTTTTTGCTTTGTGTTTACCTCTCCTCAAGATGTTGTCCGGCACTAAGAACCCTTGGTTTTTGATTTTGAACACTTCAAGCACAAGTTAAACCTCAATTGGATAAGCAATAGGTTAACAAAGAAGAAAGGAGTGATCAATTGTACCAACTGAGCTCTGATAACAACTGATGTAGGACCATCACATGGAAGCTATCAAGGTCCCATTACTAGAGCAAGAGCTAAGGAGATCCAAGAAGCTACGTCAAGGGAAGTGCTATTGATTGGCACAATGCGTGAACCATTTAATTGCCATACATCATGTGTTAATCTTTTGATGAATGCAGGAGCAAGCAAGCAAAGAGAGGAGATGTTGATCACGTCCAAAGCAGCCCACGAGGATAGCCTCTTTAGCTGCAGATTAGTTACGTTATTTCCATTGCTTAGAATTACAGATTGTAATCATTCACAAAATCAATCAAAGAACAAGAGAGTTTTTGGTTGGCATTGCTGTTGTTTGCTTGGCTGAGCTTGTTTGTGTCAACCGCCTTCGGATTGGTGCTTCGAGCCTTCACGAGTCCCTCTTTGTGCTAGTCCAGCCGGAGCTAGTGTAAAGTTGTATTGGAGACGGGTCTAGGGCATTCACGAGCGGGGTTTTGGCTCTTCAGCCTTGGTTCCTTCGTTGATTCTCTTTGGTTCTTCTCTCACCTTTCCTGCGCCATTCATCACCTACGTTTCATTCCGCAATTCTGGATTCGCCTCATTCAGCCGGATTCGAGATCATTATACCTAGATCGACTCAATCACGGACAATTCCGTATCAGTTGGTATCAGAGCTCAGTTGGTACAATTGATCACTCCTTTCTTCTTTGTTAACCTATTGCTTATCCAATTGAGGTTTAACTTGTGCTTGAAGTGTTCAAAAGCAAAAGCCAAGGGTTCTTAGTGCCGGACAACATCTTGAGGAGAGGTAAACTCAAAACGAAAACAAAACAAAAAGAGAGCTCAAACGCTGCATACACAATTCGGTAACCTGCTCTCCTACAATTCTTGCTGCAATCAGTTTCGGATACCTTTCTCTCCCTCAAATCTTTGACAAAGTCTAAGAGATCTTTCAAAAAAAAAACACTACAAAACGGCTGGCTTTTATTAATCAACATCAAGCACAAGTAAACTCTTTCAATCATCTCAAAACGTCATTCTAAACACATTCACCATACCTACACCAACCCAACGGTCGATACTCCAATTAGGGGTGTCTTGATCCATCTCCGACACTAACATTCAGTTTCAGCAGTTCTAGTTCCAAAGGGTTGCTAAGAAGGTTCGGAAATCGCGATCTTAAGGTGTTGGATCCTTACAACTCGAGCCACCAGCTAGGCAATACCAACGAGAGTGTGAGCGATACACAAGTGAGATCTTTGCTTTTCTAACCTAACCGGTTCTTTGTGTGTTACTTGAGCATGTCCAGGTCTCTAAGTCCCAGCAAGTCGAGTATCGAGACCGTCACGCCTGAGATGATCAGTCTATTGAAACAGTTGTCCGATTCCGTAGCTAACCTATCCAAACGAGTGGAGTCTATGGAAGCACGAACACCACCAACCGGGACACCACCTTTGAGAACCAACTATGAGTTTGGCGGTCCTTCACGTGTTACTAGAGAGTCGGATCATCCGGATCAAGGTAATTTACATTCCAACGAACCCCCTAATGCTTCTAACATGCCACCCTTTGTTGATAACTTTCAGCGACAGAATGAAGCTCATTTTGAAGACCACACGTGGGTGGGTTACAATCGGCCATTCCAGCAGCCAAGGCAAGGACGAGATAACTTTCGGCCCTATCAGAAGCAAGACGGATTGGGAAAAGTCAAAATCAAAATTCCCGTCTTTGAAGGAAAGTGTGATCCCGACATCTACACGGAGTGGGAAACTAAAGTTGAGCAAATCTGGTTGTGTCATAACTTTAGTGAGCCTAGGAAGGTTTAGCTAGCCGCTCTCGAGTTCCAAGGCTATGCTTTGGTATGGTGGGATCACGTAGTCAAAGAAAGAGTTCGAACATTGGATCCTCAAATCACCACATGGGAGCATATGAAGGCACTAATGAGGGCTAGGTTCGTTCCACCTCACTATACCCGAGAGCTTCGACAACGGCTGGAAAATTTGAGACAAGGCTCTATTAGCGCTGAGGAAGCTTATACGAATATGCAAGTTGCTATGGTGAAGGCCAACGTTCTAGAAGATGAAGAAAACACTATGGCAAGGTACCTTCGTATTCTGAATTCTAATTTGGCTAATAAGGTTGATATGTATCCATACAGCACCATGGAGCAATTACTACACTTGGCCATCAAGGTGGAAAGGAAGACTAAGGTGCGAAACCGGAAATACAAACCACCCCATGGAACGCCCAACGCTTGGAAAGCACAAGGGAGCCGGCTGCTGCCTAACCACAGCAAGGATCAAGGAGGCCGGAAGGAAGAGAGAAAATCGGCACCTATGGGCCAAGAAGGACAAAGAAAGTCGTCTACACCAGCCACTACACCACGATCCTTGAATGAGCCTTCGAGTGATCATCGAGGGAGTACTCCTATCTCTAACTCTATAACTAGGGACATTGTGTGTTTTAAATGCCAAGGTAGAGGTCACATGAGTAGAGAATGTCCTAATAGACGCACTTTGATCATAAATCATCTAGGAGAATATGAGAGTGAGGATGATGTGGAATTAGATGATGAAAATGCCTTAATTGATGACAATGAATAAATGAGAATGATGATTGCATTGAGTATGAACAAGGTGAATCTTTGATAGCTAGGAGAACTTTGCATGTCCAACTAGCACCTTGTGAGGATAACCAACGTGAAAATCTGTTTCATACTAGGTGTAGTATTAAAGGAAAAGTGTGTAATGTGATAATTGATGGAGGAAGTTGTTGCAACATAACTAGCACTGAAATGGTAAAGAAATTACAATTTCTTACATTTTATCACCCTAGGCCATATAAACTACATTGGATGAATGAGTGTGGAGAACTTAAGGTCAATAAGCAAACTAAGGTCAATATAACATTAGGATCATATGAGGATGTTATTACATGTGATGTTGTGCCTATGAATGCTTGTCACTTGTTGCTTGGTCGTCCATGGCAATATGATAGGAAAGTTGTCCATGATGGGTTTTCTAACAAATCTAGCTTTGAGTATAAAGGTAAAACTTTAACACTTAAACCTATGACACCTTTACAAATAGCCGAGTACTATGAGAACAAGAGGGTAGAGCAAGGAACCCCTCCAAAGCCTAAGATCACACGGCCTAAGAGTAAAGAGAACAAAACCCATCAAACATTGTTAGTACAACCAACAAGTAGCTATCTTGAATCTAGGAATGAATATGTCACTTACTATGTTTCTATTGATGTGCTAATGATGAGTTTGTGTAAATCTCTAGTGAATTTGCCTCATGACTCTACGAACCCACTTCCTAGATCTATTCAGGGGTTGTTAGACGAATTAGGAGACGTTTTTCCTTAGAAGATTCCAGCCGGGTTGCCGCCCATTAGGGGCATTGAACACCAAATAGATTTAATACCCGGAGCCACTCTTCCCAATAGGCCCGCCTATAGGATGAACCCTACGGAAGCCCAGGAAATTCAGAAACAAGTTCAAGCCTTGCTAGATAAGGGGTATGTGCGGGAAAGCCGTAGTCCTTGTGCCGTTCCCGTCCTGCTAGTAGCAAAGAAGGTTAATACTTGGAGAATGTGTATTGATTGTAGATCAATCAATAACATTACTATCAAGTATAGACACCCGATTCCCCGTTTAGATGATATGCTTGATGAGTTACATGGAGCTACCATTTTCACTAAGATTGACCTTAGGAGTGGCTACCATCAAATTAGAATGAGGGCAGGGGATGAATGGAAAACAGCTTTTAAAACAAAATTTGGTCTCTATGAGTGGCTAGTAATGCCTTTTGGCTTAACTAACGCTCCTAGTACTTTCATGAGATTAATGAATCATATTTTGAGACCTTATATTGGTTTATTTGTTGTAGTCTACTTTGATGACATTCTTATCTATAGTAAGACTTTAGAGGAGCATGAAAATCATTTGAGAGATGTGCTTGCTACATTGCGTATAGAATACTTGTATGCTAATATTCAAAAATATGATTTCTATACTAACCGAGTGATTTTTCTTGGTTTTGTAGTAAGTGCCAATGGTTTGCAAGTGGATGAGGACAAGGTGAAGGCAATCAATGAATGGCCCGTTCGTAGGTCGGTTGGTGACGTGAGGAGTTTCCATAGCCTAGCTACATTCTATAGAAGGTTTGTGAGAGATTTTAGCACCATTGCAGCACCCCTCACGGCTTTGACCAAAAAGAAGGTTCCGTTTGAGTGGAATGAACCGCAACAAAGAGCCTTTGAAGAGCTCAAGAGACGCCTCACCCACGCACCACTACTAGCTCTACCGGACTTCACCAAACCCTTTGAGGTTGAATGCGACACATCCGGCATTGGTATTGGCGGCGTCCTTATGCAAGAAGGTAAGCCTCTAGCTTTCTTTAGTGAAAAAATTGAAAGGTGCATGCTTAAACTATTCTACATATGACAAAGAATTGTATGCCTTGTTTAGAGTACTCAAAACATGGCAACAGTACCTTTGGCCTCAAGAGTTTGTTTTGAAAACCGATCATGATTCACTTAGACACTTTAGGAGCCAAGATAAGCTAGATAGACGGCATGGTAGGTGGATGGAGTTCATAGAAACCTTTTCTTACATTATCAAGTATAAGAAAGGAAAGGATAATGTCGTAGCGGATGCATTGTCTAGGAGATACACCTTAATCACCACTTCGGATTCTAGGATGTTAGGTTTTACTTTCATTAAAGAATTATATGTGGATGATGCTGAATTTGGGAAGATATTTCATAGATGCACTACTGAAGGCCCTTATGATAAGTATTTTGTGTTTGAAGGTTTCTTGTTTAAAGTGGATAAGATTTGCATACCTAGATGTTCCCTTAGGATCTTATTGGTGGAAGAAGCCCATAAAGGAGGTTTAATGGGGCATTTTGGGAGGGACAAAACTTATCACATGTTGCAAACTCACTTTTATTGGCCTTATATGTTAAGGGATGTAGAACACATGCTTAAGAGGTGCATTGAATGTCTTAAGGCCAAAGCTAGGGTACAACCCCACGGGCTGTATACGCCCTTACCGACGCCTAATGGCCCTTGGGAGGACATAAGTATGGATTTCATTGTTGGACTACCTAGGACTAAGAAAGGAAGAGATTCCATTTTTGTGGTAGTAGATAGATTCTCTAAAATGGCACATTTGATTCCATGTCATAAAACTGATGATGCATATAATGTTGCTAATCTTTTCTTTAAGGAAATAGTGAGATTTCATGGAATACCTAAAACTATTGTTAGTGATAGGGATGTCAAGTTTTTGAGTTTCTTTTGGAAAACGCTTTGGGGAAAAATGGGCACTAGATTACTATTCTCGACCTCTAGTCATCCCCAAACAGATGGGCAAACGAAAGTCACCAATAGGACCCTAACGACCCTCCTTAGAACCATGTTGAAAGATAACTTAAAAGAATGGGAAGACATGTTACCACATATTGAGTTTGCTTATAATCGCACCATGCATTCTTCCACTTCGTTATCACCTTTCAAATGTGTTTATGGATTTAACCCTTTAACTCCTTTGGACTTATTACCGATTCTTCGAAAGGATCGAGTAGCTTTTGATGCTTTGGAACAGGTGGACTACATTAAGGAACTTCATGCTAAGACCAAGGCTGCACTTGATAAGAAGGGCGTTGAAACTGCAGCTCGGAATAACAAGGGACGTCGGAAGATGGTTTTCTAGTCGGCGACTTAGTTTGGCTACATCTAAGGAAAGAGCGGTTTCCGACAAAACGCCATTCCAAGCTAGCACCAAGGGGTGATGGACCATTCAAAGTCTTACATCGGATTAACGACAACGCTTATGTGTTGGACTTACCAGAAGAGTATGGAGTTAGTACCACTTTTAATGTAGGAGATTTGAGCCCCTATGAAGGAGATTCGGAACAAGATGAAAATTCGGGGTCGAATTCTTTCCAAGAAGGAGTGTATGATGTAGGACCATAACATGGAAGCTATCAAGGTCCTATTACTAGAGCAAGAGCTAAGGAGATCCAAGAAGCTATGTCAAGGGAAGTGCTATTGCTTGGCACAATGCGTGAACCATTTAATTGTCATACATCATGTGTTAATCTTTTAATGAATGCAGGAGCAAGCAAGCAAAGGGAGGAGATGTTGATCACGTACAAAGCAGCCCACGAGGATAGCCTGCTGCTCACGTCCAAGGCAGCCCAAGGGAGGCTGTTGTTCACGTCCAATGTAGCCCAAGAGGGGAAGCAGCTGCTCACGTCCAAGGCAGCCCAAGGGAGGCTGTTGCTCATGTCCAATGCAGCCCAAGAGGATAGCAAGTTGATCACGTTCCAGGAGGCCCAAGAGAGTAACAAGTCAGCTCATTCGGATCATCATTTGGGCTCTTAAAACACAGCCAAATCACTCATGGATCTGTTGAACAATTCAGCCCATTTGGATAGCCCAATTTGCTCCTAAAAAACGTCCAGCACACTCCTAGAGTTAATTGAATAAGTCAGCCTATTCTCATGCTGAATTAGTTGTTTGTTAGATTGTGAGCTACATTAGAGGAAGCTCTCTTATTACCACCTTCCCACTAATGTTTTAATTTTCTTTTCTTTATTTTGTCTAGATAAAAGAGTCTATATAGATAGCCTTTTTAGCTGCAGATTGGTTACGTTATTTCCATTGCTTAGAATTACAAATTGTAATCATTCACAAAATCAATCAAAGAACAAGAGAGTTTTTGGTTGGCATTGCTGTTGTTTGCTTGGCTGAGCTTGTTTGTGTCTACCGCCTTCGGATTGGTGTTTCGAGCCTTCACGAGTCCCTCTTTGTGCTAGTCCAACCGGAGCTAGTGTAAAGTTGTATTGGAGACGGGTCTAGGGCATTCACGAGCGGGGTTTTGGCTCTTCAGCCTTGGTTCCTTCGTTGATTCTCTTTGGTTCTTCTCTCACCTTTCCTGCGCCATTCATCACCTACGTTTCATTCCGCAATTCTGGATTCGCCTCATTCAGCCGGATTCGAGATCATTGTACCTAGATCGACTTAATCACGGACAATTCCGTATCACCAACTGATACGGTATTGTCCGTGAATGAGTCGATCTAGGTACAATGATCCCGAATCCAGCTGAATGAGGCGAATCCAGATGCGGAATGAAATGTCGATGGTAAATGGACGCAGGAAGGTGTAGAGAAGAACCAAAGAGAGTCAACGAAAGGAACCAAGGCTGAAGAACCAAAACCCCACTTCGTGAATGCCCTAGACCCGTCTCCAATACAACTTTACACTAGCTCCGGCTGGACTAGCACAAAGAGGGACTCGTGAAGGCTCGAAGCACCAATCCGAAGGCGGTTGACACGAACAAGCTCAGCCAAGCAAACAACAGCAATGCCAACCAAAAACTCTCTTGTTCTTTGATTGATTTTGTGAATGATTACAAATGTAATTCTAAGCAATGAAATTAACGTACCTATTCAGCAGCTAAAAGAGGCTATATATAGACTCTTTTATCTAGACAAAATTAAAGAAAAGAAAACTAAAACATTAGTGGGAAGGTGGTAATAAGAGAGCTTCCTCTAATGTAGCTAACAACCTAACAAACAACTAATTCAGCATGAGAATAGGCTGACTTATTCAAACTAATCTTTGGAGTGTGCTGGACGTTTTTAAGAGCCAAAATGGACTATCCGAATGGGCTGAATTGTTCAACAGATCCATGAGTGATTTGGATGGTTTTTAAGAGCCCAAATGATGATCCGAATGAGCTGACTTGTTACTCTCTTGGGCCTCTTTGAACGTGATCAGCTGGCTATCCTCTTGGGCTGTTTTAGATGTGAGCAGCAGCCTACCCTCTTGGACTGCCTTGGACGTGTTTGCTTGCCTCCTCTCTTGGGCTGCCTTGGACGTGAGCAGCAGGCTATCCTCGTGGGCTGCTTTGGACGTGATCAACATCTCCTCCCTTTGCTCTTGGGCTGCCTTGGACGTGAGCAGCAGGCTATCCTCGTGGGCTGCTTTGGACGTGATGAACATCTCCTCCCTTTGCTTGCTTGCTCCTGCATTCATCAAAAGATTAACACATGATGTATGGCAATTAAATGGTTCACGCATTGTGCAAAGCAATAGCACTTCCCTTGACGTAGCTTCTTGGATCTCCTTAGCTCTTGCTCTAGTAATGGGACCTTGATAGCTTCCATGTGATGGTCCTACATCATCTTCTACTAGTGCTTGAACGTGGGAATGTGGACAAGCCCAATGGCAGCCGTTTTAGTCACACCCGATTAGGGCACAGCCGGCAGCAATGGTGATGGTCCGACATTGATACGGGGATGGTGATGGCCGGCCTAGGATACTCACAAACCAACACAACCTTCAACACAACAAGTCAAGCACAATCAGTTTCAAGAACACAAGAAGAAAGCTCACAAAATTTCAAAACTGACGCGATAAGAAGGAAAGACACAAGATCGATCTGTCGTCAAGGATCTGATACCAATTGATACGGGGATGACCCGACATTGGCTCGATCTAGACGACGGAAGGAGGGAAAGACGCAGAACGAAAGGATCAAACAGTCGCGGCTAGGGTTTCGTGGGCTGTGTGACCTGCGAATAAAAGGAACAGAAGACGCTAAACTAAAAACGAAGGTACGGAAATTAAAGGAAAGTACGATGTGGATGAACCCGACACAAACAACGTGGAAACCCTTGATCTCGGGATCAAGAACCACCAAGAACGATGCAACGAGCTCAGCCCCGTACAACCTCACACAGTCGACTTAGAACTTCGACAGCACGAGGAGGATGCTTATGGAATCTCACGAACACCAATAACCCGAGAGCAATTGACACACGCGAAACAACTAAGCCAAATCTGATCACAATAACTATTCAATCAAAACTCGACTTTGATTGAAGATGAAATCTAAAAACAAGTGTTTTTCACCGAAAATAATCTACCTAAAAAGTAAAAGAAAGAGCCTTTAAATAGTTCCAGCTCTTTAAACAAAAGACACAATAAAATCTGGAAATTAAGCCCAATGGGCTACTTAAAACACACAATCACTAAGCAGGCCTTAAAAAGCCTCATTCCTCAATGAGAGACATGGAACGGTGCTGGAAACGTGGGGAGGAGCAGCGGCGTCATGTGCGGGGCTGGCAGAGTCCTGTGCTTTGGCGTCGTTGCTCTCTTGCTTACTTAGGAGCCAAGCCTTGTTATGAACACTTGTAGCCAATAAAATCAGCAAGCCCTCGGTCTCATGCTCAATCTTCTTAGCTCGATAACATGTGATAGCTCCCTCATACTCCGGAGATGCTAACTCGGATGGTCCCTCATCATCTCCACCTGTTTTTCTGCATTAAAATCTACTCGCTCTGCTATGGGCAACGGTATAAGATCAAAAGGGGTCAAAGGATTCAACCCATAGATACACTCAAAAGGAGTTAGATTAGTAGAAGAATGTAATGTATGATTATATGCAAATTCTACATGAGGCAAGACATCTTCCCAAGCTTTCAAATTATCTTTTAAAACAACCCTGAGAATGGTGGTTAATGTCCTATTAGTTACTTCGGTTTGACCATCCGTTTGAGGATGACTAGAAGTCGAAAACAGCAACTTCGTCCCTAGTTTACCCCAAAGAGTCTTCCAAAAGAAACTAAAAAACTTAACATCCCTATCACTCACTATAGTCCTAGGTACTCCATGTAATCTAACAATTTCCCTAAAGAACAAGTTAGCTACATTATAAGCATCATCAGTCTTATGACAAGCAATAAAGTGGGCCATTTTAGATTGGCTTCAATCTAGCCTTAGCCTTTAAACACACAAGACATCTCTTAAGCAAGTTCTCTACATATCTAAGCATATGAAGCCAATAAAAATGTGAATGCAGCATATGATAAGTCTTATCTCTCCAAAATGCCCCATTAAGCCTCCCATATGGGCTTCCTCAACAAGTAGTAGCCTAAGGGAACACTTAGGAATGCACACTTTATCAACTCTAAATAGAAAACCCTCAAACAAGTAATACTTATCAAAGGCTCCTCTAGATGCACATTGCTTAAATATGTCTCCAAAATCAGAATCATCAACATATAAATCCTTAATATAATAGAAACCTAAGACCTTAGAATCCATAGTTGTGATTAAAGAATGTCTCCTAGAGAGAGCATCCACTACAACATTATCCTTGCCCTTTTTATACTTTATGATATAAGGAAAAGTTTCTATAAACTCATCCATCTACCATGTCTCCTATCTAACTTATCTTGACTCCTAAAATGTCTTAAGGACTCATGATCGGTACGTAGGACAAACTCACTAGGCCATAAATAATGTTTCCATGTTTTTAATACTCTAAACAATGCATAAAGTTCTTTATCATAGGTTGAGTAGTTTAAACATGCTCCCTTTAATTTTTCTCTAAAGAAGGCTAGTGGCTTACCCTCTTGCATGAGTACTCCTCCAATGCCAATACCCGAAGCATCACACTCGACCTCAAAAGGTTTGGTGAAGTCCGGAAGAGCTAGGAGAGGTGCATGGGACAGCCGCCACTTCAACTCCTTAAACGCCTTCTCTTGAGCATCTCCCCACACAAATGGCACCTTCTTCTTTGTCAAGGACGTGAGTAGGGCTGCTATGGTGCTGAAATCTCGCACAAAACGTCTATAGAAGGTGGCTAGGCCGTGGAAACTCGTCACTTGACCGACGTTTGCGGGAGTAGGCCATTCCTGGATTGCCTTGATCTTCTCTCCATCCACCTCTAGACCTCTTGTGCTCACTACAAAACCAAGAAAAACAACTTGATTAGTATTAAACTCACATTTCTTCAAATTAGCATACAAATATTCAATTCTAAGAGTTGCAAGTACTTCCCTCAAATGTTCCTCATGCTCTTCAAGTGACTTACTATAGATGAGGATGTCATCAAAGTAAACCACAACAAACCTACCAATGTAGTGTCTCAACACGTGATTCATCAATCTCATAAATGTGCTAGGAGCATTGGTTAAACCAAATGGCATCACTAGCCACTCATAAAGACCAAACTTGGTCTTGAATGCCGTTTTCCACTCATCTCCCTCCCTCATTCTAATTTGGTGATAACCACTCCTAAGATCTATCTTAGAGAACAATGTGGCTCCATTCAACTCATCTAAGATGTCATCTAAATGTGGGATAGGATGGTGGTACTTGATGGTGATGTTGTTGATGGCTCTACAATCAACACACATCCTCCATGTATTGTCCTTCTTAGGCACTAAGAGGACCGGAACGGCACTAGGACTAAAACTCTCCCTTACATAACCCTTATCTTGAAGTTCTTGGACTTGGTTTTGGATCTCTTGGCTCTCCTTAGGGTTCATCCTATAGGTTGGACGGTTTGGGAGTGTAGCACCGGGAATAATATCTATTTGGTGCTCAATACCTCTAAAAGGTGGAAGGCCAGCCGGAATCCCGTCAGGAAACACATCACTAAACTCATATAGGATAGCTAGGATGGGCTTAGGTAGGGTGGTCTTGGCTTCCTCACTCAAAGTCACTAAGCTCTTGCACAAGCTCACAAGAATGGCATCTAAAGGGGTGTAATCTAGGATGTACTCCTCCTTGGATGCTAGAAGGACACTAGAAGGTGTGGCTAATAGGGTGGTACTAATCTTGGCGTGGGTTCACTTTTAGACCGTGAGCTATCCCCTCTCTTTTTCACCTCATTTTGCTCCACACTCAACTCCTTCTTCTCATAAAATTCAGCAATCTGCAATGGTGTCATAGGCTTAAGAGTTAGTGTTTGACCATTAAATTTAAAGTTATGCCTATTAGTAAAACCATCATGCTTAACTCTCCTATCAAAATGACATGGACGTCCCAAAAGAATATGACAAGCTTGCATGGGAACTACATCACAAGTAATGGTGTCCTCATAGCTACCTAAAGTGATAGTAACTCTAGCTTGCTTATTTACTTTTAATTCTCCACGATCATATTACACACCTTCCCTTTAATTAGACATCTAGTATAAAAAAGGTTCTCTCTTTGATTATCCTCACACGGAGCTAGCTTAGCATGTAAAGTTCTTCTAGCTATTAATGATTCTCCATGCTCATATTCAATGCCCTCATCACTATCACTACCAATTTCATGCAATCCATTAAGGTGGGTGTTATCATCATTTTCATGCTCATCCTCACTATCATATTGTCCAAATTGATTTAAAATCAGAGTTTTCTTATTAGGACAATCCCTCATGTAATGACCTCTACCTTGACAGTTAAAACACACAATATCTCTAGAACGAAGAGTAGAGTTAGAGGTACTCCCTTTAGGACCACTTGAAGGCTCATTCAAGGGTCTAGAAGATGAATGAGGTGTTGAGCTCCTTCTTTGTGCTCCTTGGTCCATGGTTGATGCTTTTCGGTCCTCCTTGGTGGATGTAGGCTCACGGGTGTAGGATCCTTGGGACCGGCTGTTTTGTGCTTTCCATGAGCTTGTAGCTCCAAAGCTTGTCTTGGCTTCCTAGCCTTTGTCTTCTTCTCTACTTTGATTGCCAAATGCAGCAGCTCCACCATGGTACTATAAGGATACAAATCAATTTCATTAGCCAAAGATGAGTTTAAAATGCGTAGATACCTAGCCATTGTAGACTCCTCATCTTCAACCACATTAGCTTTCACCATTTCCATTTGCATAGAGGTGTAGACCTCTTCGGCACTCATGGCTCCTTGTTTAAGGTTCTCCAACCTTTGCCTCAGCTCCCTAGCATAATGTTGAGGTACAAAACGAGCTCTCATCAAGGCCTTCATTTGTTCCCATATAGTGATGGCCGGATCCAAGGTTCTTCTTCTTTCCTTGACAAGATGATCCCACCATACTAGTGCTCTCCAAAGTGATGGCAAGACCAAATTTGCTCCAATTTAGTCTCCCAATCCATGTAAGCATCCGGGTCACACTTGCCTTCAAAACTAGGAATCTTGACCTTCACTTTCCCTATTCCATCTAGCTCTTGATAAGGCCTAAATTAGCTCATATTCTCGTCCTCTCCTTGGCTGTGGGTGACGCCTAGGGAACTCTCTCTACACACCTTCTTTCTCAACATCCTCTTGTGGCTCCTGAAAATCATCCACAAAACCTTGCACATTAGGTGTTCTAGGAAGAGTGTTAGCATGTCTCATACCTTGCCCTTGAGGGGTTCTTTGGGGTGATTCAGGGGTTCTTTCTCTAGGGGCATCTCTAGATGTGCCGCCTAGCTCGAAAGTGGACCTCGGCTGTGGCGTGGCCGTGGGTGTTGGTCGAGGCTCCAACGTGTCAATCCGATGTGTCAATCTTGCCACCGAATCCATTAGTTGCTTCAACATAGCAAATGTCTCCGCGTGTATTGGCTCACTGCTGTGGGACTTGCTTGGACTGTTAGACTTAGACATGATCAAAAAAACACACAAAACAAGCAAACTTGTTGAATTAGATAAAACAGAAAATTCTCACAAGTGTTTACTCTCACTCTCACACTCAAGTTGTGTTGATCACAAGCTATTTGATGCAATTGACTTGGATGGATTAAAACTCCTTCTAAGATCAATGCCTTAGCTCAACTAGCACACTCCTTGACTTGAAAAAGGGTGATACACGGCTGCTTGAAGGTTCACAACAATAAACGTCAAGATAGACACTAAGAAACCGAAATAAGACTCAAGACTCAACTAGTATGTCTTGCAAGCAATGTTAACTAGCTAAATCACACAAAATACTCAAAAAAGACACAAGACTCAAAGATAGATGCAAAAGGCTGATATGGACTCGAAAAGATGGTAAACTCAAGATATGATAGAATTAGAGTAAAACAAGGAAGATAGACACACAAGAGACTAAGAAGAGAGCTTCACTTACCTTGTCCTTATGCAATGGAGAGAGATATGGCCGGCTGTGGTGTTTAACGTTGGCTTTTGGGTAATGGTGATGGATAAGAAATGAGGTAGGTAACTCTTGTTTGTAGTCTCAATGATCCTTTCACAATCAGATTGCAAAAACACTTGTTTTTTCTTGCTTCTACACAACTTAGGTTAGTATAGAATATGATATGTAGATGATGAAAATATATGAGAAAATATTTCTTTTTCTTTTTTTTTGTGTGGTCCTTGGCTAACGTTTTTGTGGAAGAAAATAGGAGAGAGGAATGAAATTAAAAATTGAAAAGAAATAAGAGATAACTTAGAAGTAGTCTCTTGTTGTTGCTACAAATAAGGAGCTTTTGTTGCCCTCTCCTCTATCTTGCAATGGTTGATTTGTTTTGGAAGAGTGGTCCCCCTTTTGCTTTTCTTTTGATTGTGTTTTTTTTGGACGGTTATTGCCAAGAGAAAAGAGCTGGACGTTTTTTGATGAACAATGGCTGATGAAGGTGATGTAGAATGGCTGGACAATGGCGGTTTTGACTTGGCTCTCTATCTTCTCCAATAAACACAAGAAACAAAGCAAATTAGACTCAAATAGACTCTTAAAATGAAGCAATTGACTCAAACAAAGAAAAAGACTCAAAGAAGATACTCAAACCGTCAATGGTGATGGATGATTCCGGACTCGCAATCAACTAGCTCTGATACCACTTTGATGCGGGTTGTGGCCGTGAATTACTAGATCTAGATTGGGAATCCTTGAAACCAACAATGACGTTTTTCCTTCACCAATGGCACAAAATTCAGATTGTTAGAACAAGAAAATGACGATGGAAAGATGGAAGAAAAAGGATGAAGGGGACGTAGGATGTATGGTAGAAGTAGATCCAAAAGAACCAAAAGACTTCCTTACAAGAACCTTGATCAGATTGATCAAAACCCAAGCAAGAGGATGCCTTCAACCCTTTCTTCTATAACCTTACACAAGCCTTCAATGGAGACAAGCACAAGGAGGGACTAGTATTGACTAGTAGCACCAATCTCTAAAGAAAATTAACACACACAAGAACAATCTAGCAGGGATTCACAACGATTCAATCAATTGGCTCACTTTATTGATTGAATTTCCTGAATGGAAACAAAAGCTCTCAAAGAGACGGTTTATCAATTGGCTAAAAATCTATCTAATCAGGAAAGAAGCTAAGGGAGGCTTTTTATATGCCTAGAAAGCCTCATATCTAAAAAAAATAACATTTTTCAAAAAGACAATAAAACAAATAAAACAACTAAAACAAAAAAAATAACCCTTAAAATGTTTTGAACCTAAAGATTATAAAAAGTCTTTCATTTTATACAAAAGATGATATAAAATACAAAAGAAGCTCCAAAAGCCTCAATCTTCCATTTCTAGCAATTCCGGAACAAGTGTCTCTTCTTTGCTCTTGCATGGCTCCAAATCATGTGTGCATGGTCTCCCTTCCACGTCCAAGTCGTCGGGAATCGTCATTAACGTGACTAAGGAAGCCTCAGTCAGCAATGGATCATCAATGGTCTACTTAGGAGCTAAGGACACCAACAAGTTGGACACCTCCTCTTGAATTGCTCTTACCCTTGATCTAGTGATTGGCACAAGCATTGTAGGACTAGTAGGGGTTGTTCGTGATGGTCCCTCATCACCTTGTCTAAGGTTCTCCAACCATTGTCCCAGCTCCCTAGCATAATGTTGAGGTACAAAACGAGCTCTCATCAAGGCCTTCATTTGTTCCCATGTAGTGATGATGGCTGGATCCAAGGTTCTTCTTCTATCCTTGACAAGATGATCCCACCATACTAGTGCATAGCCTTGGAACTCCAATGATGCAAGTTGGACCTTCCTTTTCTCTCCAAAGTGATGGCAAGACCAAATTTGCTCCAATTTAATCTCCCAATCCATGTAAGCATCCGGGTCACACTTGCCTTCAAAACTAGGAATCTTGACCTTCACTTTCCCTATTCCATCTAGCTCTTGATAAGACCTAAATGGCTCATATTCTCGTCCTCTCCTTGGTTGTGGGTAACGCCTAGGGAACTCTCTCCACATATCTTCTTCCTCAACATCCTCTTGTGGCTCCTGAAAATCATCAACAAAACCTTGCGCATTAGGTGTTCTAGGAAGAGTGTTAGCATGTCTCATACCTTACCCATGAGGGGTTCTTTAGGGTGATTCAGGGGTTGTTTCTCTAGGGGCATCTCTAGATGTGCCGCCTAGCTCGAAAGTGGACCTCGGTTGTGGCGTGGCCGTGGGTGCTACTCGAGGCTCCAATGTGTCAATCCGGTGTGTCAATCTTGCCACCGAATCCATTAGTTGCTTCAACATAGCAATTGTCTCCGGGTGCATTGGCTTACTGATGTGGGACTTGCTTGGACTATTAGACCTAGACATGATCAAAAAAAAAACATACAAAACAAGCAAACTAGTTGAATTAGATAAACCAGAAAATTCTCACAGGTGTTTACTCTCTCACTCTCATACTCAAGTTGTGTTAATCACAAGCTATTTGATACAACTGACTTGGATGGATTAAAACTCCTTCTAAGATCAATGCCTTAGCTCAAATAGCACACTCCTTGACTTGAAAAAAGGGTGATACACGGCTGCTTGAAGGTTCACAACATAAAACGTCAAGACTGACACTAAGAAGCTGAAATAAGACTCAAGACTCAACTAGTATGGCTTGCAAGCAATGTTAACTAGCTAAATCACACAAAATACTAAAAAAAGACACAAGACTCAAAGATAGATGCAAAAGGCTGATATGGACTCAAAAAGATGGTAAACTCAAGATATGATAGAACTAGAGTAAAACAAGGAAGATAGACACACAAGAGACTAAGAAGAGAGCTTCACTTACCTTGTCCTTATGCAATGGAGAGAGATATGGCCGGCTGTGGTGTTTAACGTTGGCTTTTGGGTAATGGTGATGGATAAGAAATAAAGTAGGTAACTCTTGTTTGTAGTCTCAATGATCCTTTCACAATCAGATTGCAAAAAAAAACTTTTTTTTCTAGCTTCTACACAACTTAGATTAGTATAGAATATGATATGAAATGTATGATATGTAGGATGATGAAAATATACGAGAAAATATTTCTTTTTCTTTGTTTGTTTTTTTGTGTGGTCCTTGGCTGACGTTTTTGTGGAAGAAAATAGGAGAGAGGAATGAAATTAAAAATTGAAAAGAAATAAGAGATAACTTAGAAGTAGTCTCTTGTTGTTGCTACAAATAAGGAGCTTTTGTGGCCCTCTCCTCTATCTTGCAATGGTTGATTTGTTTTGGAAGAGTGGTCCCCCTTTTGCTTTTCTATTGATTGTGTTTTTTTTTGGACGGTTATTGCCAAGAGAAAAGAGCTGGACGTTTTTTGATGAACAATGGCTGATGAAGGTGATGTAGAATGGCTGGACAATGGCGGGTTTGGCTTGGCTTTCTCCTTCTCCGATAAACACAAGAAACAAAGCAAATTAGACTCAAATATACTCTTAAGATGAAGCAAATGACTCAAACAAAGAAAAGACTCAAAGAAGATACTCAAACCGTCAATGGTGATGGCTGATTCCGGACTCGCAATCAGCTAGCTCTGATAACATTTGATGCGGGTTGGGGCCGCGAATGACGAGATCTAGATTGGGAATCCTTGAAACCAACAATGACGTTTTTCCTTGACCAATGGCACAAAATTCAGATTGTTAGAACAAGAAAATGACGATGGAAAGATGGAAGAAAAGAGGATGAAAGGGGACGTAGGATGTATGGTAGAAGTAGATCCCAAAAGAACCAAAAGACTCCCTTACAAGGACCTTGATCAGATTGATCAAAACCCAAGCAAGATGATGCCTTCAACCCTTTCTTCTATAACCCTACACAAGCCTTCAATGGAGACAAGCACAAGGAGGGGACTAGTATTGACTAGTAGCACCAATCTCTAAAGAGATTAACACACACAAGAACAATCTAGCAGGGATTCACAACGGTTCAATCAATTGGCTCACTTTATTGATTGAATTTTCTGAATGGAAACAAAAGCTCTGAAAGAGACGGTTTATCAATTGGCTAAAAATCTATCTAATCAGGAAAGAAGCTAAGGGAGGCTTTTTATATGCCTAGAAAGCCTCCTATCTAAAAAAAGGAATAACATTTGTCAAAAAGACGATAAAACAAATAAAACAACTAAAACAAAAAAAACAACCCTTAAAATGTTTTGAACCTAAAGGTTATAAAAAGTCTTTCATTTTATACAAAAGATGATATAAAATACAAAAGAAGCTCCAAAAGCCTCAATCTTCCATTTCTTGCAATTCCGGAACAAGTGTCTCTTCTTTGCTCTTGTATGGCTCCAAATCACGTGTGCATGGTCTCCCTTCCACGTCCAAGTCGTCGGGAATCGTCATTAACGTGACTAAGGAAGCCTCAGTCGGCAATGGATCATCAATGGTCTCCTTAGGAGCTAAGGACACCAACAAGTTGGACACCTCCTCTTGAATTGCTCTTGCCCTTGATCTAGTGATTGGCCCTTGCATTGTAGGACTAGTAGGGGCTGTTCGTGATGGTCCCTCATCATCAACAATGGCTAGGTATCTTCGTATCCTTAATTCAAGTTTTGCTAAGGAAGTAGATCTTTTTCCCTATGGCTCTATGACAAAACTACTCCATCTCTCAATCAAAGTGGAAAGGAAGATAAAAGCGAGAAATCAAAGAGAAAAGGCTTCTTATGGTGTCTCCATCTCTTGGTGGAACCAAGGGAACCGCCAACAAGGAAGTTACAACAGGGAAGTGCCAAATAAGGAGAAAACAGCCCCAGAACAAGGAGGCCAGCGTAAAGCACCTTCTGCGGAACACAAGGGAGTACTTATAACCCTTCATCTAGAGCTATGGATATAGTGTGTTTTAAGTGTCAAGGTAGGACACATGATGAAACACTGTCCTAACAAGAAAACGTTGTTAATCAACCATTTAGGACAATATGAGTCCGAATCTGAGCATGAGCATGATAATGATGATTTTGAGCCTAATATGCATGATCATAATGATTTGGATGCTGATGGGATTGAATATGAGCGGGGGATTGTTTACTAGCTAAAAGAGTGTTATTTGACCATCCTAGCTCATTTCTAGCTAATAACTACACGCTTTGTGAACTTGATTCTCAAAATGAACCTAATGAACTTGAAAACGCAGGAAATGATCCTAATAACATGGTTTGTGATGAAAATCTTGAGCATGATAATTCCTTGATAGCTAGGAGAACTTTGAGTGCACAACCTGCCCTTTGTGAGGATAACCAAAGAGAGAACTTGTTTCATACAAGGTGTTTGGTTAACGGAAAGGTGTGTAATTCTATCATTGATGGAGGTAGTTGTTGTAACATTGCTAGTACTGAATTGATCTCTAAGTTACAGATTCCTATATTTTGTCACCCTAGACCATATAAGCTGCATTGGATGAACGACTGTGGTGAATTGAAGGTTAATAGGCAAGTTAAGATCACTTTCATTTTAGGACAATATGAGGATAATGTTTTATGTGATGTTGTGCCTATGCAAGCTTGTCATGTGTTATTAGGCCGTCCTTGGTAATATGATAGGAGAGTTATGCATGATGATTTTAGTAATAGGTTTTTATTTACTTTTAATGAAAATACCGTTACTTTAAAACCTATGACTCCCTTGCAGATTGCGGAGGCATTTGAGAAGAAGAAGGCAAAAGAACAAGAGCAAGGACAAGCTAAGAAGGGGAGCAAGTCATCGAGGCACCAAGAACCTTCCATAGACACGTTCCCTAGCCAACAGCCTAGTACTGTCTTGGTCACGCCCACAACTCAGCCTCCTACGGCCTTGTTAGCTTCTAAACATGAGTTCCAATGTGAGTACCTACACTTAGATACCACCTTGATGAGATTGTGTAAGGATCTAACCTTAGTGAGTGAAAAAACTAAGGCTATCTTACACCGTACCATTACAACCATCCTAGAGGAGTTTAAGGATGTGTTTCCGGAAGAGATACCTCATGGCCCTCCACCTTTGAGAGGCATAGAGCATCAGATTGACCTTATCCCGGAGCTACACTTCCTAACAGACCAGCCTATAGGATGAACCCTAAGGAGAGTCAAGAGATCCAAACCCAAGTCCAAGACCTCCTGGATAAGGGCTATGTTAGAGAAAGCCTTAGCCCTTGCGTCGTTCCTATCCTAATTTGTTCTTTCGGGAAGTAGTTAGGTTACATGGTATTCCAAGGACAATAGTGAGTGATAGGGATGTTAAGTTCTTGAGTTAATTTTGGAAAACTCTTTGTGGAAAACTAGGAACTAAGTTGTTATTTTCTACATCAAGCCACCCCCAAATTGATGGGCAAACGGAAGTAACTAATAGGACCCTAACAACACTTCTAAGGGTTGTCATCAAGGAGAATTTGAAAGAATGGGAAGATGTCTTGCCACATGTTGAGTTTGCCTATAATAGAGTCGTACACTCATCTACTTCCATCTCTCCCTTTGAGTGCGTTTATGGTTTTAATCCACTAACCCCTTTTGATCTTACACCGTTACCTAAGAAGGAGCGAGTGGATTTAAGTGCTAAAATGCAGGTTGAACACATCAAGGAGCTACATAGTAGGACAAGGATCAAGCTCGAGGAGAAAGGAAAATACAACGCAGCTAAGGCAACTCAAGGACGCAAGAAGATTATATTTGAACCAGGCAACCTTGTATGGATACATTTTAGGAAGGAGAGCTTTCAACAGCTTCGGAAATCTAAGCTCTCCCCAAGAGGAAATGGGCCTTTCAAGGTGTTACACAAGGCGGGTAACAACGCCTATGTGCTTGACTTGCCGGATGATTATGCTTGTGATCCCACATTCAATGTGAGGGATCTAAGTCCTTTTCCGCTCCTGGATGATGATCAAGGCAATTCGAGGTCGAGTTCTTCCAAAGAAGGGGAGAATGATGAAGGATCATCTGAGCTAACTCCATCTTCACCACCTCAAGGGACTCTAACAAGAGCGCAAGTTAAACATCAAGTTGAGATGGATGCTCTTTTCCTAACCATGGTCCATGAAGCTCCACCAAGTCCATCTTCATCAAGCCTAAGGCCCATCTTGTTGATCAGCCACGAACCCATACCGATCAAGATGATTAATGGAGCTTAAATTGTCTTTCTAGTTGGTGGGGTAGGCCTTGGAAAGGATTTCAAAGGACAAACAGAGGCCTTGAAATAAAATACAAGGGGTTTCACGTGTGCATGTGCATGGCTGGAACATTCATTTAAGTATGTGGACGTGAGAGGCTGAATAGGAGAGTTTAATTAGGTCCATTTTCGTTCTATGTTTGTTGGGCTTTATTTAACTCTCTCTCAATGTAATTATTGTATTTTTCTTTTTCTGTTTTAGGAAGAAAAGGCCTAGGGTGTATAAAAGTCTTTTCTCTCTTCTTTTTGTAGTTAGACAAGTTTTATAGAAGTTTTGCTTAGAGCATTTTAGAATTGAATCCAAGAGAATTCAATCATTCTTGTCTCGTGAGTTTGTGTGTGTGATCTGGCTTTCTCATTCTTGTGTATGTCAATCTCCTTCTGGATTGGTGTTGCAAGTCGAACAAGGCAACCTCTTTGTGCTCTCGATTCTCAGATCGATTGTGTGGATTTGTAAGAAGCGGGGTCGATTAGTCACTGGTTTGGTTCTTGGATATCGAATCCAAGGGTTCTATCATTGTTCATTTCGGTTCTTCTTGTTCCTTTCTGTTTTCTCGTTTTCATTGTTGTCCTTGTTTTTTTTAATTTCGTGTGTTCTTCATTCTTCAGAACAGGTTGTTCGTCTAGATCCGTTCTTCGCGGCTAATCCCCGTATCAGTTCCTAACGTAAATTTGGACTTATGGGGGAATTTTTCACTTTTTCTCCCAGATAATTATTTTTACCCTCCGGTATTATTTGGAGCTTTTTAGAGCTTCAATTTATAAAATGGCAGTTGAGAGAAATGATCAGGACATCGGACATGTCCTTGATATGAAATAACATGGAAAGGCAAAACGGCCAAAAGAGTCGCAATTTCGTTTCTTAGCGGCTAAGAAAGACGGATTAGGAATATGCGTTTTCCGAGGCAATTGCGGAATAATTATCCTTACAATATTTCATATTTATTATTCCAATTTTGAGAAGTTTGGAGAAGGGAGTTAAAACCCGCCTTCGGATCGGTGAAAGTATAATCATCGAAATTGCTAAAAGATAATTATCGTCTTCGCTATAATTAGTAGAAAATCGTTTATTAATTCATTTGCTTTCACGTTTCCTCGTAAAAGCTCTGATTTCTCTCAACCTTCAAACTCAAATCTTCTCTCCGTTTCTAATCCGATTTCAAATCCGTTTGAGTTTTTGGATTACTCTCTTCATTCTCTTCATATCGGTACCGAGTTTTCGTAATTCTGAGAAATTGAAGATCTGGTCGAGCATATATGCTGTTGGTCCGAACCTGTCGCTCAAATTCCGGTGAATTTGATAGTTTCCGAGCGTAGCCTGTGTTGTTGTGATTCCGAATCTTCTTTCGGATCGTTAATCGGGTTAGTAACTAATAAGTTATGAATTTATTCATTTTTCGTATTGTGATTTGTCCTAAATTGACCTTAAACTTGCCAAAATTGATGATTGTAAATTCCATTATACTCGTTGTATTAGTTTGGTGATTATGAGTTGTTTGTTTGATGAAATCTGATGACAGGTGGGTTCAGAAATTATCTGCGGGCAAAATGTTATTTTGGTGAAATTTAATTAATTAATTAAAGGTTAAATTGGGATTAGAATTGAGATTGAGGAATGAAGATGATACATTGAGAGGCTTGAGGAATTGTGAGATGTTGAGTTTATGGATTGATAGTTATGATCTTTGAGGGTCTATGAGGCTCGAAGTAGAGTCTTCTAGAATGTGTTCCGATAATGATGTTTATGCCATGTTTATCAGGCATGGTGATTATTCCTACGGGAATTCGAGGTTGATCGATTGTTGTGGATATTTGGATTCGCGTAAGTCCGTAGGACTTACTAGTTGCATTCCTATATTGGATGTATGCATGAGTGGTGATTGTTATGTGTTTTATAGCATGCGATATTGATTATTATCAACATATGATTGGCTCCCTTGAAGCGGGCGGTGATAACTTTTCTCATTTATCCTATAAAAAGTTTGATAGGTTATCTGAGGTTTGGCCAAACCTCGTATACGGGCAGAGTACTTCGCCACTCAGACGAATACGGGGAGTGCACTAGTTTTCCACTCTAAATGGCTATGGTCCCCAGAGACGAGAATGATATACTTCTCGTGTCACAACCATAAATATGGTTTTGAGTGTATATCGTTATAAAGATAATTAAACGGGAAATTTGTGATAGCATGCTTGGTGTTTATCGTTATTTTGATTTGATGTGTGTATATGTTTATGCATGATCATATATATGAATTGTTAGCTGACGGTTTGATACCGTATTGTAGATCCTTTGCAAGATAGAAGGATTGTAGAGTGATCTAGAGGAGTGATCAGCCGAGGAATTCTATAGATCTAGGATGTTATGAGATTTTGGGTTATGTATATATGATGTAGGACCATCACATGGAAGCTATCAAGGTCCCATTACTAGAGCAAGAGCTAAGGAGATCCAAGAAGATATGTCAAGGGAAGTGCTATTGCTAGACACAATGCGTGAACCATTTAATTTCCATACATCATGTGTTAATCTTTTGGTGAATGTAGGAGCAAGCGAACCAAGCAAGGAGACCATGCCGACGTACTCACTTCCCATGCAGCTCGAGGAGACCATGCAGGCTGTTGCTCACGTACAATGCAGCCCAGGAGAGGAGGTTGTTGCTCACGCCAATGCAGCCCAAGAGGAGGCTGTTGCCCACGTCCAATGCAGCCCAGGAGAGGAGATGTTGATCACGTCCAAAGCAGCCCACGAGGATAGCCTGCTGCTCACGTCCAAGGCAGCCCAAGAGGGGAGGCAAGCAAACACGTCCAAGGCAGTCCAAGAGGGTAGGTTGTTGCTCACATCTAAAACAGCCCAAGAAGGCAGCCAGCTGATCACGTTTAAAGAGGTCCAAGAGAGTAACAATTCAGCCCATTCGGATCATCATTTGGGCTCTTTAAACACATCCAAATCACTCATGGATCTGTTGAACAATGCAGCCCATTCGGATAGCCCATTTGGCTCCTTAAAAACGTTAAAAACGTCCAGCTTGCACTCCAAGGATAAGTTTGAATAATTCAGCCTATTTCCATGATGATTAGTGGTTTGTTAGGTTGTTAGCTACATTAGAGGAAGCTCTCTTATTACCACCTTCCCACTAATGTTTTCAGCTTTCTTTTCTTCATTTTTGTCTAGATAAAAGAATCTATTTATATAGCCTCTTTAGCTGCAGATTAGTTACGTTATTTCCATTGCTTAGAATTGCATTCGTAATCATTCACAAAATCAACCAAAGAACAAGAGAGCTTTTGGTTGGCATTGCTGTTGTTGCTTGGCTGAGCTTGTTTGTGTCAAACCGCCTTCGGATTGGTGCTTCGAGCCTTCACGAGTCCCTCTTTGTGCTAGTCCAGCCGGAGCTAGTGTAAAGTTGTATTGGAGACGTGTCTAGGGCAGTCACGATTGGGGTTTTGGCTCTTCAGCCTTGGTTCCTTCATTGACTCTCTCTTTGGTTCTTCTCTCACTTTTCCTGCGCCATTCATCACCTACGTTCCATTCCGCATTCTGAAATCGCCTCATTCAACCGGATTCGAGATCATTGTGCCTAGATCGACTCAATCACGGATTAACACCGTATCAATATATATACGATGATTTTATTTTATACTCGGCTGTGGGGTGATATATATATTACGATACTTGATATTTCTATTTTATAATGGTTGTTTTATATTTATTTGTGCCTTGTGGTTAGATCCAATGAACTTATTGTCAGGCTAGGGTCAAGACCTATTGTGAGGTCCTAGCCCTGTAACACTCCGAGTCTTATGGATTTGGGGTGTTACAATGCATGGCTAAACATAGGTCATAATTCATGTCATCAATAATCAAGCCTCACGTCCCAACCTTTCCGGGACCAAGAGACCATCTTCTCAAGAATCCCCTTAGCTCACTTTGTGAAATTCCTTCGTGACCGCTTCTTTGAGGATGGTGTGGGGCTGCAACCATATGGGAAGCGCCATACTTGCACAATAAATAGTTAGTAATCCTACTGGCGAAACGCTTACCACCTTCAATCATTATGATATGAGGAATGCCAACTTTGGAAAGACAATTCAGTTGAAAGATCTCACAAGATTCTTGGAATCATTTGCTTTCAACCTTACCGGGAGAGGTCTTATTTCAATCGTGGGAGGTTCTTTCGGGAGAGACCTCCAACTTTCGAGCGCATCCCGGACGAGAATGAGAGCGTCAAAAGGATTTGAAGTGAATTTCGGGCTCTCACCTCAAAATCTCGAGATCAAATCTCGGCATACCAGGCCGAGATTTTGGTCGAGGTTACATTCGACGTGTGGAATCTCGGCCAAACTAATTGGTTTTAATTGTATCTCGGTCGATATTTCATCAAATTGGCCGAGATTGCTTGAGTCTGCCCCCTCTTTTGTGAGCACTTCAAGAGTAGTTCTGGGGTCAACGGGAGGGACACTCAAAGCTCGGAGTTCCTCATTGTACACCTCCTTTGGTGGAGCGTTTTCAATAAATGTCTCGGAACTTTCACGGGCATCCAACCTCTTCATCACTTGTTCAAATGTCGATTCAAATTGATCCTTGGAGGTTGCACTTGAGGCATTGAGGGTGTGTGAGATTTTCCACTAGTCTTGAAGGAGGCGTGAAACTTCCTCCGATAATCGAGCTAGTCGTTCATCGCTTCCTCTCGGTGTTTCGCCATCGATCTCTCATTCTCCAAGGCTTGATCCTTAAGCTTATGCCGCCTCAAAACTTCATCAAGTTCAGCTTCGAGGTTCCTTACGGCAATCAGCATACCTGAAAAATGAAAAGACACAAACGAAACAAGATCAAAAGTAAAAGAAAGATCTACACTATTAACAATCACACACAATGATTCAATCTACACCTAGTGATACGGTATTGTCCGTGAATGAGTCGATCTAGGTACAATGATCCCGAATCCGGCTGAATGAGGCGAATCCAGATGCGGAATGAAATGTCGATGGTAAATGGACGCAGGAAGGTGTATAGAAGAACCAAAGAGAGTCAACGAAAGGAACCAAGGCTGAAGAGCCAAAACCCCACTTCGTGAATGCCCTAGACCCGTCTCCAATACAACTTTACACTAGCTCCGGCTGGACTAGCACAAAGAGGGACTCGTGAAGGCTCGAAGCACCAATCCGAAGGCGGTTGAGACGAACAAGCTCAGCCAAGCAAACAATAGCAATGCCAACCAAAAACTCTCTTGTTCTTTGATTGATTTTGTGAATGATTACAAATGTAATTCTAAGCAATGAAATTAACGTACCTATTAAGCAGCTAAAAGAGGCTATATATAGACTCTTTTATCTAGACAAAATTAAAGAAAAGAAAACTAAAACATTAGTGGGAAGGTGGTAATAAGAGAGCTTCCTCTAATGTAGCTAACAACCTAACAAACAACTAATTCAGCATGAGAATAGGCTGACTTATTCAAACTAATCTTTGGAGTGTGCTGGACGTTTTTAAGAGCCAAAATGGACTATCCGAATGGGCTGAATTGTTCAACAGATCCATGAGTGATTTGGATGGTTTTTAAGAGCCCAAATGATGATCCGAATGAGCTGACTTGTTACTCTCTTGGGCCTCTTTGAACGTGATCAGCTGGCTATCCTCTTGGGCTGTTTTAGATGTGAGCAGCAGCCTACCCTCTTGGACTGCCTTGGATGTGTTTGCTTGCCTCCCCTCTTGGGCTGCCTTGGACGTGAGCAGCAGGCAATCCTCGTGGGCTGCTTTGGACGTGATCAACATCTCCTCCCTTTGCTCTTGGGCTGCCTTGGACGTGAGCAACAGGCTATCCTCATGGGCTGCTTTGGACGTGATCAACATCTCCTCCCTTTGCTTGCTTGCTCCTGCATTCATCAAAAGATGAACACATGATGTATGGCAATTAAATGGTTCACGCATTGTGCCAAGCAATAGCACTTCCGTTGACGTAGCTTCTTGGATCTCCTTAGCTCTTGCTCTAGTAATGGGACCTTGATAGCTTCCATGTGATGGTCCTACATCATCCACTCCATCTTGGAAAGAATTCGACCCCGAATTTTGATCTTGTTCCGAATCTCCTTCATAGGGGCTCAAATCTCCTACATTAAAAGTGGTACTAACTCCATACTCTTCCGGTAAGTCCAACACATAAGCGTTGTCGTTAATCCGGTGTAAGACTTTGAATGGTCCATCACCCCGTGGTGCTAGCTTGGAATGGCGTTTTGTCGGAAACCACTCTTTCCTTAGATGTAGCCAAACTAAGTAGCCGGGTTGGAAAACCATCTTCCGACGTCCTTTGTTATTCCGAGCTGCAGTTTCAACGCCCTTCTTATCAAGTGCAGCCTTGGTCTTAGCATGAAGTTCCTTAATGTAGTCCGCCTGTTCCAAAGCATCAAAAGCTACTCGATCCTTTCGAAGAATCGGTTATAAGTCCAAAGGAGTTCAAGAGTTAAATCCATAAACACATTTGAAAGGTGATAACGAAGTGGAAGAATGCATGGTGCGATTATAAGCAAACTCGATATGTGGTAACATGTCTTCCCATTCTTTTAAGTTATCTTTCAACATGGTTCTAAGGAGGGTCGTTAGGGTCCTATTGGTGACTTCCGTTTGCCCATCTGTTTGGGGATGACTAGAGGTCGAGAATAGTAATCTAGTGCCCATTTTCCCCAAAGTGTTTTCCAAAAGAAACTCAAAAACTTGACATCCCTATCACTAACAATAGTTTTAGGTATTCCATGCAATCTCACTATTTCCTTAAAGAAAAGTTTAGCAATATTATATGCATCATCAGTTTTATGACATGGAATAAAATGTGCCATTTTAGAGAATCTATCTACTACCACAAAAATGGAATCTCTTCCTTTCTTAGTCCTAGGTAGTCCAATAATGAAATCCATACTTATATCTTCCCAAGGGCCGTTAGGCGTTGGTAAGCGTGTATACAGCCCGTGGGGTTGTACCCTAGCTTTGGCCTTAAGATATTCAATGCACCTTTTCAGCATGTGTTCTACATCCCTTAACATATGAGGCCAATAAAAGTGAGTTTGCAACATGTGATAAGTTTTGTCCCTCCCAAAATGCCCCATTAAACCTCCTTTACGGGATTCTTCCACCAATAAGATCCTAAGGGAACATCTAGGTATGCAAATCTTATCCACTTTAAACAAGAAACCTTCAAACACAAAATACTTATCATAAGGGCCTTGAGTAGTGCATCTATGAAATATCTTCCCAAATTCAGCATCATCCACATATAATTCTTTAATGTAAGTAAAACCTAACATCCTAGAATCCAAGGTGGTGATTAAGGTGTATCTCCTAGACAATGCATCCGCTACGACATTATCCTTTCCTTTCTTATACTTGATAATGTAAGGAAAGGTTTCGATGAACTCCATCCACCTACAATGCCGCCTATCTAGCTTATCTTGGCTCCTAAAGTGTCTAAGTGAATCATGATCGGTTTTCAAAACAAAATCTTGAGGCCATAGGTAATGTTGCCATGTTTTGAGTACTCTAAACAAGGCATACAATTCTTTGTCATAAGTGGAGTAGTTTAAGCATGCACCCTTCAATTTTTCACTAAAGAAAGCTAGAGGCTTACCTTCTTGCATTAGGACGCCGCCAATACCAATACCGGACGCGTCGCATTCAACCTCAAAGGGTTTAGTGAAGTCCGGTAGAGCGAGTAGTGGTGCATGGGTGAGGCGTCTCTTGAGCTCTTCAAAAGCTCTTTCCTGCGGTTCATTCCACTCAAAAGGAACCTTCTTTTTGGTCAAAGCCGTGAGTGGTGCTGCAATAGTACTAAAATCTCTCACCTTGTCCTCATCTACTTGCAAACCATTGGCACTTATCCCTCGATGATCACTCGAAGGCTCATTCAAGGATCGTGGTGTAGTGGCTGGTATCGACGACCTTCTTTGTCCTTCTTGGCCCATAGGTGCCGGTTTTCTCTCTTCCTTCCGGCCTCCTTGATCCTTGATGTGGTTAGGCAGCCGGCTCCCTTGTGCTTTCCAAGTGTTGGGCGTCTCATGAGGTGGCTTGTATTCCCGGTTTCGCACCTTAGTCTTCCTGTCCACCTTAATGGCCAAGTGTAGTAATTGCTCCATGGTGTTGTAGGGATACATATCAACTTCATTAGCCAAATTAGAATTCAGAATACGAAGGTACCTAGCCATAGAGTTTTCTTCATCCTCTAGAATGTTGGCCTTCACCATAGCAACTTGCATATTCGTATAGGCTTCCTCAGCGCTAAGTGAGCCTTGTCTCAAATTTTCCAGCCGTTGTCGAAGCTCTCGGGTATAGTGAGGTGGAACGAACCGAGCCCTCATTAGTGCCTTCATATGCTCCCATGTGGTGATTTGAGGATCCAATGTTCGAACTCTTTCTTTGACTACGTGATCCCACCATACCAAAGCATAGCCTTGGAACTCAAGAGCGGCTAGCTGAACCTTCCTAGGCTCGCTGAAGTTATGACACAACCAGATCTGCTCAACTTTAGTTTCCCACTCCGTGTAGACGTCGGGATCACACTTTCCTTCAAAGACGGGAATTTTGATTTTGACTTTGCCGAGTCCGTCTTGCTCTTGATAGGGCCGCAGATTATCACGTTCTCGTCCTTGCCTTGGCTGCTGGAATGGCCGATTGTAACCTTCCCAAGTGTGGTCCTCGAAAGCAGCTTCATTCCGTCGCTGAAAGTCATCAACAAATGGTGGCATGTTAGAAGCATTAGGGAGGACATTGGACTGTTAATTACCTTGATCCGGATGATCCGGCTCTCTAGTAACACGTGAAGGACCGCCAAACTCATAGTTGGTTCTCAAAGGTGGTGTCCCGGCTGGTGGTGTTTGTGCTTCCATAAACTCCACTCGTTTGGATAGGTTAGCTACGGAATCGGACAATTGTTTCAATAGACTGATCATCTCAGGCGTGACGGTCTCGCTACTCGACTTGCTGGGACTTAGGGACCTAGACATGCTCAAGTAACAAACAAAGAACCGGTTAGGTTAGAAAAGCAAAGTTCTCACTTATGTATCGCTCACTCTCTCGTTGGTATTGCCTAGCTGATGGCTCGAGTTGTAAGGATCCAACACCTTAAGATCACGATTTCCGAACCTTCTTAGCAACCCTTTGGAACTAGAACTGCTGAAACTGATGTTAGTGTCGGAGATGAATCAAGACACCCCTAATTGGAGTATTGACCGTTGGGTTGGTGTAGGTATGGTGAATGTGTTTAGAATGACGTTTTGAATTGTTTGAAAGATTTTACTTGTGCTTGATGTAGATTAATAAAAGGCCAGCCGTTTGTATTGTCTTTTTTTTTTTTTTTTTTGAAAGATCTCTTAGACTTTGTCAAAGATTTGAGGGAGAGAAGGTAACCGAAACTGATTGCAACGAGAATTATAAGAGAGCAGGTTACCGAATTGTGTATGCAGCGTTGAGCTCTTCTTGTTTTTTTTTGTTTTGTGTTTACCTCTCCTCAAGATGTTGACCGGCACTAAGAACCCTTGGTTTTTGATTTTGAACACTTCAAGCACAAGTTAAACCTCAATTGGATAAGCAATAGGTTAACATAGAAGAAAGGAGTGATCAATTGTACCAACTGAGCTCTGATACCAACTGATACAATATTGTCCGTGAATGAGTCGATCTAGGTGCAATGATCCCGAATCCGGCTGAATGAGGCCAATCCAGATGCGGAATGAAATGTCGATGGTAAATGGACGTAGGAAGGTGTAGAGAAGAACCAAAGAGAGTCAACGAAAGGAACCAAGGGAAGAGCCAAAACCCCACTTCGTGAATGCCCTAGACCCGTCTCCAATACAACTATACACTAGCTCCGGATGGACTAGCACAAAGAGGGACTCGTGAAGGCTCGAAGCACCAATCCGAAGGCGGTTGACACGAACAAGCTCAGCCAAGCAAACAACAGCAATGCCAACCAAAAACTCTCTTGTTCTTTGATTGATTTTGTGAATGATTACAAATGTAATTCTAAGCAATGAAATTAACGTACCTATTCAGCAGCTAAAAGAGGCTATATGTAGACTTTTTTTGTCTAGACAAAATTAAAGAAAAGAAAACTAAAACATTAGTGGGAAGGTGGTAATAAGAGAGCTTTCTCTAATGTAGCTAACAACCTAACAAACAACTAATTCAGCATGAGAATAGGCTGACTTATTCAAACTAATCTTTGGAGTGTGCTGGACGTTTTTAAGAGCCAAAATGGACTATCCGAATGGGCTGAATTGTTCAACAGATCCATGAGTGATTTGGATGGTTTTTAAGAGCCCAAGTGATGATCCGAATGACCTGACTTGTTACTCTCTTGGGCCTCTTTGAACGTGATCAGCTGGCTATCCTCTTGGGCTGTTTTAGATGTGAGCAGCAGCCTACCCTCTTGGACTGCCTTGGACGTGTTTGCTTGCCTCCCCTCTTGTGCTGCCTTGGACGTGAGCAGCAGACTATCCTCGTGGGCTGCTTTGGAGGTGATCAACATCTCCTCCCTTTGCTCTTGGGCTGCCTTGGACGTGAGCAGCAGGCTATCCTCGTGGGCTGCTTTGGACGTGACCAACATCTCCTCCCTTTGCTTGCTTGCTCCTGCATTCATCAAAAGATTAACACATGATGTATGGCAATTAAATGGTTCACGCATTGTGCCAAGCAATAGGACTTCCCTTGACGTAGCTTCTTGGATCTCCTTAGCTCTTGCTCTAGTAATGGGACCTTGATAGCTTCCATGTGATGGTCCTACATCACCTAGTCCCCGGAAACAACACCAAAAACTTGTTCGGCTAGATTTGGAACACGCGAAACTTGTTTGCTTCGTAGAATGTAGCACACAAAGTCTTAAGTTTATAACTTGAAATAATCTCTTAAAAATACCTAGCGAACCCATAGTGTATGGGTCGTTTCGTAGTAAGGCAAGAATTCCAAGGTCGAACACAAAGACTAAGGTGAAACCGAATCATGCAACGATCACAAATAGTACAAATCTAGATAGAGTAAGAAAAGAAAGAGGAATAAAAAGATAAAAATCATGATGTTTTGTTGGTTTTTGGTTGTGATCTAACAAACATTGGTTTTGCAATTATCAACCATACAAACAACACAAGGCAATATAAGTGAATGATATGAGAAAAACAGATTTTAGAGTTCAAGATCTCGGTTATGGCATTCGATTCAAGATTCATATAATGTAAGGACAAGCTACGGGTTGCTAGAGGAATGAGCGTTTCTTCTATGGGGGCAATTACGGGGAAGGTCTCATGTCCCAATATACCTCACCAAACTTCTTATTACCGGGTAAGTGTCAAGGAACTAAGGTTCGGGAATTGAACACAAACCGGTTCACTACCTAAGGCTCAAACTAGTCCTCACTGGGTATGTCTTGGATAAGACTCGACTTATGAAGGAAACCTATCACACACAATCCAATAGAGTTTTTCACACCTCTACTTCCTAGAATTCATCATCTTCTATGCCTAAGGGAGGAAATCACTGGGTAAGTGTCTTTCCGCACTTAGTTTGCTAACTTAGGACAAGTCCTAGCTAGATTCAACTCAATACACACTAGGGTGTATGCAACATCCTAACATAAAGACTTATCAAATACGGAACAACAAAGGAAAACCTCGGGTGGATCATACTATTCTCCGCCGAGATTCATGAAGAACAAACCGAGATTCCTAATAGTTAGGGTTTCGGGCAACAAAAGTTCTAAACTAAACATGAAACTTCTAACTATCATCACCCAAGCCGTAACCATAGATCTATCACCCTAAAATCAAAATTGTTTAGCCTACAACATGCATTATGAGATGTACATTAATCAAAGAAGCATATTTATGACATGAATTATGACCTTAGTATAGCCATGCATATAGATAGTTTTTCCCTTTGTTTTGCATGCATAGACATATATTCATGACTCGGAGTTTGTATTTGCCTACTTTGTTAGAAAGGGTGTCTACACATAAATTTGTTGCAATTGTAGGTATTATGAAGGATTTTGGATCAAAAGAGAGAAAGGAAGGACAAGGCATCATAAGGAGATCACACTGGAGCACACTGGAGCTTAAAAGGAGAGCAAGAATCATAAGAAGAAGGATACAAAAGGCTTACAAGCAAAGAGCTAAGGAAGACCACGTACAGAAGAATAATCTCGGTTGAATCAAGGGAAATATTAGCCGAGATTATTGTATGGTTTCCCCAAGATTTGTTGGAAAACAGCCCATGGCCCGGAAGTTAAAACCCTAATATGTATTATTAAAAGGAGGGCATGACTACATCTTAAGACACGTCTGGAACACAGAGAAAAGTTGCCGCATGCGAGGTAGAAGTATTCCACAAAATTTTAAGAGAGATTACAACAATCAAGTGATACAAGATTGCATTGTAACCTACAACACATTGAAGATTGAGAATGATTCTTGAAGGGAGATACTTAGTTGTTAGATTTCATTGTTTAAACACAAGGTTGAACCTTTATTGTTGCATTGACAATTTTGATAATTGAAGACCCTTTGCTAAGTATTCTTTGCCCTTTCCTAGGTTATTTTGGTTTTATGACTTGCTTGATATTATATACCTTTGTTGATTTGAATATGTTTGTTGTTGGCTAGAACCCTTGCGATTCTAGGGTGATTGGTTAATTGTTGTGGTATAGATGATGATAGAATGAACCCTTAAGTTAGATTGGATCTTGAAGTTTGGTTTTAACCTACGTTGTTACCGAATCTCGGTCTGTTCTTAGAAATCTCGGCCGAGATTTGTGCAAGAATAGCCCGAGATCTTCCCTGTTTTTCCATTCATATTATATATTTATTCTTAGATTATAGATTGTCCAATTCCTAGCCTTGTTGAGCCTTAAAGCTTACATCTAAGCTTGGAAAGAGACTTACCCGGTGATTCCCTTTATTAGTTGCCAACGATGATGAGTTCTAGGTAATAAGGGTTTATCCTTTATTAGGTTTGAGTGTGCCTTCATCTTGCCTTTGTGAGTAACCCGAGACTTACCCGGTAAAGGTTAGTTCTATTCCCTTAGGTTGAGTTGTTGGTTTGAGCTTATAGTTCCTTACCATATATCCTTGAGACTTACCCGGTAATAGGATCTTTGGTTTGTGATTAGCGGATACTAAGACCTCCCTCGTAATCTATCCCACCTTAGAAACACATTTCCTTAGAATTCCATCCTTGTCCATAGATCTTTAGAAGTATTGAACCGAAACCACAACCGGATACCTTGATCTCTAGAATATGATTTCTTTCATGATTATCATAATTCGTTGTTTTCATTGCTTTTGTTCATTGATATTTGCAAGATTTTTCCTAGACTTGATTTGATAATTCTTGATTTCACCATAGTCCCTATGATCGACCCTAGAATAGTTGCTTTTTACTAGGATCGATCCGTGCACTGTGGGTTCGCTGATTTTCTTAACTTTTATTTCTAGTATAAAGTTAAAGCTTATTTTGTTCATATTTAGTCACCTCTGAGAGCGAACAAGTTTTTGGTGTCGTTGTCGGAGACTTGGTTTAGACAAAGCCGGTATTTTGGTTGTCTAGGTTAGGGTGTTGGTTTTGCTATTGATCTTTCTACTTGAGTTTTTCTTGCAGGAGTTCCCTTCTTTTTAAGTTTATGCGAAGATCTCGCGTCGGCACGGAAATAGTGCCATACGACCCTGAACCGGAGAAGACTTACAAAAGGAGACTAAGGGAAGCTAATGTAAAAGCTAAGATTTTCGAATTCTAATTAATGTTGATTAACTCAATCATTGATAGTAATTGACACATAACTCGCGAAGATTGCGTAAGTGATGAGTATGAGTCTCACCGTTATGTTCCTAGCGTAATTTTGGACTTATAGGAAATTTTCACTTTCCCCCCAGGTAATTATTTCTACCCTGCGGTGTTATTTGGAGCATTTGGGAGCTTCAATTAATAAAAATGCGGTTAAGAGAAATGATCAGGACATCGGACATGTCCTAGTGATGAAACAACATGGAAAGGGAAAATGGCCAAAAGAGTCGCTATTTTGTTTCTTAGAAGCTAAGAAATATGGCTGAGGAATACGTGTTTTTCGGGGCAATTTGTGGCATAATTATCACCACAATATTCCAGATTTGCTATTCCAATTCCGAGATGTTTGGAGAAGGGGGTTCAACCCGCTTTTGGATCAATTAAAGGATAATTATCGACTTCGCTAAAGGATAATATTGTCTTCGCTGTAAATAGCGGAAAATCGTTTATTAATTCATTTCCTTTCACGTTTCCTCATAAAAGCTCTAATTTCTCTCAACCTTCAAACTCATATCTACTCTCGGTTTTTATCCGATTTCAAATCCGTTTGAGTTTTTGGATTCCTCTCATCATTCTCTTCATTTTGGTACCGAATTTCTGCGTTTCCGAGCATGTGATCATCAGGTCGAGCATATATGATGCTGGGACGGTTCCGTTGCTCATATTCTAGTGAATTTGATAGTGTATGAGCGTAGCATGCGTTGTTGTGATTCCGAATCGCCTTTCAGATCGTTAATCGGGTTAGTAACGAATAAGTTATGAATTTATCATTTTCCGTATTGCGATTTGGCCTAAATTGACCTTAGGCTTGTCAAAATGGATAACTGGGAATTCCATTATGCTCGTTATAATATTTTGGGGATTATGGGTTGTTTGTTTGATATAATCTGATGACAAGGAGTTCAGAAATTGCCTGCGCACAAAACGTTGTTTTGGTAAAGTTAATTGAATTAATTAAAGGTTAATTTATTAAATTAGGATTATAATTTAGATTGAGGAATGTTGATTAGATGACATCTTGAGAGGTTTGAGGAGCTGTTAGATGTTGAGTTTATGGATTGATAGTTGTGATCTTTGAGGATATTGATATTATTGGATTGTGTTATGATTATGATCTTGCGAGATCTTGAAGACTATGAGGTGGAATCTCCTAGCCTATGGATAGTGATTGATACTTGTATGTGCCTTGCTGATGTAGGCAACTATCGTTTCCTTGAGGGGAAATTGTGACTTGGATACAGGTTTATGTTGGGACAAATAAGTCCACGGGACTTACTTAGTTAGCAATTATGGATCTGAATGATTGTGATAGTGGTGCTTGTGCATATGAATGCTGCATTTATAACCTAAACCGGACTAGGACGACCATATGTGTATATTTAAATGGCCCAAGTGTATTATAATGGGTCGTGACCACTTGTCTAGTTCTACAAGTGATTGGGGGGGGTGCTCTTGCGACCCAGACCTACAGGTAACAGATAGTACTGATCCATTCTTGTCGGCAAACGGAAACGGAGGCGAGTTTCGGGAGATTCTCGTGTGACAAAATAAGTTGAATTAGTAATGGTATATTGCAATGAAGATAATAAACGATTTTGATGTGAACATTGCATATTGTGATGTGTTGGTATGTGTTATTACTATTATTCTTATTCATGATCTGTTAGCTAACGGTTTTATATGGTGTTGTAGTTATTCTACAAGATAGGAAGACTGCAGAGTGAGCCAGATGGGTGATCAGCCGAGGGTTCCGTACACTAGGTCGTGTGTGGGTTCTGGGGATGTTTTGTATACCTATGTATTGATATCGCCGTTTAGTACTCGGCTGTGTTTTGTATACCTTTTGAATGTGTATATTTACACAATTTTATGTATTTGGTTTTATATCTATCTGTACCTTTTTGTAAAATCAAGTGAGCTTGTTGTCAGGCTGGGGTAAAAATCCAATGTGAGATCCTAGCCCAATAGAGCCTCGAGTCCTGCGGATTCAGGGTGTTACAAAGTTGGTATTAGAGCCTTAGGTTGACAACAATGGCACTTTCAATCTGCGATAAAGGCCGAATAGATAAATAATCAGAACCCGAAAGGGGTATGACTTTTCAAAGGATTTTGGTTTTAAATGTGTAGAGTTGTTTTGGGATAGAGTGTACGGGAAGTCATCGCCCCTTATGAGGATCTCGGCGATATATATATATATATATATATATATATATATATATATATATATATATACACATATTATGTGTTGGTCTGTGCATGTTTGTATGGATTTGAGTATTATATATATGTGTATGTGTGTATATATATACATATGGCATTGGATAACCTTTTACGTACTAGAGCAGCATCTGCTATAGGACGGAGAAGAGGTAGACCACCTCTATCTCCGGTAATCGTAAGTCATGAACGAGTTGGTGGCCTCCAGTCGCGAGACGTCGGGGTTAAGTCCCCATTGCTGATTCGCCAGAGGTGGAAGACCAAGTTTTGGAAGATGGTGAGAATGTAATTTCCAAGACTGTCGGCGACGTGTGGATCGGAGTAAGGAACGAGATAGTTACCCTAATTAGATTGTAGAGTTTCCAAGTGGAATATTCAAGTTGCGTGTCGATGATATAACAAGCTTGAGAAGATGTCTAGAGTGTAATAGAAGTGGCGAAAAAGGAAAGATGCGTTCCATATCCTTCGACATCACCAGATCCGCTGAGGTGTTATAAAAGGTGATTTCGGTGTTAGTTACACCAAAGAGGATGGCTAAGGATGTTAAAGCTCAAGATAATTCAGAGATTAGAGAATGCCAATAGTGGGGAAATGAAGCTTCTGATCATGATGAAGCTGATTGCACAAGTGCGATGCCTTCTGGTATAATGCTATAAGGATGTTTGTTTAGAGTCTAACGTTAGAAGACATTTTGTGGTATACGAGTTAATGGATGTGTTTGATACGCCATCCAGTATATTGTTACAAAAGAACGTGGATTTCGGCATCGAGTTAGAGTTGGGGATGAGACCGATTTTGAACGTACCATATCATATGGCGTTGTTAGAGTGGAAGAAGCAACTCGAGGAGTTGGTTGGGAAGGGCTTCATCCGCCCTAGTGTATCCCTTGGGGAGCACCTGTCCTCTTCGTGCGGAAGAAGGACAGATCATTGAGATTGTGTATCAACTATAAAGAGCTGAATAAGTTGACCATCAAAAACAGGTATCCTTTTCCCCGCATTGATGATTTGTTGGATCGGCTTCAAGGAGCGATCGTATTCTCCAAGATAGACTTGCGCTCAAGATATCACCAGCTGAGGGTGAGAGAGCAGGATGTGCATAAGACGGCATTGCAGACTCGGTATGGCCACTACGAGTTTGTAGTGACGCCATTCGGGCTCACGAATGCGCCCGCCGTCTTTGTGGAGTTGATGAATGGCATATTCTATCGACTTTCTAGATCAGTTTGTGGTTGTCTTCATAGATAATATTCTAGTGTACTCTCGTAGCAGAGAGGAACACGCGGGATATTGAGGACGGGTTTATGAGTTTCACAGGGTAGAGAGCGGTATGCTTAGCTCTCTAAGTGAGAGTCTTGGATGTTTGAGGTGACCTTTTGAAGTCATGTGATTTCTGCTGAAGAGGTCAAATTTGATTTGGCGAAGAGCAAGTCTGCAACAACATAGATGACTCCGACGAATATCGAAAAAGTTTGTAGTTCTTTGGACTAGCCGGATATAACCGCCGGTTTTGTGGAAGAAAATTCTACGATTGCCCGATCACTTATTATCCGGATGACGAAGACTACCCGGGTTGGTATAGTCCGAGCCGTGTACTCAGAGTTTTGAGGAGTTGATGAGGAGATTGACTTCTACTCATCTAAGCACAACCGAAGGCACTAATGATTTTGTAGTGTATAGTGATGCATTCAAGCAAGGCTTGAAATGTGTATTGATGAAGTGAGGTAGGGTAATCGCCTATGCGTCTTGGTAGTTGAAGACGTATGAAGGGAATTACCTGATTCACAACCTCGAATTAGTTGCAGTAGTTCATGCTTCAAAGACTTGACGACATTATCTCTATGGAGTTTCATGTTTGATCTTCCGAGACCATAAGAGTCTGAAGTCTAGTTTTACTTAGCAAGGATTGAATAACTACCAAAATTGATGGCTTGAGTTGATTAAGGATTGCTACTTGGAATTCTTGTGTCATTGTGTAAAACAAATGTAATTGTTGATGCCGTAGTAGGAAGACGCCTATAGAGAAGGCGATTGCACGACCAACGATTCAACCCTAGTTGTAGAGAGATCTATTGTGGCTAGAGATGAACATTCGGTTCCCTGATGAGGACTGTCAATTGTTTGCCCTAGAGGTTCTACCTGATTTGTGGTGCGAGATCCAACAGATACAAGAGACCTGCCCAATGTTGAGACAGATCCGAGACAAGATGTCTCGTTGTGAAGGGGTGCAGTTCTTCATAAGAGTAGATGGAGTAATGGAACACCACGAGCGCGTCTGTGTATCCACTGATGCAGAGTTGAGACAAAAGATTCTACAGGAGACCCACACCAATCGTTACTCAGTGCACCCAGGTACGAGTAAGATGTATCAGGATGTGAGGAGCTCGTTCTAGTGAGATGAATTGAAGTACAACATGGCCGGTTTGTGGCCTAAAATGCGACTAGTCAGTAGATCAATGGATAATGATACGGTATTAGTCCGTGAATGAGTCGATCTAGGTACAATGATCCGAATCCGGCTGAATGAAGCGAATCCAGATGCGGAATGAAACGTGGATATGGAATGGATGCAGGAAGATGTAGAGATGAACCAAAGAGAGTCAACGAAAAGAACCAAGGCTGAAGAGCCAAGACCCCACTTCGTGAATGCCCTAGACCCGTCTTCAATACAACTTTACACTAGCTCCGGCTGGACTAGCACAAAGAGGGACTCGTGAAGGCTCGAAGCACCAATCCGAAGGCGGTTGACACAAACAAGCTCAGCCAAGCAAACAACGACAATGCCAACCAAAAACTCTCTTGTTCTTTGATTGATTTTTTGAATGATTACAAACGATAATTCTGAGCAAAATAAAACGTACCCTATTCAGCAGCTAAAGAGACTATATATAGACTCTTTTATCTAGACAAAATAAAGAAAAGAAAACTAAAACATTTGTGGAAGGTGGTAACAAGAGAGCTTCGACAAATGTAGCTAACAACTTAACAAACAACTAATCAGCATCAAAATAGGCCGACTTATTCAAAACTGATCCTTGGAGTGTTTTTTGGATGGTTTAGAGCCAAAATGGATGATCCGACTGAAAAAAATGGGCTGACTTATTCAAACAGATCCATGAGTGAGTTGGACGGTTTTTAAGAGCCCAAATGGATGATCCGACTAAGAGAGCTGGTTACTCTCTTGGGCCGCCTTGGACGTGAGCAGCTGGTTACTCTCTTGGGTCGCCTTGGACGTGAGCAGCTGGTAACTCTCTTGGGCCACCTGGGAAGTGAGCAACGTCGAGCTTGCTGGCGTAGCTATATGATCCAACTCTTGTTGTTCTAACGTCTGCATGGTCTCTTCCCTTTGCTTGCTTGCTCCTGCATTCACCAAGAGATTAACACATGATGTATGGAAGTTAAATGGTTCACGCATGGTGTCAAGCAATAGCACTTCCCTTGACGTAACTTCTTGGATCTCCTTAGTTCTTGCCCTAGTAATGGGTCCTTGATGTCTTCCATGTAATGGTCCTACATCATCCACTCCTTCTTGGAAAGAATTCGACCCCGAATTTGCATCTTGTTCCGACTCTCCTTCATAGGGGCTCAAATCTCCTACGTTAAAGTGGTACTAACTCCATATTCTTCCGGTAAGTCCAACACATATGCGTTATCATTAATCCGGTGTAGGACTTTGAATGGTCCATCACCCCGTGGGGCTAGCTTGGAATGGCGTTTTGCCAGAAACTGCTCTTTCCTTAGATGTAGCCAAACTAGGTCACCGGGCTGGAAAACCACCTTCCTACGTCCTTTGTTATTCCGAGCTGCAGTTTCAACGCCCTTCTTATCAAGTGTAGCCTTGGTCTTGGCATGAAGTTCCTTAATGTAGTCCGCCTGTTCCAAAGCATCAAAAGCTACTCGGTCCTTTCGAGGAATCGGTAATAAGTCCAAAGGAGTTAAAGGGTTAAATCCATAAACACATTTGAAAGGTGATAACGAAGTGGAAGAATGCATGGTGCGATTATAAGCAAACTCGATATGTGGTAACATGTCTTCCCATTCTTTTAAGTTATCTTTCAACATGGTTCTAAGGAGGGTCGTTAGGGTCCTATTGGTGACTTCCGTTTGCCCATCTGTTTGGGGATGACTAGAGGTCGAGAATAGTAATCTAGTACCCATTTTTCCCCAAAGTGTCTTCCAAAAGAAACTCAAAAACTTGACATCCCTATCACTAACAATGGTTTTAGGTATTCCATGCAATCTCACTATTTCCTTAATGAAAAGGTTAGCGACATTATATGCATCGTCAGTTTTATGACATGGAATAAAATGTGCCATTTTAGAGAATCTATCTACCACCACAAAAATGGAATCTCTTCCATTCTTAGTCCTAGGTAGTCCAACAATGAAATCCATACTTATATCTTCCCAAGGGCAACTAGGCATCGGTAAGGCTGTATACAGCCCGTGGGGTTGTACCCTAGCTTTGGCCTTAAGACATTCAATGCACCTTTTCAGCATGTGTTCCACATCCCTTAACATATGAGGCCAATAAAAGTGAGTTTGCAACCTGTGATAAGTTTTGTCCCTCCCAAAATGCCCCATTAAACCTCCTTTATGGGCTTCTTCCACCAATAAGATCCTAAGGGAACATCTTCGTATGCAAATTTTATCCACTTTAAACAAGAAACCTTCAAACACAAAATACTTATCATAAGGGCCTTGAGTAGTGCATCTATGAAATATCTTCCCAAATTCAGCATCATCCACATATAATTCTTTAATGTAAGTAAAACCTAACATCCTAGAATCCAAGGTGGTGATTAAGGTGTATCTCCTAGACAAAGCATCCGCTACGACATTAGCCTTTCCCTTCTTATACTTGATAATGTAAGGAAAGGTTTCAATGAACTCCATCCACCTACCATGCCGCCTATCTAGCTTATCTTGGCTCCTAAAGTGTCTAAGTGAATCATGATCGGTTTTCAAGTCTAGTAAGGGTATAATAGTTCATTTCCATAAAACCTGGGTACAAACTGCAATTATAAAAAATGGGGCACAATTTGTAATTAACCATAAAAAGAGGGTGCACGATTTAATTAGGTTAAAAGGGTTTTCAAAAACCCGTTGATGGCGGCGATGAGGAGGAACACGCAGGGGCAACTCTTGGTGAGGCGAGGGCAAGGCTCCGGTAAGGAAGGCGGAGGCTGCGACGGCGGTTGGCGGCTTCTCCAGTGACGGGGTTGCTAAGGCTAGGCGACACCGGTGGTGGCCGGAGAGAATTTGCGCAAGGCTGGGAGTGGAGCGCTGCTGCCAGATCGGTGGGTTGAAGGTGGCGTAAGCGATGGAGACTCTAGGTCCTGTGGTGACGAGCAGTGTAGGGAGGCTCGAGTAGGGCTTTCGATCACATGTAGAGACAAAGAGAGATGGAGATCGAGGGAATGGTTGACGCTGACTCGAAAATGAAATCGGGATTTGCACAGGGAGTTTGATGGAGGTGGTGGTCGTTGATCCGACGTCAGCTCGAGGTGGCTCAAAGGGTGGTAGTGCGGTGGGTCTCGGTTCTAGTCGGGGATGGCAAGAGGCATGAGGTGCCTCCAACAAAGTGTTGAGGAGAGGAGATAACTGGGGAAGGGAGAGATGGTTGTAGGCGGATAGGCGAGGTATGTCTAGGCTCATCATAGATGAGCGGGAATGAAGGCAACCAAGGGTCAATGCAGACTGTAGAGGGGATAGGGCTGCAAGCGGCAACAACGAAGGGTCGGAGAGAGAGGGAGCCGGGGCAGCTCATCTGCAGGAGGGAGAGAGAAGAAAGTAATAAAGAAAAGAGAAGGAAAAAAAAATAAAATAAAAAGGGAAAGAGTAAAACACTAGACTTGATCAAAAACATTAGGAACGTGATTTTCGGATCGAAAAATTTTCCGAATTCTTCCATAACTAATAATAATACGTATCGAATATATAAATATACTCGGGGGAAAAAAAATTATGTCGAAAAATAATTTTAAAAATTATATAAAATTATTTAAGCTAATAAAATATTGATAAAAGAGAAAATAAAAATCGAAAATGCGCCCAATAAATGGGGCGTTACATGTCTTTTCTGATTCAAGATAGTAAGGAATGATTTCTTTACCGGCACGAGTTATTCGCATAAACCTAAGAACAAATCTTGCAAGAACACTCAAGTAGAATGATCAGTAGTAAAGCAAGAAGCTTTCAAGTTTAGACAACCGTACACTGTATTTTGTCTTAACCAAATCCCCGGCAACGGCGCCAAAAACTTGTTCGCTCCAAAAGGTGTGTATGCAAATAAGTCTTAAATTTGCAAATAAGTCTTAAAAGGTGTATAGATCTATCGTAGTGAGGGTTTATATTCCAGAGTCGATCTCAGAGATGTTGTGAGAATAAATTCAGCAAGGTAATGTAACTTTAGAAGCATGCAATAGAAATGATCAAAGAAAAGACAAGGATATATAATATATTGAGGAACGCAGATTTGAGAGATCAAAGTATCCAGTTGTGGTTTTAACTCAAGACTTCTCAAAGATATATGTGGATAAAGCTGAGGTTTGTTGAGGGAAGATATTTCTACAATGGGATAGATCACCGGGTAAGTCTCACTAACCACTTTCCCAAACTAAAGCTCCTATCACTGGGTAAGTCTCAAGGAACTAAGAAAATGTACGAGTATTCAAACCAACACACTCGCCTAAGGGTACAAAACTAACCATCACCGGGTAAGTCTCAAGTTAACTCTCAAAGGTAGGATGAAGGTACACTCAAACCCTAACAAAGGATAAACCTTTGTTACCTAACACTCATCATCATCGGTAAACACGCAAATGAATGACCGGGTAAGTCTCATCCTAGGCTTGCATGTAAACCAGGAAAAATGCAATAAGGATAGGATTTGGCAAACTATAACCAAACTCAAGATTCGGACAAGCCGTGGATCATCTCGTGTAGTTCGTATCGATCTCGGTCCAGATGACTCCAAGAACAGCCCAAGACGGGTTTCGGTTTAGGGTTAACTCAAGCTTTTAGGGTCCACTCACGATAAAGATCATTCTTTCATCGTCTGTACCATAACCTTCAATTAATCACCCTAGAATCGCAGGAGGTTTTAGTCAACAATCATCATTTCAAACCAATCAAATATAAATCATGAATATCAAGAAAAGAAAAAAACACTCAACAAAGGTGTCTCAATAATCAAAGCAAATAAACCAGCAATCGTCTCACAATTTGTTCCAAAGAGTATGATAACAACTCACTAACAATTTCCCAAGAAAATCTCACAATCTCTTCTTCCTTGAATCCTAAGCAATCCTTTCTTAGATCTTTTCCTTCCAATAGCCGTCGTTCCGTTTGTACGTGATCTTCGGCTTTAACTTTTCACAGTCCCCTTTTCTTACCATTCACCATACATTCTTATAGAATAATCTTAGGTCAAACAATATTTTATTTCCCTTGGGTTGTAGGCCGTCGACCTCGATCCAAGCCTAGTAGGCCATCTCAATCGAGGTACATGACTGTATTGTAACACCCCGAATCCGTGGGACTCGGGATGCTACGGGCGGAGATCTCACAATGGGTCTTGACCCTTAGCTTGACAAAATTTCACTGGATCTTGCAACAAGGCACAAATAAAGACCAAAACCGAAATACATTTTTATGCAATGAAAGGAAACCCGAAAGAAAACAAAGAACGGACTTCAGCCGAAAACAAATCCAAAGATCAAACGCCATAAAGCGGCATACAAAATAATAAACGAAGAATAATACACAACCCGACTATAACCAAACCCCCCCTAAAATGTACGGAACACCGGTTGCCCAGTCTTCCGGATCTCTCGGCCGCATTTCTAACCTGCAAGGCAATCTACAACATCGGTATAAACCGTTAGCTGATAATCAAAACATTAGAATCAAGGTGATGGCATACACACACACAAAGAAACATAAACATACAACATGCTCGCAAAGACACATTTCCGGTACATTATCTTTTTATTATTATTAAGTCATATTCCGTTCTAATATAACTTTCGTTTGTGACACGAGAATCACCGCATGATCTCGCCTCGGTCCCTACTCACCGTCAAGGAATGGCACTGAAGCATCTGGCTGTCTACCTGCCCGGGCTAGTCGCCGAGAACCCCCCAGCTCTCCGCAAGAGTTAGGCAGTGTTGTCACCGCCCATTATCATACACTTGGGCCAATAATATAATATAAGGTCGTCCTAATTCCGGTTTCATGGTTGTCATAACATACGCAATTAACACACACCACCAAACACACATCAAAACTAATACAGAGAATAAAAGCTAAGTAAGTCCGAAGACTTACCTCACTCAAGGTAAATCGAATAAAACCACACTCAGCTTCCCGCAGGAAAACACTTAAAGCCTGGCCAAACGAGGCACACTATCAATAACTAACCAAAAAGCTAGAAGTCCCCGGACTTCTAGTCTCCAACACTTATATGAGGTCCTAACTCTAACATGCTAGGTCCAACCTCTAATATCGAAGATCATCCTAAGATCGTAAGGAAGATAACTCAACAAGCTCAATATCCATCCACTAATACCTATAGTTCAAGGCCACTACATGACATTTGCTCTAAGTTCTGCTAGATTCACCTAGCATGACATACAATTATTACGAACTAATGAAGGAGAAGGCACTCACAAGTGGTCCAAGGTGAAACTCGGTCTACGGAGTCAAGAACAGATTTGTTGTCCTATATCTGGCGCTTCCAGACTTAAGCACCAACGCAAAATAAATTTAGCTTAAACGCTAAATTTGAAAGGAAGATTTAACGCATAAAATATTCTAATGAAAAACCCCGCTTTCAAAATCAAGGTAAAAACTCGTTAAAACATATTTCCGGGAAAAACACAAAACGGGAATTTAGAACAAATCCTTAATTAAAAGTTAAGCCGATATTCAAAATTTAACTAACAAGGGCACCAACTATAATTTGCAATCGAGTTGAGTCACAAATTGCGATAAAATTAAGGGTCCGAATATGAAATAATTTATTGCAAGGGCATAATAGTTCATTTCTAATGTTCTTTGGTCACACCTACAGTTATCAACAAAATGGGGTCAAAACCAAAATAAACACAAAAGAAGGGCAAAAATGCAATAATCCAAACTTCTTCTTCAACCTCTATTGAAACGCGACAGAAGAAGGTATAGGGGAAAGTGGCAAAGCCCTGGCGGCTTGCGCAAGCGGAGGAAAGGCAAGTGGCCGGCGTCGGTGCAGGCAAGCGGCTGCACTGGCGCCGTCTTTGGCAGCAGGCGGTTGCTACACAAAAACCAGGGAAGACAAGGCATTACACTGAGGAGAGAAGAAAGAAAAAGGAGGGAGAGATGGCATCGACTCACTAAGCCGGTGACACAGGTGGATCGGGGCAGAGGCGAGGCGGCTTCTGCTCTCCTGGCGGACCTCCTGGTGGCGTTGCACTGCCGGTTGCTGCCCAGAAGGGAGGGAGAAAGGTGAGTCGAGAGAGGCAGTGAGAGATTGTGAGAAGAGTGGGAGAGAAAGGGAAAGATGAGGGCAGTGAGTGGCTGCTTGGGGGGTAGATCTAGCGAAAGGGGGTCAAGAGGTAGTTTGGCCGATCGCAGCAGCTGCAGACGGGAGATCGAGGATCCGGTGCAAGTTGTGGGGTGGGGGCGAGGAGTCGGCCATCCGACACTCGCCTGAGCGCGAACACGCCACGCGCAAAGGCTGGAAGGAAAGAAAGAAATATTTATACAATTTTATGTATTTGGTTTTATAGCATGTGGCGTGTTGTAGTTATTCTGTAGGATAGGAAGACTACAGAGTGAGCCACATGGGTGATTAGCCGAGGGCTTCCATACACTAGGTCGTGCGTGGGTTCTGAGGATGTTTTGTACACCTATGTATTGATATTGCCGTTTTATACTCGGTTGTGTTTTGTACACCTATGTATTGATATTGCCGTTTTATACTCGGTTGTGTTTTGTATTTGGTTTTATATCTATCTGTGCCTTGTTGTAAGATCCAGTGAACTTGTTGTTAGGCTAGGGTCAGGATCCACTGTGAGATCCTAGCCTAGTAGCGCCCCGAGTCTGTAATAGCTAGGATTTCGAATTCTAATTAATGTTGATTAACTTAATCGTTGATAGTAATTAACATATAACTCGCGAAGACTTCGCAAGTGATTAGTAAGAGTGCCACCGTTATGTTCCTGGCGTAATTTTGGACGTTTGGGAAAATTTTTACTTTTTCCCCCCATGTTCCTGGCGTAATTTTGGACGTTTGGGAAAATTTTTACTTTTTCCCCCGGGTAATTATTTTTACCCTCCGGTGTTATTTGGAGCATTTGGGAGCTCCAATTAATAAAAATGCAGTTGAGAGAAATGATCAGGACATCGGATATGTCCTAGATATGAAATAACATGGAGAGGCAAAACGGCCAAAAGAGTCGCTATTTCGTTTCTTAACGGCTAAAAAAGACGGTTTAGGAATACACGTTTTCCGAGGTAGTTGTGGAATAATTATCCCTACAATATTCCAGATTTGATGTTCCAATCTCGAGAAGTTTGGAGAAAGAGGTTCGACCCGCATTTGGATCGGTTAAAGGATAATTATCGACTTTACTAAAGGATAATTATCGTCTTCACTATAAATAGCGGAAAATCCTTTATTAATTCATTTCCTTTCACGTTTCCTCGTAAAAGCTCTGATTTCTCTCAACCTTCAAACTCAGATCTACTCTCCGTTTCTAATCCGATTTCAATTCCGTTTGAGTTTCTGGATTCCTCTCTTTATTCTCTTCATAACTGTACCGACTTTCTGCATTTCCGAGTATATGGAGGGATGGTGGAGCATATATGTCACCAGTACGGTTCTGTCGCTCAGATTCCGATGAATTTGATGTTGTCCATGCGTAGCCTGCGTCGTTGTGATTCCGAATCTTCTTTCAGATCGTCAATCGGGTTAGTAACGAATAAGTTATGAATTTATTCGTTTTCCGTACTGCGATTTGGCCTAAATTGACTTTAGGCTTGTCAAAATGGATAATTAGAAATTCCATTATGGTCGTTATATTATTCTGGGGATTATGGATAGTTTGTTTGATGAAATCTGATGACAAGTGGGTTTAGAAATTGCTTGCGGGCAAAACGTTATTCTGGCAAAATCTAATTAATTAATTAAAGGTTAATTAATTAAATTAGAATTAAAATTGAGATTGAGGAATGTTGATTAGATACTACCTTGAGATTTGAGGAATTGTGAGTTATGTTGAAATATTGAGGTTTAGTTGGCTGTGAGGCTTATAGATTGAGTATGATCCTTATGGATCCCTTTGGGTCTAGGTTTGACCCCTTTGATGAATAGAGGTTGATATATCTCTTTATGTCTTTTTATAGGCCGTGTTGTCCCTCCAGTGTAGAGGTGATCGTGGTTGAGTTTGTACAAGGTTGAGGTAAGTCCGTAGGACTTACTTAGCTACCATCCTTATATGGGGTGTTTGTATGAGTGGTGTGTGCCTTATATGTTTGCTATGATAGCATGTGATGTCGTATTTACCGACCTATGTTTTATTAATTGCCCCACTGCGTGGCTGTGATAACCTTTCCCTTTCATCCCGCCGTGGAGTCTGGGAGGTTCTCTGATGTCAGGCCAGACCGGTTTACAGGAAGGCGCAATCCACTCCCATAGGGTACACGGATTGTGTGACCGATACTAGTACGGCTGGCTAGCAGGCTCAGAGGCGAGGATGTATCGGTCCTCGTGTCACCTAGTTTCATATATATATTATATCTATACGATTTGAGTGAATGACCATTATATTAAGATGAATAAATGGGTAAATGAGTGAAAGCATGCTGATATGTTTATCTTTCCCTATGTGTGATTGTGCTTATGCATTACTCTATATATGTGTATGGATAGCTAATGGTTATTACCATGTTGTAGATGCCCTACAGGTTAGGTACTGCTGAGTGATCTGGCAGGGTGACAGGCCGAGGACTCTCGTACATTAGGTGGTTGGTTTGGGGTTGTTGTGTTTCCCCTCCTGCGTGAGGATGATCTTTTGTACCTCCTATGTGAGGATGTCGATTTATATACTCGGCTATGTTGTTGTTTAATTTGGGTCATACAGTTTATACTGTTTTATGCATTTGTTTTATATCTGTCAGTGCCATGTTGTAAGGTCCAGTGAACTTGTTGTCAGGCTGGGGTCAGGATCCATTGTGAGATCCTAGCCCAATGTGACATCCTGGGTCCCGCGGATTCGGGGTGTTACAGAGTTGGTATCAGAGCCCAGGTTGACAACAATGACACTTGCTACATGCAATGAGGTTTGATAGGTAAAATAAACAGAGCCCACATGGGATCTGACGTTTGCAAAGGTTTTGGTTTTAAGTGTGGTTTTGGGATAGAATGTACGAGAAGTCGTCACCTCTGCCATGGATCTCTGCAGCGTAGATATGTATATATATCTGTGTGTACTATGGATTATGTGGATGTATTATATACATATCGATACCTATGGCATATATATAGCCTTATAAGATTAGGTGCGTATATCCTATAGATGACTCAAACTAGAGTAGTATCTGTAGTGGGATGAGGTAGGGGCACACCCCCTCTTCCTCCAATGGTGATAAGTAAGGGACCAGTTTCCACTGTTGTTTCGCCTATGGCAGAGAACGAGTTTGAAGAGGCTGATCGTGTCTCCATGAGTAGACCCGAGTTTCAAGAATATATGTAACAAGTATATGAAGCGGCGATAGCGGGTAGATCCACACCGGATTTACCAACAATTCTGAGATCAACTGAAGCTTCTGGATCCGGAAAGAAGCAATGGACTTTATCAGTTACTGTAGAAGCAAAAATGATGAATGGGGAACCAATTCCGATATCAGGACGATCTAGTGATCCTTTGGCCATGAAGATGACTGGCAAGGGACTATAGTCTTTTAATTGTGTGGAAGTTGGGACACTGGCGAGTTGTGTGCCCAAAGGCGCCCATCATATGCTTTACGTGTGGTAAAGCAGGGCATAGAGCGAAGTTTTATCGACGGGGCAAGGCATTGCCTTTACAGGTTCCCTTCAAGAGTGAGATCATTCCAGGTGGACGACGAAGGTCGAGTTACCCTTCAGTTGCACACGTTGCAAGGATGGGATGATTATGTTTCAGTTGTGGCTATCCAGATCATTTGCGTTCTATGTGCCCTTTGGCATTGCTAGCTTGTTTCACTTGTGGTGAGCTAGGCCATCTGGCCCTTTCTGTCAACACGGTGGTGTTTCTTCCCAGCAAGACCTTCCTCTTTCCGGTGTAGAAATAGTGGAAGTGAAGGCTATAGTAATGACCTCAGTGATACCTGAGGAGCATGGATCTGACATTGAGTGATGATATGTAGTGGAGCTACGAGTGTTAACTGTTATAGGTAACATTCTCGTTAATGGTTTACCTGGTGGAGTTTTGCTTGTTGTGAGTGCTATGCACTTCATGTCTTTCGATGCATGCGTTAATGGTTGACTTTTGGTATATAGTAGAAGGTGGATTTTCCTTTACAAGATTACCTTTTTGGGTCTGAGATACCCGTGAGATGCGTGTTTGTTCCCTTATTTCAAGGACCCGTGTATGGTTGCAGACTTCTTTGTCATGTCGTAGGTGCATGAGGAAGTCATTATGTGTATGGTTTGGATGAATAGATATCATGTGGCGTTAGCTTTTAATAGTAAGACTATTATAGTCTTTACTGAGTTGAGTTAAATAGAGGTCTTCTGAGGTTAAGACCTTTAAAGAGACGGGTTTGTCATCAGGACTGTACGAGCAGCGAGCTGGTAGCACAGGGATGTGACGTCTTCTAGTGTTATACCATGAGGAGCGAGATAGTCCAACAATGGAAGGTATTCCAGTTGTTTACGAGTTTATAGACGTGTTACTGAACCATCTAGTTTCCACCTCAGCGGAGTGTGGACATTGTTATCGAGTTGAAGTATGATACAAGATTGAATGGGAAAGCCACACTATATGGTGCTTGTTGAGATATTGTACTGATAACTTGAAAAGTTGATCGAAACGGGTTTACCCTAGTGGATTCCATGTTCCGTATTGACGACCTGATGAGTTAGCTTCAAGAAGCAATTGTGTTTTCAGGATGCCTTTGTGCTCAAGATATCTCTAGTCATGGATGAGAGAGCTGCATGTGTATGAGATAGCATCCCATACCCGTTATAGACACTACTAGTTTGTAGTGATGTCATTTGGGTTGACAAATGTTTTAGTAGTTTTTATGGAGTTGATGAATAGTATCTTCATCGACTTCCTTGATTAGTTGGTGGTGGACTTCATGGATGACATGTTGGTATACTCTCATAGCAGAGAATAGTAGACCGATCGTATGAGGACCGTTCTGCAGATTTCGAGAGATAGAAGGTTGTATGCTACGCTTTCTAAGTGTAAGTTGAGATGCCAGTGGTAGCCTTTTTAGGCCATGTTGTCTCCGCTAGTGGGATCATGGTTGACCTGGCAAGAATTAAGTATGTTGTACATTGGGAGATAATGATGAACATTAAGGAATACGTAGTTTTCTCGGCTCAACCGATTGCTACCAATGCTTTGAGGAAGGATTTTATATGATTACGTATTCATTTGCGAGTCTTTTGAGAAGACCACCATAACTACGTTATGAAAGCAGTGTGTCTATGTTCTGAAGAGTTGAGGAGGCATTTGACCTCTGCTTCCATTCTGTTGTAGTTAGAAGATTTTTGGGATCCCGTGATTTACAGGGATACATCCCAGCTAAGTCTGAGATGTGTATTACTACAGAGGAGTAGGGTTATTGATATATGTGTTTACAACTGAGAACGTATGATGAGAACTACTCGATTCATGATTTAGAGTTGTAGTGGTAGTTCAAGCCTTTAAGTTTTGAAGACCGTACCGGTGTGATCTTCATGTCAGATTTCTATAGATCATAGAAATCTGAAGTATATTTTATGCAACAGGGGTTGAATAACCGCCAGTATTAAGAGGTTAAGTTGATCAAAACTTTGACTTGAAGATTCCATATCATTTAGAGAAGTTGAATGTTGTCGCCGATAATTTGAATGGAAAGACGCTCCAAGAGAAGATGATTGTGAGACTGATAGTTCAACCTCAGCTTCAAAGAGATCTAGCTTGGCTAGAGTTGGACAATCAGTTCCTTGATGAGGATACCCAGTTATACCTCAGAGGTTCTACCTGGTCTGTTGGATGAGGTCCAACAGAAGCAAGAGACCTGCCCGGCCTTGACAAGGTTTAGAGAAAGGATGTCTCGTACTGAGGCACCATAGTTCTCCATGGGAGTAGATGGACTGATGAAGAGTCATGACCACTTTTGTGTACCTGCTGATGCAGATGGAGACAGAGAATATTATGGTATACCCATTGTACGCCTTATTCAGTATATTCAGGTACGAGTAAGATGGACTACGAGATGAGACGATTATATTGTATGAAGCCGATATAACAAGATTTGTGATACAGCGTGTGACCTGTTAGTAGGTCCAGATAGAGTATTTCCGATCTAGAGATAAGCTCCACCCACTAACAGTGCAGTAGTAGAATTTGGGAGGACATTTCTATGCACTTTGTTATGAGATTCTGACCCAGTAGAAGATTGATGTTATCTGGATTGTTGGTAACAGATTAATGAAACTGACACATTTCATTTCTATTAGAAGGATGTGGCTAGTGAATGAATTGGCTGAGGAGTACACTAGACAGATAGTGAGACTCCATGGTATACCGAGAATGATCATTTCTGATCGAGATGGATGTTTTTACTTTGAGATTTTGGGCAGCAGATTCAGACTGCTTTGGGGACGAGTCTGTACCCCATGACTACACTTCACCCCCTGACAGATGGTCAGTTAGAGAGGATCATCTAGATCTTAAAGATTTATTATAAGTTGTAAGTTGAATGGGAAATGTGGATGGTTATATTACCTTCCATTAATGAGTTTATTATATAATAATGAAGGACGTGCATCTTTCTGGGATGGCCCTATGAGGCAATATATAGACATAGATGTCGTATATCCTTATGCTAGAAGTGATCTAGCAATAGTAGTGGAATAACACCTAACCAGATTCAGGATTTTATAGTTCAAGTAACGTTGATTGAAGGAAGAATGCTGGTTGTACAGAGTCACCAGATATTATATGTAGACAAGAGGCGTTAACCTCTAAAGTTCAAGCAAAAGTTCATGTCCGGCTGGAGGTATCTCAGCTGTGAGACGTTAGTTGTGTATTATGGAAAGGGGAACTGAGTTTCCAATATGTCGGTTACTTAAGATCTTGATCAGTTTTGTGAAGGCAACATGATGTTTAGCTTTCACTCTGAAGTTGGTGGATGTTCACCCAGTGTTCCTGTGTCTCAACTAAGAAAGTATATACCAGGTTGGAAACACTTTGTGAGTTATAATGATCTAGTGGTTAAGTTGAACCACATCGTTGTTGAGCATCTGATTACATTCTTGGAATAAGATATGAAACGCTTGCCATTGAAAGACATGCCCATATTGAGGATATGATGGTCGAGATGAAGACCTGAAGAGGCTATGTGAGAGACTGAGGATAGTGTCCTGAGGAACTATCCAGAGTATATGTTAGGACATACCCATTTGTGGGAGCACGAGTAGATCTTAGTGCTATCTTGATGAATGTTGTGCTTATGTGCTTATATGCCTTGATATGTTATTCTATGCTAGTTGTGATGTGATTTATGATCTTAGTAGATCTTGATGTGCTAGCGTGATGTATGCTATAGTTGGAGATGATTACTTCCTCTACGCTACCCGAGTATGATCATATTTATAGCTGGAGATGGTTCTTTCCTCCACGCTATTTGAGTAGGATTAGGATTCAGCTGGAGATGGTTCTTTCCTCCATGCTACCTTGATGGACATAGTTCAGTGGAGATGTGATTCCTCCATGCGATATATATGTTTATGGGTTGGCTAGAGACGTATTTCCTCTATGCATGTGATATGTTTTGGCTGGAGATGTGCTTCCTCTATGCCTTGTGATGTGGTATGGCGAGAGACGTGATTCCTCTACGCCTTTGGGTAGCGTTATGACCCTGTTTCCTAGAGATGATGATTCCTCCATGTTTATACTTGAGGTTATAGATTGTTATAGGTTGTGATCTTTTGAACGGAGATGTGATACCTCCGATAGAAAGAGTGACAGTTATACCTCGGCGTATGGGTCGGAGTGGATTTGGGAATTGTTCAAGTTTCGGGTCGAAACTTTTTTTTAAGGGGTGTGTGATGTAATAGCTAGGATTTCGAATTCTAATTAATGTTGATTAACTTAATCGTTGATAGTAATTAACATATAACTCGCGAAGACTTCGCAAGTGATTAGTAAGAGTGCCACCGTTACGTTCCTGGCGTAATTTTGGACGTTTGGGGAAATTTTTACTTTTTCCACCGGGTAATTATTTTTACCCTCCGGTGTTATTTGGAGCATTTGGGAGCTCCAATTAATAAAAATGCAGTTGAGAGAAATGATCAGGACATCGGATATGTCCTAGATATGAAATAACATGGAGAGGCAAAATGGCCAAAAGAGTCGCTATTTTGTTTCTTAACGGCTAAGAAAGACGGTTTAGGAATACACGTTTTCCGAGGTAGTTGTGGAATAATTATCCCTACAATATTCCAGATTTGATGTTCCAATCTCGAGAAGTTTGGAGAAAGAGGTTCGACCCGCATTTGGATCGGTTAAAGGATAATTATCGACTTTACTAAAGGATAATTATCGTCTTCACTATAAATAGCGGAATATCCTTTATTAATTCATTTCCTTTCACGTTTCTTCGTAAAAGCTCTGATTTCTCTCAACCTTCAAACTCAGATCTACTCTCCGTTTCTAATCCGATTTCATTTCCTTTCACGTTTCCTGGTGGAGCATATATGTCACCAGTACGGTTCTGTCGCTCAGATTCCGATGAATTTGATGTTGTCCATGCGTAGCCTGCGTCGTTGTGATTCCGAATCTTCTTTTAGATCGTCAATCGAGTTAGTAACGAATAAGTTATGAATTTATTCGTTTTCCGTACTGCGATTTGGCCTAAATTGACTTTAGGCTTGTCAAAATGGATAATTAGAAATTTCATTATGGTCGTTATATTATTCTGGTGATTATGGATAGTTTGTTTGATGAAATCTGATGACAGGTGGGTTTAGAAATTGCCTGCGGGCAAAACGTTATTCTGGCAAAATCTAATTAATTAATTAAAGGTTAATTAATTAAATTAGAATTAAAATTGAGATTGAGGAATGTTGATTAGATACTACCTTGAGATTTGAGGAATTGTGAGTTATGTTGAAATATTGAGGTTTAGTTGGCTGTGAGGCTTATAGATTGAGTATGATCCTTATGGATCCCTTTGGGTCTAGGTTTGACCCCTTTGATGAATAGAGGTTGATATATCTCTTTATGCCTTTTTATAGGCCGTGTTGTCCCTCCAGTGTAGAGGTGATCGTGGTTGAGTTTGTACAAGGTTGAGGTAAGTCCGTAGGACTTACTTAGCTACCATCCTTATATGGGGTGTTTGTATGAGTGGTGTGTGCCTTATATGTTTGCTATGATAGCATGTGATGTCGTATTTACCGACCTATGTTTTATTAATTGCCCCACTGCGTGGCTGTGATAACCTTTCCCTTTCATCCCGCCGTGGAGTCTGGGAGGTTCTCTGATGTCAGGCCAGACCGGTTTATAGGAAGGGCGCAATCCACTCCCATAGGGTACACGGATTGTGTGACCGATACTAGTACGGCTGGCTAGCAGGCTCAGAGGCGAGGATGTATCGGTCCTCGTGTCACCTAGTTTCATATATATATTATATCTATACGATTTGAGTGAATGACCATTATATTGAGATGAATAAATGGGTAAATGAGTGAAAGCATGCTGATATGTTTATCTTTCCCTATGTGTGATTGTGCTTATGCATTACTCTATATATGTGTATGGATAGCTAATGGTTATTACCATGTTGTAGATGCCCTACAGGTTAGGTACTGCTGAGTGATCTGGCAGGGTGACAGGCCGAGGACTCTCGTACATTAGGTGGTTGGTTTGGGGTTGTTGTGTTTCCCCTCCTGCGTGAGGATGATCTTTTGTACCTCCTATGTGAGGATGTCGATTTATATACTCGGCTATGTTGTTGTTTAATTTGGGTCGTACAGTTTATACTGTTTTATGCATTTGTTTTATATCTGTCAGTGCCATGTTGTAAGGTCCAGTGAACTTGTTGTCAGGCTAGGGTCAGGATTCATTGTGAGATCCTAGCCCAATGTGACATCCCGGGTCCCGCGGATTCGGGGTGTTACAGAGTCCTACGGATTCGGGGTGTTACAGCTAAGATGGATTTGGCTGAAAGTGACCTTCAACCTGAATTGGAGGAAGCCATAACAATAGAGAGAACAACAGCACATGAAAGAGAAAAAGCCATTACAGAGGAAATTGATGAGATGCAAGCTAATATGAGGCAATTGCTCCTTGAAAGAAGTGGAAATGCTCGAGTAGATGCACAACCACTCGTCGCAACAGCTATACCTCGCAATCTGGTGAGGAATGTTCGAATTGATCCATTTGTGGGAGAGCCACAAATGCTTGGAAAAGGATGGATCTAGCTCCATAGAACGGTGTCCGGGTGTAAACCTTGGAGATCCAACCGCACATGATTATGAGCTCCGTCCTCAAGTCGTTCAGATGATCCGTCAAAATCAATTTAGAGGATTATTGGGAGAGTGTCCACACCAACACTTGCATAATCATGAGATAATGATGGAGACATTGAGGCCTCCAAGACTAGAGAACAATAATCACAAGTTGAAAGGATTTCCCTTTTCTTTGAAGAAGAAAGCTCTTCTTCATTACCTTTTGGAAGATTTAGCACTTGGGAGGAGATGACTACTGAATTCCTCACCAAATTCTTTCCACCATCAAAGACTACAAAACTTAGAGGTAAAATGAACGCATTTGTGATGAAGGATAAAGAAAATTTGATCAAATCATGGGGTTCAAAGACCTTTTGCTAGATTGTCCTCATCATGGGATACCAAAGATCGAGCTTCTAGAGTTTTACTTTAAGGGTTTGGATGAGAAAACTCAATTAAAGATTCAATCCCTTTTTGGAGAGATTTTCATGGAAAAGCCGGTTGATTAAGCATGGAAATTCGTGGAGAAGCAAGCATTGGTTATTGAGAAATATTCTCATAGGAGGCTCGGTGAGAGACTCTTGAGACCTAGAGTCTATGAGGTATGTCCTACTACTACTAATAATGCTCAGCTTGATATTCTTAACAATGAAGTTAAAGCTTTGAACGAGCTGTTGAAATCACAAACGCAAGGACCGACACAAGATAGATTGCCGGCTAAGGAGCAAGATGCTAACTACATGGAAAGAGCAAACTATCAAGGGCCAAGGAATTTCAACAACAATAGTAATTTTCATGGAGGAAACAGATGGCACCCTAATCACATTCATCTACGATTATCTTATTCAAATCCGGATGGCTCGCTAAATCCACCCGCATCTACTAGTTAAACTCCACCACCAAAAGCTCAAGAAGCTCCACCGGGATTCAATCAACCTCCCAAATATCGCACGGAAGCAATGTTTGAGCAGTTGATGGGGAGGTTGAGCGGTGATGACATGAATTATATGATATCATATTCATGCATATTACGAGTATATCACCTCAGTTTTACATACATTTGATGAGAATCATGTGCCTTTAAATCCATATTCACATATATTTCGAGAATAGAGCTCTACACATGTTATTTATTTAGTTGTAGGTAAAATGGTGGAGTTTTGGTATGGAAATGGATCAATATCGGGCTTGACATCATAAAAGATCAAGAGGAAGCCCAAAAGAAAGGAGAAGATATGATAAGATATCACAAAAGAAGAAAGAAGACGAGACTAAAAGATAACACGCTCAAATAAGGAAAATCGGATCAATATTTATTATAAATCGGTCGATTTCCTCACATTTGATCCGATTTATATCTTAAAATCGTCCGATCCAATGTAGGATTGCACACAAGATCAAGATTTAAAACCCTAGTTTTCTCCTAAAAATAGAGGACGTCTCTCCACATCCTAAGGCATCTAATCTCATTCAGAAACAAGTGAAGAAGAATCAAGGAAACCCTAGGAGAAGCAAGTTGAAGATTGAAGTTCAAGATCGAGGCAAGAAAGACGTTCTTGAGAGGTTTTCTTAAATTTTTCTGATTATTTTGTCATTGTGAACGCAAGATTGGAGTTTGTTTTGAGTTTTTATTTTGTTTTTGAGAGATTGAACCTTTGTTCAAGGATTTGTTTAGTTTATTTCAAGATTCAAAGTTTTCTTTAATTTTCTTGATTTAATCCCTTTTTTGATTTTCATAATGTGTATAATTTGCTAAAATCCTTGTGATTCTAGGGTGATTGGTTGAAGATTGTGGTTGAGATGATGATAGAATGAACCTCACTTTGAGATTGAACCCTGAGAGTTGAGTTTTACCTTCGCAGATAAGAAAAATCAGTTGTTCTTGGTGGAAAATCGACCGATTTTTATTCAAGAACAACTTGATTTTCTCTCTGTCGTACCTATCTTGCTTTATCCTTAAGCTTTGGTTCAAGATTGCTTAAACCTTATCCTTGTTGAACCTTTCTAACCTATTTCTGAGTGTGGGAAGAGACTTACCCGGTGATTCCCTTGCTTGGTTGTCAACGATTACAAGATCTAGGTAATAGAGGATTCAAAACCCTCTATTATGATTGAGTGTGTCAAAGCCTTTACCTTTGTGAGTTAACCTAATTCCCTTGGGTTTTTTTGTTTAGTTTGAGAATATAATCCTTCCCTTAGAACCTCTACCTTATTGAGACTAACCATCCTTTATTTAGAACTTTTGAGTAGGGATAAGTGGGTAGTGGAGACTTAACCGTACATTATCCCGTTTTAGAGCATATTTCCTTGCAATTCCTGCTTTGTCTATATATCTTTAGAAGTCTTGAATCGAAAACCACAATCGGATACTTTGATCTCTAAAATCCTTTTTTCCGAATTATTACACAAGCTCTTGCTTTTGTCTTTATTATTTGTATTAATTCCTGTGCTAAATTACTTTATCGATTTTGATTTCACCAAATCCCTATGATCAATCCTGGAGTATTTGTCGTTGCTACGATTGATTTGTATAATGCGGGTTCACATATTGTTAAGGCTTATATTTTAAGTGATAAATTTAAAGCTTATTTGCACACACTTTCGAGCGAACAAGTTTTTGGTGCCGTTGTCGGGGATTTGGCTTAAACCAAATTTGGTATTGCGGTTATCTAGCTTGGAAGGTTTTGCTTTTGCTATTGATCTTCTTGCTTTAGTGGTTTTACTTTCCGGAATTTCTTTTTAGGTTTATGCGAAATACTCGCAATAGTAGAGAACTCATTCCCTACGATCCGGAACCGGACAAAACTATTTGAAAGAGCCTAAGAGAAGCTAATAAAAGAAGGGTGCATAAAGTAGATCCCCAAGTGGCATATGAACGAGCTATGGAACAATTAAGAGCTACAAATCAATGGGCACATGACGCGGAACAAGAAGGGCGTCGAATAAGAGAAGAATCACAACGAGTAGTAGAAGAAGCTCAAGAAGTAAGAGAGGCACAACGGAATAGAGAGGAAGCTCGTGAAAGGGAAAATGAACTTCGAGCACAACTAGAGGAAAGGAATAACAATAACAACGTGAGGAATCAACTCTTCCAAAGAGGAGGAAACGTCCGTGTTGAAATTCCACCTTCACCACCCTCCAGGTGCGGCATATCATCCTCCTCCTATGAGAGACGTTAGAGCAAATCAATTTGTGGAAGAACCACAAACGTTAGGACAAAGGATGAATCCGACCCAACGCACCCGCGAAAGTGCCATAGATTTCGGGAACCTGACTGAGCATGACTATGAATTCCGCGCCAATGTCATCAATCTAATCCGCCAAAATTTATTTGGTGGAACTTTAGGGTAGTCTCCTCATCTTCATCTTCAAAATTATGAAATTCTTATGGAAACATTGAGACCCGCTAGGTTAGAATATAACTATCATAATCTGCGAGGTTTCTCTTTTTCTTTAAAAGACAAGGCACAAGCTTGGCTTCAAAAACTTTACCAAGAGGAAGATTGAGAATATGGGAGGACATGACCTCCGAATTTCTTACGAAATTCTTCCCACCCGCTAAAACTGCTGAACTTACAAGTAAAATTAATGCTTTTGTCATGAAAGACAAGGAAAGCTTGTTCGAGTTTTGGGTAGTTTCAAGGACCTCCTACTGGATTGTCCTCATCATGGAATCCCAAGAATAGAGCTCCTTGAGATTTACTACACAGGATTGAACGACGAATCACAATTCCGTCTTCAATCACTTTCTGGAGGAACCTATATGGATAAATTAGCTGACGATGCATGGGAGTTCATTGAAAAAAGTGTTGACGCAAGAGATGATTCGGGATAGGCCCGCTATTGTTCGATCTAGACGACGGAAAGCAAAGTAAGACACGGAAATGATCGGAAGCAATCTGCAGCGCCGTTGTTGCAGGAGGAACGACCAGAAACTCGAAGACTAATAGCATAACAACTAGAAACAAGACGATGAAAACTAGAGATAAACCCGAAGCAAATAACTCGAAAACCCTTGATCTCGGAATCAAGAAAAAACCAAATGATGATCCGAACCTAGCACTTTACAACTCTGCACAAGCAGCCAATGAAGTGCCACAAGCATGAAGAGGATGCTTATGGAATCTTGAGAGCACCAACAACCCGAAGGAGATTGACACACGCAAAACAACTAAGCCAAACTGATCACAACAATCTTTAACCAAAATTCACCTTTGATTGAAGATAAAATTCTGAAATACGTATTTTCACAACCAACTGCCAACCCCCCCAAAATGGAAACTTAAAAGCTCTTAAATAGGTTCAGCTAAAGACTAAAACAAACAATTAATAATCTGAAAATTAGGCCCAATGGGCTATAAAACAACAAATAACAAAGCAAGCCTTAGAAAGTCATATTCTTCAAAGAGAGGCACGGACGTTGTCGCTTGCCAACAGCGCCGGGCGCAAAGAAGGAAGCGGCGTCGGCCTGGTCATGTGCTGCAACGTCGGGCTGGCCATGTTTGTGGCGTCGTCGGTTCCTTTCGTTCCTAAGAGTCCTCTTTCAATGTGAGCACTTGTTGCAAACAAGATCAACATGCTCTCCGTATCCAACTCAATCTTCCGGGACCTTGTGACTGTTCCCTCATACTCCGGAAGTGCTAGCTCGGATTCGTCCATGGGCGGGTACGGGCTGAGGTCCCGAACATTGAATGTTGGACTGACTCCGAAGTCTTCAGGGAGATCCGACACATAGGCGTTGTCTCCGGCCTTATGAAGCACCTTGAAAGGCCCGGATCCTCGAGGAGATAGCTTGGACTTTCGCAGCTCTTGGAAACGCTCCTTCCTTAGGTGAAGCCATACGAGATGGCCGGGCTCGAACAACACCTTCTTGCGACCCTTGTTGGCTCGAGCTGCATTGCGGCGTACCTTCTCCTCCAGCTGCAGCCGTGTTTGCTCATGTAAACCCCTAATGTACTCCACCTGTTTACCTGCATTGAAATGTACTCGCTCCTTTGAAGGTAACGGTATAAGATCAAAAGGGGTTAGGGGGTGTAAACCATACATACATTAAAAGGGGTCATGTTGGTGGAGGAGTGGATGGTCCGGTTATATGCAAACTCAACATGTGGCAAAACATCCTCCCACTCCTTCAAATTCTTTTTAATAACAGCCCTAACAAGTGTTCCTAAAGTCCTATTAGTAACTTCTGTTTGGGGGTGGCTAGCGGTAGAGAACAACATCTTAGTACCTAGCTTGCCCCACAAAGTTTTCAAAAATTAATTAAGGAACTTCACATCCCGATCACTAATAATGGTCCTAGGAACCCCATGTAACCTAACTACTTCTCTAAAGAAGAGGTTTGCAACATTAGAGGTATCATCTATTTTGTGACAAGCAATGAAATGTGCCATCTTAGAGAACCTATCAACCACAACAAAAATAGAGAATCTCCCCCTCTTAGTCCTAGGTAACCTCACAATAAAGTTCAATGCATTCCATCCATCAACTTTTCACTAAAGAAGACGATGGGCTTTCCCTCTTGCATAAGCACTCCTCCAATGACGATTCCTGAAGCGTCACACTCCACCTTGAATGGCCTAGTGAAATCCGGGAGAACTAGCAAAGGGGCATTAGTTAGCATCCATTTGAGCTTGTCGAAAGCTCTCTCTTGGGCCTCTCCCCACACAAACGGCGTGTTTTTCTTGGTGATCTCTGTTAGAGGGGCTGCTATGGTGCTGAATCTCTCACAAAACGCCTATAGAAGCTAGCCAAACCATGGAAGCTACGCATATCACCAATAGACTTTGGGGCTGGCCATTCGCGGATCGCTCTAACCTTCTCCTCATCTACTCGCAGCCCTTGAGCACACACTACAAAGCCAAGAAACAAACTTCATTGGAGTAGAAATCACATTTCTTAAGAATAGCATACAAATGTTCAAGTCTAAGAGTAGAAACAACCTAACGTAGATGATCTGCATGCTCCTCCGCTGACTTGCTATAGATGAGTATATCGTCGAAGTAGACAATGAAGAACTTCGCTATGAACTTCCTCAATACATGATTCAAGAGGCGCATGAAAGTGCTCGGGGCATTAGTCAATCCGAATGGCATTACAAATAACTCATAAGCCCAAACTTGGTTTTAAATGCCGTCTTCCATTCGTCCCCTTCCTTCATTCGAATCTGATGATAGCCACTTCGAAGATCGATCTTGGAAATGGTAGTGGCGGCATGTAGCTCATTGAGCATGTCATCAAGGTGCGGGATTGGATGACGGTACTTGAAAGTGATGTTGTTGATGGCTCTACGATACTTGATATTTGATGCTCAATACCCCACAATGGTGGTAATCCGTGAGGTATTTCTTCGGGGAACACATATGTGAATTCATCCAAGATAGCCAGAATAATAGGAGGTAAATCAACTAGGGCCTCGTTACTTACCAAATTCAGCCCTTTGCATAATCCCATAAGAGTGACGTCGGGAGGAATGTACCCGTCCACAAACTCCACCTTGGTTGCAAGCATAGTCCTTGGGGTGGGTTTGGCCACTACTGCAAGCGTCGTGTGTGTTGTGGGTGCCGCTTTGGCGTCGCCTCCCTTGGACAAGCTGGCCGATGCCTCCGGTTGGCCGCTGCTGCTAGCTGGGCCGCCATCACTTGCTTTCTTCTCAAAGGCTTCTGCAATCTGCATATGAGTCATAGGCTTGAGAGAAACAAGTTTATCTTTAAAAGTAAAAGAATACTTGTTAGTAAAACCTTCATGTAGCACTTTCCTATCATATTACCAAGGACAACCTAATAAAAGATGACAAGCTTGTATAGGAACCACATCACCTAAAATAGTGTCTTCATAATGTCCTAAGGTGATGTTTACTTTAGCCTGCTTGTTCACTTTTAGCTCACCACAATTGTTCATCCAATACATCTTATATGGTCTAGGGTTATAGAATGTAGGCAATTGCAATTTAGAAATCATTTCTGTACTAGCTATGTTGCAACAACTACCACCATCAATAATCACATTACAAATCTTCCCTTTAACTAAGCATCTTGTATGAAACAAATTTTCTCGTTGGTTATTCTAACAAGGGGTAGGTTTTAAATGCAAAGTTCTTCTAGCTATCATGGTTTCACCATGCTCAAACCCTATACTATCATCGTCATCATCATCATCATCATCATCATCATCATCATCATCATCATCATCATCATCATCATCATCATCATCATCATCATCATCATCATCATCATCATCATCATCAGGATTATCAACAAAATTTTCATATACATTATCCTCATTGTCGGATTCCGACTCATACTGTCCTAGGTGATTGATTAAAAGGGTTCTTTTATTAGGGCATTCTCTCATCATGTGTCCCCTACCTTGACATTGAAAACAGATCACATCTCCAGCTCTAGAAGCAGGATTAGAAGCAAGGGGGTTAGAGATACTTAGCTTGGATCCTGAAGGAACAACCAGATTCGCCTTGGGAGGGAACGGAGTGGTGCCCGGTACAACGCCGCACCTTGCAGCTGCGGATGACCCTTGCGCTGCAGCAGTCGTCTCCCTTGCAGCGGTGAATCCTTTCCGTAGGCCGGGTTTCTCCACTTGTTGGCTACGTTAGAAGAATTGTAACCCGCTCCTTGGTACCTCTATCATATTGCCACAAGGAAACAAGTCCAATTCGTTAACTAAAGAAGGGGTTAAGACTCGGAGATACCTTTCCATTGTAACTTCTTCATCCTCAGTCACATTGGCTCGGGCCATTGCAACTTGCATTGCGTTGAAGGTCTCCTCAGTGCTCAAGTTACCTTGTCTCAAGTTTTAAAGCCTTTGTCGGAGCTCTCTATGGTAGTGGTGGGGAATGAACCTAGCTCGCACCAAATAAGAGCAAATTCATGGAATTCAAGGGCATCTAGTTCGACCTTCTTATGCTCGGGGAAGTTATGGCATGACCAAATCTGCTCAATCTTTGTCTCCCCCTTCATGTAAGCATCGGGTCACATTTTCCATCTAAGACGGGGATTTTCACCTTGATTTTGCCAATCCCGTCTTATTCCGGCTCCCGGTAACGCCTTTAGTAACCTTGATGAGGGAGCATCACCAACAACCTCTACTAGTCCTACAATGCAAGGGCCAATCACTAGATCAAGGGCAAGAGCAATTCAAAAGGAGGTGTCCTTAGCTCCTAAGGAGACCATTGATGATCCATTGCTAACTGAGGCTTCCTTAGTCACGTTAATGACGATTCCCGACGACTTGGAGGTGGAAGGGAGACCATGCACACGTGATTTGGAGCCATGCAAGAGCAAAGAAGAGACACTTGTTCCGGAATTGCAAGAAATGGAAGATTGAGGCTTTTGGAGCTTCTTTTGTATTTTATATCATCTTTTGGTGTAAAATGAAAGACTTTTTATAACCTTTAGGTTCAAAACATTTTAAGGGTTATTTTCATTTGTTTTAGTTGTTTTATTTGTTTTATTGTATTTTTGACAAATGTTATTCCTTTTTTTTAGATAGGAGGCTTTCTAGGCATATAAAAAGCCTCCCTTAGCTTCTTTCCTGAATAGATAGATTTTAGCCAATTGATAAACCGTCTCTTTGCGAGCTTTTGTTTCCATTCAGAAAATTCAATCAATAAAGTGAGTCATTGATTGAATTGTTGTGAATCTCTGCTAGATTGTTCTTGTGTGTGCTAATCTCTTTAGAGATTGGTGCTACTAGTCAATACTAGTCCCTCCTTGTAAGTTTTCATTGAAGGCTTGTGTAAGGTTATAGAAGAAAGGGTTGAAGGCATCATCTTGCTTGGGTTTTGATCAATCTGATCAAGGTTCTTGTAAGGGAGTCTTTTGGTTCTTTTGGATCTACTTCTACCAAACATTCCACATTCCATTTCATTCTCTTTCTTCTCATTTGTCCAACGTCATTTCTAGTTCTAAACAATCTGATTTTGCGTGCCATTTGTCAAGAAAAACGTCCATTTGCGGCCCCAACCCGCATCAAAGTGGTATCAGAGCTAGCTGATTGCGAGTCTGGAATCAACCATCACCATTGACGGTTTGAGTATCTTCTTTGAGTCTTTTTCTTTGTTTGAGTCAATTGCTTCATTTTAAGAGTCTATTTGAGTCTAATTTGCTTTGTTTCTTGTGTTTATTGGAGAAGAGAGAAACCCAAGCCAAAACCGCCATTTTCCAGCCATTCTACATCACTTTCATCGGCCGTTCTTCATAAAAAACGTCCAGCTCTTTTTTTCTCTTGCCAATCACGTCCCAACACAATTTTAGAAGCAAAAGGGAATCACTCTTCCAAAGACAAATCAGACGTTGCAAAATAGAAGAGAGAGGCCACTAAAAGCTCCTAAATTGTAGCAACAACCAAGAGACTACTTCTAGTTAGTTATCTCTTTTTTCTTTTCAATTTTATTTTCATTCCTCTCTCCTATTTTATTCCAAAAAGAACGTCAGCCAAGGTCCTACATTTAAAAAAAAAGAAGAAGAAGAACATTTTATCAAATCATTTCACCCTTCCAATCCATCATACATATCATATCATATTCTATACCAACCTAAGTTGTGTAGAAGCTAGAAAAACAAGTGTTTTTGCAATCTGATTGTGAAAGGATCATTGAGACTACAAACAAGAGTTACCTACCTCATTTCTTATCCATCACCATTACCTAAAACCAACGCTTAACAACCGGCCATATCTCTCTCCATTGCATAAGGACAAGGTAAGTGAAGCTCTCTTCTTAGTCTCTTGTGTGTATATCTTTCTTGTTTCATTCTAATTCTATCATATCTTAAGTTTACCATCTTTGAGAGTCCATAACAGCCTCTTGCATCTTTCTTTGAGTCACGAGTCTTATCTCCATCTCTTAGTGTCTATCATAATGTTTTTCTGTTGTAAACCTTCAAGAAGCCGTGTATCACCCTTATTCAAGTCAATGAGTGTGCTAGTTGAGCTAAGGCATTGATATTAGAAGGAGTTTTAATCCATCCAAGTCAATTGCATCAAATAGCTTGTGATCAACACAAATTGAGTGTGAGAGTGAGAGTAAACACTTGTTAGAATTTTCTGTTTTATCCAATTCAACTAGTTTGCTTGTTTTGTGTGTTTTTTTTGATCATGTCTAGGTCTAATAGTCCAAGCAAGTCCCAATGTAGTGAGCCAATGCACCAGGAGACATTTGTTATGTTGAAGCAACTAATGGATTCGGTGGCAAGATTGACCCACCGGATTGGCACGTTGGAGCCTCGACCAGCACCCACGGCCACGCCACAGCCGAGGTCCACTTTCGAGCTAGGAGGCACATCTAGAGATGCACCTAGAGAAACAACCCTTGAATCACCCCAAAGAACCCCTCAAGGGCAAGGTATGAGACATGCTAACACTCTTCCTAGAACACCTAAAGTGCAAGGTTTTGTGGATGATTTTCAGGAGCCACAAGAGGATGTTGAGGAAGAAGGTGTGTGGAGAGAGTTCCCTAGGCGTCACCCACAGCCAAGGAGAGGACGAGAATATGATCCATTTAGGCCTTATCAAGAGCTAGATGGAATAGGGATAGTGAAGGTCAAGATTCCCCGCTTTGAAGGTAAGTGTGACTCGGATGCTTACATGGATTGGGAGACTAAATTGGAGCAAATTTGGTCTTGCCATCACTTTGGAGAGCAAAGGAAGGTCCAGCTTGCATCATTGGAGTTCCAAGGCTATGCACTAGTATGGTGGGATCATCTTGTCAAGGAAAGGAGAAGAACCTTGGATCCAACCATCATTACATGGGAACAAATGAAGACCTTGATGAGAGCTCGTTTTGTACCTCAACATTATGCTAGGGAGCTGAGGCAAAGGTTGGAGAACCTTAGACAAGAAGCCATGAGTGCCGAAGAGGTCTACACCTCTATGCAAATGGCAATGGTGAAAGCTAATGTGGTTGAAGATGAGGAGTCTACAATGGCTAGGTATCTACGCATTTTAAACTCATCTTTGGCTAATGAAATTGATTTGTACCCTTATAGTACCATGGTTGAGCTGCTGCATTTGGCAATCAAAGTAGAGAAGAAGACAAAGGTTAGGAACCAAGGTGCCAGGACAAGCTCATGGAAAGCACAAAACAGCCGGTCCTAACGGTCCTACAACCGTGAGCCTACATCCACTAAGGAGGATCGAAAAGCATCAACCATGGACCAAGGAGCACAAAGAAGGATCTCAACACCTCATTCATCTTCTAGACCCTTAAATGAGCCTTCAAGTGGTCCTAAAGGGAGTACCTCTGACTCTACTCTTCGTTCTAGAGATATTGTGTGTTTTAAATGTCAAGGTAGAGGCCATTATATGAGGGATTGTCCTAATAAGAAAATTCTGATTTTAAATCAATTTGGACAATATGAGAGTGAGGATGAGCATGAAAATGATGATAACACCAACCTTAATGGATTGCATGAAATTGGTAGTGATAGTGATGAGCGCATTGAATATGAGCATGAAAAATCATTAATAGCTAGAAGAAATTTGCATGCTAAGCTAGCTCCGTGTGAGGATAATCAAAGAGAGAACCTTTTTCATACTAGATGTCTAATTAAAGGGAAGGTGTGTAATATGATCATAGATGGAGGTAGTTGTTGCAATATAGCTAGCACTGATTTGATTAATAAGTTGCAAATTAACACATTTTATCACCCTAGGCCTTACAAATTGCATTGAATGAATGATTGTGGAGAATTAAAAGTAAATAGGCAAGCTAGAGTTACTATCACTTTAGTTATCTACGAGGACACCATTACTTGTGATGTAGTTCCCATGCAAACTTGTAATATTCTTTTGGGACTTCCATGGCAATTTGATAGGAGAGTTAAGCATGATGGTTTTACTAATAGGCATACCTTTGAATTTAATGGTCAAACACTAACTCTTAAGCCTATGACACCATTGCAGATTGCTAAATTTTATGAGAAGAAGAAGGAGTTGAGTATGGAGCAAAATGAAGGGAAAAAGAGAGGGGATAGCTCACGGCCTAAATCAGAACCCACGGCCAAGACTGTGAGCACAAGAGGTCAAGAGGTGGGTGAAGAGAAGATCAAGGCAATCCAGGAATGGTCTACTCCCACAACCATCGGTCAAGTGAGGAGTTTCCACGGCCTAGCAACCTTCTATAGACGTTTTGTGCGAGATTTCAGCACCATAGCAACCCCATTCACGTCCTTGACAAAGAAGAAGGTGCCATTTGTGTGGGGAGATACTCAAGAGAAGGCGTTTAAGGAGTTGAAGTGGCGGCTGTCCCATGCACATGTCCTAGCTCTTCCAGACTTCACCAAACCTTTTTGAGGTCGAGTGTGATGCTTCGGGTATTGGCATTGGAGGAGTACTCATGCAAGAGGGTAAGCTACTAGCATATTATAGTGAGAAATTAAAGGGAGCATGTTTAAACTACTCGACGTATAATAAAGAACTTTATGCATTGTTTAGAGTATTAAAAACATGGCAACATTATTTATAGCCTAGTGAATTTGTCCTACGTACCGATCATGAGTCCTTAAGACATTTTAGGATTCAAGATAAGTTAGATAGGAGACATGGTAGATGGATGGAGTTTTAGAAACTTTTCCTTATATCATAAAGTATAAAAAGGGCAAGGATAATGTTGTAGCGGATGCTCTCTCTAGGAGACACTCTTTAATCACAACTGTGGATTCTAAGGTCTTAGGTTTCTATTATATTAAGGATCTATATGTTGATGATTCTGATTTTGGAGGCATATTTAAGCAATGTGCATCTAGAGGAGCCTTTGATAAGTATTACTTGTTTGAGGGTTTTCTATTTAGAGTCGATAAAGTGTGCATTCCTAAGTGTTCCCTTAGGCTATTACTTGTTGAGGAAGCCCATATGGGAGGCTTAATGGGGCATTTTGGGAGAGATAAGACTTATCATATGCTACATTCACATTTTTATTGGCCCCATATGCTTAGAGATGTAGAGAACTTGCTTAAGAGATGTATTGTGTGTTTAAAGGCTAAGGCTAGATTGAAACCTCATGGATTGTATACCCCCTTACCCACGCCTAAGTCACCTTGGGAGGATATTAGTATGGACTTCATTGTTGGGTTACCTAGGTCTAAGAAAGGGAGAGATTCAATTTTTGTGGTGGTAGATCGATTTTCTAAAATGGCCCATTTTATTGCTTGTCATAAGACTGATGATGCTTATAATGTAGCTAACTTGTTCTTTAGGGAAATTGTTAGATTACATGGAGTGCCTAGGAGTATAGTTGGTGATAGGGATGTTAAGTTTCTTAGTTTCTTTTGGAAGACTCTTTGGGGCAAACTAGGGACGAAGTTGCTGTTTTTGACTTCTAGTCATCCTCAAATGGATGGTCAAACCGAAGTAACTAATAGGATATTAACAACCATTTTGAGGGCTGTTTTAAAAGATAATTTGAAAGCTTGGGAAGATGTCTTGCCTCATTTAGAATTTGCATATAATCGTACATTACATTCTTCTACTAATCTAACTCCTTTTGAGTGGGTCTATGGGTTGAATCCTTTGACCCCTTTTGATCTTATATCGTTGCCATAGCGGAGCGAGTAGATTTTAATGCATAAAAACAGGTGGAGATCATCAAGGAACTGCATGAAAGGACACGCAAAAGGCTAGAGGAGAAGGGGAGGTAAGTGGCGGCCAAGGCTAATAGGAACCGCAAGCAAGTGCTGTTCGAACCGCGAGACCTCGTGTGGCTGCATTTAAGGAAGAATAGGTTCCCGGAAAGGCGCAAGTCCAAGCTATCACCTAGGGGAGACGGACCATTCAAAGTACTACGTAAGGTTGGCAACAATGCTTATGTACTAGAGCTTCCGGAGGACTATGGAGTGAGCCCTACTTTCAACGTAGGAGATCTAAGTCTCTTTGAGTCAAGCGATGTGGACGGTGATGATTCGAGGACGAATCCTTCCCAAGAAGGGGAGTATGATGAGGGAGCATCACCAACAACCCCTACTAGTCCTACAATGCAACGGCCAATCACTAGATCAAGGGCAAGAGCAATTCAAGAGGAGGTGTCCAACTTGTTGGTGTCCTTAGCTCCTAAGGAGACCATTGATGATCCATTGCTAACTGAGGCTTCCTTAGTCACGTTAATGACGATTTCCGACGACTTGGACGTGGAAGGGAGACCATGCACACGTAATTTGGAGCCATGCAAGAGCAAAGAAGAGACACTTGTTCCGGAATTGCAAGAAATGGAAGATTGAGGCTTTTGGAGCTTCTTCTGTATTTTATATCATCTTTTGGTATAAAATGAAAGACTTTTTATAACCTTTAGGTTCAAAACATTTTAAGGGTTATTTTTAATTGTTTTAGATGTTTTATTTGTTTTATTGTCTTTTTGACAAATGTTATTCATTTTTTTAGATAGGAGGCTTTCTAGGCATATAAAAAGCCTCCCTTAGCTTCTTTCCTGAATAGATAGATTTTAGCCAATTGATAAACCGTCTCTTTGAGAGATTTTGTTTCCATTCAGAAAATTCAATCAATAAAGTGAGTCATTGATTAAATTGTTGTGAATCCCTGCTAGATTGTTCTTGTGTGTGTTAAGATCTTTAGAGATTGGTGCTACTAGTCAATACTAGTCCCTCCTTGTGCTTGTCTCCATTGAAGGCTTGTGTAAGGTTATAGAAGAAAGGGTTGAAGGCATCATCTTGCTTGGGTTTTGATCAATCTGATTAAGGTTCTTGTAAGGGAATCTTTTTGTTCTTTTGGATCTACTTCTACCAAACATTCCACGTTCCATTTCATTCTCTTTCTTCCCTTTTGTCCAACGTCATTTCTGGTTCTAAACAATTCTTGATTTTGCGTGCCATTTGTCAAGGAAAATGTCCATTGTTGGTCTTCAAGGATTCCCAATCTAGATCTAGTCATTTGCAGCCCCAACCCGCATCAAACCTTGTTGTGCTGGAGCCCATGCCTCTTCCGTCATCGACACCTCCTCTTCTTCATTGAACCTGTCTACATTAATAGAAGGAACAACATTTCTATGCAAAGGAGAGTTAGGATTGGGCTCACAGCCATATCGTTGGCCCGGTTGGGCTAGTGGAGCTGGCGAAACAGGCCCTCGGACATGAGCAGCCGTGGCGGCCTCAAAAGCAGCCCATTGATCGGGCAAAGGCCCCCGTTGTCGTTGATGTTGCAACAATTGGCTACCGTGCTCGAAGACTGACGCCAAAGGTTGACGAGCCTCCATGGTAACCATGCATGCGGTCAAGGCAGCAATACTATCCGACATTCGCTTCAATAAGCTGTAAGTGGCCGGGTCCATCGGCTCAGGGCTCTTTGTGCCCTCGCTGCTGTGTGAGCTAGCCATAATCAACAACACAAGATCGAACATGTAAAGACGTTAAGGTTAGTTAAAACTAAAAACGCCTCACAAGTGTCTCACTCCTTTTTCCACTCAACTAGGACCACCGACCAACAATTAAACCGGAACTAGGACGTAAACGAAGGACAACCAAGTGAAGGAAAACTCGAGACAACTTAAGAGGAATCAAGATGGAAGCATTACAAGAAAAGTGAGCAACATTAAAGTGTAGAAGCGGTTCTAATGAAGCCATGACCAAACGACGACGAGACCAATGAAGATAACGAACTTAAGTTCTTCAAGAAGATGTGTGGACAACTAAGGATGCGAATTGAGGAGGAGAGGGAAACATTCTAACAAGGTTAAAGATGGTATTCCATTAAGATGTGTGGTTTTCTTTAGGTGCTCCTAAGCATTGGAGTCAAGACGAGAAGAGTGATCGAACCATTTGCTAAAGATTTAAGACACCGTAAGTTAAGTTTACGAGGTACCAATGAGAAGTGTCAACATTACGAGACTTATGAGGAGAAGGCGTGGTGGAGTTTCACATGGTAAAATTCCCCTAGAAGAGTTGACCAGTTTTTCCTTATAATGATAAGGAGAAGAAACACCAAGAAGGAGGAAATGTGTATAAATGATGATTCCAAGAAGATGAAAGACGAAACCTGGGAGCTTTGATCGAGAGACTTAAGATATCAACCATGAGGAACGCGAATGGATACTAGCTAGTGCTATAATATTTGGGAGGGTGCACTTGAAAGACATCAAGGAAGAATAGTTAAGACTATGAAAGGGAGTTATATCAAACAACAAGGCAAAGAAGATATAGTTATCTTAGAGAAGTGGAAGGAAGCGTGGAACGTAGAAAGAGTTAAGGAAGGGTGTGAATAGTGAAATGAGCAAGTGAAGTCTAAGACAGAGTACAGTGAGAGGGTAGCCATCAAGAGTATGGTAACATGGAGGATAAGAAGATGGTATCAAGGATCGGTAACAAGAGCTTGGAGAAGTTCGGTTCTAAGTTAATTGGTGACAGCCAAGAACGCACGTGTCCAGGTTGGCTATTGATGAGCGTAGATGAGAAGAGTAGGCAAGACAATGGCATGAAGGATCGGTAACAAGACCTTGGAAAATTTCGGGTGGCTCGGTGTAAGTAGTGAGGAAGTATGTCAACTAAGTACAATTGTCTTAATCAAGTAATATTGCATGGGATCAAAGAAAGTGAATGTAACAGACCACCTAGGGAGGGATTGTAATGACCCTTTGCGACCTTCTTAGGTCATGAGAACGACATATGGGAGAACGACCCGGGTTAGAAGTGATGCGGAACCGAAGACGAAGAAGCTGATTGATGCTGATTTTAGATATCATTAGTTGTCTAATTGTATTTTTTTTAATTAGGATTAAGTGTGTTTATTTGGGGCCGGTTCACTTGCATTTTAAGAACCGGTTCAATGCTTTATTTCCTTAGTTATTTTTAGTTTTATTAATTATTGGTTTAGTTTTATTTTAGTTTTAGCATTTGCCTATTTAAGGGAACTTCTCCCTCATTGTAAGACACGTTTGATGCATTGGATAAGCAGCCCTTGTGGTGTCCTTGATTGAACGTCTTTCCCTCTCGCTCTCCAATGGAGATTGGAGCCCGAGTTGAATGGTTCTTGTGAGATGGGTCTAGATTACTCGATGAGCGGGTTTTTCACATCATTTGCAATTGTGTTTTGGTTCTTTAGCCATGGTATTTTGCATTGTTTGGGTTGGGTTCCTCATAATCTGTCCATCGCCTTATAGACGAGAGGGTTGTGTCGTTCTTGGATTCGGTTCTTGATCGATCTAGTCCATGGGTTGTACCCGTTTGTGGTATTGGCTCTTGGCTGGTTGTATCAATGGGTTGGTTCAAGGCAGCATAGTTTACTCGCGTCCTATCTTTCCCTTTCGTTCTTTCTATTCCGCAACAGGTTGTTCGTCTAGGTCCAGTCTTCGTGGCTAATCCCCGTATCAATTGGTATCAGAGCTAGTTGACGTTCAACCTACAAAAAGAGTCGGTAAATCATTCAAAAACCAAAAGTGTCTCGTTTTCTTGTTTGAGTCTTGCATTGTTCGAGTCTATTTCCGTTTCCATTTCTATTCTAAGTTTTGTTTGAGTCTTGCGAGTTTGTGCTTTTGTTTGCAAATTTTGGACGCCGGAACACCATCAAACCACCACGCGTACACCACCAACCTTTGTGCCTACACGTCCAAACATCCAAACAAGCCCTAAACATTCAAAAAAAAAAAAAAAGAGGGGCTGAATTTCGTCCAGCCTATTCATCACAACAACCCCACGTTTCCCCTACCCTCTTTCATCCACAAAATCATCCTTTCTGAATTCCTCTCTCTTAGTTGGCTATTTACTTGGTCAAACTCTATCTTCTTGCAACTAATTAGGATTTTCTTAGCATTTTGTTTTAATTTTTCTTTAATTCCAAAAGTAAGTTTCGAATTAGCTGGTTGTGTTTATTAGTTGCCTATTCTCTTCAAGTGCCCTAGCACTCGGCACCTCACCTTTTCTACAGCCTTCAACCACAGCCCTTGCAAGACGAAGACATCGGCCTCCCATGGACACTTCATCAACCGATCGTGTTCCAGCCCGCAGAGGACGCCCACGCTCTAAGGCAAACCGCAAGCCACCACCATCACGCCTTGATGTTGAGACCGATCGCCAAGCTCGGAAGAGGTCCAGTCATGCGGCCGGAACATGGTTTTGGGCCAAGATACCGCAGCGAGGCCGCCCTCGACTTGACGCGAACCCAAATGGTCTAGGGCCTTTTCGGGTCCTTGCCCGTGGGTTGGGTTATGTGCACATTCTTAACTGGCCGGATGATATGGGTGATGTTGGTCGTGTCATTGCGTCGGAGTACCTCTACTCCGTATTGCCTCCATCAGAATTACCACAAGCTTCGGGGACGAAGCTTTTCCAAGAAGGAGAGAATGATGCGGAACCGAAGACGAAGAAGCTGATTGATGTTGATTTTAGATATCATTAGTTGTCTAATTGTATTTGTTTTAGTTAGGATTAAGTGTGTTTATTTGGGGCCGGTTCACTTGCATTTTAAGAACCGGTTCAATGCTTTATTTCCTTAGTTATTTTTAGTTTTATTAATTATTGGTTTAGTTTTATTTTAGTTTTAGCATTTGCCTATTTAAGGGAACTTCTGCCTCATTGTAAGACACGTTTGATGCAATGGATAAGCAGCCCTTGTGGTGTCCTTGATTGAACGTCTTTCCCTCTCACCCTCCAATGGAGATTGGAGCCCGAGTTGTATGGTTCTTGTGAGATGGGTCTAGATTACTCGATGAGCGGGTGTTTCACATCATTTGCAATTGTGTTTTCGTTCTTTAGCCATGGTGCTTTGCATTGTTTGGGTTGGGTTCCTCATAATCTGTCTATCGCCTTATAGACGAGAGGGTTGTGTCGTTCTTGGATTCGGTTCTTGATCGATCTAGTCCATGGGTTGTACCCGTTTGTGGTATTGGCTCTTGGCTGGTTGTATCAATGGGTTGGTTCAAGGCAGCATAGTTTTCTCGCCTCCTATCTTTCCCTTTCGTTCTTTCTATTCAGCAACAGGTTGTTCGTCTAGGTCCGTTCTTCGCGGCTACTCCTCATATCAAGAAGTTTTAAGTTTTGATCATGGTAAAGGGAACTAGTAGATCAAGAGGAAGGTAAGGTTTTCATTGCTTGTGGTGCGTAGACGGGAGTATAGTAAGATGGTGCATAATATGTTCGTTCTAATAAAATGGATGGTATGTCTTTGCGAGCAAAAGTTGATTCAGATGTTTTAGACTCACACAGAAGAGCCATGGTAGCTATGGCGGGAGGACTTAGATTAGGGAAACACTGCAAGCTTAGAATATATGATGTAAATGCTTGGGAAGTAATGAGTGGATATTTCAGTGCTTGTGATTGGAGAGATTGGCCTAGCGTTCTCCATGGAGTATACTAGTACGGTTGTGAAGATTGTTCATGGAATATCAAGATATGCTTAAGGTGACCAACAAGAGTAAGAGAAGACCGAAGTTTTGAAGTTTGTTGTCTACATGAGATGTGCGAGAAGTATATGAAAAGCTTGAGATTAAGAGTCTTTGTTGTTGGATTGACGTTGCAAAAAGGGAATGAAGTGAGTTCTACACCTACTTGAAAAAAGGATGTTTATAGTGCAAGCTTACATAGAATGCAAGGAGTGTTTCCCTTATATTGTGCGATATAGTGGAAAGCGAAGAAGATAAGGTCAATTATTTTAAAGCACGGTTAAGTCCTGTAGTTTGGATCATCTAAGCTAACTCCATCTTCACCACCTCAAGGGACTCTAACAAGAGTGCAAGCTAAACGTCAAGCTGAGATGGATGCTCGTTTCCTAAACATGGTCCATGAAGCTCAACCAAGCCCACCTTCATCAAGTCTAAGGACCATCTTGTGGTCAACCACGAACACATCCCAACCAATATGATTAATGGAGCTTAAATTGTATTTCTAGTTGCTGGGCAGGTTTTGGGACGCATTTCAAAGGACATACGGAGGCCTTGCAATCAGATACAAGGGATTTCACGTGTGTGAATGTGCATGGCTGGAACATTCATTTAAGTATGTGGACGTGAGAGGCTGAATAGGAGCGTTTAATTAGGCCCAATTGTGTTCTATGTTGCTGGGCTTTATTTAACTCTCTCTCAATGTAATTATTGTAATTAGTTTCTTTAACTGTTTTAGAAGAAAAGGTCTAGGATGTATATAAAGCCTTTTCTCTCTTCTTTTGTAGTTAGACAAGTTTTATACAAGTTTTGTTGAGAGCATTTCAGAATTGAATCCAAGAGAATTCAATCATTCTTGTCTCGTGAGTTTGTGTGTGTGATCTAGCTTTCTCGTTCTTGTGTATGTCAATCTCCTTCGGGATTGGTGTTGCAAGTCGAACAAGGCATCCTCTTCGTTCTCTCAATTCTCATATCGATTGTGTGGATTTGTAAGAAGCGGGGTCAAATCGTCACTGGTTTGGTTCTTGGATCTCGAATCCAAGGGTTCTATCATTGTTCCTTTCGGTTCTTCTTGTCCCTTTTTGTTTTCTCGTTTTCATTGATGTCCATGTTTGTTAATCTCGTGTGTTTCTTCATTCTTCAGAATGGGTTATTTGTCTAGATCCGTTCTTCGCGACTAATCCCTGTATCAATTGGTATTAGAGTATAGTTGACGTCCAACCACCAAAAAGAGTCGGTAAATCAATCATAAAATCACAAAAAAGAGTCTGTTTTGATCATTGCAATTGATCATTGTCTTTTCTTTGAGTCTATTTCCGTTTCTCTCTTCTACTCTAAGCTTTGTTTGAGTCTAACGAGTTTGTTCCTTGTTTGCGAGTTCTGGACACCAGAAACAACCATAGCACCAACACCAACCACCACCACACCACCATTTTTTCCTCAGCCACATTTGCCTCACTTGAACCAGTTGAACAAAAACCAAACGTGGCTGTTTCTTTTCCTGCGTCCAGTACACGCAGAATTGAAGTTGAAGTAGATTGTTTTCCTACATCCAATACACGCCGAAATTGGAGTTGATTCAACGTGTTTCCTACAAATCCGGCGTAGAGCTTGAAGCAGTTCTTTTCCTCCTACAGATCTTGCATGTTGAATTAGTTGCAACAATCTAGGAGCAGAGATATGATCTTATCCTGAAGATTTGCAGCAACTAGGCCCACGTTTATCTACAAACAAGAATTTGTTTTTTATTTCTTTCAAATTTTTGTTTATTCTTCTTTTGTGATTTCCTGAATTATAAATTAAAAAAAAAGAATAGAAAAGAAAAGAAAAAGTGTAAAAAAAAGAAGAAAGAAATCCGAAATCAAAAAAAAAAGAAGAAGAAGAAAAGGAATCCGAATCATTTTCATTTCATTCTAGTCTTGCTATTTTATTTCATTCTTTCTTATTCTTAGTTTGTAATTAGTCTAGTGTTATTACATTCATTTTAGTGTTATTCAGCAACAAAGAGGACTTCAAGAAAGGACTTAAGTCAAGTATCTCGTCTCATTCGAAGGAAGAACCAAGCATCTCGTTGAACCTATCTAGCCACACCTAGCTATTGTCCATTTTCGGCCATCAAACACCATAGCTCAGCCTTCTTTAACCTCAACCTACTGTGTATAGGGTTCACTTCTTGGGTCTTACGAGTAAGTTCTTTCAAAGCTTATCTTGAGTTCTAAATTTTTGAGTCATTTAGTTGCATATAACATTCGTGCAATTTTCCTTTCCGTTTGAGTCTTTTCTTCTATTTTGTTGAGTCAAACACGTTTTTTAGGTGACTGAAATTGAATCTTGTTTCTATCTAAAAGCTTTAGTTTGACTAGGCATCGAACTCATGTGAGGTTTTTGATTAGTACAAGACGAGCCATCAACAAGCTTGTACCATACCACTAGATAGTGAGAGAAACTTATTTTCTGAGTGATACACTTGCGAGGTGTCTTTTTTTATTAAACTAACCTAACGTGTTTGCAGGTGTTGAGTGTTTTGCATCATGTCAGGGACTCCCGCAGGTTCAAAGAGCCCTGAGCCTATCACACCGGAGTTGTTCAGTCTCATCAAGAGCTTGAAAGATAGCATTGATGGGATAACTACAAGGATATCTACCTTGGAGACCTCTAGGTTGACCCCAGATTCTCGACCACTAGAGGTAACTTGGAGATAGGAGACAACTCGAGGGTGCAAAACCAAGGACAAGATCGAGTTCCCCTTCAAAGTCAGCAAGCTGCGTTCCAAGCAACAAGGAATTCGAATGTTCCGTAGCCTTCTAGGCATGGCCATGGTTTAGGCAACATTAATTCCCAACCTGGTTGGGGAAACCTTGCTTTTGAGGAGCATATTTATATCCCTTCTTCTCCAATTATTAATGATAATATTCCTAACTATCCTCACCAATTTCAGAATCTAGTTTATGATAATATGCCTAACTATCCTCACCAATTTCAAAATCCAGTTTATGACCAGGAAGAGGAGAACGATAGGAAGAATGAGGAATGGAGACTGGAATGGATGCCTAATGGACGGAGGAAGCGAGATCAGCCAAGGAGGCACCAAGAAGGGCGGCGTAATGATGAATGGAGACGTGAGCTCTATGGAGTCTAGCAAAGGAGAGACTGAGAACCGGAACATGAAGGTCTTGGCAAAGTGAAGGTGAAAGTCCATATTTTCGAGGGCAAATGTGATCCTGATGTGTATATGGCATGGGAGGCAAAGATAGAGCAAATATGGTCATGCCATAACTTTCCCGAACACAAAAAGGTACACTACGCAGCCCTTGAATTTATTGAACTATGCTATGATATGGTGGGATGATTTGGTGAAGGAAAGGAGAAGAACTTTGGATGCACCAGTAGCTACTTGGGAGCATATGAAGGCATTGATGAGAGCTCAATTTGTTCCCCAACACTATACAAGGGAATTGAGGCAAATATTTGAGAACTTGAGGCAAGGATCAATGACTGTTGAGAAGACCTATAATGCCATGCAAATGGCCATGGTAAAGGCCAATGTGCGAGGAGATGAAGAATTAACAATGGCTAGGTATCTTCGTATCCTTAATTCAAGTTTTGGTAACGAAGTAGATCTTTTTCCCTATGGCTCTATGACAGAACTACTCCATCTCGCAATCAAAGTTGAAAGGAAGATGAAAGCGAGAAATCAAGGAGGAAAGGCTTCTTATGGTGTCTCCAACTCTTGATAGTTAGGAGAACTTTGAGTGCACAACCTGGCCCTTGTGAGGATAACCAAAGAGAGAACTTGTTTCATACTAGGTGTTTGGTTATGGAAAAGGTGTGTAATATTATCATTGATGGTGGTAGTTGTTGCAACATTGCTAGTACTGAATTTATTTCTAAGTTGCAAATTCGTACATTTTGTCACCCTAGACTATATAAGCTGCATTGGATGAATGATTGTGGTGAATTGAAGGTTAATAGGCAAGCTAAGATCACTTTCACTCTAGGACACTATGAAGATAATGTTTTTTGTGATGTTGTGCCTATGCAAGCTTGCCATATGTTATTAGGCCATCCTTGGCAATATGATAGGAGAGTTATGCATGATGGTTTTGCTAGGTATTCATTTACTTTAATGAAAAAACTATTACTCTAAAACCTATGACTTCGTTGTAGATTGCGGAGGCATTTGAGAAGAAGAAGGTGAGTGAGAAAGAGCAAGGACAAGCAAAGAAGGGGAACAAGTCATCGAGGCACCAAGAACCTGCCATAGACACGTTCCCTAGCCAACAACCTAGTACTCTCTTGGTCACGCTCACAAATCAGACTCCTACGGCCTTGTTAGCTTCTAAACTTGAGTTCCGAAGTGAGTACCTACCCTTAGATTCCATATTGATGAGGTTATGTAAGTAGCTAACCTTAGTGAGTGAAGAAACAAGGCTATCATACCCCCTACCATGACAACCATCCTAGAGGAGTTTAAGGATGTGTTTCCGGAAGAGATACCTAATGGCCTTCCACGTTTGAGAGGCATAGAGCATCAGATTGACTTTGTCCCCGGAGCTACACTTCCTAACAGACCGGCCTATAGGATGAACCCCAAGGAGAGTCAAGAGATCCGAACCCAAGTCCAAGACCTCCTAGAAAAGGGATATGTTAGAGAAAGTCTTAGCCCTTGCGTTGTTCCTGTCCTATTTAGTGCCTAAGAAGGACAACACTTGGAGAATGTGTGTTGATTGTGTAACACCCCGAATCTGCGGGACTCGGGATGCTACGGGTTGGGACTTCACAATGGGTCCTGACCCTTAGCTTGACAACAATTTCACCGGATCTTGAAACAAGGCACAAATAAAGGTCAAAACCGAAATACATTTATATGCAATAAAAAGAAAAACCCGAAAGAATACAACAAAGGACTACAGCCGAAAATACAACCCAAAGACTAAACGCCATACCACATACAATAAATACAATACTCAAACTCGACTCCACCCAAAACCAAATCCTAAACACACAACACTATCAAATCACACAATTCCAGTTTATTATCTTTTTATTATTAAGTCATATCTCGTTCTAATTCAACTTAGCTTTGTGACACGAGACCACCGTGGTCCCGCCTCGGTCCCTACTTACCGGCATGGAACGGTACGGATGCCTCTGACCGTCTAACCAGCACGGGCTAGTCGCCAAGAACCTCCTAGGCTCTCGCAAGAGCTAGGCAGATGATGTCACCGCCCGTTATCATACACTTGGATATAAGGTCGGTGTCCTATTACCGGTTTAGTTGTTATAAACGATAAGGAATAAACACACACCACCAAACACAGATCAATGCTAATACAAGGAATACGAGCTAAGTAAGTCCGGAGACTTACCTCGTCACCACACTCAAAAACAACCCACTCACGATATCAACAACAACCCACTCGCTTCCTTAGGGGAGGAAGCCCATAACCTGCTCACAAAAAGATAACTATATCAACAAAAACCCACTCACGATAGAAGTCTTAGACTTCTATGCAAATGATCAACGCAAGACCATTTGGCTCTCAATTCTAGGACCGCATCCATGAATCCCTCGTGTTCACATCACACTCAACAAAAGCTAGAAGTCCTAAGACTTCTAAACCTTCGGATCTCGCAAGATCATAACTCACAACACCACTAGGATACTCTCTTTCTAGTCCACAACCTCAACAATCATACAACCTAAACCCCTAAATTCTCACAAGCTCAATATACAACTTGAAGCCATAAACAACCTCACAAGATAATATCAACTCCTCAAGCCTTACAACATTTCACAATCCACAAACTCACCTAAGGTCCATAACCACTACTTGGTATTCACTCTAAGTTATGCTAGATAATCCAACCTAGCATGATACTAATACTAAACATAACTAAATCGAGATAAGATCATAAGCTCAAGGAAGAGGGTACTAAGATGACGTCAAAAGACGGAAGGTGAACTTAGACTCGTTAGGCCTTTATCGGGGCGCTTCCGGACCTAAAACCAAAGCTACACAAATTTAACGTATTAGCTAAATTTGAACATAATATATAAGATATATTATTCTAAGGTAACTCATTTTCAAAAGCAAATGCTAAAAACCCGCAATTTTAAACCCTTGAGTCATAATCTCGAAATTAATCCAACGAGGGTATAAAATATAAGGAAAGTCCCATTTTTAAAACAAGAATAAAACTCGCAAAAATGCTTTCCGGGACAAATAGTACCGTTCCAGAAAAAAATGGATCATAATGCGTAATTAAATATTGGGCCAAATTCCATAAATAAACCAACAAGGACACAATACGTAATATACATAAATATAAGATCAACTCGTATAAATAATCCAAGGTTAAAACTCGTAAAAACATTTTTTGGGCAACTACAAATTCTTGAAGAGTGGGTCAAATCTGTAATTACAAAATAAGGGGTTTTCATTTGCAATTACACCTAAACATGGGGGCCCCGAATTGAATTAGGAAAATAGGGTTTACAGAGGTCTAGAGATGGCGGCCGGTGAGCACAGGTGGCGGCGTTGTCCCTGCCCGGAGGCGTTTGAAAGCCGGCGAGGTTGGCAGAGTGCAGGCGGTGGGACCGGTTGCTGCTCCATCAAGGCGGAGGCAAGGGCCAATGCAGGGCGAAGGAGGAGCCCTCCTGCGATGTGCTCCGGTGCGACAGAAGGTGGGAGAAGGAAGGAGGGGAGGCGGCGGCGAGGCAGGGCATCGAGATCCCCTGAGGTGCTCCACGACGGATGTGACACTATAGGCGGCAACGGAGGTGTTCCCGGTGGTGAGAGTGGTGGTGAGTTCTAGAGGATGAGGTGGTGCTCGTGGTTGTCTTGGTGCAGAGGAGGCTGAGGACTACTGTCCTATGGTCCTTGAACTGACGCCGGCGAAGAAGGGTGTTGAAGAGAGGTGTAAGGGGAGAAGAGGGAGATGGAGGTGAGGTTGAAGGTCCAAGGGAGGGATATGAAGAGTTGAAGAACCGAGAGAGAGAGAGAGAGGTGAGGGGATGGAGAGGCATAAAGAGATGAGGGGATAGAGTGACAAGGCCAGGACAACAGAGAAATTGAGGGGTTAACTGCAGAGGTGAGAACGAGGGGGCGCTCACCAGCTAGCCAAGAAAGAAGAAAAAAAGAAAACAAAAGAAAGAAGAATAAATGGAAAAAGAGAATTAATTTAATAAACTCGATCAAAATACATCAGAAAGGAATTTCCGGATCGTAAAGACTTTCTGAACTATTCTGAAAATAATTTACGGAAAATATATGATCAAGTATATACTAATACACTCGTAAAATTTAAATTTACAACTAAAAATACTCGTAAAAATATTTAAACTATTATAATATCGATAGAAGCCGGGAAAATAAATATTGCAAACGCACCAAAAATTTGGGGCGTTACATCAGATCCCCCTAAAAACAAGTTTCGTCCCGAAATTCCCTTGGCATCGAACTTCTCGGTCCCTAAGGCCGAGGTATGAACTCTCAAGCCAAGAAGGCTTAAATCTTCTAATCAATACACACAATCTACTCAAACTACCACTGCAAGATATAACACGTCTCATATCACATTCCCGCACGAGGCACAAACTAGACATAACATCACTCATGCACATAACTCAACCAAGGAAAGAACTAAGTCTAACCCGTCAATTCTATTGATGCTACTAGCTCAGCGTAAAACTCAACTAAAGATACTATCCTCCGTCTTCCAGTTAGCCTCATCAATTCATTGTCTGCCACTAAATCCTCATGATTGACAACATGTCTCGAGTCATGGATGTACTCCCTCGACTGATACACCTAAAACACCGCTGAACACCCTCTACTCTCGGCGGCCACGCCAACCGGTAAGCTACTTTCCCAACTCGCGCTAAGATCGCAAAAAGGTCCGATATATCGGAAATTCAACTTCTTTCTCGGGTCTTTCTCAATACAATATTTCTATTATGTTTCTCTTTTATTGTCTCTGACAAAGAAGATCGGATTTCCAATTTACACCATTGGCTTTGGTTCTTGTCGAACCAAACTTTGATGTTACGTTTCCTCAAGTCTTGTTGCAACTCCCAAGAAATGAAGGAAGTATTATACTTCACACCGCTTCACAAGACACGTATGTTATTACTTCTCCCTTTGAATCAATACTTAACCAAGACCTTGTCTTGGAGAATTGGTTGTAATCTCCAAATCCCTCATACCGTGAGGCAATGTCAAAACAATTGCCCGAAGACTCTCCTCTTAACTCTTATAACTCATCTAAGACTTGTACCGCTCAAAACTTTTGTCTTCCGGAGTAGGTTAGCCGTGGTTTGTTTGGAATGCCTTAATCGCAATATCCAAATCTCGAATTTTCAAATGGTGTTGATACGGGGATTAGCCGCGAAGAACGGATCTAGACGAGCAACCTGTTTTCGGGAATAAAAGCAAACGAAATTCAGCAAATAAAGATGCAAGGAAAACGTGCAAAGCAAAGAGGGAAAACGAAATAGGAAAGAAGAACCGAAAGAAACAAACAATAGAACCCTTGGATTCGATTATCCAAGAACCAAACCGATGACGATTAGACCCTGTTTCTTACAACTTCACACAATCGATCTAGAATTATCGAAGGCACGAAGAGGTTGCTTCAATTCGACTTGTAGCACCAACCCGAAGGAGATTGACACACACAAGAACGAGAAAGCTATGCAAACACCACAATTCTCACAAGACAAGAGGCTGAACTCAAAGGGTTCAATTTGGCACTTAGGCAATGTGTTTAACGTAATCTACCCACAAAATGAAGAGAGAAAGGTTTATATACAACCTAGACCTTCTCTCCTAAAAATAGAAAAGAAATAAATACAATAATTACAAATTAGAGTGTTTTAAATAAAACTATAAAATAGACTAATTCTAGGCTTTATTTAACACTCTCTAACTAGTGTCACGCCAGCCTTGCTCACGCCTCCTTGCTCACGCCTTCATCCATGCACATGCACACGTGAGGCTCTCCTATGCTCCATTCGACTTCTTCTTGGCTGGCCCAATGTGGCTAAGCATCATGACGGGCCTAAGACTCATTGGAGGTGAGCTTGGGTGAGCTTCTTGAACCATGGCAAGAAAGATAGCATCCATCTCCGCTTGGCGTTTGTCTTGAGCTCTTGTTAGGGCTCCTTGTGGTGTTGAAGATGGAGCTAGCTCGGATGACCCTTCATCATTCTCCCCTTCTTTAAAAGAATTCGACCTCGAATTTCCTTGATCATCACTAAGTGGTGGAAAATGGCTTAGATCCCTCACATTGAATGTGGGATCACAAGCATAGTCGTCCGGCAAGTCTAGCACATAGGCATTGTCACCAGCCTTGTGTAGCACCTTGAAAGGCTCGTTTCCTCTTGGAGAGAGCTTGGACTTCCGAAGTTGTTGAAACCTCTCCTTCCTCAAGTGTAGCCATACAAGGTCACCGGCCTCAAATGTAACCTTCTTCCTTCCTTGGTTTGCCTTGGTTGCGTTGTATTTGCCTTTCTCCTCAAGCTTAATCCTTGTCCTCCTATGTAGCTCCTTGATGTGTTCAACATGCGTCTTAGCACTTAAATCCACTCGCTCCTTCTTAGGCAACAATGTCAAATCAAAAGGGGTTAGTGGATTAAAACCATAAACACACTCAAATGGAGAGATGGAAGTAGACGAATGCACAACTCTATTATAGGCAAATTCAACATGTGGCAAGACATCCTCCCATTCCTTAAGATTCTTTTTGATGACAGCCCTTAAAAGTGTGGTTAAAGTCCTATTAGTCACTTCCGTTTGCCCATCAGTTTGGGGGTGGCTTGATGTAGAAAATAACAATTTCGTGTCTAGCTTTCCCCAAAGAGTCTTCCAAAAATAACTTAAGAACTTAACATCCCTATCACTTACTATTGTCCTCGGAATTCCATGTAACCTAACTACTTCCCAAAAGAATAGATTAGCTACATTGGCCGCATCATCAGTTTTGTGACAAGCAATAAAGTGAGCCATTTTTGAGAAACTATCTACAATCACAAAAATCGAGTCCCTACCTCCTTTAGTCCTAGGCAATCCCACAATAAAGTCCATACCAATGTCTTCGCAAGGGGCTGTTGGGATTGGCAAAGGTGTGTACAATCCATGAGGCTTCACTTTAGATTTAGCTCTAAGGCATTCTAAGCATCATATAAGCACATTTTCAACATCCCTAAGCACGTGTGGCCAATAAAAGTGTGATTGCAGCGTAGCATAAGTTTTATCCCTCCCAAAATGACCCATTAAACCTCCTTTATGGGCTTCCTCTACTAGCAACAATCGAAGGGAACACCGAGGTATGCACACCTTATCAATTCGAAACAAAAATCCCTAAAACAAATAGTTTTTATCTAAGGAACCTTTTTGCAAACATAACTTATATGTATCACCAAAATCAATATCAGATTCATAGAGCTCCTTAATGTAAACAAAGCCTAATACCTTAGCATCCAATGTAGTTAACAATGTGTACCTCCTAGAGAGGGCATCCGCCACTACATTGTCTTTTCCCTTTTTATACTTGATAACATAGGGAAAAGTCTCAATAAATTCCATCCACCTACCATGCCTCCTATCTAGTTTATCTTGACTCCGAAAATGCTTCGAAAACTCATGATCGGAATCCAAAATACTCTCTAGGCCACAAGTAGTGTTGCCATGTCTTAAGCACTCTAAACAAAGCATATAACTCTTTATCATAGGTAGAGTAATTAAGACATGCTCCTTTGAGCTTTTCACTAAAGAAGGCAATAGGCTTACCTTCTTGCATGAACACACCGCCTATGCCAATGCCCGAGGCGTCACACTCCATTTCAAAGGGCCTAGTGAAGTCGGGAAGAGCTAGCAAAGGCGCCTCGGTTAAGACCAATTTCAGCTTGCTAAAGGCACGTTCTTGCGCCTCCTCCCGCACAAATGGCGCATGCTTTTTGCAAATTTCCGTCAAGGGCGCATCAATGATACTAAAGTCTCTCACAAAGCGCCTATAGAAGCTTGCAAGCCCATGGAAACTCCTTACTTGGCTGATGGATGTTGGTGTGGGCCAATCTTTGATTGCTCTAATCTTCTCCTCATCCACTTGTAGGCCTTGTGTAGTCACTACAAAATGAAGAATTATAACCTCATTAGTGCAAAAGCTACATTTCTTAAGATTAGAATACAAGTGTTCAACCCTAAGGGTAAGAACTACTTCCCTTAGATGTTCTTCATGCTCCTCTAGGGACCTGCTATAGATTAAAATATAATCAAAGTATACTACAACAAACTTCCCTATAAAATGTCTCAAAACATAGTTCATTAAGCGCATAAAGGTAGAAGGAGCATTAGTTAACCCAAATGGCATAACAAGCCACTCATACAAACCAAACTTAGTTTTGAAGGCTGTTTTCCACTCGTCCACCTCCTTCATTCGAATTTGAAGGTAGCCACTCCGTAGGTCTATCTTGCTAAAGGTGGTGGCGCCATGTACCTCATCAAGCATGTCATCTAGGCGGGGAATAGGGTGGCGGTACTTGATGGTGATGTTGTTGATAGCTCGACAATCAACACACATCCTCCATGTGTTGTCCTTCTTAGGCATAAAGAGCACGGGCACGGCGCACGGACTTAAGCTCTCCCTCACGTAGCCCTTGTCTAGGAGGTCTTGAACTTGCGCTTGGATCTCTTGACTCTCCTTTGGGTTCATTCGGTAGGCTGGTCTATTTGGGAGTGTGGCGCCGGAAATAAGGTCAATATGGTGCTCAATACCTCTCAAAGGTGGAAGGCCATGTGGTATTTCTTCCGGAAACACATCCTTAAACTCCTCAAGGATGGCTGAGATAGTAGGTGGTAAGCTAGCCTTGGCTTCATCACTCATCAAGGTGAGCTCCTTACACAACATCGTCAAGGTTGTGTCTAAGGGTAGGTAGTCATTTTGTAGCTCAAGTTTGGAAGCTAACAAGGCTGTTGTTGGCTGTTTTGTGGCCGTGGACACAAGGGTGCTAGGCTGGTGGTTAGAAGGCGTGGCTAGGGAGGGGTCTTGGCTCGACAGCTTGCTCCCCTTCTTAGCTTGTCCTTGCTCTTGCTCACTTGCCTTCTTCTTCTCAAATGCTTCCGCAATCTGCATGGGAGTCATAGGCTTAAGATTCACAGTTTTACCATTCAATACAAAAGAATATCTATTTCTAAAACCATCATGCATAACTCTCCTATCATATGGCCAAGGGCGGCCTAACAACACATGACAAGCTTGCATAGGCACAACATCACATAAAACCGTATCTTCATAATGGCCTAAAGTAAAAGTGATCTTAGCTTGCCTATTAACCTTTAAATCACCACATTCATTCATCCAATGCAGCTTATATGGCCTAGGGTGATAAAATGTAGGAATTTGCAACTTAGATATTATTTCGGTGATAGCAATATTGCAACAACTTCCTCCATCAATAATAACATTAAAAAACCTTTCCTTTAACCGAGCATCTAGTGTGAAACAAGTTTTCTCTTTGGTTATCTTCACAAGGAGCAGGTTGTACACACTTAAAGTTCTCCTAGCTATCAAAGAATTATCATGCTCAAGACTTTTATCACAAATCATGAAGTGTTAGCTAGGAATGAGCTAGGATGATCAAATAACACTCTCTTAGCTAATAAACAATCTCCTTGCTCATATTCAATCCCATCATCATCCAAATCATCATGATCATGCATATTAAGCTCAAAATCATCATTATCATGCTCATGCTCAGATTCGGACTCATATTGCCCTAAATGGTTAACTAGCAAGGTTCTTTTGTTAGGACAATCCTTCATCATGTGCCCTCTTCCTTGGCACTTAAAACATACAATATCTCTAGCTCTAGATAAAGGGTTAGAAGTACTCCCTTGAGTGCCTTTAGGTAGTGTAGGCGTGGGCTTGGCAGGGGCTGCATAAGGAGCCTTGCGTGGGCCTCCTTGCTCCGGGGATAGCTTCTCCTTGCTTGGCACCTCCCGGTTGTAACTCCCTTGTTGGCGACCTCCTTGGCTCCTCCATGAGCTAGGCGTGCCATAGGCAGCCTTACCTCCTTGACTTCTTGCCTTTATTTTCCTTTCTACTTTGATTGCTAGGTGGAGCAATTCTTTCATAGAGCTATAGGGAAAAAGATCTATCTCGTTAGAAAAACTTGAATTGAGAATACGAAGATACCTAGCCATTGTAGTCTCTTCATCCTCTCGCACATTAGCCTTTACCATGGCCATTTGCATGGCATTATAGGTCTCCTCGGCGGTCATGGCTCCTTGCCTCAAGTTCTCCAACCTTTGCCTCAATTCCTTAGTGTAATGTTGAGGCACAAACCGAGCTCTAATCAAGGCCTTCATGTGCACCCAAGTAACTACCGGTGCATCCATAGTTCTCCTCCTTTCCTTCACCAAATCATCCCACCATATCATAGCATAATTAATAAACTCAAGAGCTGCATAATGTACCTTCTTATGCTCGGGAAAGTTATGGCATGACCATATTTGCTCTATCTTGGCCTCCCAAGCCATGTACACATCCGGGTCACATTTGCCTTCAAAGCTTGGGATCTTCACCTTCACTTTGCCAAGGCCATCATAATCCGGATCTCGCTCCCTCCTTGGCTGGCCACCATAGGGTTCACACCTCTGTTCGTCTTGGCGCCGGCCGTCATGAGGTCTTCGGGGCTGTTGGTGCTCCCTTTGCCCGTTTGGCCTCCATTCCTCGTCATCTCCATCACCGTCCTCATCCTGATCATATGCTGGATTATGAAACTGTTGAGGATAGTTAGGCATATTATCATGTATATTAGGAGAAAAAGGAATAGAAACGTGCTCCTCGAAAGCAAGATTGTGGCCTAAGTCTTGGACATTCCGAGAGGGCTGCGTGGCATTAGAGTGCCGGACTACTTGAAACGCCTCTTGTTGGCTTTGGAGTGGTATTCGGTCTTGCCCTTGATGTGGAGCTCTCGAGTGGTCTCCTACCTCCTTGGTGCCTCCTAGTGGCCGAGGCTCCGGAACTACATTAGACGCCTCCAAGTTGGACAGCCTTGTAGTTAACACTTCAATGCTATCTTTCAAGCCCTTGATAAGGTTAAACAACTCCGGGGTGATAGGCTCGGGGCTTGGCGTACCTGCGGGAGTTCCTGACATTGTTCAAAGACACTAAAACACTCAAACACGTTAGGTTAGCTAAAACAAAAACGCCTCACAAGTGTATCACTCGAAAGCAAACTCTCACTCTCTAGTGGTGCTCAACAAGCTTGTTGATGGCTCGTCTTGTATTAGTCAAAAACCTCACGTGAGTTCAATACTTAGTCAAACAAAAGCTTTAAAGTAGAAGCGAAATTCGATTTCAATCACCTTAAAAACGTGTTTGACTCAATAAAAGAGAAGAAAAGACTCAAAACAGAAAGGACAAGTTGCACGAATGTTATATGCAACTAAGTATGGAATCAAAATTTGAACTCAAGATAAGCCTTGAAAGAACTTACTCGTCAAGCCTAAGCAACCAAACCTTGGACACCGAAGGCGTGTGTAGAAGGGCTGGTCAAGGCTAGGGCGTGGCTCGAGTGAAGTGAGCTAGATGAGGGCCAAGACGTGGCTAGGCTAGGGTGAAGCTAGGCTAGGTGTGAATGGCTTGGTCCCTTTGAGTGAGATGAGCTCCTTTGTAGTCCTTTTTGGTTGATGAACAATAACACTTAGCAAGCACAACTTTTGAGTGAGATGAGCTCCTTTGTAGTCCTCTTTGATTGCTGAACAATAGCACTTAGCAAGCACAACTTCAACTATTACAAACTATGAAATAAAACAAGAATAAGCTAGCAAGAATGAAATGAAATGAAATGAATATAATGTTGATTTCTTTTCTCTTTCTTTTATTTTATTTTATTTTCTTTTTCTTTTCTTTCTTTCCTTTTTTTTTTGAATTCGGATTTGCCATTCTTTTCTTTTTTTTTTTAACTTACTGCTGGAATTAAAGAAAAAAAAATGAAACAAAAATGCTAAGAAAATCTAATTAGTTACAAGAGGATAGAGTTGACCAAGTAAATAGCTAACCAAGGGTGAAAATTCAAAAAAATAAGCTGAAATTGTGGAGGAGAGAGAGAGAAGCTGGAAAACAGGCTGAACGGATCAGCCTCTCTTTTTTGAATGTTTTAGGGCTCGTTGGGTGTTTGTGGTTGGACGTGGGGCAAGACTGGTGGCAGGCGTGGTGGTCGGCACAAGGGCTGGTGGTAGGCGCGGTGTAGGCGTGGTGGTCGGCACAAAGACTGGTGGTAGGCGCGGTGTAGGCGTGGTGTCGGAGGGGTGCCGGCGTCCAAGATTCACAAACAAAGCAACAAACTCGTTAGTTCAATCAAAAACTTGGAATAGAAATGGCAATGGCAATAGACTTAAAACAAAGCAAGACTCAAACAAGAAAACGAGACACTTTTGGTTTTTGAATGATTTACCGACTCTTTTTGTAGGTTGAACGTCAACCTCGCTCTGATACCAATTGATACGGGGATTAGCCGCGAAGAACGGATCTAGACGAGCAACCTGTTTTCGGGAATAGAAGCAAACGAAATTCAGCAAACAAGAATGAATGAAAACGTGCAAAACAAAGAGGGGGGAACGAAAATAGGAAGGAAGAACTGAAAGGAACAAAACGATAGAACCCTTGGATTCGATTATCCAAGAACCAAACCGAATACGATTCGACTCCGTTTCTTACAACTTCACACAATCGATCTAGAGTTATCGAAAGCACGAAGAGGTTGCTTCGATTCGACTTGTAGCACCAACCCGAAGGAGATTGGCACACACAAGAACGAGAAAGCTATACTAACACCACAATTCTCACGAGACAATAAGCTGAACTCAAAAGGTTCGATTTAGCACTTAGGCAATGTGTTTAACGTCATCTCCCTACAAAAAGAAGAGAGAAAGGTTTATATACAACCTAGACCTTCTCTCCTAAAAATAGAAAAGAAATAAAAACAATGATTACAATTTAGAGTTTTTTAAATAAATCCATAAAATAGACTAATTCTAGGCTTTATTTAACACTCTCTAACTAGCTTCTCATACCAGCCTTTACGCCAGCCTTCATCCATGCACATGCACATGTGAGCCTTCATCTTATGCTCCATTCAACTTCTTCGTGGCTGGTCCAATGTGGCTAAGCATCATGACGGGCCTTGGACTCATTGGAGGTGAGCTTGGGTGAGCTTCTTGAACCATGGCTAGGAAGATAGCATCCCTCTCTGCTTGGCGTTTGGCTTGAGCTCGTGTTAGGGCTCCTTGTGGTGTTGAAGATGGAGCTAGCTCGGATGACCCTTCATCAATTTCTTTCATAGCTGAGCAGGTGATGGACCTATCCGAGCTTGAGGAAGGGATGGAGATCCCATTCTACATGGAAGGTCTCCTCCGGAGGTGCAAGCTCCTCAAGCGGGATGAGGAGAACTTGTTTTGGCTTTCCTTTGCACATGGGAGCCATATTACATACTTGCCACGGCCTCTACCATTCGGAGATCAGATCTCCGAGCTTTACATTCCGGCTAACCCATTTGTGCCAAGGCGGCCTCAGGTGGCCATTGTTTAGCGGCACGCAGCGAGCTCCAGCCGGGCTCCTTATGAGGACCACATGCCAATTCCGGATGATGAAGAGATGCCTACTGCAGCGGGAGATGATGACCCCGCACTTGAGAGCCTCTAGGCTCAAATGGATGCATTGACCACTCAGCACCAAGCTTGGCAGATTAAGTACCAGCGCACCATGCTGGAGCATCAGCAGTCCTGGTAGTCCAACTTTCAGACGAGCATGACCGCCCATTTTGACCGGCGTCAGGATGCTTGGCAGGCGGTCCAACAACAGCAGCTAGAGGCTTGGCAATCCAGCTTTGAGACCACCATTGGCGGCTGGTTGGATGCTCAGCAGACCCGCCTTGATGACATTTACCGGAGGCAGGAGCATTTCTTCAGCCACTTCCCTTATCCGCCGGAGCAGGGTCCGGATGGTCCAGCTGGACCATCCCATTAGTGGGTATCCTCTCTTTCCTTTCCCTACCTTACTATCTTTGCTTTTATTTTCACTTTGAGGGCAAAGTGTTCTTCAAGTATGGGGGAGGGAATACTATCTTGCACGTACAATCTTTTGAGTCTATTATTTGAGTTTGTTTTGAGATTTTATAGTTTGTAATATTTGTTGAAATTCAGTGAAAAAAAGAGAGAGAAAAAGCCAAAGAAATTGAAAAAAGGCATGAAAAATCCTTGGATAAACCGAAAACCCGAAAGGGCGGTTTAGGCAAAAAGAAGGTAGTCCGACCAACATTAGGTTGGTGCACAAATGGACTTGAGGGATGTGAGGAATTGGTAAGACTAATAAGAAAAGAAGAAGAGTGTCAAGGTGAAAACCCGAAAGGATGCCTTGGCAAAATGAGCGGCACCGACTGTAGGTTCTCCTTCCGACATTTGGCGGCATAAGAAGGGGAGTCATAAGGAGGTTGTCCGGGTAGGTCACTCTTGGAGCAATAAGGATGGTAGTTTCTCACTTTCTTCTCATTTTCTCTCTTTTCTTTCTTTCTTTCTTTCTTTCTTTCTTGGTTTTTCTTTTGTTTCCTTTATCTTATCTTCTACACCATGCTTCCTGAGGCTATTAGTTGCTGAACTGTTGTCATATGTGTTACTTGGGACAAGTAAAAAGTCTAAGTATGGGGGAGTTTGATAGGTGATAGAATCACAATCAATTAGGATAATTTTTAGCATCTTTTTATTTTTTGTTAGAGTCGGTTTGTGTTGCTAACATCTTACTCTAGAAGAAGAAGTCTAAAAGAAGCAAAAGAGATGTTAGAAGCACTTGGGAATTGAAGATCATTCACGAAGACAAGCTTCTAGTGCCACACCGCCCCTGCGGAGCAGTGTCATCACCCCTGCGGGTGGCACTGCACGCCGGAACGCAGCTTGTGCCTTCGCCAGTGATGAAGGGTCATTTTAGCTAGCTCCATCTTCAACACCACAAGGAGCCCTAACACGAGCTCAAGCCAAACGCCAAGCGGAGAGGGATGCTATCTTCCTAGCCATGGTTCAAGAAGCTCACCCAAGCTCACCTCCAATGAGTTCAAGGCCCGTCATGATGCTTAGCCACATTGGACCAGCCAAGAAGAAGTTGAATGGAGCATAGGATGAAGGCTCACGTGTGCATGTGCATGGATGAAGGCTGGCGTAAAGGCTGGCATGAGAAGCTAGTTAGAGAGTGTTAAATAAAGCCTAGAATTAGTCTATTTTATGGTTTTATTTAAAACACTCTAAATTGTAATTATTGTTTTTATTTCTTTTCTATTTTTAGGAGAGAAGGTCTAGGTTGTATATAAACCTTTCTCTCTTCATTTTTGGGGAGAATACGTTAAACACATTGCCTAAGTGCCAAATTGAATTCCTTTGAGTTCAACCTCTTGTCTTGTGAGAATTGTGGTGTTAGCATAGCTTTCTCGTTCTTGTGTGTGTCAATCTCCTTCGGGTTGGTGCTACAAGTCGAATCGAAGCAACCTCTTCGTGCCTTCGATAATCCTAGATCGATTGTGTGAAGTTGTAAGAAGCGGGGTTGAATCGTCATCGGTTTGGTTCTTGGATAATCGAATCCAAGGGTTCTATCGTTTGTTCTTTTCGGTTCCTCTTGTCCATTTCGGTTCCCTTATTGCTTTGCACGTTTTTCCTTCATCTTTGTGTGCTAATTTTTGTTTGCTTCTATTCCCGAAAACAGGTTGCTCGTCTAGATCCGTTCTTCGCGGCTAATCCCCGTATCAGCCAGCGCCCGGAACACAGCATGTCACCGCCCCTGTGGCCACCTTTGGACGGCCCTGCGGTGACTTTCCTTGAAGAAGTGAAGCCGGAGCCCCTGCGCCTCTGCCTGTGGACCAGCCTGCGGAGTTGTGAAGCCGAAGAGCCAGTGTCACTGCCCCTGTGGTGACATTGGGCCGCCCCTGCAGCTCGACATCAGAAACGACAGAAAGAAGAAGAGTAAAACATTTGAAGAGCATTAAAGACCCGCCCCTACGGGATTGTCAGGCCACCCCTGCGGCCAAGAAGAACACCAAGCGTTTTGGCCTAAACCGCCCCCGCGGCCCTAAAGCCCGCCCCCGCAGTTTAGCGCCATAGAACTCTACTCCGGTTGTTTGCACCACCTTTATGGCATTAAAGGTGGCTGTTTAGGACGGCCATTTAGTTCCTTTTACTGCCAATTCTAGTATAAATAGGGTCATGGCTGATTGCTAGAATCATCCATCATTTTCCCCACTTTATCTCTATTTCCCTTACTTCCAAGTGTAATGTGTTTTTGATTTCCTTGCTATATTGAGTTGTTTTGAAGTTGCATTGATGCTTTGGTTGTAAGTCTTTATTAGTATTATTCAGTTATATGTGTTATATTACTTTAGCTCTAAACTTATGTTTGCATGTTTCTTACCACTTAGATTGGTCACCCTAAGTGTCTAATTGCATGCAAAGAACTAGGATTAATTGACTCCGGGTTCGGGTCCTTAATCTAGTAGTAATCCTTTAGGTGAAAGATAGTTGTAATCTCTTAAAGAATAAGGAACATAACTATAAAGAAAGTCTAACGGTGTTTACGGATCACTAAACTTCTCCATTCTATCACATCTTTACTTGTTTTCGTTGTGCTTTTGTCTTGTTTCATTACAATCCAACCCCCCCCCCCCTTTGGTTACATTTATCGATAATTGAACTTAATCATTACTTGGAAAAACTCTCTAGGGATCGACCCTTTCTTACACTATACAAACCAACTAGTGTAACGTTAGACAATTACATTTGACTTAAGCTAAAAGAAAACGACCTAGAATTTTATCCTCGTCACTTACCACTCCCACTGCATAACTCGCGGTGGATGAAGTCTTCTTTCTCGTCTTATGGTTCTCAGCTTGACCTGACGACGTTTAACGTAAGGGCTATGTACTTAGCCACCTAGGCTTTAAGCCCGTCTCGCTAATGTGAACATCCTAAACCGGTTACCTCTTACCAACAAACCATCAACCTATAAAGGTAACTATGGGGTCTCTTCTCGTAACCTTCTATCCCGGATCCTTCTCAAACACATTCAAAGACCATCTTTGACTAAAGTCCTTAACCATCTATAAACATCGCCTCTGCGGGGTACTCAACTCTTGTTGAGTGAGTATAGATACACGCATCATACTCTTATTGTTCATACATGTCTGGCATGTTACTCCGTAGCCAACCAACATCACCATAAGCACGCGTCCTAAAGCGGATAACTTTTTACCTTTAGTCGGTCATTCTTCTTACATACCCGCAAATATCTACGTACACACAAAACCTCTCTTGATACCTCATACGTGCATCATAAGCCCCTCTTGGATGTATCCATAATATGATACAGTCCCCATAACTTGATGTTTGTGTCAAAGAAAACGAAATGGAGGTCACTCACCTCTTCTACTTTTGTTAAAACTCCACGGATACATCTTGGATCCCACGATCCAATTGTCTTCTTTAGAAGGGAAGAAAGTGTCAAAACCATCCCGAAACTCGGTGGTTATGGCCCACCAAATTATAAGCTTCATATCTCCTCAACATACCTTGAAGGTATTACCGAAACAATCACCTCGTTCTTAACTGATCTACTGGATATTCTCAACCCTCTATGTCTCTTAGGAGGCCACCTCGGACGTCCCAATCCGCCTAGATAACTCTAGTTATCCTCTTATCCTGCATAACCTGTATCCTTGTCGTCTCATGACAAGCTCGTTCCTCTTAATTCTGAGAGTACAACAAATCATCTTCAAATCCTAATCATAAGAATCATTAGCACAACTCATGCATCATAATTGTCATAACAATCCTTAGGTTAGGGTCCACCTTGGAACCGCCCGAAACAACACAAATTGCGCCACTTCATCGTAACTCGATTCCGAAAATTGATGGATACTCTTCTATGTAAACTCCAACTCATCATTCGCACTTGCGATCTCAAATGGCTTCACTATACTTGTAGTAACCATATCGACCCTAAATGCCGCCTTACAAAGGTCCTTTCTTCTCACCACCCAAATCTGGTGACATCCCGACTCCAAGTCGATCTAATTAAACTTTGTAACCACACCAACTAGTCTTAACGAGCCATCCAATACAAAGAAGATAAAATCACTCGTCGTTCACCATACATGTCTCTTGGAAATCAAAGTACAACTTCCCAACTCATACCTTTCCTCCCAACTCTTATCGGAAAGCCCTAAAGGGAAGACCGGAAGAAATTCTCCATTCCAAACCACCGAAACCTCTAACTCAAGGATTCTCAAGAACCATCACCTTAAGCTTACAGCCTATAACACTACTGTAGCTTCGGTCCCTCGTTTCACACCGTAGCCTCTATGGCTCATTTGGGTGAGTCTAACCACTTCGACTCATTTCTTGTTCACAACAACATATCATTCGTTCATTAAGAATGAAATAACGTGCATCTCCTTCCTATATCTTCCCATTTTCTTAAAGCAACTCGGGAACTTCACTTTCCTCCGGACCCAACTAGGTCCTTATGTGCTTAAACCTTTAAGGTTCCAAACCGCTCCATTCCTCCATATGTCAAAACTCGAGATCTATAAAGATCGCAAAAAGGGGCATTACCATCCCTTTCCGAGAGGCTTGTTACCGTCACTTGCTTTAACCATTTAACGTTATATTGCTCAAGACAACCAACCATTTGCTGATGTACTTCTTACTATTGACATCCAACCATAGGGAAAACTCCAAGCTTTTGTTAATGTTCCTTTATAGTCACCACTTGAGGTTATACCTCCCGTCTACAACTTCTTAATAGGTAACCCGCACTTTATGCATTCTTGGTCATAACTGATAAGCTTATGGTTGACCTTCTCTAAGGTCAACGACTTACCAATCTTCCACACTTAGTGTTTCTAATCTTCCGAGGCTACCCTCCTTGAGGTACTCCACCTCAACTTTGTTAGCTCTTTCCATGGTCCATGGTTTCTTCTTTTCCATAAAGTCACCATACTCTTCTAGGCTTCACGTTCCGTATAACCCGCCTTCATAGGCTTAACCGCACCTCATAACATCTGATAAGCGTGTCTTCTCGCAAAGCTTCAACATTATTCAACAACTGCTTGCGTATCACTTGGGCGTCGTCTTAAGTCGTTCCATAACTAAAGCTCCTTGTTGCGTCACTCCTCTTCTCAAGATCACGTCTGCTCACACTTCTATCTCCTTGGTGTTTCTTAGTCTTATCATCATAACGGAAATCAGGACAACTCCACGTGAATCCTTTCCATACCACTCTTCTCATAACCCTCGTAATTTTGACTCTTCACTTAACGGTATCATGTAAGCTTACTTTCGGTGTCCTTCATCTTTCACACCGGTTCGATCACTCTTCACATCTTGACTCCGGAGATTAGGAGCGTCTAAAAGGAGCTTTACTTCTCATAATGGAACACCGTCTCTAACCTTTTGGGAATGTACCCATCTCCTCCTGGATTCGCATCTTTAGTTCTCCCCGTATCTTCTTGAAGAACTTATATACGTTATCTCCATTGGTCCCGTTGTCTTCCCAATTCGTGACTTCTTTGGTAACCACTTCCACATCTTCATGTTACTCCTTTTTCTTGTATGGTCTCCGTTCCTCTTTCTCTTAAGCTATCTCGTATTGTTCTTTTACTTGGTTGTCCTTCGTTTACGCAATCTCCAATCCTCTTCTTCGACATCCTTTAAAAGGAATTCGAGAATGCCATGGTGTTCGTTAGCACAAAATGCCCAACTCGATACTTGAGCGTACTCCTCCACATGTGAACGTTATCCCAAGCCACATCATCGTCTTAAAGGTGATGACATCATATAATCATCTTAGCTCAAAGGTCCCATAACTTCATATACTACTATATATATAAGAATATGTATTCATAACTAGATAAGTCCTATGTCCATATCACTACCAATATAACACATCCGGCATTCCATCATAACCATACAAGGTCCAAAACATATCGTCCACATATACAACTATACACATAAATCATGTCCAGCATGCAACTACAATCCACGAAGAGACACATCAATTCCATCATGCATAACTACAAACCTCATATCCATATCTATATATAAACATATATATATACATATCAAAATCCAATAAACTAAGCTGCAGAGATCCGCAGAAGGAGTGGTGCTCCGTACATTCTACCCCGACTCATGCATGTGATTTTGAAAATGAAAGCTCAGAACCCGTGGGGTTCTTTTTATTCCTTATTCGGCCTTTAGAAGATTGTGAGTGCCATTGTTGTTAACCTAGGGCTCTGATACCACTTTCAACACCCCAAATCTGCGGGACTCGGGAATGCTACGGGCGAGACCTCACGATGGGTCCCGACCCTTAGCTTGACAACAATTTCACCGGATCTTGCAACAAGACACAAATAAAGGCCAAAACAAAAATACATTTTTATGCAATGTAATGAAAACCCGGAAGCATATAAACAAAAGACTTCAGCCGATAAACAACCCAAATACCAACGCCACACACGTGACATACAATAAACATAAAGAATATACAAACTCGACTCCAACCAAAACCCACTCCTAAAATGTACGGAACCCCGGCCGCCCACCCTTCTGGATCTCTCGGCCGCATTCCTAACCTGCAAGGCAATCTACAACAATTGGTATAAAACCACAACTCATATTCAAGGCATTAGAATCGATGGGAAAGGCACAAACACAAGTTAATATTCATAAGCACACAACATACTTAGAAGCACAAAAATCCGGTTTATTATTTTTATTATTATTACGTCATATCCCGTTCTAATTCAACTTAGGTTTGTGACACGAAAATTCCCGAAGCTTGCCCTGGTCCCTATTACAGGCATGGAATGGTACTGATGCATCTGATCGTCTACCTGCACGGGATGGTAGCCAGGAACCTCCTAGCTCTCGCAGGAGCTAAACAAGTTGTCACTGCCCGTTATCATACACTTGGGCCAAAATAATACATGTAAAGGTCGGTGGTCCTATTACCAGTTTATTTGTTATAATGAAAACGATAAAACACACACACCACCAAACACGCAACGAATCTAATACATAGAATTCGAGCTAAGTATGTCCGGAGACTTACCTTATCGACACACTCAACTCACAACACTCTCGCTTCCCTTGAGAAGGAGTCCATAACCTGCTCACAAGAAGATAACTATGTCAACAATTCGCTCAACTCAAGAAGTCTAAGACTTCTAGACAAATGATCTACGCAAGATCATTTGGCTCACATTCTAGGACAGCATCCTAGAATCTCTCATGCTAAAATCACAGTCAACACAAGCGAGAAGTCCTTAGACTTCTAGACCCTATGATCTCGGAGGATCATAACCCATAACACATACTATGATAAAAAAGCCTAGTCTCAACAACCTCAACGGTAACAACACTAGGCTAGTATACGCATATCCTAGCCCATAACCTCACAACCACAACGTACACTCTCAACCTCACAAGCCTCACAAGGAATAGCCTTATACTCATCCCACGAGTCAACTCAGAACATACATCAACAAACCTTAGAATATAACAAGATCCTTGAACCCTCACCTAAGGTGCAAGCCTCTACTTGGCATTCTCATCTATCCTACGTCCAATCCTAGCATGATATTATCATAACACGCTCTAAGATCATCTATGAAAACATACTCGAGGGAGGGAACTCACTAAGCAAAGACACGGGCTCGGAAGAAGGAAACACATCCCCGAAGAGGGGGCTCGACTGGTGCAAAACCGCCCTTGCGGCCAGATGAGGCACACTTGCAGCCAGAGGCTGCCCCCCTGCGGCCAGGAGCTGCAGGCCGCCGCCCCTGCGGCAGGGCTGCTTATTGCTCCCCCGCGGCGTTGTCCGGCCGCGGGTGCAGTCGAACTCCAGAGGCGAGCTTCGACGGCTTTCTTCTTAGTTGTGCACTCGATTCCGTCCACTCCCGGCTGGCTGGCTCCATCATGGAAGATCTTCACACACAACATGATCCCCATACATGATCTAAGATAGATCTATGGATAGGCAAGAATAAACAAGGGGAAAATGAAGATTAAGGAAATGAAGAAGGAAGGGAGAGCTTACCATTACCAATCCGGATTTGTAGCACATCTCACTGCTGGACATCAATCAAGAAGAAGAGAGGGAAGATCATCAAAGAGAGTTACCAAGCCAAAGGAGGGAGAAGAAGCAAAGGGGAAAGGGGAAAAATGAAATGTCACGCGAAAGTTAAAAGGGAGGAGAGAGGCAAGGTTGGCTGCCCATCAAAAGAGGAAACAAGGGGTCAAGCAGCCCATCACAACAATATCAAGGGGTCAAAAGGGGAAAGGGAACAACGAAGGGTCCACACGGGATTTTGGAAATAAACCTTGCCACTCAGCACCTCGTGCATGCTGGAAAACTAAGCCGGGCTTGCGGGAAGGTCGATAACTTGCTAACCATCCGGAATAAAAATTCCTTATGTTACATCCTAGCTCTCGCGAGAGCTAGACAAGTTGTCACCGCCCGTTATCAGACACTTGGTCCAAAATAAATAAAGGTCGGTGGTCCTATTTCCGGTTTAATTGTTATAACGTAAACAATAAACGCACACCATCAAACACACATTGAACGAGAGAGAGAGGAAGGAAGGGAAGGAGGGTGGCGTGAGGGGCTTGGGTAGTGTTACGGCTTTCCGGCAAGTCGACAGTGGAGGCGAGGGGGAGATCTCCTGCTTGGGGGAGTAGAGAGTTGCGAGTTGTGAGGGTAGGAGGATCTGCAGGACAAACAAAGACGGGGGGAGATCGAGTAGCCCTGCTGGGTGCAGGACACGACAAGGTGGGTTGGCCAGCGTCAGGGGCAACGAGGAGTCGGCAATTAAAGGCCGCCTCCACACAAACGATGCCACACGGCATAGGAAAAGAGGGAAAGAAAGAAAAAGAAAAAAAGACTAATTCGATCCAAATACACGGGAACGGAAGTTTCGGATCGGAAAACTTTTCCGATCCTTTCGGGAAAAGATTATGTTGATCGAGTATATAAATAAACTTGCAAAAAATATACTTTGAAATACAAAGACCATTTTCGCAAATTACTTACGAGATTATGTAATATTTAATTGAGGTAATAAATTATACCGGTATACATACTCTCGTAGAATTTAATTTATGACGTAAAAATACTCGTAAAATATTTAAGCTATTCAAAATATCGATAAAAGTGTGAAATAATAAATATCGCAAATGCGCCTAAAATTTTGGGGCGTTACATTAAAGTCATAAACAACTTCACAAGATAACATCAACACCTCAAGCCTTAAAACATTTCACAATCCTCAAACATTCACCTAAGGTCCATAACCACTACTTGGTATTCACTCTAAGTTATGTTGGATCCAACCTAGCATGATACTACTAAACATAACTAGATCAAAGTAAGATCATAAGCTCGGGGGAGAATATATATAAATAAGAAGGGCATAATATATATGGTATATATAAATAAGAATACAACTCGAAATTAATCCAAAAAGGGCATAATATGGCCCTGCTGCAATTAATTACAGATTTTGGCCCAAGGTTTTATTTACGGAAGATGGTCCAAGTTTCTAGAGTTTTATATTGTGCCCGGAAAATATATCTACGGTTTTAAACTTGGGTTTTACTTCGAGTTAAATTCTTATTTATATATACTATATTTATTGTGACCTTGTTGGATTAATTTCGGTTTACGACTCAAGTTTTTAATTGCGGTTTATGACCCAAGTTTCTAAGATTAGATAAATTGCCCGGGACATGTTTTTACGATTTTAAACTTTGATTTTTAAATACGAATTTTATTTTATATTTGTATAGATTATATATATTATGCCCAAATTTAGCATACAAGCTAAATTTGTTTAGTTTTGGTTTTAGGTTCGGAAACGACCCCAATAAAAGCCTAACGAATCCAAGTGCGATATCCGTCGATTGACTACCGCCTTTGACCTCGTGTGAGTACCTCCTTCCTCGATCAAGTTATGTTTAGTAGTATCATGCTAGGTTGGATCTGGCATAACATAGAGTGAATACCAAGCAAGTAGTGGTTATGGACCTTAGGTGAGTACTTGATGGCGGGTCGTGTAACACCCCAATTCCGCTGTACTCGGGATGCTATGGGTGAGACCTCACAATGGGTCCCAACTCTTAGCTTGACAACAGTTCACCCTATCTTTCCAACATGGCACAAATAAAGGCAAATCGAAATCGTTTTAATGCAATGCAAACAATCCTAAAAGAAAGATACAACTTGGAAACTCATCCGAGTCCTCAAAACAACGCAACTCCAAAAACGGATACTAAAACATCGAATTGATGATCCACGGATATCCGGATGCCTAAAACAAATATATTTAATATATAATAAATAAAATTATTCGGAAATATATAGTGATACGGATATTCGATAATCCGAGACGATCTGCCTAAAACACCGTTCCGTATTCGATCCGGATCAGATCAAAACGGATACTAAAACATCGGATTGTGTGAACCGATTAAAAAAAGTTGGTTGCGTGATCGTAAGATCCGTTCAGTTAGGACAAGAAACCAAGTGGATAATTGCGAGAGTCGACCATGAACTCTCGGAACGGAATGGAAAGGCTCCACACGCGTCTAAACCGACCTCAAAGTTTAGGCCCAAGCCGGCTCAATAACGAGCCGATCTGGGCCTCAAATGTAACACCCCGTTTATTGGGTGCGATTTCGATAATTATATTCCGATGGTTATCGATATATTTTTATATCTCAAGTATGTTTCACAAGTATTTTTAAGTCGTAAATTTTATTTTTCGGCTATATGTTATATTAATATGGTAACGGTATTTTTATTATTATTTAAATCTCGTAATTTAGTTACGAGATCGATTTATACGTCGCAAAGTATATTTTTGCTAAGTTTAAGTATCTACTCGATCCTTATAACAATTTCCGTATATTTATTTTATTTTGGAAAAGGGGCGAAAAGGTTCCGGGTATTTTATTATTTTGGTTCCGTGTACGTTTATCCGTTTATTTTGGCAGAAAAATTGGGAATTTTTCCCGATTCGAAAGTCCCGTTCCGACTCATTTTGATCGAGTAATATTATTTGTTTTCTTATTTTCATTTCTTTCTCCTTTTCTTTTATCTTTTTCCTTTCCCCTTCTCCAGCAGTGAGAGGCCGGTCCCTCGTTTTTCTGCCTTGTGCTGCCTAGGTTTGCTACCTTCTTGTGTCTAGTGTGGCAGCCTACACAAGCAAGCCTTGACCCCTTGTTTACCTCACCTTCACCCAATGCCTTCACTGCCAAGCTCTACCCTTTTGTTGTTTCTCATCTACCTCAATCTCTCATCTTTCCCTCTCTCATTTTCATAGTAAGCAGCCTCAACCCATACTACTATCACCCTAGAAGCAGCTCTTGAACTCTTCAACCCCGCCAAGATCTGTAACCCGGTGCCTCCGACTCCAGCCTTTAACCGGCCTGTCTTCACCCTCCTCTTGCAAGTATGGGCGAGCCCTCACCCTGGATCCGCCTCCCCTCCTCTGTTTCCGGCCGTAACAGGCGGGAGCTGAGACGCCTTGTCGACACCGGAATGCCGCCCTGATGCCTCGTCCTGGCCGCTGCAGAACCAAGGCCGCCGCCTCCCGCTTGTCGCCCCACGTGGTTACGTGCCTTCTTCACCCTGATTTCGCCCTGCGAAACCCGCCAGAGCCTTTGTCGCCTTCCCTTGCCACCGCCAAACACAGCCGGAGACGAAGCGTTCCTGCCTTGTCGACGCTGGAATGCCACCCTGCTGCCTCGTCCTGGCTGTTGCAGAACCAAGGCCACCGCCTCCCGCCTTGTTGCCCCTACGTGGCTACGTGCCTTCTTCATCACTTGAAGAAGAAACCCTTTTCATATTTAAAATGGGGCCCCCTTCTTTGTAATTAATTACATATTTGTATCCCATGTTTTATATTTACATAGTTGGCCCTAATTTTGGAATCTTAAAAATATTAACCCTGCTGGGATAAATTACAAGAAATAGCCCAAAGACTTATTTACAATTTATGACACAAGTTTCTAGCATTTCATAATTTACCTTGATAGTCTTTTTATGGTTTTTTAACTTGGGCTTTACTTCAAGTTATATTCTTAATTATATATATACCATATATATTATGCCCTTGTTGGATTAATTTCAGATTATGGCCCAAGGAATTTAATTGCGGTTTATGACCAAGATTCTAAAGTTGTATAAATTGCTTGGAAAGTGTTTTTAAGATTTTAAACTCGGATTTGAATGACGGGGCTTATTCTTATAGTTTTTATGTTCTATTTTGTATATCCAAATTTAGCGTTATATTAAATTTGTTTAGTTTGATGCTAGGTTTGGAAGCACCCCGTTTAAGGCCAACGAATCCATATCGACATCCATAAATCGTCTTCCGTCTTTTGACGTCACGTGAGTACCCTCTCCCTCGAGATTATGATCTTACTCGATTTAGTTATGTTTAGTATTAGTATCATGCTAGGTCGGATCTAGCATAACCTAGTGAGAACACCAAGTAGTGGTTTGGACCTTAGGTGAGTTTTGAGGATTGTCGATTGTTGTAACACGTTGAGTGTTTGGTTGATCTTGTGAGTATCTGAGACTTGAGGTTTTGGTTATATGGTTGTTGAGATTATGGGCTAGAATATGCGTATCCTAGCATAGTGTTGATACCGTTGAGATTGTTGACACTAGGCATGTTTATCCTAGTATGTGTTATGGATTATGATCCTGCGAGATCATAGGGTCTAGAAGTCTAAGGACATCTAGCATGTGTTGAGCATGATGTGAGCATGAGTGATTCTAGGATACTATCCTAGAATGTGAGTCAAATGATCTCGCGTAGATCATTTGTATAGAAGTCTTAAACTTCTTGAGTTAAGCGAGTTGTTGATATAGTTATCTTCTTGTGAGAAGGTTGTGGACTCCTTCCCAAGGGAAGCGAGAGTGTTGTGAGTTGAGTGTGGAGATAAGGTAAATCTCTGGACTTACTTGGCTCATATTCCTTGTATTAGCGATGATGTGTGTTTGGTGGTGTGTGTTTGTTGTTTATGTTATAACAACTAAACCGGAAATAGGATTACCGACCTTTATATATTATTTGGCCCAAGTGTATGATAACTAGCGGTGACAACTTGCCTAGCTCCCACGAGAGCTAGGAGGTTCTCGACGACTATCCCGTGCTGGTAGACGGTCGGATGCATCAGTACCATTCCATGCCGGTAAGTAGGGACCAAGGCGAGTTTTGGTGACTCTCGTGTCACAACCTAAGTTGAATTAGAAAGGGATATGACTTAATAATAATAAGATAATAAGCCGGACTTGTGTGCTTTGGAGTTTTGGTGACGCCGTTTGGCTCAGGATAGTTTACATATGAGGATGAGTATGCTCAAGTACCGAGTTGAGTACTTCGTTTTGACAAACACCTTGGTGTTTCTCGGAATCCTTTAAGAGGGCGTCGAAGAGGAGGATTAGAGATGACGTAAACGAAGGACAAACAAGTGGAAGAGAAGCTCGAGATAGTTTAAGCAAAACTGAGAAGGAAGTCGTCAAAGTAAGGAAGTGGCAAGAAGAGACAAGTGGTGGTTCCCAAAGGAAGCGATGATTGAACAAACAATGAAGCAACTAGTGACAATGAACGTAAGATTTTTCCAAGGGCAGTGTCGAGGAACTAAAGATGCGAATCAAGTAAAGAGGACTACATTCTCGTTAGAGAATAAAAGTGGCATTCTAAGTAAGACGGGTTCTCAATAGGCACTCCTAAGTATGGGAATCAAGATGAAAAGAGTGATCGAACCTTTTGCGAAAGATTTAAGATGCCATAAGTTAAGCTTACGAGGTACCAATAAGTGAAGTATCAACATTACGAGAGTTACAAGTAGAAGGGCACGGTGGAGATTGACGTGGAGTTGACCGGTTTCCGTTACGATAATGAGGCTAAGCAACCCCAAGAAGAAAGAGGAGTGAGTAGATGTTGGTCCCGGGAGGATGAGAAAAGCAACAAGAAGCTCATGATTAGGGAAAGACTTAAGATACCAACTAATAGAGACGTGAGTGGACACTAACTAAGGACAAAATATTTGAGAAGATACACTTGCAAACACCATGATGGAGATGGAAGAGTACTTAAGCGTATAAGGGTGATAGAGTTACCTTACAAAAGAAGAAGGAAGCGTGGAGTGTAGATCGAGCTAGTAGAGTTGAAGTAGAATGCACGGAGAGGGTAGCTTCCACGAGAATGGTAAGTCGTTGAACTTGGAGAAGGTTAACAATAAACTAATCGGTGCTAGCCGAGAATGCGGATGTGCGAGTTATCTATGGATGAGTGTGGATGGGAGGAGTAGCCAGGGCGTGGGATTATAAAGGAACGGTATCAAGAACTTGGAATATTTCCGATGGGTCTATGTCAGCAATAAGGAGTTATATCGGCAGAAGTGAAAAATTTCTTAATCAAATAACATTGGATGAGTTGCAAGCAAGTAATTGTAACCGACCTCCCGGGGAGGGATTGTTATGACCTTATACAACCTTCTTAGGCCATGGGATTGGCATATGATGGAATGACATGGATCAAAACTTTTAAGGCTTGATTAAAGTGAAGAAAACTAGAAGAACCAAGAAGAAAGTGGGGTTTCTTTTGTTGTTGTAAAAAAAGGGGAATACATAAAGAGGATGCATGGTACGTTTCTACTAATGAGATGAATGTTATGTTTTCGCGAGCTAAAGTTAAGTTAAAGTTTTCCTGACTCACGCGGAGAAGCTAGGATAGTGATGGCATGAAACGAGGAACTTGGATTTTGGCAACACTACAAGCTTAGAGTTATGATCTTAGTGCTCGGTGAAGTAATGAGTGAATCTTTCAACGATTGTGGTTTGGGAATTTTTCCTAGCATTTTCCACGGGGCATACTGGTATGGTGGTGAAGTTGTTCATGAAATAACAAGAGATGCATAAGGTGACCAATAAGAGTAAGAGAAGACCGAAGTTTTGAAGTTTGATGTCGACATGAGATGTACGAGAAGTATATGAAATATTGAGGTTAGAACCTCTACGGTCGGAGTGACGTTACATAAGGAAATGAAGTAAGTTCTACACCTACTCGAATGAATAGTGCAAGCTTCTATAAAATACGAAGAATGTTTCCCACATGTTGGGATGTCATTAAAAGTAAAAAAGACAATATCGGTTAATACAGAGGCATGATTATGCCCTACAGTTAGGACGCTTATGGCAAGACATAAGTATGAGCCCTTAAAAGGTTATTACGACATGCCTTCAATGTAACACCCCGAATCCGCGGGACTCGGAGTGTCACATTAGGCTAGGATCTCACAATGGATCCTAACCCTAGTCTGACAACAAGTTCACTAGACCTTACAACATGACACTGACGGATATAAAACAAATGCATAAAACTGTATAAACTGTACAACCCAAAAGGTAGACAACATCATAGCCGAGTATATAAAACAACATCCTCACACAGGAGGTAACAAAAGATCATCCTCACACAGAACAGAAACATAAACAACCCCAAAAGTCATAACCATCATATGTACGAGAGGTCCTCGGCCTGCCACCCTGCCAGATCACTCAGCAGCACGCCTATCATGTAGGGCATCTACAACATGGTATAAAACCATTAGCTAACCATACATATATGAGTTAATGCATAAGCACAAACACAATCATGAAAAGATGAACACATCAACATGCTATCACACATTACCCATTTATCATCTTTATATAATAGTCATTCACTCAAATTGTATATATATAGATAGATGAAAGTATGTGACACGAGGACCGATACATCCTCGCCTCTGGGCCTGACGTCCATCTGGAAGTAGTGTCGGTCACACAACCCGTTTACCCTATGGGAGTGGGTTGCACCCTTCCTGTATACCAGATGGCATGAGCACAGAGAACCCCCCAACCCCTTACAAGATGAAGGGAAGGGTTATCATTGCCACGTATACGAGGCTATCAATAAAACATAGGTCGGTAATAATCGACAACACATGATATCATATCAAGCATACAATATACACACCACTCATGCAAACACCTAATATAAGGATGGTAGCTAAGTAAGTCCTACGGACTTACCTCAACCTCGTAAAAAGCTCAACCATAACTCGATCACCTCAACACTAGAGGGACAACACAACCTATAAACAAGACATAAAGAGATATATCAATCTCCTATCAACACAAGGGTCACACCTAGACCCAAAGGGATCTATAGGGATAATACTCAACCTATAATCCTCAACCAACATCAACCTAGAACCATAAGGCCATACATGGCATATACCGATCATAACCTCATCAAAACACCTCCTCACACATCTAGCATGAACGTATACACTCACACTAGAAAAGGAGGGAACAAAGGCATCCTAAAGAAAGCCTAGAAGCAACATACACCTACAACAAAACCAACTAAAGGGTTGGACTGTAGGTGGCCACAGGTGAGGCTCCGGGAGGCGTTGGGGCGGACCTTGGCCGGCGTAGGGGCGGCTGGACAGCAGGGGTTCGAAAAAGTGTGTGCCTCAAAGTCTTAAATTTATATCCATAACTTATGCAAAAGAGAACCCGCAGTGTACGGATCAGCTGTAGTAAGGCAAGAAATTCCAAAGTGGAACTCAGGGATTTGGTAGAATAAAATCGATTTCAAAATATCTTGCAAGATGCAAAAGCTTTTGTAAATATGTAGGAGACAAATGATTCCAATGATTCAAGTATCCGACTGCGGCTTTCGATTCAAGACACTTCTAAAGATCAAAGGGCAGAATTGGAGTTGCCAAGGTTATGTGTTCCGAAGAAAGGAATAATGTACGGTGAAGTTCCACTACTCACTAATCCCAAATTAAAAGCTCTCAACCCAAAGGATGTTGAGTCTCATCAAGAAGAGTACTCAAAGAAAGGATTAACACTCAGACTATCCACCCAAACCCAAGAATATGACTATCGAAGGTAAGGATGAAAGGCACACTCAACCTTAATAGAGGATGTTGAGTCTCTCTATTACCCAAATATTGCAAACATTGGCTACCAAGTGAAGAATCAATGATGAAGTCTCTTCTTACACTTGGATAGGTGTTAGAAAGGTTAGTCAAGATTAGGATTTAGGCAAGGTTTAACTTTGAGGATAAAGCAATTAAAGGACGTCAGAGGTAAAACTCGGGCAGTTCTCGGTAAATCTCGGCAGATCTGCTCAAGAACAGTGCGATTTTCCGGTGTCGCAAAGGTTAAATCTCAATTCTCACGGTCCAAATGGTTAAATGAGTTCAGTCTATCATTATCTAAGCCTCAATCATCAACTATTCTCCCCAGAATCACAAGATTTTTAGCCAATCATTTTCATTTTTGAATCAAAATCAAGATTGAATAAAGAAAACCAAATAAAAATCAAACTTTGCATAAAAACCAAAAAATCTCCAAATCTGTTATCAATCTTTAAAAACTTTCAAAGAATCTATCAAAGCCCTCAATAATATGTTCACAAATAGCAATAACAAAAAGAAAACAAAAGATTTCACAACTTCCTTGAATCTTGACTTTTGTTCCTTTCCTTCAATCTTCTTCTCCAAGAATCTTCAATTCCGTAAGAACTTGTAAATATTCCACTCTGCGACCCCCGATTTTCGTTCCAAGGGTTCCAATGTATACTTCTTCACTAATGGGTTGCTTGGCATATTACTTCTCAAGCCCAAAAGCAATGGGCTTTCGAATGTAATATTTTTTAGACGGTTACAAGCAAAACTCGGTCGATCTAGGGGATAACTCGTTTGATTTTTCCTACAGGAAAATCGTCCGATTTATGTATAAATCACCCGATTTTTGACAACAGAAAGTGCTCGTCTCTTGACTAGTTTCCTTCCTTCCTTGTATGACCATTCTACGCACTTTCTTTGCTCTTCATGACTCCTTAAAGGTTCCTTAAGCTTCCTTATTGACCTTAGCTGCTCCTTGCTCCACTTTTGCTTCCAATTCCATCGAATTTACCTATAATTCAACCAAAACTCGTGTAGACCTCTATTTTTGAGATATAAATGAAATAAACCTTAAAGGTACACAAATCTCTCCGAATGCAAGGTAAATTTAGGTGAAACATCCACAATATGCATGATTATAATGGTATATAATTCATGTCATCAAAATACCACATACTTGCCTCTTGCTTGTGCCCAAGCAAGGTTCAAATCTAGAATACAAGATGTCATGGATTATATGATGCGAAATACTCAAAAAAATTTCGAAAAGTGCTTCTTCTTTTGGATCACTCTTAAAGTAATGCTTCAAGACATAGGAGGACAAAGTATGTGTCAATAATAACTGTATCATGGACAAATCATCATTTCTTACTCAAAGACATAAATAAAAGACATGATAAAGATGTAGAGATAATCAAAATCAAACAAATCTATTCCATGAAGCCTTAAACATGTGCACAAAGGTCTCAAGGTCTTCCAATCAAGAAAAAGGTCAAAGAAACGTGTTAAAGGTGGGAAAATTTTAAGGTAATGTGGTGCTAATCCGGAAAAGAGGAACAACACAACAAGAGCTTTAAGAACACAACTTCACCACAAATGCTTTGGATGTAAATTTGCTTTTCTTTTACTTTACTTTTTGAGAGTATGGACAGCGGTGCACAAAAACCGAAGCCTAGGAGATTGACGTTTCTCAATTTTTGAGATGCCTCAAACCCTTGATGCACATACCATATCCCGTTAGGACTTGTCATTCATTCGGATTTTGGCAAGACACAAACACCCGGCTATGTGAATGGTGCCGAGTTTCTCATCCTCATGTTCAACGTCCCCAATCCTAAATTTTGCTAAACTTTCACTTAACACTTTCACAATGGCCCTCCCACATCAAACATGCCTTACATAACCACTTATCCTAATTCCCGGATGGTTAAAAGGAGGCCAAGTCATCTTTTTGCCTTTTCCACATCACATTCATCATCATGGAGGTCATTTCCATCATAAGAAGCACTAAATTTTTTGAAAAACTCACAAATTTTTGAATGAAGCATGCAATACAAATGTCATAGTGAAAAGAGAAAGTGCAAGAGTTATTACAAGCCAAGTCATAAAGTGCAATGCAAAGTACATGAAGCGCGATAATGGGAAAGAGATTGTAAGTACCCCCACCCCATACTTAACCTTCACATTGTTCCCATTGTGAAAAGTCAAGCACAAGATGGAAAAAAATACTTACAATGTAAAAGGGAGTGATGTCTCAATCCTCAACTGGCGGTGGTGGCGGTGGACGTGGATATCTAGGAGCTCCATGGTCATAGAAGGTCCCGAAGGTATGGTAGTACAAGTCGCTCATCTGACCATCATAAGAAGAGTGTCGTGCATCCATCACCTCCCGGTACTGAGTAATCTGGGTGCTGAGTGTCTCAAAATCAGTGTGGAGAGCCTTATAGTCGGTACGTAAGCCTCGAATGCCAGAAATTAATGCTCCCATTTGCCGGTGGAGTCTAGATCCACGCCCGCGTCCTCTCCCATGGCTGGATGCGTGAGCAAACGAATGACGGGCAGCCTACATCTCATCCTCGGTCTCCTCAGCACCGCTACTAGTCCTGTTGGGTTCAGCGCCATGTGTATTATCATCCATAGCAACTGTAGCATGGTTGTTGTATGTAACACTCTCAAACTCTAGCATGGAAGGCTGATATGCTGTATCTCCCTCCTCATAGTCATCCTCCTCATCGTGCTCTCCATCCTCATCATCATTATAATACGCAGTCGAAGGAGCCATCTCATCAAAGTAGTGCTCGAAGGTCTCTTTCCAGTTTCTCCTGTTCCGAATAGTATACTTAGACTTCCACTCAATCTCAGTTGGTTTCCTTGATGGCGTCCTTTCCCATGGCATGGACACATGCAAAGTACCCATACCTCTAGGAATCAGGACCCGTCTAGCAACCAATCTCTGCGAGCCAAGGGGACGTGCACCCTCGGCTAAGCGACAATCCGAGAAATCAAGCTCCAATGCCTTGGCCACATAAGTGACAAGGCCTCCAGCACAAATATCTCCCTTCGACTTGTTGGCTATCTTTCCAAGATAGTCGGCAAGTATGGTGGTGGTATCGGGGATGGTGCCGGTGGTCATACAATGAAGGAGATAGAGCTCATCTGCCTTAATCTTCTGCGGTGTCTCCGTTCTTGCAAACAAAGACTCGCTAAGGATCCGGTGAGCTATCTTGAAAGAAAGATTGTAAATGCTCGTCTCCTTTGAGTTTCCCGGTCTCCATTTGTCTCCTCATACTTCCCCAATAGAGATACTCTCCCAAAATGCACTAGCGCTCACTCCTCTTGGGAATGTTCCTGCACAAGATGAAGGAAAACCAAACAAGTCTCCAAAAGCAGGAATAGACATAGCATGATCCTCATCCATGAGCCGAAAGGAAACTCTCCTATCTCTAGGGTCATGCTAGAAAGTGCTAAAAAACTGAAGAGTAATCTCAGCATAAGCATCCCCCCGAACAACTAGAAACTGGCTCAGCCCTATCCTGTCCAACATCATATTAATATCCTCTCTCACAAACAGTGTATCTAAGTCATACAACACAATGTAGCGAGGAGGGCTAATGGGTTGATCTAAGAGATATTCATATCTCTTTTTCTGTTTGGAAGTGGGAGGGGGAAGGTGTGGTCTAGCTAGGGAAGGTAGTGGTGGTGGGGGAGGTTCCTTAGAAGAAGAACCTTTCTTCTTGGTTGAGTTTCTAGTAATTCTCTTTATGGCTTCTATTCTGCACAAGAAAATCGGACTGTTCTAGCAAAAAACCGGCCGATTTTTCTGGGCTGGTCTGTGATTTTCCTCGATTTCAATGCAACACCACAAACAGTTTCCTAGGGTTGTTTCTAAGCAAAGCTCTCCAACAAACTCAACAATCTAACAACTCTTAGGCAAGAATCAAAATCGAACGAAATACTTAGGTTTTGGATGGAAAAACCTAAATTCTGGATGAATGAGCAGTTCGTCATGCTTGTTGGTGCTAGATCCTTCTTCCTTGTTGAAAGAACTTCTGTTTAGACTCAAGAATCACTCAAAACGGTTACCAATTGAAGAGATAGGAGATGGGCAATTTTTCGGCTTTTTAGAGTGAAGTAGGTAGGAAATTGGCTAAGTGTGGAATGAAGAAAGGGGTGGAGAAAGCTTTATATAGACTAGCCATTTTGTGAAGAAAATCGGCCGAGTTTTTAGCCCGAGATTTTCATCGGCCCGATTTTTGTTCACTTTTACACATCATTAAGGAAAATCGACCGATTTTCTTTGGGTATGTCGATTTTTCATCCGGTTTTTCTTTCTGTTGCCAAAAATCGACCTGCTCTGTAGCCTGAATCGATCGAGTTATTTATGGTAAGTCGATTTATTCCCTTTCTTTGCTTGAAACGTGTGTTTGACCAAACTTGTGTCAACTTTCTTCATCAATTCTCCAAGATTGTACCTAGTTCCTGCAATCTATGACACAAACAAACCGAGAGCACATCGAGGAAAACAAAAAAAAGCTAAAACAAAAACAAACAAGCAACTATCCTAAGCTATTCTAAAGCAAAAAGAAAGAAAAAGGTTAGAACTACCATGGGTTGCCTCCCAAGAAGCACTTGATTTAACGTCACTAGCTGGACGTTGCTCTTTTGGTGATCAATGGAGGAGAATAGGAGCTATCTCCTCAACCAGGACTTCCGGTTTGTATTTCTTCAATCGTTGTCCGTTTACTTTGAAACTTCCGCACTTTTCACCCCATACTTCAAAAGGTCCTGTCCAACGGGATTTAAACTTACCTGGAAAGAGTCAAAGTCTTGATTTAAATAGAAGAACGAGATCTCCTTCGTTCATGTCCTTTGGGATGATATGTTTATCATGCCACCGCTTCATTCTTTCCTTGTAGATCCTTGCGTTCTCGTATGTATTCAGGCGGATCTCCTCTAGTTCGTTGATGTCCGACAACCGCTTTTCTCCGGCTTCTTTCATGCCTAAGTTGAGCCACTTGACGACCCAATATGCTTTATGTTCTAGCTCTACAAGAAGGTGACAAGACTTCCCATACACAAGGTTGTATGGTGTTGTTTTTATGGGTGTCTTAAAAGCGGTCCTGTATGCCCATAATGCATCATCAAGTTTCATTGTCCAGTCCTTCCTTGTTTTAGAGACGGTCTTCTCTAGGATCCTCTTGATCTCCCTGTTGGATATCTCAACTTGTCCGCTTGTTTGCGGATCGTACGGTGTGGCGATCTTATGAGTTACCCCATACTTAGCCAATAGAGCCTCAAATCGACGGGCTATGAAGTGCGTTCCTCCATCACTAATGATGGTTCAGGGAGTCCCGATTCTTGGGAAGATCGTTCTATTGAAGAACTTCACCACTACCAAGCGATTGGTTCTACCCATCTTGAGACATAGTCTACATCTAGAAGTACGTATTGGTTTCCACAAGATGATGGGAATGATCCCATGAAGTCCACTCCCCATACGTCCAATATCTCTACTTCTTGGATGTTGTTAAGGGGCATCTCGTTCCTCCTTGAAATATTACATGTCCTTTGACAAGCATCACAAGCAACAACATAGTTCTGCATATCTTTAAATAGGGAAGGCCAAAAGAAACCAGATTGGAGTACCTTAGCACATGTCTTGTGGGAACTAGCATGTCCTCCACAAGGCATAGAGTGGAAATGACGGATAATGCTCTCTACTTCATCTTGTGGAACGCATCTTCTGAATATGCCATCTGGACCTCTCTTGAAGAGTAGAGGTTTGTTCCAGTAGAAGTAACGGACGTCTCTAAAGAGCTTCTTCTTTTGAGCATATGAAAGTCCGGGTGAGAGTTCCTGACAAACAAGGTAATTGACAATATCAGCAAACCATGGGTCATTACCTTTAGAGATTTGATGGAGGCATTCTTCAATCTCGTGAAGCGGCTCGTTGGGGAACGGATCGTCAATAGGAAGCTCATCCGTCTCGCAATTGAGGTGTGGGAGACGGCTAAGGTGATCGGCAACCGAGTTCTCCGTGCCTTTCTTGTCACGGATCTCTAAATCGAATTCTTGTAGAAGTAAGATCCATCTTAGAAGCCTAGGCTTTGCATCCTTCTTTGTGAATATGTAACGGATTGTTGAATGATCCGTGTATACTATCACTTTCGCACCGACAAGATAAGAATGAAAAATTTCAAATGCGTAAACAACAGCTAGAAGCTCCTTCTCCGTGGTAGTGTAATTCAGTTGAGCTTTGTCTAGCGTTTTGCTAGCGTTGTAGATGACGTGAGTACGACCATCTTTCTTCTGTCCAAGTACAACTCCTATGGCTACGTCACTTGCGTCACACATGACCACGAATGGAAGCGTCCAATCGGGTGGTTGGATGATAGGAGCTGAAATCAAAGCTTCCCTGATCTTGCAAAAGGCATCCAAACATTCTTTCACAAACTCGAAAGTTATGTCTTTCATGAAAAGGTTAGTTTGAGTTTTTGAAATCTTAGAAAAATCTTTTATGAACCTCCTATATAAACCTGCATGTCCCAAAAAGCTTCTAACTCCTTTCACCAAAGATGGAGGAGGTAGCTTCTCTATAGTTTCAATCTTAGCTCTATCAACTTTGATTTCCTGATTCGAAATCAAATGTCCTAACACAATTCCTTTAGATACCATAAAGTGACACTTTTCCCAGCTCAAGACCAGGTTAGTGTCTTCGCAACTCTTAAGAATGAGGGAAAGGTTAGAGAGACAACTATCAAAGGAAGAGCCATATAACGAGAAATCGTCCATGAATACTTCCATGATATTCTCTACATATTATGAAAAGATTGCCATCATACACCTTTGGAAGGTGGCTGGAGCGTTGCGTAAACTGAATGTCATACTTCTGTAGGCAAACATACCCCATGGGCACGTGAAACTTGTCTTCTCTTGATCGTCCGAATGAATGGGAATCTGAAAGAAACCACTATATCCATCTAGATAACAAAAGTAAGAGTGTTAGGCTAGCCTTTCCAACATTTGATCAATGAAAGGGAGGGGGAAGTGGTCCTTCCTCGTGGCAACATCCATTTTACGGCAATCGATGCACATTCTCCATCCCGTAACTGTTCTTGTAGGAATGAGTTTGTTGTTCTTGTTAGCAACAACGGTTATACCTCTCTTCTTTGGAACTACTTAGACGGGGCTCACCCACTTGCTATTAGAAATAGGAAAGATGATACCTGCATCAAGTAACTTAAGGATTTCTTTCTTCACGACCTCTTTCATGATCGGATTTAACCGTCGTTGAGGTTGACGTGAAGGTTTGTAATCCTCTTCCATTAAGACCTTATGCATACAAAGAGAAGGTTTAATGCCTACTAAATCATCAATGGTATAACCTAGGGCATTCCTATGTTGTTCCAGAACATTCATAAGCTTCTCAAGTTCATCATCGCTCAAGCTTGCGCTAACTATGACACGATATGTTGAGTTAGGTCCAAGGAATGCGTACCTTAGACGTGTAGGGAGTGGTTTCAATTCCAATGAAGGTGGTGCTTTGATTGATGATTTTTGACCATGGAGTGTCATTGGAGAAGCCTCTGAAGGTTTAGGAAGTGTGCTGCTACAGTTAAGAACACTTGCAATTGAATTTGTAGAAGTTGGGGAAATTGCCGAAAAATCGATCTCCCCTAACGCAAACCAGTCGATCTCTGACCCGATTTTTCATTCTGTTGTAAAAAATTGACTTACATTTTCCAACATCGGTCGATTTGTTTTGTGTAGGTTAATTTTTGCAGCTTCTTCTGGAGCTCTTTTCAGCTCTTTAAATCTTGCTTCTGGCTCTTCTTCTACATCTTCCAATGCTCGAATCTCATCATCACAATCATGTTCCACTCCTTCAATGATACTCATGCTAAGAACCTTTTGAAATGGATCTTTGATAAAGATTGAACTCACCACTTGCCTAGACTCTTCTTCATCAAAGATGTTAAAGACATCTTCTCCTACAGTTGGCTCTTTGATCAAGGAGGAGAGTACAAATTCCACTTTCTCATCTCCTATGTTGAATGATAGCTGCCCATTCTTGCAATCAACCATGCATCCGGAGGTTGCAAGGAATGGTCTCCCAAGTATGATGAGAACTGGATAATCTGCAGGAATGTCAAGTACGACGAAATCTATAGGAATGTAAAACTTACCAAGTTTTACGGGAATGTCCTCTATGATCCCAATAGGTTTAGTTATAGAACAATCAGCCATGTAGAGTGTTATCTTCACCGGTCTAGGCTCTCCTAAACCAACTGCCTTGCACAAAGCAAGTAGTATAATGCTTACGCTTTCCCCAAGGTCACAAAGTGCATCATATGTGACTTCCCCTAAGGTAATAGGTATGCAAAATAATCCTGGATCACATAGCGTGGGTCGCATATTCTCCGTCATAGTCTTGATAAGTTCGGATGACTCCGTACTCATCTTAACTTCACCAAAATCTTCTAGTTTACTCTTGTTAGAGAGGATCTACTTTAGGAACTTCCCATAAGCTGGTATACCTAAAATTGCATCCATAAAAGGTATATTAATATGCAGCTTACTCATAAGATCAATAAACTTACCAAAGTGTTTGTCTAGACGCGCTCTTGCTCTAGATTGGGGAAAAGTTAGAGGTGCTTTGTAAGTGGGAGGAGGAACATAGACATCTTCATTCTCCTTTTCCTTCTCCTTTTCTTTTTTAACGTGAACTTCAACTAGTTTGGGATGTGGATCGGTGGTTTTTACACCACTTCTAGTAGTAATTTCCATTAATTGCCCCTTTGGTTGTCTTCCGTCTTTCCGGGAAGCTTCCCTTGATCTCTAGGAACTTCTCTGGCTTTGCTGAATACTTGATTTTCTAAAGCTTTTTGTTCTTTATCAATCAAAGTAATGTGACATTTCTTGGATATTTCCTAAGATTGTTTCCATCATGACATTGAACCTATCCTTCTCCAGCTTACTCGAATTATTCGATGTTTGACCGTGATTTTTCAAAGAAGTAGAAGAAGATGGAGATGTTAGTGCATTTTCAACATGTGAATAGGGATTACCGGGATTTTGTTAGTTGGATCTCCAGTTTTTGTTTAAATTCCTATTGTTGTTGTTTTTCCAATTATTGTTCCGGTAGTTCTTCCTATTCCCTTGATTGTTTTCCCTTCCTAGGTAGCCAACATCTTGTTCCTTCATCCTTTGAAGGCTGGATTTTATGACTTCCTTCAGCTCCTTAATCTCATTGTTGAGGGAAAAGATTTGAGCTGCTTGATTTAACTTTGCTCTTGGATCTCCCGAATTCCAATTCCCACCATCAACTTTCCTATGGGAATACTTCTCAATCACTTGAGCTTGCTTCTCAATGAAGTCCCAAGCATCATCTTCTCTCATATCCATGAATGTACCACAAGAAAGAGATTAAAGTTTGAATTGTGTTTCCACATCCAATCCCTTGTAGTAAATCTCAAACAATTCCAGCTTTGAAATGCCATGGTGTGGTTGATAAGCATATCCTCCCATGTATTAAGTCTTCTAGCCAGAAGAGCTTGATAACAAGCTAAGGCTTTGTCCTTCAAAGAGAAGAAGAACGGTCTCAACTTATAGTTGTTGTTAGTAACCCTATGAGGTTTCAAAGTCTCCATAAGAATCTCAAAATTTTGCGAATATTGAGGCGAGGATTCAGCTTCTGTTCCACCAAACTGATTTTGGCGGATTATAGTAATGACTTGTGGACGCATTCCAAAGTCATGATTATCTTGCTCTCCAAGATTCACACCTAGACGGCGTGGTTGCTGAATTGGGTCCATTCGTTGCCCAAGCGTTTGTGGTTAAGCCACGACATTAGCAGCTCTCGCCTCTCTAGCATGAGGGCGAGAATCAACATAGGCTTGAGGATTTATTGGTGGTTTTTCCTCCAGCTCCGGCATGTCATCATCATCGGATGATTCAACTCTAGATAATTTAGCTCGTTTTTTCTTGGCGCTACTTTTCTCCAATTTCATTTCTAAAATCATCGCCTTAAGCTCATCTATTTGAAACTGATTTCGCTCTATATCAACACGAGCGGCAGCTTGTTCTTCCATACGTGCTCTCTCACTTAATTTGAGTTGAGATCGAGTTTCAGCCAACTCCTGTTGGGTGTTCTTCTCATTATGTTCAGCCATCTTTTTCTCTCTAAACTTTTTCTTCAAAGTTTTCTCCAGTTCAGGATCAAAAAGAACGAGGTCTTTAGTGGATCTAGACCTTCGCATATATCTAAAGAGAAATCTGCAAAATCATTAAGGTAGATAGATCAAATAACAAGAGCAAAAGCTCCCAAGCCAGACAACCGAAAAACCGAATTTGGTCTAGACCAAATCCCCGGCAACGGCGCCAAAAACTTGTTCGCTCAAAAGTGTGTGCGTCAAAGTCTGATATTTATATCCAGAACTTATGCAAAAGCGAACCCGCAGTGTACGGATCAGCTGTAGTAAGTCAAGAAATTCCAAAGTCGAACTCAGGGATTTGGTAGAATAAAATCGATTTCAAAATATCTGGCAAGATGCAAAAGCTTTTGTAAATATGTAGGAGACAAATGATTCCAATGATTCAAGTATCCGACTGCGGCTTTCGATTCAAGACACTTCTAAAGATCAAAGGGCAGAGTTGGAGTTGCCAAGTTTATGTGTTCCGAAGAAAGGAATAATGTACGGTGAAGTTCCACTACTCACTAACCCCAACTTAAAAGCTCTCAACCCAAAGGATGTTGAGTCTCATCAAGAAGAGTACTCAAAGAAAGGATTAACACTCAGACTATCCACCCAAACCCAAGATTATGACTATCGAAGGTAAGGATGAAAGGCACACTCAACCTTAATAGAGGATGTTGAGTCTCTCTATTACCCAAATATTGCAAACTTTGGCTACCAAGTGAAGAATCAATGACGAAGTCTCTTCTTACACTTGGATAGGTGTTAGAAAGGTTAGTCAAGATTACGATTTAGGCAAGGTTTAACTTTGGTTAAAAGATAAAGCAATTAAAGGACGTCAGAGGTAAAACTCGGGCTGTTCTCGGTAAAACTCGGCCGATCTGCTCAAGAACAATGCGATTTTCCGGTGTCGCAAAGGTTAAATCTCAATTCTCAGGGTCCAAATGGTTAAATGAGTTCAGTCTATCATTATCTAAGCCTCAATCATCACCTATTCTCCCCAGAATCACAAGATTTTTAGCCAATCATTTTCATCTTTGAATCAAAATCAAGATTGAATAAAGAAAACCAAATAAAAATCAAACTTTGCATAAAAACCAAAGAATCTCCAAATCTGTTATCAATCTTTAAAAACTTTCAAAGAATCTCTCAAAGCCCTCAATAATATGTTCACAAATCGCAATAACAAAAAGAAAACAAAAGATTTCACAACTTCTTTGAATCTTGACTTTTGTTCCTTTCCTTCAATCTTCTTCTCCAAGAATCTTCAATTCCGTAAGAACTTGTAAATCTTCTACTCTACGAACCCCCGATTTTCGTTCCAAGGGTTCCAATGTATACTTCTTCACTAATGGGTTGCTTGGCATATTACTTCTCAAGCCCAAAAGCAATGGGCTTCCGAATGTAATATTTTTTTTAGACGGTTACAAGCAAAACTCGGTCGATCTAGGGGATAACTCGTCCGATTTTTTCCTACAGGAAAATCGTCCGATTTATGTATAAATCACCCGATTTTTGACAACAGAAAGTGCTCGTCTCTTGACTTGTTTCCTTCCTTCCTTGTATGACCATTCTACGCACTTTCTTTGCTCTTTATGACTCCTTAAAGGTTCCTTACGCTTCCTTATTGACCTTAGCTGCTCCTTGCTCCACTTTTGCTTCCAATTCCATCAAATTTACCTATAATTCAACCAAAACTAGTGTAGACCTCTATTTTTGAGATATAAATGAATAAACCTTAAAGGTACACAAATCTCTCCGAATGCAAGGTAAATTTAGGTGAAACATCCACCAATATCCATGATTATAATGGTATATAATTCATGTCATCAAAATACCCCATACTTTCCTCTTGCTTGTGCCCAAGCAAGGTTCAAATCTAGAATACAAGATGTCATGGATTATATGATGCGAAAAACTCAAAAACTTTTCGAAAAGTGCTTCTTTTTTTGGATCACTCTTAAAGTAATGCTTCAAGACATAGGAGGACAAAGTATGCGTCAATAATAACCGTATCATGGACAAATCATCATTTCTTACTCAAAGACATAAATAAAAGACATGATAAAGATGTAGAGATAATCAAAATCAAACAAATATAAGCCATGAAGCCTTAAACATGTGCACAAAGGTCTCAAGGTCTTCCAATCAAGAAAAAGGTCAAAGGAACGTGTTAAAGGTGGGAAATTTTTAAGGTAATGTGATGCTAATCCGAGAAAGAGGAACAACACAACAAGAGCTTTAAGAACACAACTTCACCACAAATGCTTTGCATGTAAAATTTGCTTTTCTTTTACTTTACTTTTTGAGAGTATGGACAGCGGTGCACAAAAACCGAAGCCTAGGAGATTGACGTTTCTCAATTTTCGAGATGCCTCAAACCCTTGCTGCACATACCATATCCCGTTAGGACTTGCCATTCATTCGGACTTTGGCAAGACACAAACACCCGGCTATGTGAATGGTGCCGAGTTACTCATCCTCATGTTCAACGTCCCCAATCCTAAATTTTGCTAAACTTTCACTTAACACTTTCACAATGGCCCTCCCAGATCAAACATGTCTTACATAACCACTTATCCAAATTCCCGAATGGTCAAAAGGATCCCAAGTCATCTTTTTGCCTTTTCCACATCACATTCATCATCATAGAGGTCATTTCCATCACAAGAAGCACTAAATTTTTTGAAAAACTCACAAATTTTTGAATGAAGCATGCAATGCAAATGTCATAGTGAAAAGCGAAAGTGCAAGAGTTATTACAAGCCAAATGATTTCAAGGATTTAAGTATCCGACTGGGGCTTTCGATTCAAGACACTTCTAAAGATCAAAGGAAGAGTTGGCTTTGCCAAGGTTATGTGTTTCGAAGAAAGGAATAATGTACGGTAAAGTTCCACTACTCACTTATCCCAACGTAGAAGCTCTCAACCCGAAGGATGTTGAGTCTCATCAAGAGGAGTACTCAAAGGAAGGATTAACAGTCAAACTATTCACCCAAACCCAAGGATATGACTCTCAAAGGTAAAGATGAAAGGCACACTCAACCTTAATAGAGGATGTTAAGTCTCTCTATTACCCAAATCTTGTAAACTTTGGCTACCAAGTAAAGAATCAATGATGAAGTCTCTTCTTACACTTGGATAGGGGTTAGAAAGGTTAGGCAAGGTTAGAATTTAGGCAAGGTTTAACTTTGGTTAAAGGATAAAGCAATTAAAGGACGTCAAAGGGAAAACTCGGGCTGTTCTTGGTAAAACTCGGCTGATCTGCTCAAGAATAGTCCGATTTTCCGGTGACGCAAAGGTTAAATCTCAATTCTCAGGGTCCAAATGGTTAAATGAGTTCAGTGTATCATCATCTAAGCCTCAATCATCAGCTATTCTCCCTAGAATCACAAGGTTTTGAGCCAATCATTTTCATCTTTGAATCAAAATCAAGATTGAATAAAGAAAACCAAATAAAAATCAAACTTTGCATAAAAACCAAAGAATCTCCAAATCTGTAATCAATCTTTAAAAACTTTCAAAGAATCTCTCAAAGCACTCAATAATATGTTCACAAATCGCAATAAAAAAAAGGAAACAAAAGATCTCACAACATCCTTGAATCTTGACTTTTGTTCCTTTCCTTCAATCCTCTTCTCCAAGAATCTTCAATTCCGTAAGAACTTGTAAATCTTCCACTCTACGAACGCCCGATTTTCGTTCCTAGGGTTCCAATGTATACTTCTTCACTAATGGGCTGCTTGGCATATCACTTCTTAATCCCAAAAGAAATGGGCTTTCGAACGTAATATTTTTGTAGACGGTTACAAGCAAAACTTGGCCGATCTAGGGGATAACTGACAAGACCTTTATCTATGGTCATTTTTATCTTATCAAAATATAATTCCGACTTAGCACTAAAACGAGTATAGTGGTTAAGTAAGGGTCGAACCCAAGATAGTTTTGTTATTCCTATTAAATGCAATTATTGATTATAGATTCAAGTGACAAAAAGGGGGGGGGGGGCTTTCAGTGAATTTATGCGCACAAAACTTATGAAAGAAAGTAAGACAACGAGTAAGACAATAATGGGTGAATCTACACTAGGTTGATTCTTAGCATGCGATTGCTACTTTGGTGAGTTCCTTTTTACAAGTTTTCATGTAATCTCCCGTCTCGATCATATATATGTGTTGAGCCAACCGGCATCAACACAAATTAACAGGTTAGTGTTCCGTAAACCTACAAGAACAATTAACAAGTTAGCTTTCAAACAAAGACTAAGGGATATAATGAAAAGATTAAAACCGTTAAACTTATCTTTATATTTGTGTTCGTTTCCTTTAAGCAATTACAACCCGTTATTACTTAAAGTTTACTACTAGATTAAGGACCCGAACCTGGAATCTATTAATCCTAGTTCTATGCATGCACTTTAGAACCTAAGGTGATCAATCTTAAGTGATAGTAAAACATGCAATTAGACAATGAAGATTAAGGAAACACAAAGTATTACTGAATGAAAACTTATATTAAAGAGAACTTATAACCAAAGTAACAATGCAGCTTCAAACCAACCCAATGTAGCAAGGGAGTTAGCAATTCATTACAAAGGTAGCAAGATAATTATAATGGAAAAAGTGGATTCTAATTGGATCCTTCTAACAATCAACCCTAGGTCTATTTACACTACACATGGCACTAAATAGGAGTAAATGACCAGCCCAAAACAGCCACCTTTAACGCCATAAAGGATGTGTAAACAGCCGGAGTAAAGCCTCTATCCCTGAACCGCAGGGGCGGCCTTCAGATCCGCAGGGGCGGTTCAGGCGAAAACGTTTGATCTTCTTCGTAGCCGCAGGGGCGGATATTTAATGGTCTTCAAACGTTTGACTCTTCAACTTTCTGTCGCTTCAGATGCTGAGCCGCAGGGGCGTCCCAATGTCAACGCGAGGACGGTGACACTGACTCTTCATCTTCCAACTCCCAGGTTAAGGCGTAGGCAGAGGCGCAGGGGTGCTGGTCTTCACTTCTTCAGGGCAAGTCACCGCAGGGGCGCCAAGGGTTGACGCAGGTGCGGTGACAGTCTTTGTTCCTGGCGTTGGCGATGGCGCAGGCTGCGCTCCAGAGTATGGTGCCACCCGCAAGGGCGGTGACACTGCTCCGCGGGGGCGGTGAGGCAACAGAAGATTTGCTTCGTGAATGATCTTCACTCCTAAGTGCTTATAACTCCTTCTTTATCTTCTTTTAGTCTTCTTCTTCTGGACCAAGGAGTTAGTAGCATAAACCGACACTAATGTAACAAAAAGACTCTAAAAACTAACCTATATGATAGTGATTCCATCACCTATCAAACTCCCCCATACTTAGACCTTTTACTCGTCCCGAGTAAAACAAATGACAGCAGTTTTTTAAACTCAAAGGCCTCAGGAAGCATGGGCAAGCAGAATCGACAATGAAAACAAAAGAAAAGCCGAGAAAGAAAGAGGGAAAAGAGAGGAAATGTGAGAAAAAGGTGAGAAAACTACCATCCTTATTGCTCCAAGAGTGACCTACCCGGACAACCTCCTTATGACTCCCCTTTTTATGTCGCCAAACGCCGGAAAGGGAACCTACACTCGGTGCCGCTCATTTTGTCAAGGTGCCCTTTCGGGTTTTCACCTTGCCATTGTTCTTATTTTTCTTTGATGATCTCACCTGGAACTCACATCCCTCAAGTCCAATTTTGCACCAACCTAAGGTTGGTCGGACTACCTTCTTTTTGCCTAAACCGCCCTTTCGGGTTTTTTGTTTATCCAAGGATTTTCATGCCTTTTTTCATTTTCTTTGGCTTTTTCTTCTTCTTTTTTTTTGAATTTCAAACTGAATTCAAAATACCAAAAACTCAATGCAAACATACTCAAAAACAACTCAAATAAACTATACATGCAATGATATGTCCCTCCCCCATACTTGAAGTACACTTTGTCCTCAAAGTGGAAAATGAAGCAAAGATAAATGTGGGAAAGGGAGAAATGATGATACCACTAGTGGGATGGTCCGGCCGGACCATCCGGACCCTCCTCCGGTGGGTACAGGAAGTGGCGGAAAAAGTGCTCCTGCCGGCGGTAGAGCGTGTCGATATGATCCTCTTGAGCGTCCATCCTCTGCCCAAATGAAGTCTCAAAGTTGGCTTGCCAAGCCAGCTGCTGATCCTCAAGCTGCTGCTGATGAACCGTCTGCCAAACATCCTGCCAACGGTCAAATGGGTTGTCATAGAGGAAGTGAAGCTGGACTGCCACGCCTACTGCTGCTCAAGCATGGAACGCTGGTACTCGGTCTGCCATGCCTGATGCTGGGTAGTCAAAGCTGTCATCTGAGCCTGAAGGCTCTCCATGGCCGGACTATCGTCCGATGCTACAGTAGGCATCTCCTCATCATTCGGTATGGGCACATGGTCAGCAACAGGGGCCCGGCTGGAGCTCGCAGCATATCTCTCAACAATGGCCCCCTGAGGCCGTCTCGGAACGAAGGGATCAGCTGGTATGTATAGCTCGGAGAGCTCGTCTCCAAGTGGAAGTGGCCGGGGGAGGTATGTGATGTGACTCCCATCTGCCAATGAGAGCCAGAAAAGGTTCTCCCCGTCTCTCTTGAGGAGCCTACACCTCCTCAACATCCATTCCGTGTACAGTATGGCCTCTAACTCATCCTCCAAGTCGGAGAGGTCCATCACATGTGCAGCGATCAAGGAGATCACCCCACCTTCCACTATGTCTCGTGGCTCGTTCTTCCTAATCTGCTTTAAAGGGGTAAGGAAGAGGTATGGCCAATCTGGTATCTTGTCGTTCGTGGGGAGGTAGGCGTACAACAGTGGAACGTCCTTGAGAACGACCTTGTTCTCCTCCTTGTGTTCACAGAAGACACTCATGAAGATCTTGGAGATGAGCCTTAAACAGAGGTGAGTGAGTTTGTTGGAATATTCACCCCTTGCATGAAACTCGGATCTGGTGGCGGCCTGCCAAAACTCACATAAGTTGGGTGTCGGGACGGGTTCCTGCCAGTCATCGGAGGCACAAATAGTCACCCCGAATGCCTCTTGTAGTTGGGTGTAGTCCAATGTATACTTTCTCTTGTTGAACTTAAATGAAAGTCCAACACATATATGGTCCTCCTTCTCCATGGTGAATGTGGCGATGAATTGGCGGCTGAGCTCGGGGTATGTCGGAGCGTTCATGTCCAGAAAGTCGCCGAGCCCAGCATTGTTGAGGAATGCATGCATGCTCTCCAACATGCCCAATTTTTCTAGGAACGTGCAAAAACCGAGTTGCGTACACAACCCGATCTTGCACAATCCTATACCGCTCCTTCTCAACTTCCGACAACTTGTATTTCTTCTGTTTTTCCATTTCTTGCAATTAAACAAGTAAGGAAATTAGAAAGTTCAGAAATTTGATTAAGAAACAAACCCTATATTGCTATTTCCGTAGGAGCGGCTGAAGAATGCGCTGGGGCGGCGAGGCACAAGGGAGGCAACTTGCAGGCGCAGGGGCGGGAGAACTGCAAAGGGAAATTTCTGACAACTGCAAAGGTGGCGGTGCTGAGGGGTATTTTGGCGACTTCTTATTGGTGGGGATGTCGCCGGCGGTGATGAGCGGTGGAGGGAAAAGAGTGTGAGGGGCAAGGGCGTTGTAGGGTTAGAGTTTTGGGAGGATGAGGGGGGGTGTTTGGTGGTAGCGAGGGCAGTTGTCGCAGGGGGCGGGTTTTGGCTGGGTTGCCGGAGGTGGCGCGGGGGCGTTTGCACAAGGTGGCGTGTGAGAGCTTGCTGAGGGCACAGAGGTGTGGGAAATAGAGGGAGTGTAGGGTTCGAAGAGTGAGTGGAGAGAGGGGAGAGGGGGGGTAATTGTAGGTTATTTTTGGGAAGTGTATTTTTTTTCTTTCCTTGATAAAACCGTAGGGGCGGGGGCTTGTCGCCGCGGGGACGGTGACAAGGAAGAGGGGGCATGCCGACTCAGCGCCGGGGGCGGCGATGAGAATGTGTGTCAAGGATGGCCGCCGCAGGGGCGTAAGGGAGTCACTGCGGGGGCGGTGACCAGTATGTTGCAGACGTTAGACTCAGCGCCCGCGGCGGTGCTGGCCATGGGTGTCACCGCGGGGGCGGGGACACAGTGCCGCATGGGCAGTTTTCTTGACAGAGGCTCCTCTTCTTATTCCTTCGGGTTGCCTCCCAAACAGCGCCTTTGTTTTACGTCGTTGGGTCGACGCAAGGACTCTACCTCTCTGATTAAGCCTCCTCCAACATCACCTTTGGGGTTTATAACCGTCTGTGAAGGCAATCCTCCGGAGGACCTAGTTTCAATCCTTGTTATGGCTTCTACCATTTGCCCAAACCTGTTTTTAAAGGTTCTTGATGCTGGATTCTGTGGTTTGGACATGAGTAGCAAAATGTTTAGTCAAAACCTGCAAGATATCCTCAGTTGTTTGATACTTACTTTGTCGGGGCTATTGTTATTGGCTTTGTTGATCCCTCCAACAAAAGTTCTATTGATCACGCCAGTTGGGCATGAAATTCTGGGCATAAGGATCGTTCTTAGGCCTTTGCTATTGTCGCTGTCCATAACCCATTGCATTTACCTCAGCATCGTCATTCTGGACTTGGGAACACATGTCCGTTGGATGGTGTGGGTCAGCACACACTCCACATGCCTTCAGTTGTTGTGGGGTTCCCATAAGTGTCAATCTCTTCACCATTTCCTTCAATTCCGCAAGCTCAGTGGAGATCTCACTCTTCCCGGAATTCACAACATGAACACCTCTCTTGGAAGGTGTCCTTCCAAAGTTCCGGGTCCCTTCAGCTAGTTCTTGTATCTTTTCCATAGCAAGGTCAGGGGTAGAGTTAAGAATGTTACCTCCACAAGCCGCATCGACGATCCTCCTTTCATTGTCTAGCAAGCCATTGTACAAGTACAAGACTAGATCTTGAGTTGAATATCCGTGGAAAGGACAGCTGGATCGGAGGCGTGCGAATCTTTCAAAGTACTCATAGAGAGTTTCGTCCGCCTCTTGCTCGATGTTGCTTATAGCTTTCTTTAAGCTATTTGCCTTCTTGGCTGGGAAGTATTTCTCCAAAAACGCCTTGTCGAGGTTCTCCCAGGTGTCGATACTCCCGGATGGAAGGTGGTAATACCAATCATCCGCTGTATCTTTGAGTGTGAAGCCGAATGCCCTCATCTTGATTTTCTCTTCGGTAATGTTGGCCGGTTTCATGCTCATACACACGGTATGGAACTTCCCAAGGTGTTTGATGGGGTCTTCACCACTTAACCCATGGAAAGATGGGAGCAAGTGAATGGTACCCGACTTGAGCTCGAAGTTGATTCCTTCCCCTAATGCCGGTATAGAACCGCAAGAGGGTTTTGAGCCAAAGTGGACTGAGTGAGTTGACGAAGAGTACGATCAACCATTTCTTGTTGGAGTTGTTGTTGTCTACGTTGCCGGATGTGCGTCCTCTCAATTTCTGGATCAAAGGAAGCAAAGTCGGAGTTAGTAGCACGGGTTTGAACCATAAAAATGGTTCAAACCAATAATCAATAATAACAATGAAATAAAATATAAACGAACTCCCCGGCAACGGCGCCAAAATTTGACAAGACATTTATCTATGGTCGTTTTTATCTTATCAAAATATAATCCCGACTTAGCACTAAAACGTGTATAGTGGTTAAGTAAGGGTCGAACCCAAGAGAGTTTTGTTATTCCTATTAAATCCAATTATTGTTTATAGATTCAAGTGACAAAAGGGGGGGGGGGGTTAAGTGAATTTATGCGCACAAAACTTATGAAAGAAAGTAAGACAACGAGTAAGACAATAATGGGTGAATTTACACTAGGTTGATTCTTAGCATGCGATTGCTACTTTGATGAATTCCGTTTTACAAGTTTTCAAGTAATCTCCCGTCTCGATCATATATATGTGTTGAGCAAACCGACATCAACACAACTTAACAGGTTAGTGTTCCGTAAACCTACAAGAACAATTAACAAGTTAGCTTTCAAACAAAGACTAAGGGATATAAAGAAAAGATTAAAATCGTTAAACTTATCTTTATATTTGTGTTCCTTTCCTTTACGAAATTAAAACCCGTTATTACTTAAAGTTTACTACTAGATTAACGACCCAAACCCGGAATCTATTAATCTTAGTTCTATGCATGCACTTTAGAACCTAAGATGATCAATCTTAAGTGATAGTAAAACATGCAATTAGACAATGAAGATCAAGGAAACACAAAGTATTATTGAATGAAAACTTATACTAGAGAGAACTTACAACCAAAGTAACAATGCAGCTTGAAACCAACCCAATGTAGCAAGGGAGTTAGCAACTCAATACAAAGGTAGCAAGATAATTATAATGGAAAAAGTGGATTCTAATTGGATCCTTCTAGCAATCAACCCTAGGTATATTTATACCACACATGGCACTAAATAGGAGTAAATGACCAGCCCAAAACAACCACCTTTAATGTCATAAAGGTTGTGTAAACAGCTGGAGTAAAGCCTTTGTCGCTGAACCGCATGGGCGGCCTTCAGATCCGCAGGGGCGGTTCAGGCGAAAACGTTTGATCTTCTTCGTAGCCGCAGGGGCGGATATTTAATGGTCTTCAAACGTCTGACTCTTTAACTTTCTGTCGCTTTAGATGTTGAGCCGCAGGGGCGTCCCAGTGTCAACGCGGGGGTGGTGACATTGACTCTTCATCTTCCAACTCCCAGGTTGAGGTGCAGGCAGAGGTGCAGGGGTGTTGGTCTTTGCTTCTTCAAGGCAAGTCATCGTAGGGGCGTCAAGGGTTGACGCAGGTGCGGTGACAGTCTTCGTTCCTGGCGCTGGCGAAGGCGCAGGCTGCGCTCCGGAGTATGGTGCCACCCGCAAGGGCGGTGACACTGCTCCGCGGGGGCGGTGAGGCAACAAAAGATTTGCTTTGTGAATGATCTTCACTCCTAAGTGCTTATAACTCCTTCTTTATCTTCTTTTAGTCTTCTTCTTCTGGACCAAGGAGTTAGTAGCATAAACCGACACTAATGTAACAAAAAGACTCTCAAACTTGTAAGAGCCTTAGTCTTCGAGAGATCCCGCACCTGCGCCTCAGCTGAGACGCAGCTATTGTGAGTCTTTGGGCTGCAGAGGGCTGCCCCTACGTCCTGGCTGGCCGCCCTTGCAGTTTATGGCGGACTAGAGCCGTCTTCTTTGACCCGAGCCCTTGCTTTTTGACCCTTCATCCCTTTATAATCTCTTCTTCTCTTCTAGGTGAGGGTTTACCTCATTCTCTCTCCTGCTCCATCTCTCTCACGATCTTCTTCTCCTCTCTTATCTCCTTTGATCTTCTTGGATCTTTCTTTGAGTTTGGAAGGATCTTGATGTTTGTTTGGTGTTGTTGTTGAGGGTTGATGTTGTTGTGCCTTGTGAGCCAGCTTGAGGTTGTTGTGGTGTTGTGTTTGATCTCATGGAGAGCTCAACTGGTGAGTCTCATGGCTTTCTTCTCTTTCTTTCTTCATCCTTTTATCTTTCTTCTCTTAGTCTAGCTTAGATTCCCTTAGGTTGGATCTTGTTCCAGCCATGATTTGCATGGGTTGATGTATATATATATGTGCGTTTCTATATGTGTGTGTGTGTTGGATGAAGAAGTAGTGAAGGAATCGAAGGAAGGAGTGAAGAAGGGGCTGCATTGGGAACCTTTGTTGTCCAGCCGCCCCTGTGCCACTTGCAGCGCCCCTGCGCCGGCCATGGTCAGCCCCAACGCCTCTTGGAACCGCCCCTGCGGCCACCTGCAGTCCAGCCTTTGTGTTGGTCTTGTTGCAGGTGTGTGTTGCTTCTAGGCTTGCTTTAGGATGCCTTTGTTCCCTCCGTTCCTAGTGTGAGTGTATAGGCTGATGCTACATGTGTGAGGAGGTGTTTTGATGAGGTTATGATCGGTATATGCCATGTATGACCTTTGAGATTTATTAGGTTGTGAGGTTAGGTTGAGGATGATCCTATGGATCCCTTGGATCTAGGTGTGACCCCTTTGATTGATAGGAGGTTGATATATCTCTATGCCTTGTTATTAGGTAGTGTCCCTCTCAAGAGTGGAGGTTGATTGTGGTTGAGCTTGTACGAGGTTGAGGTAAGTCCGTAGGACTTACTTAGCTATCATCCTTATATTGGGTGTTTGCACTAGTGTTGTGTGCGTTATATGTTTGCTTTGATAGCATGTGTTGTCGATTATTACCGACCTATGTTTTATTGCTTTCCCCATATGCGTGGCTGTGATAACCCTTCCCTTCATCCTGTAAGGGGCTGGGGGGGTTCTCTGTGCTCATGCCATTTGGTATACAAGAAGGACGCAATCCACTCCCATAGGGTACGCGGTTGCAGCCACACAGAGCCGCAAGGGCGGACCTTGTGAGTCGCATGTGCGGCCCAGGCAAACCGCTGGGGCGGTCTTTGGGTCACACAAGGGCGGATCAGGCATATACTAGGCCCTCAACACTCATCTTAGCAACTCAGCAACTCAGCAACTCAGCAACTAGGCTCTTACATCTCAGCCCCCTAAAAACAAGTTTCATCCCGAAACTTGCAAAATCCTAAATCCTCTCGGACCCATAAGCCGAGGTAAAACTCTCTCTCTATCGGAGGTATCACATCGTTTCTCAGAAGGTTACAACCTATATCAATCTATAACCCCAATCATGCACATGGAGGAATCATCAACTCTAGAAAAAAGGGCCATAACGCTACTCAAAAGGCGTAGAGGAATCACATCTCTCGCCATACCACATCACATGGCATAGAGGAAGCACTCTCTAGCCAAAGCATTAGCATATACAACGCATGGAGGAATAATATCTCCAATGACACTATGTTCATCAAGGTTGCATGGAGGAAATAACCATCTCCAGCTATAATCATACATCACGCTAGCACATCAAGATCTAATAAGATTTCACATCATAGCTAGCATGGAATAAACACATCAAGGCATGTAAACACATAATCACATACTCACCAAGATAGCATTAAGATCTACTCATCGACCCTAGGTGCATCTATCTCAACATAAAACTCTGGATAGTTCCTCTGGATGCTATCTTCAGTCTCCCATGTAGCCTCATCAGGTCCTCGTCTAGACCATTGTATCCTCAGCATATGGATTTCCTTCAAACGTAGGCGTCTCACACCTCGGTCTAGGACTGCAATAGGATGCTCAACAAAGATGTGGTCCGGTTCAACTACCATATAATCATAACTCACAATGTGTCTTGGATCTGGTATAAACTCACTCAATTGAGACACATAGAATACAGGGTGAACACCCTCTAACCTCGGAGGCAAAGCTAATCTGTAGGCTGCCCTCCAAACTCTATCTAGTATCTCAAAAGGACCGACATATCGGGGACTCAACTTCCCCTTTATGCCAAAACGTCTGACACCACGCGTCGGAGATACTCTCTGCTAGACATGAGCTCCCACTCTGAACTCTAGAGGTCGACGCCTCCTGTCTGCATATGACTTCTGGCGACTCTGTGCAACCAACATCCTCTCAAATCAGCGCTACTCGAGCCATATCATCCTTAATCTACTCTAGCTCTATCCTACTGATACTGCTAGGCTCATCCCAACATAAAAGGTGTACGACATCTACGTCCATACAGTGCCTCATATGGGCATCCTAATAGATGAATGCCAGCTGTTGTTGTTTGAGAACTCAACTAGTGGGAGGTAATCAGACCATCCCTGTCCCCAATGGAATACACAAGCTCGCACCATATCCTTCAGGGTCTGGATGGTCCTCTTTGACTAACCATCTGTCTGGGGTGAAACGTTGTCGTGAAATGTAGACTCGTCCCCAAGGCAGTCTGAATCTGCTGCCAAAACCTCGAGGTAAACCGTCCATCTCGATCAAAGACGATCGTCCACGATACACCATGGAGTCTCACTATTTGTCTAGTGTACTCCTCGGCCAATCTACTCACTCGCCACGTCTCTCTAATAGGAATGAAATGTGCCGTCTTCGTCAACCTGTCAACAACAACCAAGATAGCATCAAAACTCCTACTAGGCCTCAATCCGGTCACAAAGTCCATGACTCCATGGAGACGTCCTCCCACTTCCGTTGCGGTACTAGCAGTGGATGGAGCTCACCTCCAAGTCTGCAATGCTCGATCTTGACCTGTTGATAGGTCGCACACTGTGCCACAAATCTGGCTACATTGGGCTTCAGCTCTCCCCACCAATATGAGCATCTCACATCATGGTACATCTTACTCGTACCTGGATGTACTAAGTAAGGTGTATAGTGAGCCTCCTGTAAGATCCTTTGTCTCAACTCTACATCGGCAGGTACACAAATGCGGTCATGGCGCCTCATCACTCCATCTGCTCCAATGGAGAACTGTGGTGCCTCTCCATGAGACATCCTCTCTCTAATCCTCGCCAAAGTCGGGCAGGTCCCCTGCTTCTGTTCGATCTCATCCAACAGGCCAGGTAGAACCTCTAAAGTATACAACTGGGCATCCTCATCAGGAAACTGGATGTCCAGCTCTAGCCAGGCTAGATCTCTGTGAAGTTGAGGCTGAACTATCAGTCTCGCAATTGCCTTCTCTCGAGGCGTCTTCCTGCTCAAGGCGTCAGCTACAACATTCGCCTTCCCCGGATGATACAAATTCTCAAGGTCGAAGTCCTTGATCAACTCGAGCCATCGACGCTGGTGGTTATTCAACTCCCGCTGCGTAAAAATGTACTTCACTCTCTTATGGTCTGTGAAGATCTGACATGTGGCACCATACAGGTAATGTCTCCAGATCTTCAAAGCATGAATTCCCGCTACTAACTCCGAATCAAGAGTCGGGTAGTTCTCCTCATACGTCTTGAACTATCGAGATGCATACGCAATCACTCTGCCTCTATACATCAATACATGCCCCAAGCCTAGCTTGTATGCATCACTGTAGACCACGAAGTCCTCAGAACCCTCTGGGTGTGCCAAGACAGGAGCAAAAGTCAAACGCCTCTTAAACACCTTAAAACTCTAGGCACATTGATCAGTCCATACAAATCTGGTAGTCTTCCTCATAAGACTCGTCAGTGGATGGGCAATCACAAAAACTCCCTCCACAAAGCATCGCTAATAACCGGCTAGGCCAAGAAAGCTACGTACTTCCTTGACGTTTGTCGGTGTCGTTCACACAACAACAGACTCGATCTTCGCCGGATCAACCATGATCCCACTGGCGGAGACAATATGGCCAAGAAAAGCAACCTCAGACATCTAGAACTCACACTTAGAGAGCTTGGCATACAACTCTCTAACTCTCAAAATCTACAAAACCGTCCTCAGATGACCGGCATGTTCCTCTCTGCTACGACAATATACCAGAATGTCATCAATGAAGACTACCACAAACTAATCTGGGAAGTCGATGAAGATACTATTCATCAACTCCATGAAGACTGCTGGGGCATTCGTCAGCACAAATGACATCACTACAAACTCGTATTGTCCATTACGGGTACGAAAGGCCGTCCTATGCACATCCGGCTCCCTCACCCTCAATTGGTGATATCCTGAGCGTAAGTCAATCCGGAAGAATACTATCGCTCCTAGAAGCTGATCAAGTAGATCAACATTACGAGGCAGTGGATACTTGTTCTTGATGGTAACTTTGTTCAGCTCTCTGTAATCAATACACAATCTCAAAGATCCGTCCTTCTTCCGCACGAAGAGGACAAGTGCTTCCCAAGGGGATACGCTAGGGCGGATGAAGCCCTTCTCAGCCAACTCCTCGAGTTGCTTCTTTAGCTCCAACATCTCGATAGACATCATACGATATGGGGCCTTCGAGATGGGTCTCGTACTAGGCTCCAACTCGATACTGAAATCCACACTCCTCTGAGGCGGCAAGCTCGACAGCTCAGCAAACACATCTACAAACTCGCAGACCAGTGGTATGTCCTCCAAAGTTGGACAATCTCCATCCATCATGGCATAGCACCGGCATCACATCCTTGTGCTATCAGTCTAGCTGCTCATACGGCACTGATAATAGAGCCCGTCTTCCCAAGGTCCCAACTTCAGAAGACCTCTATCTGACCTTCCTTGGTAGAGACTATAACAGTCCTCCTACTAACATCTAAAACTACACGGTGTCTACGCATCCAATCCATACCTAATATGACTTCTTCATGCATCAATGGCATGACATAGAAGTCCACAAGTAAAACATGAGTCCCTAAACGAAGGGGACAGCTACGTATCTCACTGGTACCTCTTATCCGACTACCATCAAGTAACCCTATAGTGAAGGGTATCCCCTCTATAGTAGCTAAACTCAAACGCTCAACACATACATAAAAAATAAAGGAATGCGTAGCACCCGTATTAAATAAAACTCTAACAAGTAAACCATGAAGCAGAATGGTACCTGCAGCAGCCGGTGCAGACGGCTCCACTGCACCGGCTTCTACATGTACACCACGACCTCTACCTCTACTCGACCTCTACCTCTACTCGGCCCGAGAGCAGATCCCTGAGTAGAAGGACGATCTAGGACTCTTTATTGTCCCTATGTCTGCTGCTGAGGTGTCCTCTGACCACCTCTTGCCACACTGACAGGGGAAGAACCCTGCTGTGATGCAACCCCAACCTGCCTATAAAAGGTAGCTTTGTGGCATGGTCTACCACAAGTATAACACATTACTGGTGGTCTCGTACACTTTGGTCATATATGTCCACGATCACCACAGTTGTAACACTGTCGTCCCTTATCTGTAGTCAGTGCAGGTGAGGGGTAACTCTGACGTCTCTAGCTCCGTCCAGAACCAGATGCTCCTCCAACACCATTGGTCTGCCCAGTGCACTACCTATTCTCAGACCGTCCCGTCTAAGAAGCATTCTTTTGACTGGCTCGCTCTCTCTCTCATAAGCAGAAGCCCGGCCCTAATAATCATCCAAGGACTCACAATGGAATCCCGCCATGTATGAGTGTGTGCTCTCCCTCAGTCGGTAGGAGAACAGGTACACATGCTGGTCCTCAAATGGGGAAGCTGGACCCACCAAAGCTAACTCGGTCTAGAAGCGCTTGATGTCGTCTACAATAGGCACATCCTCAAAGCCAGCCTCCAAAAAGTCCTACAGCTTCTCCCTCCTCAGTGAGGCAAGGTAGAACTACTCTCTGATCATACTCCTCATGTGTTCATAGTTGGTGGCTCTAGCTCGTACAGTCCTCCACCACTGATGTGCAAGGTCACGGAATAGAGACTGAACTAGCTATATCCGTCTATCCTCAAGACATTTGATAGACTCTAAAGCTGAGTCTACATGTCCTATGACCTCTGTCTTTAGACCAACATTCCTAGAGAAAGGTGGTAAACCCAACTGATGGAATGCCTTCAGCAAGGTATCTAGTCGAGGCCCTCTGGTCTCCTTTGGAAGGCGAACAGCCTCAGCAGCACGTGTCGGTATAGCTGGCACCTGTGTGGCTCCCTGAGACATCTTAGAAGATCCCTCATGCCCTGGTAGATCTAGGGCCCGTCTGCCAGCTCTAGCAGCCTCCTCAACACGTCTGATGTACTCTCTAGACTCTAGCCCTCTCTTGGAGACACGATCCGAGTCATCTGACTGGACTCAATGTTAATGCGGTCTCCTAGATCCACCACTCCTCGTCTCTAGGACGACAATCTCAGCAATTTCCTCATGCACCTCCTCCACCACTAGTGGATCAAAAGCGGGAACTGGTCCCTGTCCTATCACGCCCGGAGGAAGAGGTGGTCTACCTCTACCTCGGCCTACAACAACAGTAGCTCTAGTCCGAGCCATCTGCGGGGTATGCACACCTAACTTATAAGGCTCTATATAGACCATATGTATAGATATATATATATATAACACATATACAAACATAATCCACAATTCATATATATACATATCTATACTACAGAGATCCATAGAAAAGATGGCGACTTCTCGTACATTTTATCCCAAAACCACATTTAAAACCAAAAATCTTTTGAAAACGACATATCCCTTTCGGGTTCTGTTTATTTTATCCATCTGACCTCATTGCAGGTAGCAAGTGCCATTGTTGTCAACCTAAGGCTATGATACCAACTCTGTAACACCCCGAATCCGCGGGACTCGAAGTGTCACATTGGGCTAGGATCTCACAATGGATTCTGACCCTAGCCTGACAACAAGTTCACTAGACCATACAACATGGCATTAACAGATATAAAACAAATGCATAAAACTGTATAAACTGTACAACCCAAAAGGTAGAGAACATCATAGCCGAGCATATAAAACAACATCCTCACACAGGAGGTAACATAAGATTTTCCTCACGCAAGAAGGAAACATAAACAACCCCAAAATCACCATCCTATGTACGAGAGGTCCTCGGCTTGCCACCCTGCCAGATTACTCAGCAGCACAGCTATCTTGTAGGGCATCTACAACATGGTATAAAACCATTAGCTAACCATACATATATGAGGTAATGCATAAGCACAAACACAATCATGAAAAGATAACACATCAGCATGCTATCACATATTTACCCATTTATCATCTTTATATAATAGTCATTCACTCAAATCATATATATATATATATATATATATATATATATATATATATAGATGAAAGTATGTGACACGAGGACCGATACATCCTCACCTTTGGGCTTGACGTCCATCTGGAAGTAGTATTGGTCACACAACCCGTGCACCCTGTGGGAGTGGGTTGCGCCCTTCTTGTATACCAGATGGCATGAGCACAGAGAACCCCCCAGCCCCTTACATGATGAAGGGAAGGGTTATCACTACCACGCATACGGGGCTATAAATAAAACATAGGTTGGTAATAATCGATAACACATGCTATCATATCAAGCATACAATACACACACCACACATGCAAACACCCAATATGAGGATGGTAGCTAAGTTAGTCCTACGGACTTACCTCAACCTCGTACAAAGCTCAACCACAACTCGATCACCTAAACATTGGAGGGACAACACAACCTATAAACAAGGCATATAAAGATATATAAATCTCCTATCAACACAAGGGTCATACCTAGACCCAAAGGGATCCATAAGGATAATACTCAACCTATAATCCTCAACCAACATCAACCTAGAAGCATAAGGCAATACATGGCATATACCGATCATAACTTCATCAAAACACCTCCTCACACATCTAGCATGAACCTATAGACTCACACTAGGAAAGGAGGGAACAAAGGCATCCTAAAGCAAGCCTAGAAGCAACACACACCTGCAAAAAAACCAACTCAAGGGCTGGACTGCAGGTGGCCGCAGGGGCGGCTCCAGGAGGCGTTGGGTGCAGACCTTGGCAGGTGCAGGGGCGGCTGCAAGGTGGCGCAGGGGTGGCTGGAAAGCAAGGGTTCCTAATGCAGCCCCTTCTTACCTCCTTCCTTTGATTCCTTCACTCCTTCTTCATCCAACACACATACACATACATATATACATCAACTGAAGACATACAAGGCTGCCACAAGATCAAACTTGTGGAACCTAAGCTAGAATGGAAGGAAAGAAGAAAAGAAGCAAGAAAGAAGAAAGATAGGAAGAGAAGGAGGAAAGCTCACCAAGTTGAACCCGAACAGAAGCAACACACCATCAACGCCTCAAGGCTGACTCAATCCAAGCACATCAACATCAACAACCATCACCCTCAAGCAAAACCAAGCTCATAAGCTCTCAAACTCACACAAACTCAATCAAAGATCAAGAAGAGATCGAACGGAGAAGGAAGGAGAAGATGAACATAATGTAAGAGATGGAGTTGCAAATGAAGAACCCTCATCAGGTAGGAAACAGAAGTAGCTTATAAAGGGAGGAAAAGGGTAAAGCACGGGTCATGGGGTCAACAAAGACGGTTGTAGCCACACAAAGCCGCAGGGGCTGACCCTGTGGGCGTGGGTGCAGACTAGGAAAACCTCAAGGGAAGCCTATGGGTCACGCAAGGCCGGATCAGGCATAAACTAGGTCCTCAACACTCATCTCAACAACTCAGAAACTAGGCTCTTACATTCAAGGTGGAAAAAGATGGAACAATACTGATTCGAGAGAGGAAGGATCCTTAAGAGAGAACATAAATGGTCATAACTAAAGGTGGAACAATACACGAGTCTGAAAGATGTCACCTTAATAGATCGATTATGTCATGCCCATTTGTAAAGTGATAAAGCAAGATTGTGTCGGTTATTACGAAATGTGACGGGAAGAGAAAAGATGGAACTAGAGATCTCACGGTTTTCAATACATCGGAGTGTGGATTTTGACACTAAGGTTGAGCTTGACGCACCTCCGATATCCCTGGTGCCGTAGAGGACGACACCTGTGAAGATATGTGAGTCGAAGAAGCATTTGCCTGACCAGTTGCAAGGACTTGTTGATAAAGGTTCATTAAAACCAATGCACTACCATAGAGAACACCAGATGTTATCTTAAACTCCTGATTTGGGGTTTTATTGAAATATATCTTAAACTCTTGATTTGAAGCTGTTATGGAGAACACCAGTTTGCGAAAGGAGAGATGGTTATCTCCGTTTGTACATCGATTATAATGAGCCGAACAAGATAACAATGAGGAACAAGTATCCCTCACCATGGATAAATGATCTACTCGACCGGTTGCAAGGGTTAGTAGTTTCTTCTATAATGGAGTTAAGGTCGGATTGTCACCAAATAAGAATTTGAGACAGGGATATTGAAAATCCGGCATTCCGGACAAACCATGGTCACTATGAGTTGTAGTGATTCCACATGGGCTTACTAATGCCCGGATAAGATGTTTTGGTCTACTCTCAAAGAAGAGAGAAGTTGTAAGACAAGTTGTCTCGGGATGACAACCCCCCAAAATGTGAAAGAAGTTACAAGTCTTCTTGGATGTGCCGGTCATTACCGGATAAGATGTTTCGGAAGACAAAGAGGTTTGAGTACGACAAAATTTGGCAATGGAGTTGTTGAGGGTTAAGAGGAGATTAATTGGTGCAACTATTTTTACATTGCCTCGAGGTATGATGGGTTTGACTTGTACGAGTTATTCTTCAAGACAAGGTCTTGATCGAGCATTGAGGAACGATGTAAAAGTAGTAGCATGTGTTTCTCGTTAGTGAATCAGTGGGATGTGAAGTACTTCCTCCATTTTGGGGACTTACTTCAAGAATTGAGGAAACGTAACATCAAAGTTTGGTTTGACAAGAACCAAAGCCAACAGTGTAAATTGGAAGTTTGATTTTCTTTGTTAGAGACAAGCAAATAAGAAATATATGGAAATGATGTATAGAGAAAGACCCGAGAAGGAAGTTAAGTTCCGTTTTACGGACCTTTTTGAGAGATGAGAACAACTAGGTTGTGTTTACAGATTGGTGTTGCAACCAAGAGTGGAGAGTGTTTTCTGATGTTTCTAGCGTACCAGTCATGGGAGTATATACATTACTCAGGTTATGATGTTAGTCGTGATGATCTAGTGGCAGACGAGGAGCCGATGAGGCTACCGTGAGGACATGGTATAGTATCTTTGGTTGAGTTTTACGTTGATCTAGTAGCATCGTTAGAATCGGCGGGTTAGACCTAGTTCTTCCCTTGGTTGAGTTATGTGCATGTGTGATGTTAAGTGTAGTTGTGTCCTGTGTGCAAATGTGATATATGACCTGATATATCTTTTAGTGATTCCATATATTTCAACCTTCCTAGAGCTAGAGTTCATACCTCGGACTTAAGGGACCGAGAAGTTCGGCGTGTGGCAAGTTTCGGGACGAAACTTGTTTTGAGGGGGATCTGATGTAACGCCCCGTTTATTGGGTGCGATTTCGATATTATTTTCTGACGGTTATCGATATATTTTTATATCTCAAGTATGTTTCACGAGTATTTTTAAGTCGTAAATTTTATGTTTCAGGTATATGTCATATTAATATGTTAACGGTATTTTTATTATTATTTAAATCTCGTAATTTAGTTACGAGATCGATTTATACGTCGCAAAGTATATTTTTGTGAAGTTTAAGTATATACTCGATCCTCATAATAATTTCCGTATATTTATTTTATTTCAGGAAAGGGGCGGAAAGGTTCCGGGTATTTTAATATTTTGTTCCGTGTACGTGTATCAGTTTATTTTGTCGGAAAAATCTGGAAATTTTTCCGATTCGAAAGTCCTGTTCCGACTCATTTTGATCGAGTTATATTATTTCTTTTCTTATTTTATTTTCTTTATCCTTTTCATTTCTCTTTTTCCTTTCCCCCTTCTCCAGTAGTGAGAGGCCGACCCCTCGTTTTTCTACCTTGTACTGCCCAGGTCTGCTACCTTCTTGTGTCTAATTTGGCAACCTACACACGCAAGCCTTGACCCCTTGTTTACCTCAGCTTCACCCAACCCATTCATTGCCAAGCTCTACCCTTCTGTTGTTTCTCATCTCCCTTAATCTCTCATCTTTCCCTATCTCGTTTGCACAGTAAGCAACCTCAACCCATACTACTATCACACTAGAAGCATCTCTTGAACTCTTTGACCCCGCCTGGATCTGTAACCTGGAGCCTCCGACTCTAGCCTTCAACCGGCCTGTCTTTACCCTCCTCCTGCAAGTATGGGCGAGCCCCGGCCGTAACAAACGGGAGTTGAGAGACCTTGTTGACGCCGGAATACCGCCTTGTTGCCTCATCCTAGCCGATGTAGAACCAAGGCCGCCGTCTCCCACCTTGTTGCCCCGCGTGGCTGCATGCCTTCTTCACCCTGCTTTCTCCCTGCGAAACCCGCCAGAGGAGCCTTTGTTGCTTTCCCTTGCCACCGCCAAACACCGCCGGAGACGAAGCGTTGCTGCCTTGTCGATGCCGGAATGCGGCCCTAGCCGCTGCAGAACCAAGGCCGCCGCCTCCCGCCTTGTTGCCCCTGCGTGGATGCGTGCCTTCTTCAACAGTTGAAGATAAACCCTTTTCATATTTAAAATGGGGCCCCCTTCTTTGTGGTTAATTACATATTTGTATCCCATGTTTTATATTTACATATTTGGCCCTAATTTTGAAATCTTGCAATATTACCCCTACTGGGATAAATTACAGGAAATAGCCCAAAGATTTATTTACAATTTATGACACAAGTTTCTAGCATTTCATAAATTACCCTTGACAATGTTTTTATTGTTTTTAAACTTGGGCTTTACTTCAAGTTACATTCTTAATTATATATATACCATATATATTACGCCCTTGTTGGATTAATTTCGGATTATGGCCCAAGGATTTAATTGTGGTTTATAACCAAGTTTCTAAAATTGTATACATTGCCCGGAAAGTGTTTTTAAGATTTTAAACTCGGATTTGAATAATGGGGGTTATTCTTATAGTTTTTATATTCTATGTTGTATGTCCAAATTTAGTGTTATACAAAATTTGTTTAGTTTGATGCTAGGTTCGAAAGCGCCCCGTTTAAGGCAAACAAATCCATATCGACTTTCGTACGTCGTCTTCCGTCTTTTGACGTCACGTGAGTACTCTCTCCCTCAAGATTATGATCTTGCTCGATTTAGTTATGTTTAGTATTAGTATCATGCTAGGTCGGATCTAGCATAACCTTTTGAGAATACCAAGTAGTGGTTTGGACCTTAGGTGAGTTTTGAGGATTGTCGATTGTTGTAACACGTTGAGTGTTTGGTTGATCTTGTGAGTATCTGAGACTTGAGGTTGTGGTTATATGGTTGTTGAGATTATGGGCTAGAATATGCGTATCCAAGCATAGTGTTGATACCGTTGAGATTGTTGACACTAGGCATGTTTATCCTAGTATGTGTTATGTGTTATGATCCTGCGAGATCATAAGGTCTAGAAGTCTAAGGACTTCTAGCATGTGTTGAGCATGATGTGAGCATGAGTGATTCTAGAATACTGTCCTAGAATGTGAGTCAAATGATCTTGCGCAGATCATTTGTATAGAAGTCTTAGAATTCTTGAGTTAAGCGAGTTGTTGATATAGTTATCTTCTTGTGAGAAGGTTGTGGACTCCTTCCCAAGGGAAGCGAGAGTATTGTGTGTTGAGTGTGGCGATAAGGTAAGTCTCCGGACTTACTTAGCTCGTACTCCTTGTATTAGCGATGATGTGTGTTTGGTGGTGTGTGTTTGTTGTTTATGTTATAACAACTAAACCGGAAATAGGATTACTGACCTTTATATATTATTTGGCCCAAGTGTATGATAAGTGGCGGTGACAACTTGCCTAGCTCCTGCGAGAGCTAGGAGGTTCTCGGCGACTATCCCGTGCTGGTAGACGGTCGGATGCATCAGTACCATTCCATGTCGGTAAGTAGGGACCGAGGCGATAACATGTATTATCCCGTGCTTGTGTGCCTTGGAATGTATTGGGTATTTATGATGATTGACTTGTGTTTGTGCCTTTCACCTTGATTGTAATGCCTCGAATATTAGCTAACGATTTTATACTGGTTGTTGTAGATTGTCTTGAAGGTTAGGAATGCGGCCGGGTGATAACATGTATTATAGTCTATATTTTGGGATTGGTTTGGACGTTTTATCTTCATAAATCTACATGTATGGATGTATATTCTTTGATCATTATGTTGTTTTGTTTACATTTGCAAGAATCGAGGTCTACACCTAGTTTCGTTGTGATTGTAGGGAAAATAGCACGTTTTGGAACGAAATGGAGCTAAGGAAGCTAAGGAGTCATTGAAGCTACATTCTGGAGCATTGAAGAGCTAGAAGGAAAGCTCATGAACTAGGGAAATGAGATGGAAGATTGATTTTGGACCAGATCAGAGAGATTGACGCTTAAGTGAGATTAAACTTGGTTGGCTACAGTGCCACCTCGACCGAGGTGATCTTTAGGATAGGCTGGACCGAGGCGAACTGATGACGGGACACGAGATCTTAATTTTTGGCTGAGATCTTCTATTTTTGGAAAGTGAATTTTCCATATTTTAGGATGGATTTTTGGAAAGAAGCATATCTTTTTGGCTGATTTATTTTGGAAGATTGGAAGATATTTAAAGGATGGAAATTGCCTTTAAAGATATTTTATCTTAGGAAGGTGATTCTCCTATATAAAGAGGTTGATTTTCTGAAGAGAAATTATCTCCAAATCTCACATTCAAGAAGATCGTGGAGCTGTAGTTCTCCAGAGTTTAGAAGGAAGTTTGGAAGGTTGAAGATCAAGAAAAGAAGGAAGCTAGTTTGAACGAAGTAGTAAGATTTTCTTAGTTTGATTTGGTTTTGTTGTCTTTTCTGATTGTGATTGAGGAACGCAGTTTGATTGTTTGTCTGATTGTTTGTTGGAGTTATTGAGACCTTTGTGTTAAGGCTTTCTTGTTTGAATATTGATTCCATTCTTATATATTTGATTATTGTTATCAAGATGAATGTTGGCTAAGTTCTTTATGCGATTCTTGGGTGATTGACTAAAGGTTGTGGGAAAGACGATGAAAGAATGAGCCTTTACCCCAGTGGACCCTGAAAGCTCGAGCCTTTACCTTAACCGACGAACACCCAGGTCAGTCGTAGAATATCTCGACCGAGATGGGATACTAACTGAGCAAGGCGAGACCTTTCTTGATTCTTATATGAGTTGGGGTTTCAGTTTGCCAAATCCTATCCTTGTTATATCTTTCCTGGTTCAACGCAAGCCTAGGATGAGACTTACCCGTTGATTCCTTTGTTTGTATACCCAAGATCATGAGTGTTAGGTAATAAAGGTTTATCCTTTATTGGGGTTTGAGTGTGCCTTCATCCCATCTTTGAGAGTTAGCTTGAGACTTACCCGGTAAAGGTTGATTCTATCCCCTTGGGTGGTGTGTTGATTTGAGATTATAGTTCCTTTCCTTAGTACCATGAGACTTACCCGGTGAGAGGATCTTTGGTTTGGGATAGTGAGTAGTGAGACTTACCCGGTGATCTATTCCAACCATAGAAACACCTTCCCTTTGCAAACCTCAGCTTTGTCCACGTTATCCTTTGAGATCTTGAACCGGAACCACAACCGGATGCTTTGACCTCTAGAATCCGCATTTTCTTTACTTGGTTATTACATCATCCTTGATATCTTTGCTTTGTTACCTATTTTTAATTGAAAACCTGAATTACCGATCTTTGTTTCACCACAGTCCCTGTGATCGACCCGTGGAATATTTGTTGTTATTACAATTGATCCGTACACTGTAGGTTTGCATATTGTTCAGACATATATCTTGGGTTATAAATTTAAAGCTATATCGTTCACAATACACACACGTCTGAGAGCGAACACCGGGATTCCGTACATTTTAGGAGGGGTTTTTGGTTGGAGTCATGTTTGGAGTTTTGTATATTGTATCATTGTATGCCGCATGTATGGCATTTGGTCTTTGTAGTTGTTTCGGCTGAAGTCCGTTGTTTGTTTTCTTTCGGGTTTTCTTACATTGTAGAAAAATGTATTTCGGTTTTGGCCTTTATTTGTGCCTTGTTGCAAGATCCGGTGAAATTGTTGTCAAGTTAAGGGTCGGGACCCATTGTGAGGTCCCAACCAGTAGCGCCCCGAAGTCCCGCGGATTAAGGGTGTTACATCAAACTTTGAGACTAGCTGAGAAGGTGTGTGTGGAGCCTTTCCATTCCGTCCCGCAATTATCCTCTTGGGTCATTGACCGAAGTGAAGGGGACTTTTCCGTGTGGGACTATAGGAGGTTCTAAATTCTCCATGTGGGACTCTATTATAACACTTTTGCAAGTAAGAGAAATTAATTTCAAAAGACAACAACAAAGAGAAAGGCTCCATGTGGGACTATTATCTCATTTTAAGAATCAATACCTTTAAATGATACCAACTTATAATAAAAGATTAATATTCAAATGAGACCAATTTCTAATATAAACATTATTATTGAGACTAGCTTATAATCATATTTATAAAAACATATATCTTACAATAAAATCAATTTATAATAAAAAAAAATATTATGAATATTTGTTCCGACAAGTATAAATATGTGAGTATGTACAAAGTTTTATGTAGTATAGATGTATATATGTTTAATTAAATGCGATCAATGTGAGTAAGTATAAAGTTATATAAAAAAAAATTATCAATATATTACTTTGATTAACTAAAATAGTTTACCATGTAATATTCTTCCTTTTAATATATTTCAAAATATAAATTTGTACAAAATTGTAATATACAATCTTTATTCATTCTTCCTAAAACAAATACACTTTATATATAATAAATAAAATTATCCGAAAATATATAGTGATCCGGACTATCCGGATATTTGGCAATCCGAGACAATCTACAAATATCAGGATGCCCAAAACACCGATCCGGATAAAATCAAAACGGATGCTATAAAAATCGGGTTGATGATCAGTGAATATTCGGGTGCCTAAAACAAATACATTTAATATATAGTAAATTAAATTATCCGGAAATATATAGCGATCCGGATTATTTGGATATTCGGCAATCCGAGACGATCTGCGGATATCCGGATACTTAAAATACCGATCCGTATCCGATCTGGATGAGATCAAAACTTATACTAAAAATATCGGGTTGATAATTCACAGATATCCGGATGCCTAAAACAAATACATTTAATATATGATAAATAAAATTATTCGGAAATATATAGTGATACGGATATTCGGCAATCCGAGACGATCTACCTAAAATACCGTTTCGTATTCGATCCGGATCAGATCAAAATGGATACTAAAACATCGGATTATGCGAACCAATTAAAAAAGTTAGTTGCGTGATCGTAAGATCCGTTTAGTTTGGTCAAGGAACCAAGTGGATAATTGTGAGAGTCGGCTATGAACTCTCGGAACGGAATGGAAAGGCTCCACACGCATCTAAACTGTCCCACATATAACACCCCAAATCCGCAGGATTTGGAGTGGTACGGGAGGAGACCTCACAATGGGTACCGACCCTTAGCGTGACAACAATTTCACCGGATCTTGCAACAAGGCACAAATAAAGGCCTAAACCGAAATACATTTTTATTCAATGTTATGAAACCCGAATACAAAAGAAAGGAAAGACTTCAGCCGTCCTTACAACAACAACCTCAACAATACACAAATATACAATAATACACAAGGACTTAAATCCCCCAAACTCGTCCTATGATGTAAGGGAACCCCGGCTGCCCACTCCTCCGGATCACTCGGCAACATCCTAACCTGCACATCAACTACAACAATCGGTATAAAACCGTTAGCTCACATTCTACGTATTATATAGATAGTATGGCACACACACAAACAAGCAACCATATCACACAAGTCATACTCATCCACCTACAACATATTCTTACCTTCTTTATAACTTATTCCATTACTAGTTCCATTCGTTGTAAGTGTGACACGAGAGTCTTATAACTCTCGCCTCTATTCCCGTGTAACCAACAAGAGTGATGTGAAGCTCAACCCATATACCATGTGGAGTGGCGAAGAAGCCCGCCTGTATACCATGTATGATCTGGTCGTAGAGAACCTCCCAGTCTCCCTCGGGAGCTGGGCAGTGATGTCACCACCCAATAATAAACAATGGGCCAACAATATATATAACCAAGTTATCCTAATTCGGTTTCATGATCATAAGAAATTAAATACCCACCACCATCACATATCCAAATAATGCATCAAAGCGGCTAAGTAAGTTCGAGGACTTACCTCGTCTCAAAGCTAGCTAAAAACCGATCTCACTTCCCGTAGGAATACAACCAAGGCTTGTTCAAGACAAGGCACGATAATCAACAACCACCCATTCAAGCTAGAAGTCCTTAGAATTCTAGTACTATATACTCTTACAAGATCATACACTCCCCTAAACTAGGATAGCACTCCTAGTCCTCACAACTCACAAGATCATGACTACAACCACAAGTGTTAGGATACTCTCATCCTAAACTCCACAATCTCAACCAACATATAAATATCACCTCAAGTCTCACAAGATCAACCATTATGCTCACAACTGTATAACAACTCAAGATCCACACACCACATATCATAGAACATCAATAACCTCAAACGTTTTGCTGCCGAACACCTCTTTTGAGGGATAGGCCTTTATTCAAACATTTTTGAATTTACCAGCATCTTGTGCTGGCGCGCCTCTGGTTGACACTGATGGGCCTAGATGGGCTTGAATGCCGGGCACGTCTGTTTGCGATGGATGGGCCCAGATGGGCATGGAAGGGCCCAGGAACTTTTTTTTTGACTTTTCATTTGATGTGTGCACCTCAGTTTGAGGTTGGTTTGTACATGCAACATCTCACGACCGTGCATGCTATGTGTTTGTTTGCTTTTCCGTTTTCTTCGACATATGTTTTCCTGCCGAACACCTCTTTTAAGGGATAGGCATTTTTTCACACATCTATGATTCTACCACTAAACATAACTAGATCGAGGAAGAAGGTACTCACACGAGATCAAAGGCGGAAGACTATCCATGGATGTCTAGAATGGATTCGATGGCCTTTATCAGGGCGCTTCCGGACCTAAAATCAAAGTTAAGCAAATTTAGCGTATAAGCTAAATTTGACGGAAGATTTAACGTATATAAGACTTAAGGTAAACTCGTTTTCCCAAAACCAAGGTTAAAACTGCTAATACATTTTCTGGGCAAAATACACCATTTCAGAAACTTGGGTCATAACCTACAAATAAATCTTTGGGCCATATTTTCAAAATAATTCAATCAAGGGCATAATAGTTAAATCTCTGAATTTGGGTCATAAACTGTAAATAAGAAATCTGACCAAAATGTGTAATTATATATAAGCAGGGGCATAATAATGCATTTCAAAAATTTGGGCAAAGTATGCAAATAGAAAACATGGGCCATAAATGAAATTAACCAAAAAAAGAGGGGGCCCACTATACACATAAGGAATAGCATTTGAACCCTTAAATGCCGGCAGAGAACGCAGACAAGGCTCCTCTTCTCCGGCAGCTTCGCTGGTGGCCAGTGGTGAGGGAAGGTGTTGGCGGATACGGAGACGTCGACATCAACTTCGGCAGCGACAGAGGCCGCCTTCCTCCTTGGCGGCAGTGGCAGCTCTTCGACGGCATATGAGAAACGATAAGATGGGAGGAAGAAGATGTAACACCCCAAATCTGTGGGACTCGGGATGGTACGGGCAGAGATCTCACAATGGGTCCCGACCCTTAGCCTGACAACAATTTCACCGGATCTTGAAACATGACACAAATAAAGGCCAAAACCGAAAAACATTTTTATGCAAATGTTATGATCCCGATAACATAAAAATAACCAAAAGACTCCAGCCGAGTTCTTAACTCCAAAATGCCATCATAAGATACAACACCATACAATAACATTACCAAGACTCTGAACCAAAGCCGTCCTAAAATGTACGGACCCCGGCTGCCCACTCTTCCGGATCTCTCGGCCGCATCCCCAACCTGCAAGGCAATTACAACAATATCGGTATAAAACCGTTAGCTAGCATTCAAAACATTAGAATCATGGTTTTGGCACACACACACGCACATAATAATCATAACCACACATAAATCATCACAACACAACAATTATAATCTAAACACACACTAGTCGTTTTATTATCTTTATTTTAACGTTATTCCTTTACTAATCCACTTATGGTGTGACAGGAGAATCTGTCGCCCTTGTCCCCTTTCACCATGCCGGGTTTGTATTGACGCCTATCAGCATCACCCGCTGGACTGGTCGCAAGGCACCTCCCAATCGCCCCATTTTGGATTGGACAAGCGGTCACCGCCCGTTATCATACACTTGAGCCTATATACGCATAACACAAGGTTGGTGATCCTATTTCTAGTTTATCATCTTTTCATAACACAAACTTTACACACACACAACCAATCACGCAGTGAAGCTAATACAAGGAAGCTAGCTAAGTAAATCCGGAGACTTACCTGTAACAAGTCAAGTTTAGTCAACGATGTAACACCCCAAATCTGCGGGACTCGGGATGCTACGGGTTGGGACCTCACAATGGGTCCGACCCTTAGCTTGACAATAATTTCACCGGACCTTTCTAACATGGCCCAAATAAAGGCAAACCGAAATTCATTTTTCTATGCACATGATATGAAACCAGAAAGAATATAACAAAAGACCTCAGCCGAGATACAATCCGAAAATAAACGCCATACATGCGGCATACAAAACACAACAACCGAAGGATAAAACACAACTCAACTCCAACCAAAACCCTTCCTAAAATGTACAGACCTCGGCTGCCCACTCTTCCGGATCTCTTGGCCGCGTTCCTAACCTGCAAGGCAATCTACAACAATCGCTATAAAACCGCTAGCTAATATTCGATGTATTAGAATCAATGGGAAAGGCACAAACACAAGTAAATAATCATAAACACACACCATTTGCAAAGCACACAATTCAGGTTTATTATCTTTTTATTATTAAGTCATATCCCGTTCTAATTCAACTTAGGTTTGTGATACGAGACCACCATGGTCCCGCCTCGGTCCCTACTTACCGACATGGAGCGGTCTAGATGCCTCCGACCGTCTAACCAACACGGGCTAGTCGTCAAGAACCTGCTAGACTCTCGCAAGAGCTAGGCAGATGATGTCACCGCCTATTATCATACACTTGGGCCAAAATAATATAAGGTCGGTGGTTCTATTACCGGTTTAGTAGTTATAAACGATAAATATTAATCACACACCACCAAACACACATCAATGCTAATACAAGGAATATGAGCTAAGTAAGTCCGGAGACTTACCTCGTCCCAAAGATAATCCCGCTAACCACCGCTCTCAACTTCCCGTAGGAAGGCACTCAACACCTGGTCAAAATAAAGCACACAATCAACATCTCTCTCACATGCTAGAAGGCCTTAAACTTCTAGTCCAAATGATCTCGCAAGATCATAAACCATAACCATGCTAGGATAACAAACTCCTAATCCTCACGATCTCACAAGGTCATAACCATCACAACACATGCTAGGATACTGTCGTCCTAGTCTCCATAATCTCAACAAGACCATATCACCATAATCTCAATATTCATAAGATCACAAGATCAACCAAACACTCAAAGCCTTACAATAATCATAAATCCTCAAAACTCACCTAAGGTCCAACCACTACTTGCATTCACTCTAAGTTATGCTATGTCCAACCTAGCATGATACTAATACTAAACATTATTAGATCGTGGGAAAGGATACTCACATGACGTCCAAAGTCGATCAATGGATGTCGACTTTGGACTCGTGAGGCCTTTATCGAGACGCTTCTGAACCTAACACCAAATCTAGGAAAATTTAGCTTATAAGCTAAATTTGAACGGAAATAATTAAAATATATAAATCTAAGGAAAACCCCACTTTTAAAACCCAAGTTAAGAACCGTAAATATATATTCCAGACAAATTGTATAACATCATAACCCAAGGTTAAACTCGTTTTTAAAGTCAACGTTAAAATCCCGTAATTAGATCCAAGGTTTTAAACCACTAACACATTTTCCGGGCACATTATATACTTATATAAACATGAGTCAAAATTCTGCAATTAAATTTTCTGGACCAAAACATTAATTAATTCAACAGAGGGCATATTTGCGATTTTTCAAAATCTGGGTCGAAAATGTAAATACAAAATACTGGATGACATTTGTAATTATCCACAATAGAGAGGCCCGATTTGAAAAAACCCTAAAAAGGTCTATCTTCAACCTTGAACGAATGTAGAAGGAGAATGGGATGTGAGGGGTGGCGGCTAGGGCAGAGTGTAACACCCCAAATTCCGAGAACTCGGGAAGCTACTAGTTAGGACCTCACAATGGGTCCCGACCTTAGTTTGACAACAATTTTACTAGGATCTTACAACAAGGCACAAAAGTATTAAAACATTTCAAAACATTAAACAATATATACATGAAGAATATGTATCAGCCTTACAAAGCAAAGGTACTAAAACAACGCATATGAAGAACAGAAGAAATTTCCGTCCCCAACTAAATGAGTACGTGGACCCGGCTGATCATTCCCTCCGAATCTCTTTACAACTGTCTTAACCAGCAAGGCATCTACAAGGCGGTATAATACCGTTAGCTAACATTCGACGCATAAGCATAAAAATTAAAAACACATACACACACAACATATACACTCAACATGCACACTCAAGTTCGTTTATTATCTTCAATTAGGTGATAAGACGTTACTAATGATACTTATTTTGTGAAACGATAGATTCCCAAACCTCGCCCCTGTCCTCGTTTACCAACGAGGAATGGTACTAATGCATCTAACCGTCTATCTGCCTGGGCTGGTAGCAGGGAACCTCCTAGCTCTCGTAAGAGCTAGGCAATGATGTCACGACCCGTTATCATACACTTGGGTCAATTACGTAATATAATAAAGTCGGCCTAATCCGGTTCGTTGTTTATCATAACTAACAAGCACAACTCATACACATTACACTGATACAAGAAGTCAGCTAAGTAAGTCCGTGGACTTACCAGTCTCCAAGCGCAATAGATCACCACACTCTCAAGTTCCCTCGGGAAAACATGCAACGCCTGTTCAACACAAGGCACACAGATTAAACAACGATGTAGTCAACTAGAAGTCCTTAGACTTCTAGGCTCAACATCCTCTCAAGAACAACAACACTCTAGTCAACTAGAAGTCCGTAGACTTCTAGGCTCACCATCCACACAAGAACATAAACGCATAAGATAGATCGACACTTATAACCTAACACAACTCTTTTAAACCAAACTATACTTATACCCAACTTCGGAACAACCTAAATCTGGATTAAACCGACGGAACGTTCTCAACTTTTACCACATGCTTGTTTGTATATCCATCAACAACATATCCAAAAATCAAGTCCAATAGAGGTCAATAACCCCTCCAAATCTACCTCACAAAACTGCATCACAAGCAGTTTTTCAGCAACCATCCAGAAAACTACTTACAACCTCGACTTTGAATAATTATAACTCTTATGTCTCTCGATGGAATCCTCTCAAATTTTGATATATTCTACTATGCAATCTTAACTATGACATATCAAAAATTCAAGTCTAACCGAGAAATATAACCCAATCAAATCTATATCACAAAAATGAATCACAAGCAGTTTTAGACAAAATTCAGCACAACCTATAAACTGCTCAAGGTCTCTACTTTGGTACACCATAACTCTTAAACTGTAACTTGGAATCCTCTCAAATTTTAGTATGTTCTACTATGAAATACCAACTATAACATATCCGAAAATCAGAAATAAAAGAGGAGTCTAACTTACCCAAATCTGGATTACATAACTAGCAGTTTTTTCAACACTTAGGAAATTCAGCAAACATTCAACAAAACTGCACACTGTCTCAACTTTGAAAAATCGTAACTCCCAAACCACTCGCTGGATTTATCCCAAATTTTGATAAGTTCTACTATAAAATATTATCTATAAGATATCCAAAATTAAGAAGAAAAGGAGGAGTAAAACGTACTCAAATCTGGACTCAAAGTTGACTGTTCGTCACTTCCGGACACTCAGACATGCCACAGTTGTTCTAGTCATTTTCCATGGCTGCTATGGATGTCTTCCCACCTCCACACTAGGTCTTATCCTCCCTCCAAGGTCTAGCTTCATCACCATACAATCAACACAACGATAGATCGTTAAACATAGATCCTTGAAGATCTTCCATACAAGCCATAGAAGAGGAAGGAAGAAAGAAGAAGGAAAGAGGGAGAGGAAGAAGCCTTACCCTTGTCACGTCACTACAGTTCCGGCCTCAAGGTTGATGGATCGACGCTGGAGCAAGCAAGGAGAAGAATGGAGAAGAAGAGAGCAAGAGAGTGATCTTTTCTCTGTGTTCCGGACGTGTCTTAAGATGTAGTCATGCCCTCCTTTTAATAATACATATTAGGGTTTTAACTTCCGGGCCATGAGCTGTTTTCCAACAAATCTTGGGGAAACCATACAATAATCTCGGCTAATATTTCCCTTGATTCAACCGAGATTATTCCTCTGTACGTGTTCTTCCTTAGCTCTTTCCTTGTAAGCCTTTTGTATCCTTCTTCTTATGATCCTTGCTCTCCTTTTAAGCTCCAGTGTGCTCCAGTGTGATCTCCTTATGATGCCTTGTCCTTCCTTTCTTTCTTTTGATCCAAAATCCTTCATAATATTTAATTGCAACAAATTTATGTGTAGACACCCTTTCTAACAAAGTAGGCAAATACAAACTCCGAGTCATGAATATATGTCTATTCATGCAAAACAAAGGGAAAAACTATCTATATGCATGGCTATACTAAGGTCATAATTCTTGTCATCAATATGCTTCTTTGATTAATGTTCATCTCATAATGCATGTTGTAGGCTAAACACTTTTGATTTTAGGGTGATAGATCTATGGTTACGGCTTGGGTGATGATAGTTAGAAGTTTCATGTTTAGTTTAGAACTTTTGTTGCCCGAAACCCTAACTCTTAGGAATCTCGGTTTGTTCTTCATGAATCTCGGCGGAGAATAGTATGATCCACCCGAGGTTTTCCTTTGTTGTTCCGTATTTGATAAGTCTTTATGTTAGGATGTTGCATACACCCTAGTGTCTATTGAGTTAAATCTAGCTAGGACTTGTCCTAAGTTAGCAAACTAAGTGCGGAAAGACACTTACCCGGTGATTTCCTCCTTTAGGCATAGAAGATGATGAATTCTAGGAAGTAGAGGTGTGAAAAACTCTATTGGATTGTGTGTGATAGGTTTCCTTCATAAGTCGAGCCTTATCCAAGACATACCCAGTGAGGACTACTTTGAGCCTTAGGTAGTGAACCGGTTTGTGTTGAATTCCCGAACCTTAGTTCCTTGACACTTACCCGGTAATAAGAAGTTTGGTGAGGTATATTGGGACATGAGACCTTCCCCGTAATTGCCCCCATAGAAGAAACGCTCATTCCTCTAGCAACCCGTAGGTTGTCCTTACATTATATGAATCTTGAATACAATGCCATAACCGAGATCTTGAACTCTAAAATCTGCTTTTCTCATATCATTCACATATATTGCCTACAATGCCATAACCGAGATCTTGAACTCTAAAATCTGCTTTTCTCATATCATTCACATATATTGCCTTGTGTTGTTTGTTTGGTTGATAATTGCAAAACCAATGTTTGATAGATCACAACCAAAAACCAACAAAACATCATGATTTTTATCTTTTTATTCCTCTTTCTTTTCTTACTCTATCTAGATTTGTACTATTTTTGATAGTTGCATGATTCGGTTTCACCTTAGTCTTTGTGTTCGACCTTGAAATTCTTGCCTTACTACGAAACGACCCATACACTATGGGTTCGCTAGGTAGATTTAAGAAATTATTTCAAGTTATAAACTTAAGACTTTGTGTGCTACATTCTACGAAGCAAACAAGTTTTGCGTGTTCCAAATCTAGCCGAACAAGTTTTTGGTGTTGTTTCCGGGGACTAGGTGTAGATTGAATCATTGTGTGTGATTGTTAATAGTGTAGATGTTTCTTTTACTTTTGATCTTGTTTCGTTTGTGTCTTTGCATTTTTCAGGTATGCCGATTGCCGTAAGGAACCTCGAAGCTGAACTTGATGAAGTTTTGAGGCAGCATAAGCTTAACGATCAAGCCTTGGTAAATGAGAGATCAATGGCGGAACAACGAGAGGAAGCGATGAACGACTAGCTCGATTATCGGAGGAAGTTTCACGCTTCCTTCAAGACTAGTGGAAAATCTCACACACCCTCAATGCCTTAAGTGCAACCTCCAAGGATCAATTTGAATCGACATTTGAACAAGTGATGAAGAGGTTGGATGCCCATGAAAGTTCCGAGACATTTATTGAAAAGGCTCCACCAGAGGAGGTGTACAATGAGAAACTCCTAGCTTTGAGCGTCCCTCTCGTTGACCCCAAAACTACTCTTGAAGTGCTCACAAAAGAGGGAGCAGACTCAAGCAATCTCGGCCAATTTGATGAAATATCGACCGAGATACAATTAAAACCAATTAGTTTGGCCGAGATTCCACATGTCGAATGTAACCTCGACAAAAATCTCGGCCTGGTGTGCCGAGATTTGATCTCGAGATTTTGAGGTGAGGGCCCGAAATTCACTTCAAATCCTTTTGATGCTCTCATTCTCGTCCGGGATGCGCTCAAAAGTTGAAGGTCTCTCCCGAAAGAACCTCCCAAGATTGAAATAAGACCTCTCCCGGTAAGGTTGAAAGCAAATGATTCCAAGAATCTTGTGAGATCTTTCAACTGAATTGTCTTTTCAAAGTTGGCATTCCTCATATCATAATGATTGAAGGTGGCAAGCGTTTCGCCAGTAGGATTGCTGACTATAATTGTGCAAGTATGGGGCTTCCCATATGGTTGCAGCCCCACATCATACTCAAAGAAGCGGTCACGAAGGAATTTCACAAAGGGGAGCTAAGGGGATTCTTGAGAAGATGGTCTCTTGGTCCCGGAAAGGTTGGGACGTGAGGCTTGATGATTGATGACATGAATTAAGACCTATGTTTAGCCATGCATTGTAACACCCCAAATCCATAAGACTCGGAGTGCTACTGGGCTAGGACCTCACAATAGGTCTTGACCCTAGCCTGACAATAAGTTCACTGGATCTAACAACAAGGCACAAATAAATATAAAACAACCATTATAAAATAGAAATATCAAGTATCGTAATATATATATCACCCCACAGCCGAGTATAAAATAAAATCATCGTATATATATATATAACCCAAAATCTCATAACATCCTAGATCTACAGAAGTCCTCGGCTGATCACTCCTCTAGATCACTCTACAATCCTTCTATCCTGCAAAGGATCTACAAACGGTATGAAACCGTCAACTAACAATTCATATATATGATCATGCATAAACATATACACACATCAAATCAAAATAACGATAAACACCAAGCATGCTATCACAAATTTTCCGTTTAATTATCTTTATAACGATATACACTCAAAACCATATTTATGGTTGTGACACGAGAAGTATATCATTCTCGTCTTTGGGGACCATAGCCATTTAGAGTGGAAAACTAGCGCACTCCCCATATTCGTCTGAGTGGCGAAGTACTCTGCCCGTATACGAGGTTTGACCTAACCTCAGATAACCTATCAAACTTTTTATAGGATAAATGAGAAAAGTTATCACCGCCCGCTTCAAGGGAGCCAATCATATGTCGATAATAATCAATATCGCATGCTATAAAACACATAACAATCACCACTCATGCATACATCCAATATAGGAATGCAACTAAGTAAGTCCTACGGACTTACGCGAATCCAAATATCCACAACAATCGATCAACCTCGAATTCCCGTAGGAATAATCACCACGCTTGATAAACATGGCATAAACATCATTATCGGAACACATTCTAGAAGACTCTACTTCGAGCCTCATAGATCCTCAAAGATCATAACTATCAATCCATAAACTCAACATCTCACAATTCCTCAAGCCTCTCAATGTATCATCTTCATTCCTCAATCTCAATTTTGATCCCAATTTAACCTTTAATTAATTAATTAAATTTCACCAAAATAACATTTTGCCCGCAGACAATTTCTAAACCCACCTGTCATCAGATTTCATCAAACAAACAACTCATAATCACCAAACTAATATAACAAGTATAATGAAATTTACAATCATCGATTTTGGCAAGTCTAAGGTCAATTTAGGACAAATCACAATACGAAAAATGAATAAACTCATAACTTATTAGTTACTAACCCGATTAACGATCCGAAAGAAGATTCGGAATCACAACAACACAGGCTACGCTCGGAAACTATCAAATTCACCGGAATCTGAGCGACAGGTTCGGACCAACAACATATATGCTCGACCAGATCTTCAATTTCTCAGAATTACAAAAACTCGGTACCGATATGAAGAGAATGAAGAGTGGAATCCAAAAACTCAAATGGATTTGAAATCGGATTAGAAACGGAGAGAAGATTTGAGTTTGAAGGTTGAGAGAAATCAGAGCTTTTACGAGGAAACGTGAAAGCAAATGAATTAATAAACGATTTTCCGCTAATTATAGCGAAGACGATAATTATCCTTTAGCAATTTCGATGATTATACTTTCACTAATCCGAAGGCGGGTTTAACCCCCTTCTCCAAACTTCTCAAAATTGGAATAATAAATATGAAATATTATAAGGATAATTATTCCGCAATTGCCTTGGAAAATGCATATTCCTAATCCGTCTTTCTTAGCCACTAAGAAACGAAATTGCGACTCTTTTGGCCGTTTTGTCTTTCCATGTTATTTCATATCAAGGACATGTCCGATGTCCTGATCATTTCACTAAACTTCCATTTTATAAATTGAAGCTCTAAAATGCTCCAAATAATACCGGAGGGTAAAAATAATTACTTGGGAGAAAAAGTGAAAAATTCCCCATAAGTCCAAAATTACGTTAGGAACTGATACGGGGATTTGCCGCGAAGAACGGATCTAGACGAACAACCTGTTCTGAAGAATGAAGAACACACGAAATTAAAATAACATGGACAACAATGAAAATGAGAAAACAGAAAGGAACAAGAAGAACCGAAATGAACAATGATAGAACCCTTGGATTCGATATCCAAGAACCAAACCAGTGACGAATCGACCCCGCTTCTTACAAATCCACACAATCGATCTGAGAATCGAGAGCACAAAGAGGTTGCCTTGTTCGACTTGCAACACCAATCCAGAAGGAGATTGACATACACAAGAACGAGAAAGCCAGATCACACACAAAAACTCACAAGACAAGAATGATTGAATTCTCTTGGATTCAATTCTAAAATGCTCTCAGCAAAACTTCTGTAAACTTGTCTAACTACAAACAGAAGAGAGAAAAGACTTTTATACACCCTAGGCCTTTTCTTCCTAAAATAGAAAAATAAAAATAAAATAATTACATTGGGAGAGAGTTAAATAAAGCCCAGCAAACATAGAACGAAAATGGGCCTAATTAAACTCTCCTATTCAACCTCTCGCGTCCACAAACTTAAATGAATGTTCCAGCCATGCACATGCACACACGTGAAACCCCTTGTATTTTATTTCAAGGCCTCGGTTTGTCCTTTGAAATCCTTTCCAAGAGCGGAAAAGAGCATCCATCATTCTCCCCTTGAGGTGGTGAAGATGGAGTTAGCTCAGATGATCCTTCATCATTCTCCCCTTCTTTGGAAGAACTCGACCTCGAATTGCCTTGATTATAGGAGCGGAAAAGGACTTAGATCCCTCACATTGAATGTGGGATCACAAGCATAATCATCCGGCAAGTCAAGCACATAGGCGTTGTCACCCGCCTTGTGTAACACCTTGAAAGGCCCATTTCCTAATGGGGAGAGCTTGGATTTCCGAAGCTATTGAAATCTCTCCTTCCTAAAATGTATCCATACAAGGTTGCCTGGTTCAAATATAATCTTCTTGCGTCCTTGAGTTGCCTTGGCTGCGTTGTATTTTCCTTTCTCCTCGAGCTTGATCCTTGTCCTACTATGTAGCTCCTTGATGTGTTCAACCTGCGTTTTAGCACTTAAATCCACTCGCTCCTTCTTAGGTAACGGTTTAAGATCAAAAGGGGTTAGTGGATTAAAACCATAAACGCACTCAAAGGGAGAGATGGAAGTAGATGAGTGTACGACTCTATTATAGGCAAACTCAACATGTGGCAAGACATCTTCCCATTCTTTCAAATTCTCCTTGATGACAGCCCTTAGAAGTGTTGTTAGGGTCCTATTAGTTACTTCCGTTTGCCATCAGTTTGGGGGTGGCTTGATGTAGAAAATAATAACTTAGTTCCTAGCTTTCCACAAAGAGTTTTCCAAAAGTAACTCAAGAACTTAACATCCCTATCACTCACTATTGTCCTTGGAATACCATGTAACCTAACTACTTCCCGAAAGAACAAATTAGCTACATTGGTTGCATCATCAGTTTTGTGACAAGCAATAAAGTGAGCCATCTTAGAGAATCGATCTACAACCACAAATATCGAATACCTACATCTTCTAGTCCTAGGCAATCCCACTATGAAATCCATGCTAATGTTTTCCCAAGGGCCTGTGGGGATTGGCAAAGGGGTACACAATCCATGAGGCTTCACTTTCGATTTAGCTGTAAGGCACTCTAAACACCTTTTAAGCACATTTTCAACATCCCTAAGCATATGTGGCCGATAAAAATGTGAGTGCAGCATAGCATAAGTCTTATCCTTCCCAAAATGCCCCATTAAACCTCCTTTATGGGCTTCTTCCACTAACAGCAAACGAAGGGAACACCTAGGTATGAACACCTTATTTACTCGAAACAAAAATCCCTCAAACAACTAGGAACCCTTTTGCACACAAAGCTTATATGTTTCTCCAAAGTCAAGATCAGATTCATAGAGCTCCTTAATGTAAACAAATCCTAACACCCTAGCATCCAATGTAGTTAGCAATGTATGCCTCCTAGAAAGAGCATCCACAACTACATTGTCTTTTCCCTTTTTATACTTGATAACATAGGGAAAAGTCTCAATAAATTCCATCCATATACCATGCCTCCTATCTAGTTTATTTTGACTCCGAAAATGTTTCAAAGATTCATGATTAGAATGCAAAATAAACTCTCTAGGCCACAAGTAGTGTTGCCATGTCTTAAGTACTTTAAATAATGCATACAACTCTTTATCATATGTAGAGTAGTTTAGACATGCTCCTATAAGCTTTTTACTGAAAAAGGGAATAGGCTTACCTTCTTGCATAAGCACACCTCCTATGCAAATTCCCAATGCAACACACTCCACTTCGAAAGGCCTAGTGAAGTCAGGGAGAGCTAGTAAGGGTGCCTCGGTGAGAACCAACTTCATCTTGTTGAAAGCACGTTCTTGAGCTGCTTCCGACACAAATGGTGCATGTTTCTTGCAAATCTCCGCCAAGGGTGCAGCAATGGTACTGAAGTCTCTCACAAAGAGCCTATAGAAACTTGCAAGCCCATGGAGGTGTTGGCCAATCATGAATAGCTCTAATCTTCTCCTCATCGACTTTTAGACCTTGTGCAGTCACTAATAAACCAAGAAATATAACTTCATTAGTGCAAAAGCTACATTTTTTCAGGTTGGCATACAAGTGTTCAGCCCTAAGGGTAGAAACAACTTCCCTTAGATGTTCTCCGTGCTACTCTAGGGACCTGCTATAGATTAAGATATCAACAAAATACACTACAACAAATCTCCCTATGAATTGTCTTCAAAAATGGTTCATTAAACGCATAAAAGTAGAGGGAGCATTGGTTAACCCAAATGGCATAACAAGCCATTCATACAACCAAAATTTAGTCTTGAAGGTTGTCATCCACTCGTCCCCCTCCTTCATTCGGATCTGATGGTAGCCACTCCGAAGGTCTATCTTGCTGAATGTAGTGGCACCATGGAGCTCATCAAGCATGTCATCGAGGCGGGGAACAGGGTGGCGGTACTTGATAGTTATGCTGTTGATAGCCCTACAATCAACACACATCCTCCAAGTGTTGTCCTTCTTAGACACTAATAGGATAGGAACGACGCAAGGGCTAAGGCTTTCTCTAACATAGCCCTTATCCAGGAGGTCTTGGACTTGGGTTTTGATCTCTTGACTCTCCTTAGGGTTCATCCTATAGGCTGGTCTGTTAGGAAGTGTAGCTCCAGGATAAGGTCAATCTGATGCTCTATGCCTCTCAAAGGTGGAGGGCCATGAGGTATCTCTTCCGGAAACACATCCTTAAACTCCTCTAGGATGGTTGTAATGGTACGGTGTAAGATAGCCTTAGTTTCTTCACTCACTAGTAGATCCTTACACAATCTCATCAAGATGGTATGATACGGTATTAGTCCGTGAATGAGTCGATCTAGGTACAATGATCTCGAATCCGGCTGAATGAGGCGAATCCAGATGCGGAATGAAACGTAGATGGTGAATGGCCCATGAAGGTGAGAGAAGAACGAAAGAGAGTCAACGAAGGAACCAAGGCTGAAGAGCCAAAACCCCACTCGTGAATGCCCTAGACCCGTCTCCAATACAACTTTACACTAGCTCCGGCTGGACTAGCACAAAGAGGGACTCGTGAAGGCTCGAAGCACCAATCCGAAGGCGGTTGACACAAACAAGCTCAGCCAAGCAAACAACAGCAATGCCAACCAAAAACTCTCTAGTTCTTTGATTGATTTTGTGAATGATTACAAATGTAATTCTAAGCAATGAAAATAACGTACCTAATCAGCAGCTAAAAGAGGCTATATATAGACTCTTTTATCTAGACAAAAATAAAGAAAAGAAAACTAAAACATTAGTGGGAAGGTGGTAATAAGAGACCTTCTTCTAATGTAGCTAACAACCTAACAAACAACTAATTCAGCATGAGAATAGGCTGATTTATTCAAACACATGATGTATGGAGTGAGTGAGACGTTTTTAAGCAGCCAAATGGACTATCCGAATGGGCTGAATTGTTCAACAGATCCATGAGTGTTTTGGATTGTTTTTAAGAGCCCAAACGATGATCCGAATGAGCTGACTTGTTACTCTCTTGGGCCTCTTTGAACGTGATCAGCTGGCTATCCTCTTGGGCTGTTTTAGATGTGAGCAGCAGCCTACCCTCTTGGACTGCCTTGGACGTGTTTGCTTGCCTCCCCTCTTGGGCTGCCTTGGACGTGAGCAGCAGGCTATCCTCGTGGGCTGCTTTGGACGTGATCAAAATCTCCTCCCTTTGCTCTTGGGTTGCCTTGGACGTAAGCAGCAGGCTATCCTCGTGGGCTGCTTTGGACGTGATCAACATCTCCTCCCTTTGCTTGCTTGCTCCTGCATTCATCAAAAGATTAACACATGATGTATGGCAATTAAATGGTTCACGCATTGTGCCAAGCAATAGCACTTCCCTTGACGTAGCTTCTTGGATCTCCTTAGCTCTTGCTCTAGTAATGGGACCTTGATAGCTTCCATGTGATGGTCCTACATCATCCACTCCTTCATGGAAAGAATTCGACCTCGAATTTTCATCTTGTTCCGAATCTCCTTCATAGGGGCTCAAATCTCCTACATTAAAAGTGGTACTAACTCCATACTCTTCTGGTAAGTCCAACACATAAGCGTTGTCGTTAATCCGGTGTAAGACTTTGAATGGTCCATCACCCCGTGGTGCTAGCTTGGAATGGCGTTTTGTCGGAAACCGCTCTTTCCTTAGATGTAGCCAAACTAAGTCGCCGGGTTGGAAAACCATCTTCCGACGTCCTTTGTTATTCCGAGCTGCAATTTCAACGCCCTTCTTATCAAGTGCAGCCTTGGTCTTAGCATGAAGTTCCTTAATGTAGTCCGCCTGTTCCAAAGCATCAAAAGCTACTCGATCCTTTCGAGGAATCGGTAATAAGTCCAAAGGAGTTAAAGGGTTAAATCCATAAACACATTTGAAAAGTGATAACGAAGTGGAAGAATGCATGGTGCGATTATAAGCAAACTCGATATGTGGTAACATGTCTTCCCATTCTTTTAAGTTATCTTTCAACATGGTTCTAAGGAGGGTCGTTAGGGTCCTATTGGTGACTTCCGTTTGCCCATCTGTTTGGGGATGACTAGAGGTCGAGAATAGTAATCTAGTGCCCATTTTTCCCCAAAGCGTTTTCCAAAAGAAACTAAAAAACTTGACATCCCTATCACTAACAATAGTTTTAGGTATTCCATGCAATCTCACTATTTCCTTAAAGAAAAGATTAGCAACATTATATGCATCATCAGTTTTATGACATGGAATAAAATGTGCCATTTTAGAGAATCTATCTACTACCATAAAAATGGAATCTCTTCCTTTCTTAGTCCTAGGTAGTCCAATAATGAAATCCATACTTATATCTTCCCAAGGGCCATTAGGCGTTGGTAAGGGTGTATACAGCCCGTGGGGTTGTACCCTAGCTTTGGCCTTAAGACATTCAATGCACCTTTTCAGCATGTGTTCTACATCCCTTAACATATGAGGCCAATAAAAGTGAGTTTGCAACATGTGATAAGCTTTGTCCCTCCAAAATGCCCCATTAAACCTCCTTTATGGGCTCTTCCACCAATAAGATCCTAAGGGAACATCTAGGTATTCAAATCTTATCCACTTTAAACAAGAAACCTTCAAACACAAAATACTTATCATAAGGGCCTTGAGTAGTGCATCTATGAAATATCTTCCCAAATTCAGCATCTTCCACATATATTTCTTTAATGTAAGTAAAACCTAACATCCTAGAATCTAAGGTGATGATTAAGGTGTATCTCCTAGACAATGCATCCGCTACGACATTATCCTTTCCTTTCTTATACTTGATAATGTAAGGAAACGTTTCGATGAACTCCATCCACCTACCATGCCGCCTATCTAGCTTATCTTGGCTCCTAAAGTGTCTAAGTGAATCATGATCGGTTTTCAAAACAAACTCTTGAGGCCAAAGGTAATGTTGCCATGTTTTAAGTACTCTAAACAAGGAATACAATTCTTTGTCATAAGTGGAATAGTTTAAGCATGCACCCTTCAATTTTTCACTAAAGAAAGCTAGAGGCTTACCTTCTTGCATAAGGACGCCGCCAATACCAATACCAGACGCGTCGCATTAAACCTCAAAGGGTTTAGTGAAGTCCGGTAGAGCGAGTAGTGGTGCATGGGTGAGGCGTCTCTTGAGGTCTTCAAAGGCTCTTTGCTGCGGTTCATTCCACTCAAAAGGAACCTTCTTTTTGGTCAAAGCCGTGAGTGGTGCTGCAATAGTACTAAAATCTCTCACAAATCTTCTATAGAATGTAGTTAGGCCATGGAAACTCCTCACGTCGCCAACCGACCTAGGAGTGGGCCATTCATTGATTGCCTTCACCTTGTCCTCATCCACTTGCAAACCACTGGCAGTTACTACAAAACCAAGAAAAATCACTCGGTTAGTATAGAAATCACACTTTTGAATATTAGCATACAAGTATTCTATACGCAATGTAGCAAGCACATATCTCAAATGATTTTCATGCTCTTTTAAAGTCTTACTATAGATAAGAATGTCATCAAAGTAGACTACAACAAATAAACCAATATAAGGTCTCAAAATATGATTCATTAATCTCATGAAGGTACTAGGAGCGTTAGTTAAGCCAAAAGGCATTACTAGCCACTCATAGAGACCAAATTTGGTATTAAAAGCTGTTTTCCATTCATCCCCTTCCCTTATTCTAATTTGATGGTAGCCACTCCTAAGGTCAATCTTAGTGAAAATTGTAGCACCATGTAACTCATCAAGCATGTCATTTAGACGGGGAATCGGGTGTCTATACTTGATAGTAATGTTATTGATTGCTCTACAATCAATACACATTCTCCAAGTGTTATCCTTCTTGGGTACTAGCAGGACGGGAACGGCACAAGGACTAAGGCTTTCCCGAACATAGCCCTTATCTAGCAAGGCTTGAACTTGGTTCTGAATTTCCTGGGCTTCCGTAGGGTTCATCCTATAGGCGGGCCTATTGAGAAGAGTGGCTCCGGGTATTAAATCTATTTGGTGTTCAATGCCCCTAATGGGCGGCAAGCCGGCTGGAATCTCCTCAGGAAAAACGTCCCTAAACTCGTCTAACAGCCCCTGGATAGAACTAGGAAGTAGAATCGTAGAGTCATGAGGCACATTCACTAGAGATTTACACAAACTCATCATTAGCACATCCATAGAAGCATAGTTAGTGACATATTCATTCCTAGACTCAAGATAGCTACTTGTTGGTTGTACTAACAGTGTTTGATGTGTTTTATTCTCCTTATTCTTAGGCCGTGTGATCTTAGGCTTTGGAGGGGTTCCTTGCTCTACCCTCTTGTTCTCATAGTACTCGGCTATTTGTAAAGGTGTCATAGGTTTAAGTGTTAAAGTTTTACCCTTATACTCAAAGCTATATTTGTTAGAAAACCCATCATGGACAACTTTCCTATCATATTGCCTTGGACGACCAAGCAACAAGTGACAAGCATTCATAGGCACAACATCACATGTAATAACATCCTCATATGATCCTAATGTTATATTGACCTTAGTTTGCTTATTGACCTTAAGTTCTCCACACACATTCATCCAATGTAGTTTATATGGCCTAGGGTGATAAAATGTAAGAAGTTGTAATTTGTTTACCATTTCAGTGCTAGCTATGTTGCAACAACTTCCTCCATCAATTATCACATTACACACTTTTCCTTTAATACTACACCTTATATGAAACAGATTTTCACGTTGGTTATCCTCACAAGGTGCTAGTTGGACATGCAAAGTTCTCCTAGCTATCAAAGATTCACCTTGTTCATACTCAATGCAATCATCATTCTCATTTTGTTCATTGTCATCAATTAATGCATTTTCATCATCTAATTCCACATCATCCTCACTCTCATATTCTCCTAGATGATTTATGATCAAAGTGCGTCTATTAGGACATTCTCTACTCATGTGTCCTCTACCTTGGCATTTAAAACACACAATGTTCCTAGTTCTAGAGTTAGAGATAGGAGTACTCCCTCGATGATCACTCGAAGGCTCATTCGAGGATCGTGGTGTAGTGGACGGTGTAGAAGACCTTCTTTGCCCTTCTTGGCCAATAGGTGCCGACTTTCTCTCATCCTTCCGGCCTCCTTGATCCTTGTTGTGGTTAGGCAGCCGGCTCCCTTGTGCTTTCCAAGCGTTGGGCGCCCCATGAGGTGGCTTGTATTCCCGGTTTCGCACCTTAGTCTTCCTTTCCACCTTGATGGCCAAGTGTAGTAATTGCTCCATGGTGCTGTATGGATACATATCAACTTCATTAGCCAAATTAGAATTCAGAATTCGAAGATACCTAGCCATAGTGTTTTCTTCATCCTCTAGAACGTTGGCCTTCACCATAGCAACTTGCATATTCGTATAGGCTTCCTCAGCGCTAAGTGAACCTTGTCTCAAATTTTCCAGCCGTTGTCGAAGCTCTCGGGTATAGTGAGGTGGAACGAACCGAGCCCTCATTAGTGCCTTCATATGCACCCATGTGGTGATTTGAGGATCCAATGTTCGAACTCTTTCTTTGACTACGTGATCCCACCATACCAAAGCATAGCATTGGAACTCAAGAGCGGCTAGCTGAACCTTCCTAGGCTCACTGAAGTTGTGACACAACCAGATCTGCTCAACTTTAGTTTCGCACTCCGTGTAGGACCGCCAAACTCATAGTAAATTACCTTGATCCGGATGATCCGGCTCTCTAGTAACACGTGAAGGACCGCCAAACTCATAGTTGGTTCTCAAAGGTGGTGTCCCGGCTGGTGGTGTTCGTGCTTCCATAGACTCCACTCGTTTGGATAGGTTAGCTAAGGAATCGGACAATTGTTTCAATAGACTGATCATCTCAGGCGTGACGGTCTCGCTACTCGACTTGCTGGGACTTAGGGACCTGGACATGCTCAAGTAACAAACAATGAACCGGTTAGGTTAGAAAAGCAAAGATCTCACTTGTGTATCGCTCACTCTCTCGTTGGTATTGCCTAGCTGGTGGCTCGAGTTGTAAGGATCCAACACCTTAAGATCACGATTTCCGAACCTTCTTAGCAACCCTTTGGAACTAGAACTGCTGAAACTGATGTTAGTGTCGGAGATGAATCAAGACACACCCTAATTGGAGTATTGACCGTTGGGTTGGTGTAGGTATGGTGAATGTGTTTAGAATGACGTTTTGAGTTGTTTGAAAGAGTTTACTTGTGCTTGATTAATAAAAAAGGGCCAGCGGTTTTTTGTGTGTTTTTTTTTTTTTTGAAAGATCTCTTAGACTTTGTCAAAGATTTGAGGGAGAGAAGGTAACCGAAACTGATTGCAACGAGAATTGTAGCAGAGTAGGTTACCGAATTGGTATTCAACGTTCGAGCTCTTTTTGCTTTTGTTGTGTTTTGTGTTTACCTCTCCTCAAGATGTTGTCCGGCACTAAGAACCCTTGGCTTTTTGTTTTTGAACACTTCAAGCACAAGTTAAATCTCAATTGGATAAGCAATAAGGTTAACAAGAAGAAAGGAGTGATCAATTGTACCAACTGAGCTCTGATACCAACTGATACGGTATTAGTCCGTGAATGAGTCGATCTAGGTACAATGATCTCGAATCCGGCTGAATGAGGTGAATCCAGATGCGGAATGAAACGTAGATGGTGAATGGCGCAGGAAGGTGAGAGAAGAACCAAAGAGAGTCAACGAAGGAACCAAGGTTGAAGAGCCAAAACCCCACTCGTGAATGCCCTAGACCCGTCTCCAATACAACTTTACACTAGCTCCGGCTGGACTAGCACAAAGAGGGACTCGTGAAGGCTCGAAGCACCAATCCGAAGGCGGTTGACACAAACAAGCTCAGCCAAGCAAACAACAACAATGCCAACCAAAAACTCTCTTGTTCTTTGATTGATTTTGTGAATGATTACAAATGTAATTCTAAGCAATGAAAATAACGTACCTAATTAGCAGCTAAAAGAGGCTATATATAGACTCTTTTATCTAGACAAAAATAAAGAAAAGAAAACTAAAACATTAGTGGGAAGGTGGTAATAAGAGAGCTTCCTCTAATGTTGCTAACAACCTAACAAACAACTAATTCAGCATGAGAATAGGCTGAATTATTCAAACACATGATGTATGGAGTGAGTGGGACGTTTTTAAGCAGCCAAATGGACTATCCGAATGGGCTGAATTGTTCAACAGATCCATGAGTGTTTTGGATGGTTTTTAAGAGCCCAAATGATGATCCGAATGAGCTGACTTGTTACTCTCTTGGGCCTCTTTGAACGTGATCAGCTGGCTATCCTCTTGGGCTGTTTTAGATGTGAGCAGCAGCCTACCCTCTTGGACTGCCTTGGACGTGTTTGCTTGCCTCCCCTCTTGGGCTGCCTTGGACGTGAGCAACAGGCTATCCTCGTGGGCTGCTTTGGACGTGATCAACATCTCCTCCCTTTGCTTGCTTGCTCCTGCATTCATCAAAAGATTAACACATGATGTATGATAATTAAATGGTTCACGCATTGTGCCAAGCAATAGCACTTCCCTTGACGTAGCTTCTTGGATCTCCTTAGCTCTTGCTCTAGTAATGGGACCTTGATAGCTTCCATGTGATGGTCCTACATCATGGTATCTAAGGGTAGGTACTCACATTAGAAGTCATGTTTAGAAGCTAACAAGGCCGTAGGAGGCTGAGTTGTGGGCGTGACCAAGACAGTACTAGGTTGTTGGCTAGGGAACGTGTCTATGGAAGGTTCTTGGTGCCTCGATGACTTGCTCCCCTTCTTAGCTTGTCCTTGCTCTTGTTCAATTGCCTTCTTCTTCTCAAATGCCTCCGCAATCTGCAAAGGGAGTAATAGGTTTTAGAGTAACGGTATTTTCATTAAAAGTAAACAAAAAACCTATTAATAAAACCATCATGCATAACTCTCCTATCATATTACCAAGGACGGCCTAATAACACATGACAAGTTTGCATAGGCACAACATCACATAAAACATTATCCTCGTATTGTCCTAGATTGAAAGTGATCTTAACTTGCCTATTAACCTTCAATTCACCACAATCATTCATCCAATGCAGCTTATATGGTCTAGGATGACAAAATATAGGAATTTGCAACTAATAGATCAATTCAGTACTAGCAATGTTGCAACAATTACCTCCATCAAGGATAACATTACACACCTTTCCGTTAACCAAACACCTTGTATGAAACAAGTTCTCTCTTTGGTTATCCTCACAAAGGGAAGTTTGTGCACTCAAAGTTCTCCTAGCTATCAAGGAATTATCATGCTCAAGATTTTCATCACAAACCATGTTATTAGGATCATTTCCTGCGTTTTCAAGTTCATTAGGTTCATTTTGAGAATCAAGTTCACAAAGCATGTAGTTATTAGCTAGAAATGAGCTAGGATGGTCAAATAACACTCTTTTAGCTAGTAAACCATCCCCCGCTCATATTCAATCCCATCAGCATCCAAATCATTATGATCATGCATGTTAGGCTCAAAATCATCATTATCATGCTCATGCTCAGATTCGGACTCATATTGTCCTAAATGGTTGATTAACAACGTTTTCTTGTTAGGACAGTCTTTCATCATGTGTCCTCTACCTTGACACTTACAACACACTATATCCATAGCTCTAGATGAAGGGTTAGAAGTACTCCCTTGTGTTCCGCAGAAGGTGCTTTGCGCTGGCCTCCTTGTTCTGGGGCTGTTTTCTACTTATTTGGCACTTCCTTGTTGTAACTTCCTTGTTGGCGGTTCCCTTGGTTCCACCAAGAGCTGGAGACACCATAAGAAGCCTTTTCTCCTTGATTTCTCGCTTTTATCTTCCTTTCCACTTTGATTGAGAGATGGAGTAGTTCTGTCATAGAGCCATAGGAATAAGATCTACTTTCTTAGCAAAACTTGAATTAAGGATACGAAGATACCTAGCCATTGTTGATGATGAGGGACCATCACCAACAACCCCTACTAGTCCTATACAATGCAAGGGCCAATCACTAGATCAAGGGCAAGAGCAATTCAAGAGGAGGTGTCCAACTTGTTGGTGTCCTTAGCTCCTACGGAGACCATTGATGATCCATTGCTGACTGAGGCTTCCTTAGTCACGTTAATGACGATTCCCGACGACTTGGACGTGGAAGGGAGACCATGCACACGTGATTTGGAGCCATGCATGAGCAAAGAAGAGACACTTGTTCCGGAATTGCAAGAAATGGAAGATTGAGGCTTTTGGAGCTTCTTTTGTATTTTATATCATCTTTTGTATAAAATGAAAGACTTTTTATAACCTTTAGGCTCAAAACATTTTAAGGGTTATTTTTTTTGTTTTAGTTGTTTTATTTGTTTTATCATCTTTTTGACAAATGTCATACGGGGATTAGCCGCGAAGAACCGATCTAGACGAGCAACCTATTTTCGGGAATAAGAACAAACGAAATTCAACAAACGAAGATGCAAGGAAACGTGCAAAAACAATGAGGGAAAACGAAATAGGAAAGAGAACCGAAAGGAATAATCGATAGAACCCTTGGATTCGATTATCCAAGAACCAAACCGATGACGATTCGACCCCGCTTCTTACAACTTCACACAATTGATCTAGAGTTATCGAAGGCACGAAGAGGTTGCTTCGATTCGACTTGTAGCACCAACCCGAAGGAGATTGACACACACAAGAACGAGAAAGCTATGCAAACACCACAATTCTCACGAGACAATAGACTGAACTCAAAAGGTTTGATTTAGCACATAGGCAATGTGTTTAACGTAATCTGCTTACAAAAGGAAGAGAGAAAGGTTTATATACAACCTAGACCTTCTCTCTTAAAAATAGAAAAGAAATAAAAACAATAATTACAAATTAGAGTGTTTTAAATAAATCCATAAAATAGACTAATTCTAGGCTTTATTTAACACTCTCTAACTAGCTTCTCACGCCAGCCATGCACATGCACACGTGAAGCTCTCCTATTCTCCATTCAACTTCTTCTTGGCTGGTCTAATGTGGCTAAGCATCATGACGGACCTTGGACTCATTGGAGGTGAGCTTGGGTGAGCTTCTTGAACCATGGTTAGGAAGATAGCATCCATCTCCGCTTGGCGTTTGGCTTGAGCTCTTGTTAGGGCTCCTTGTGGTACTGAAGATGGAACCGGCTCGGATGACCCTTCATCAAAATGTTATTCCTTTTTTTAGATAGGAGGCTTTCTAGGCATATAAAAAGCCTCCCTTAGCTTCTTTCCTGATTAGATAGATTTTTAGCCAATTGATAAACCGTCTCTTTGAGAGCTTTTGTTTCCATTCAGAAAATTCAATCAATAAAGTGAGCCAATTGATTGAATCGTTGCGAATCCTTGCTAGATTGTTCTTGTGTGTGTTAATCTCTTTAGAGATTGGTGCTACTAGTCAATACTAGTCCCTCCTTGTACTTGTCTCCATTGAAGGCTTGTGTAAGGTTATAGAAGAAAGGGTTGAAGGCATCATCTTGCTTGGGTTTTGATCAATCTGATCAAGGTTCTTGTAAGGGATTCTTTTGGTTCTTTTGGATCTACTTCTACCATACATCCTACGTCCCCTTTCATCCTCTTTTCTTCCATCTTTCCATCGTTATTTTCTTGTTCTAACAATCTGAATTTTGTGCCATTGGTCAAGGAAAAACGTCATTGTTGGTTTCAAGGATTCCCAATCTAGATCTTGTCATTCGGGGCCCTAACCCGCATCAAAGTGGTATCAGAGCTAGCTGATTGCGAGTCCGGAATCAGCCATCACCATTGACGGCTTGAGTATCTTCTTTGAGTATTTTCTTTGTTTGAGTCATTTGCTTCATCTTAAGAGTATATTTGAGTCTAATTTGCTTTGTTTCTTGTGTTTATTGGAGAAGAGAGAAAGCCAAGCCAAAACCGCCATTGTCCAGCCATTCTACATCACCTTCATCAGCCATTGTTCATAAAAAAACGTCCAACTCTTTTCTCTTGGCAATAACCGTCCAAAAAAAACACAATCAAAAGAAAAGCAAAAGGGGGACCACTCTTCCAAAACAAATCAGCCATTGCAAGATAGAGGAGAGGGCCACAAAAGCTCCTTATTTGTAGCAACAACAAGGGACTACTTCTAAGTTATCTCTTATTTCTTTTCAATTTTTAATTTCATTCCTCTCTCCTATTTTCTTATCCCCTACCATTACAGCCATCCTAGGGGAGTTTAAGGATGTGTTTCCGGAAGAGATACCTCATGGCCTTCCACATTTGAGAGGCATAGAGCATCAGATTGACCTTATCCCCGGAGCTACCCTTCCTAACAGAACAGCCTATAGGATGAACCCTAAGGAGAGGCAAGAGATCCAAACCCAAGTCCAAGACCTCTTAGATATGGGATATGTTAGAGAAAGCCTTAGCCCTTGCGCCGTTCCTGTCCTATTAGTGCCTAAAAAGGACAATACTTGGAGGATGTGTGTTGATTGTAGGGCTATCAACAACATAACCATTAAGTACCACCACCCTATTCCCCGCCTCGATGACATGCTTGATGAGCTTCATGGTGCCACTACATTCAGCAAGATAGACCTTCAGAGTGGCTACCATCAGATTCGAATGAAGGAGGGGGACGAGTGGAAGACAACCTTGAAGACTAAATTTGGGTTGTATGAATGGCTTGTTATGCCATTTGGGTTAACCAATGCTCCATCTACTTTTATGCGTTTAATGAACCATGTTTTGAGACAATTCATTGGGAGATTTGTTGTAGTGTATTTTGATGATATCTTAATCTATAGCAGGTCCCTAGAGGAGCATGGACACGATCTAAGGGAAGTTGTTTCTACACTTAGGGTTGAACACTTGTATGCCAACCTGAAGAAATGTAGCTTTTGCACTAATGAAGTTATATTTCTTGGTTTTGTAGTGACTGCACAAGGTCTACAAGTGGATAAGGAGAAGATTAGAGCTACTCGAGATTGGCAAACACCTACATCCATTAGCCATGTAAGGAGCTTCCATGGGCTTGCAAGTTTCTATAGGCGCTTTGTGAGAGACTTCAATACCATTGTTGCACCCTTAACGGAGATTTGCAAAAAACATGCACCATTTGTGTGGGAAGCAGCTCAAGAACGTGCTTTCAACAAGCTGAAGTTGGTTCTCACCGAGGCACCCTTACTAGCTCTCCCTGACTTCACTAGGCCTTTCGAAGTGGAGTGTGATGCATCGGGAATTGGCATAGGAGGTATGCTTATGCAAGAAGGTAAGCCTATTGCCTTTTTCAGTGAAAAGCTTAAAGGGGCATGTCTTAACTACTCTACATATGATAAAGAGTTATATGCATTATTTAGAGTACTTAAGACATGGCAACAGTACTTGTGGCCTAGAGAGTTTATTTTGCATTCTGATCATGAATCTTTGAAACATTTTGGGAGTCAAGATAAACTAGATAGGAGGCATGGTAGATGGATGGAATTTATTGAGACTTTTGCCTATGTTATCAAGTATAAAAAGGGAAAAGACAATGTAGTTGCGGATGCTCTTTCTAGGAGGCATACATTGCTAACTACATTGGATGCTAGGGTGTTAGGATTTGTTTACATTAAGGAGCTCTATGAATCTGATCTTGACTTTGGAGAAACATATAACCTTTGCGTGCAAAAATGTTCCTTAGATAAATTCTATTTGTTTGTGCGATTTCTGTTTCGAGTAGATAAGGTGTGCATACCTAGGTGTTCCCTTCGTTTGCTATTAGTAGAAGAAGCCCATAAAGGAGGTTTAATGGGTCATTTTGGGAGGGATAAGACTTATGCTATGCTGCACTCACATTTTTATTGGCCACATATGCTTAGGGATGTTGAAAATTTGCTTAAAAAGTGCTTAGAGTGCCTTAGAGCTAAATCAAAAGTGAAGCCTCATGCATTGTATACACCTTTGCTAATCCCCATAGCCCCTGGGAAGACATTAGCATGGATTTCATAGTGCGATTGCCTAGGACTAGAAGAGGTAGGGATTCGATATTTGTGGTTGTAGATTGATTCTCTAAGATGGCTCACTTTATTGCTTGTCACAAAATTGATGATGCAACCAATGTAGCTAATTTGTTCTTTCGGGAAGTAGTTAGGTTACATGGTAAACCGAAGTAAATAATACGACCCCAACAACACTTCTAAGGGCTGTCATCAAGAAGAATTTCAAAGAACGGGAAGATGTCTTGCCAAATGTTGAGTTTGCCTATAATAGAGTTGATCGCTCATCTACTTCCATCACTCCCTTTGAGTGTGTTTATGGTTTTAATTCACTAACCCATTTTGATCTTACACCGTTACCTAAGAAGGAGCGAGTACATTTAAGTGCTAAAACGCAGGTTGAACACATCAAGGAGCTACATAGTAGGACAAGGATCAAGCTCAAGGAGAAAGGCAAATACAACGCAGAAAAGGCGAATCAAGGACGCAAGAAGATTATATTTGAACCCGACGAGCTTGTATGGTTACATTTGAGGAAGGAGAGGTTTCAATAGCTTCGGAAATCCAAGCTCTCCCCAAGAGGAAATGAGCCTTTCAAGGTGTTACACAAGGCGGGTGACAACGCCTATGTGCTTGACTTGCCGGATGATTATGCTTGTGATCCCACATTTAATGTGAGGGATCTAATTCCTTTTCCGCTACTGGATGATGATCAAGGCAATTCGAGGTCGAATTCTTCCAAAGAAGGGGAGAATGATGAAGGATCACCTAATCTAACTCCATCTTCACCACCTCAAGGGATTCTAACAAGAGCACAAGCTAAGCGTCAAGCTGAGATGGATGCTCTTTTCCTAAACATGGTCCATGAAGCTCAACCAAGTCCACCTTCATCAAGTCTAAGAACCAACTTATGGATCAGACAAGAACACATCCTAGCCAAGATGATTAATGGCGCTTAAATTGTGTTTCTAGTTGTTGGGCAGGCCTTGAGACGCATTTCAAAGGACAGCCGGAGGCCTTGAAATCAGATACAAGGGGTTTCACGTATGTGCATGTGCATGATTGGATGATCATTTAAGTATGTGGATGTGAGAACTGAATAGGAGAGTTTAATTAGGCCCAATTGTGTTATATGTTTGCTGGGCTTTATTTAACTCTCTCTTAATGTAATTATTGTAATTAGTTTCTTTTTTCTGTTTTAGAAGAAAATGCCTATGATGTATATAAAGCCTTTTCTCTCTTCTTTTGTAGTTAAACAAGTTTTATAAAAGTTTTGCTGAGAGCATTTCAGAATTGAATCCAAGAGAATTCAATCATTCTTGTCTCGTGAGTTTATGTGTGTGATCTAGCTTTCTCGTTCTTGTGTATGTCAATCTCCTTCGAGATTGGTGTTGCAAGTCGAACAAGGCACCCTCTTCGTGCTCTCGATTCTCAGATCGATTGTGTGGAGTTGTAAGAAGCGGGGTTGAATCGTCACTGGTTTGGTTCTTGGATAATAAATCCATGGGTTCTATCATTGTTCCTTTCGGTTCTTCTTGTCCCTTTCTACTTTCTCGTTTTCATTGCTGTCCATATTTATTAATCTCGTGTGTTCTTCATTCTTCAGAACAGGTTGTTCGTCTAGATCCGTTCTTCGCGGCTAATCCCCGTATCAGGATCTTACAACACCTTCAAGTTTCTCCCAAACAAAATCACTCAAATATCCTTTCTAATGTTCTAAGGAGAGTGTTCTTCCGAGAGATAGAGAGAGAGAGAGAGAGAGAGAGAATAGAGCCCTAAAACTAGTCTGAATATTGGATCCTTTTGCCAGCTTGCAATCCGAGGGGTATACTCCATCCAAGCAAAGCAAAGGTCGTGATACGGGGTTGACCCGACGTTGGCTCGATCTAGACGACGGAAGGAAGGAAAGGACGCAGAATGGCAAGATCAAGGCAGCCGACTAGGGTTGTTCGTCTGCTGCGTGGCCTGCGAACAAAGGGAACAAAAGAAGACGCTAAACTGAACACGAAGGTACGGAATTTAAAGGAAAGGTACGATGTAGATGAACCCGACACAAACGACGTGAAAACCCTTGATCTCGGGATCAAGAACCACCAAGAACGATGCAACGAACTCAGCCCCTTACAACCTCACACAACCGACTTAGAACATCGACAGCACGAGGAGGATGCTTATGGAATCTCACGACCACCAAGAACCTGAGAGCAATTGACACACGCGAAACAACTAAGCCAAATCTAATCACAATAACTCTTCAATCAAAACTTGCCTTTGATTGAAGATGAAATCTGAAAACAAGTGTTTTTCACCAATAATAATCTGCCTAAAAAGTAATGAAAAGAGCCTATAAATAGTTTCAGCTCTTTAAACAAAAGACATAATAAAAACTAGAAATTAAGCCCAATGGGCTACTTAAAACACACAATCACTAAGCAGACCTTAAAAATCCTCATTCTTCAACGAGAGACATGGAACGGTGCTGGAAACGTGGGGATGAGCAGCGGCGTCATGTGCGGGGCTGGCCGAGTCCTGTACCTTGGCGTCGTTGCTCTCTTGCTTACTTAGGAGCCAAGCCTCGTTATGAACACTTGTAGCCAATAACATCAGCAAACCCTCGGTCTCATGCTCAATCTTCTTAGCTCGGGAACGTGTGATAGCTCCCTCTTACTACGGAGAAGCTAGCTCGGATGGTCCCTCATCATTCTCCTTCTCTTGGGAAGAATTCGTCCACGAATCTTCAAGCTCTACATCCATAGGTGGGAACGGACTGAGGTCTCTAACATTGAAGGTCGGGCTGACCCCGAATTCCTCCGGAAGATCCAATACATAAGCGTTGTCACCGGCTTTGTGAAGCACCTTGAAAGGACCGGTACCCCTAGGTGATAGCTTGGACTTTCGCCGCTCTTGGAAGCGCTCCTTCCTAAGATGTAACCACACGAGATCTCCGGGCTCAAACAATAACTTCCTCCATCCCTTGTTTGCCTTAGCTGCAGTCCGAGCTGCTTTCTCCTCTAAGCTCAGCCGTTTCTTCTCCTGTAATCCCCTAATGTACTCAACCTGTTTACCTGCATTGAAATCTACTCGCTCCTTTGAAGGTAACGGCATAAGATCAAAAGGGGTTAAGGGATTCAAACCATACACACACTTAAAAGGGGTCATGTTAGTGGAAGAATGGATGGTCCTGTTATATGCAAACTCAACATGTGGTAACACATCCTCCCACTCTTTAAATTCTTCTTAATTACAGCCCTTAAAAGTGTCCTAAAGTCCTATTAGTTACTTCGTTTTGGACATCAGTTTGAGGGTGGCTAGCGGTAGAGAACATCAACTTAGTACCTAGCTTACCCCATAAAGTCTTCCAAAAGTAACTAATAAATTTCACATCCCGATCACTAACAATGGTTCTAGGAACTCCATGTAGCCTAACTACTTCTCTAAAGAAGAGGTTTGCAACATTAGTGGCATCATCCGTTTTGTGACAAGCTATGAAGTGTGCCATCTTAGAGAACCTGTCTACCACCACAAAAATAGAGTCTCTTCCTCTCTTAGTCCTAGGTAACCCCAAAATAAAGTCCATACTAATTTCTTCCCAAGGAGCTGCGGGAATGGGTAAAGGGGTATACAAACCATGGGACATGACTCTAGACTTTGCTTTCAAGCATTCTAAGCATCTTTTCACAAAATTCTCAACACCCCTAAGCATGTGTGGCCAATAAAAATGAGTATGTAGCATATAATATGTCTTATCTCTACCAAAGTGACCCATCAAACCTCCCCTATGGCATTCATCCACAAGTAAAAGCCTAAGAGAACACTTTGGAATGCACACTTTATCAACTCCAAACAAAAAGCCATCAAACAAGTAAAACTTATCTACTGCCCCTTTTTCCACACAAGCTTTATAAATCTCTCCAAAATCATCATCCTTTGCATATAAATCCTTAATGTAAACAAAGCCAAGAACTCTAGCATCCAATGTAGTTAGCATAACATGTCTCCTAGAAAGTGCATCAGCTACTACATTATCTTTTCCTTTCTTGTACTTAATCACATAAGGAAGTGTTTCAATGAACTCCATCCACCTACCATGCCTTCTATCAAGTTTATCTTTGCTCCTAAAGTGTTTTAATGATTCATGATCAGTATGCAATATAAACTCTCTAGGCCAAAGATAATGTTGCCAAGTCCTAAGCACTCTAAACAATGCATAAAGCTCCTTATCATAAGTATAATAGTTTAGAGTTGGAACTTTCAATTTCTCACTAAAGAAGGCAATGGGTTTGCCCTCTTGCATAAGTACTCCACCAATTCCTATACCCGACGCATCACACTCCACCTCAAATGGCCTCGTGAAGTCCGGGAGAACAAGCAATGGGGCGTTGGTCAACATCCACTTGAGCTTTTCGAAAGCTCTCTCTTGGGCCTCTCCCCACATGAATGGTATATTCTTCTTAGTGATCTCGGTTAGAGGGGCGGCTATGGTACTAAAAATCTCTCACAAATCGCCTATAAAAGCTAGCCAATCCATGAAAGCTGCGCACATCACCAATAGACGTCGGGGTTGGCCAATCTCGAATAGCTTTGATCTTTTCCTTATCTACTCGCAGCCCTTGAGCACACACTACAAAGCCAAGAAATATAACTTCATTTGTGTAGAAATCACACTTCTTAATATTAGCATATAGGTATTCAAGTCTAAGAGTAGAAACAACCTGACGGAGATGATCCGCATGCTCCTCTGCTGACCGGCTATAGATGAGTATGTCGTCAAAGTAGACAACGACAAACTTCCTTATGAACTTCCTCAAAACATGGTTCATGAGGCGCATGAATGTGCTGGGAGCATTAGTCAAGCCGAATGGCATAACAAGCCACTCATAGAGCCCAAACTTGGTCTTGAATGCCGTCTTCCATTCGTCGCCCTCCTTCATTCGAATCTGATGATAGCCACTTCTAAGGTCGATCTTGGAGAAGGTAGTTGTTCCATGTAGCTCATCCAGCATGTCATCAAGGCGGGGAATGGGATGATGGTACTTGATGGTGATGTTGTTGACAGTCTACAATCAATACACATCCGCCAAGTGTTGTCCTTCTTATGGACTAGTAGAACCGGAACCGCCATAGGACTAAGGCTCTCTCGAATGTAGCCCTTATCAAGGAGCTCTTGCACCTGCATTTGAATCTCCTCACTCTCCTTTGGGTTCATTCTATAGGCGGGTCGGTTTGGGAGAGTAGCTCCGGGAATAAGATCTATTTGATGCTCAATACCCCGAAATGGTGGCAGCCCCGGGGGTACTTCATCCGGAAACACATCTGCAAACTCATCCAAGATAGCTAAAATACTAGGGGGTAAATCAACTAGGGTCGAGTTGCTTACCAAATTCAGCCCTTTACACAAACACACGAGTGCAACATCGGGAGGTAGGTAATTTGTGATGTACTCCCTCTTGGATGCGAGCAATGTCCTCGGTAGGGGCTGGACGGCTGCTGCGATTGCTTTTCCTTTGGTGGCGGTCCTTGCTGCAGCGCGGTTGTCCATGGCGTCAGCTTCCTTAGCGGCTGCAGAAAACGGTCCTCCCTTGGCCGGCGTCGTCTCGGTGTGACCGCTGCTTGCTTGGACAACTTCTCTTGATTTCTTCTCAAAAGCCTCCGCAATCTGCATAGGAGTCATAGGCTTGAGAGTAACAAGTTTATCTTTAAAGGTAAAAGAATACTTGTTATTAAAACCGTTATGCAACACTTTCCTATCATATTGCCAAGGTCGGCCTAACAAAACATGACAAGCTTGGATTGGAACCACATCACATAGAATAGTGTCTTCATAATGTCCTAAGGTAATGTGAATTTTAGCTTGCTTGTTTACCTTAAGCTCCCCACAATCATTCATTCAATGTAGCTTGTAAGGCCTAGGGTGGTAGAAAGTTGTGATTTGCAATTTAGAAATCAATTACGTGCTAGCTATATTGCAACAACTCCCACCATCAATTATAACGTTACAAGCCTTCCCCTTTACTAAGCATCTAGTGTGAAATAGATTTTCTCTTTGATTATCTTCATAAGGAGTAGGTTGTAAGTGTAAAGTCCTCCTAGCTATCAAAGTTTCCCCATGTTCATACCCTATATCCTCTTCATCATCATTATCAAAAACAGGATTGTCAATAACATTGTCAAATTCATTTTCATCATTGTCGGATTCCGACTCATATTGAACTAGATGATTGATTATAAGGACTCTTTTGTTTGGACATTCTCTTATCATGTGCCCTTTACCTTGGCACTTGAAGCAAGTCACATCTCTAGCTTTAGAATTAGCATTAGGCACAAGGGGGTTAGAGTTACTTAGCTTGGATCCCGAAGGAGCAGCCGGGTTTGCCTTGGGAGGATACGAAGAACCGAAGGGTGTGGCACCACGTCTAGCAATGGCGTCGGCTCCTTGTGCAGCAGTTGTTCCTCCCTTCGTAGCGGTGTTCTCCTTTCCGTAGGACGAGTTCTTCCACTTGTTCACTGCATTTGGTGCATTGTATCCCGTTCCTTGGTACCTACTCTTGGACTTCCTTTCCACTTGTATCGCTAAATGTAGCAATTCTGTCATAGAACCATATGGAAACAAATCCACCTCGTTAGCTAAAGAAGGATGCAATAGTCTAAGATACCTTGCCATTGTAGCCTCTTCATCATCCGACACATTGGCTCGGGCCATTGCAACTTGCATGGCATTGAAGGTTTCCTCGGCGCTCAGATTGCCTTGCCTCAAGTTCTCAAGGCGTTGCCGAAGCTCCCTATGGTAATGGTGAGGTATGAACCGAGCTCTCATCATTGCTTTCATTTGTTCTCAAGTAGCCACGGGGGGGTCAAGAGCAAGCCTCCTTTCCCGTACTAGCTTATCCCACCAAATAAGAGCAAATTCCTGAAATTCCAAAACCGCCAATTGCACCTTCTTGTGCTCGGGAAAATTGTGGCAGGACCAAATTTGTTCTATCTTGGTCTCCCACAACATATATGTATCCGGATAACACTTGCCCTCGAAGACGGGGATTTTCCCCTTTATCTTACCAATCCCGTCTTGTTCGGGTTCCCACCTACGTTGATATACTTGATACCCTTGCTGCGGTGGTGGAGCCCAAGCCTCTCCCGTCATTGATTGTTCCTCTTCCTCATTGTACATGTGCACATTAATGGGAGGGACAACGTTTCTAGGTAAAGGAGAGTTGGGACGAGGATCATACCCATATCGGTGACCCGGGTGGCCTTGAAGAGGCAGCTGCAAAAGCTCCTGCGGTGTATTGCCTCGCTGCGCCATGGTAGCGGCCTCAAAGGCGGCTCGTTGGTTGGGCAAAGGACCTCGGGGTTGTGGTGGCTGCTGTGAATGGTCTCTTGCTCAAAGGCTGAAGCTAGGGGCTGGCGAGCTTCTAGAGCCCTCATACGAGTGGTCAAAGCGGCAATGTTGTCGTTCATTTGCTTCAACAAGCTGAATGTTGTCGGATCTGTCGGCTGGGGCTCGTCGTCGAAACACGGCTACGGGTAGACATTATCACAAAGAAAACAAACACAGAATATGTTAAGGTTAGAAATCAAAACACCTCTCAAGTGTTTCACTCCTTTTTCCGCTCACACTCTTGTGATAGTCGGGCTTGTTGATGGATCGCTTCGAATGAGTCAAGAACCCCACTTGAGTTAAGGTGTCTAGGTATCCAAAACAAACAAAAATCGATTAGGCTCAATGCAATTCAGTTCAATGCGAAATCAGCTCAAACTCAACAATACTCACGAATGGACAGAATTGAATCACAAAGACTTAAGAAGATCACCAAACATAATGTTTGAAAAGAAGAAAAAAAGAAGACTCGCCAATTAAAGCTCTACTTGTTGCACCTCCGGACTGCCTTGGAGTGTGAGTAATCCCGAGGCTAGGTTAGAGGTAGCAAGGTGAGAGGGAAAACGTGGTGAGGGAGAGGTAGAGTGGCGATGAGGGGTGCGAGTGATGAGGGTGCGGCCGATGAGGGTACGGAGCTGGCTAAGGGCGATGGAGCATTGATGGTTAGCCGAGTGTATGGTCTCGATGAAAGCCTCAAGAGGGCTGGAAGATAAAGACGTGAATAGGCAGCTTGCACCACAAAATTCGATAAATAGTGCAACGGAACCCTTGACCAATCGGATCGGAACGATAATGCCAGAAATTTTCCGCCAACCTAAAACAATGTAATGCTTCACAACATCCAGAATAATATTTGATTCGGCAAAAAGAAAAACTGAGCGATGATCAGAGCTGAATGTTAAGATCGCAATTGATGAAAGATGAATCCAAAACAGGATGGGAAATTGGATTAGGAATGCTTACGATGAAAATAAATGAGGAATACTTACAGAATTTGAGGGCGAAAAGAGGGAGGGGAGGATCTTAGATTGCGGTGGCTTTGAGAGGGGAAGAAATTTGTAGAGAGAGAAAAAGGGAGGAGGTGGAGAGAGATAAAGGTTGACATATGTTTTTGCGAAGAACATGGCCAGCTGGCTAGGGGATGATCAAATAAAATGTAACAAGACTTCTCTTTTTTTTTTTTTGAATGATCAGCTTCTTTTTTCTTTTTTTTTTGAATGATCAGCTTCCTTTTCCTCTTTTTTTTTGGAATGATATGCTTTTTGTTACCTAAAATGTAGGAACTTCCTTGACCAACAAATCTGGCCAATAATTACAAAATAAATTAAAATTGAAACAAAAGAGATCTTCTACTAGTTCTTGAACGTGGGTTATGGAGTTTAAAGAATAAGAAGTCCAATGGCAGCCGTTTTAGTCGCAATCAATTAGGGCACAACCGGTTAGGGCACAACCGAGTAGGGCACAGCCGGCAGCAATGGCGATTAAGGTTTGTGGGCGGCAGGGCGTGTGTAAGCAACGGCCGGCGGCAATAGGGTTTGTCGAGGAGATGGTGATGGCCAGCCTAGGATACTCACAAACCAACACAACCTTCAACACAACAAGTCAAGCACAATCAGTTTCAAGAACACAAGAAGAAAGCTCGCAAAATTCAAAACTGACACGATAAGAAGGAAAGACACAAGATCGATTGATGTAGGACCATCACATGGAAGCTATCAAGGTCCCATTACTAGAGCAAGAGCTAAGGAGATCCAAGAAGCTACGTCAAGGAAGTGCTATTGCTTGGCACAATGCGTGAACCATTTAATTGCCATACCTCATGTGTTAATCTTTTGATGAATTCAGGAGCAAGCAAGCAAAGGGAGGAGATGTTGCTCACGTACAAAGCAGTCCAAGAGGAGGATGTTGATCACGTTCAAAGAAACCAAGAGGGGAGGCTGTTGTTCACGTCTAATGCAGCCCAAGAGAAGGAGTTGTTGATCACGTCCAAAGCAGCCCAAGAGGGGAGGCAAGCAAACACGTCCAAGGCAGTCCAAGAGGAGGCTGTTGATCACGTCCAAAGAAGCCAAGAGGGGAGGTTGTTGTTCACGTTTAATGCAGCCTAAGAGAAGGAGTTGTTGATCACGTCCAAAGCAGCCCAAGAGGGGAGGCAAGCAAACACGTCCAAGGCAGTCCAAGAGGGTAGGTTGTTGCTCATGTCCAATGCAGCCCAAGAGGATAGCAAGTTGATCACGTTCCAGGAGGCCCAAGAGAGTAACAAGTCAGCTCATTCGGATCATCATTTGGGCTCTTAAAACACAGCCAAATCACTCATGGATCTGTTGAACAATTCAGCCCATTCGGATAGCCCAATCCGCTCTTAAAAAACGTCCAGCACACTCAGCACACTCCTAGGATTAGTTTGAATAAGTCAGCCTATTTTTAAGCTGAATTAGTTGTTTGTTAGGTTGTTAGCTACATTAGAGGAAGCTCTCTTATTACCACCTTCCCACTAATGTTTTAATTTTCTTTTCTTTATTTTGTCTAGATAAAAGAGTCTATATAGATAGCTTCTTTAGCTGCAGATTAGTTACGTTATTCCCAATTGCTTAGAATTACATTTGTAATCATTTCACAAAATCAATCAAAGAACAAGAGAGTTTTTGGTTGGCATTGCTGTTGTTGCTTGGCTGAGCTTGTTTGTGTCAACCGCCTTCGGATTGGTGCTTCGAGCCATCACGAATCCCTCTTTGTGCTAGTCCAGCCGGAGCTAGTGTAAAGTTGTATTGGAGACGGGTCTAGAGCATTCACAATTGGGGTTTTGGCTCTTCAGCCTTGGTTCCTTCGTTGACTCTCTTTGGTTCTTCTCTCACCATCCTGCGCCATTCACCATCTTCGTTTCATTTCGCATTCTGAATTCGTTTCATTCAGCCGGATTCGAGATCATTGTGCCTAGATCGACTCAATCACGGATCATCGCGTATTAGTTGGTATAAGAGCTCAGTTGGTACAATTGATCACTTCTTCTTCTTGTTAACCTTATTGCTTATCCAATTGAGATCTAACTTGTGCTTCAAGTGTGCAAATTCAAAAGCCGGACAACATCTTGAGGAGAGTAAACACAAAACACAACAAGAGCAAAAAAAAGAGCTCAACGCTGCAAACTCATTTTGGTGACCCAATCTGCAATCAATTACGGTTACTTCTCTCTCTTCTACAAATCTTTGACAAAGTCTAAGATATCTTTCAAAAAAAAAAAACACACTACAAATCGGCTGCCTTTTATTAATCTACAGCAAGCACAAGTGAACTCTTTCAATCATCTCAAAACGTCATTCTAAACACAATTTACCATACCTACACCAACCCAACGGTCAATACTCCAATTAGGGGTGTCTTGATCCATCTCCGACACTAACATTCAGTTTCAGCAGTTCTAGTTCCAAAGGGTTGCTAAGAAGGTTCGGAAATCGCGATCTTAAGGTGTTGGATCCTTACAACTCGAGCCACCAGCTAGGCAATACCAATGAGAGTCTGAGCGATACACAAGTGAGATCTTTGCTTTTCTAACCTAACCGGTTCTTTGTTTGTTACTTGAGCATGTCCAGGTCCCTAAGTCCCAGCAAGTCGAGTAGTGAGACCGTCACGCCTGAGATGATCAGTCTATTGAAACAATTGTCCGATTCCGTAGCTAACCTATCCAAACGAGTGGAGTCTATGGAAGCACGAACACCACCAGCCGGGACACCACCTTTGAGAACCAACTATGAGTTTGGTGGTCCTTCACGTGTTACTAGAGAGCCGGACCCTCCGGATCAAGGTAATGTACAGTCCAACGTCCTTCCTAATGCTTCTAACATGCCACCATTTGTTGATGATTTTCAGCGACGGAATGAAGCTCATTTTGAGGACCACACGTGGGAGGGCTACAATCGGCCATTCCAGCAGCCAAGGCAAGGACGAGATAACCTTCGGCCCTATCAAGAGCAAGACGGACTCAGAAAAGTCAAAATCAAAATTCCTGTCTTTGAAGGAAAGTGTGATCCCGACGTCTACACGGAGTGGGAAACTAAAGTTGAGCAAATCTGGTTGTGTCACATTTTAGCGAGCCTAGGAAGGTTCAGCTAGCCGCTCTCGAGTTCCAAGTCTATGCTTTGGTATGGTGGGATCACGTAGTCAAAGAAAGAGTTCGAACATTGGATCCTCAAATCACCACATGGGAGCATATGAAGGCACTAATGAGGGTTAGGTTCGTCGCACCTCACTATACCCGAGAGCTTCGACAACGGCTGGAAAATTTGAGACAAGACTCTCTTAGCGCTGAGGAAGGTTATACGAATATGCAAGTTGCTATGGTGAAGGCCAACGTTCTAGAAGATGAAGAAAACACTATGGCAAGGTACCTTCGTATTCTGAATTCTAATTTGGCTAATGAGGTTGATATGTATCCACACAGCACCATGGAGCAATTACTACACTTGGCCATCAAGGTGGAAAAGAAGACTAAGGTGCGAAACCGGGAATACAAACCACCCCATGGAACGCCCAACGCTTGGAAAGCACAAGGGAGCCGGCTGCTGCCTAACAACAGCAAGGAGCAAGGAGGCCAGAAGAAAGAGAGAAAATTGGTACCTATGGGCCCAGAAGGGCAAAGAAGGTCTTCTACACCGTCCACTACACCACGATCCTTGAATGAGCCTTCAAGTGATCATCGAGGGAGTACTCCTAACTCTAACTCTAGAACTAGGGACATTGTGTGTTTTAAATGCCAAGGTAGAGGTCACATGAGTAGAGAATGTCCTAATAGACGCACTTTGATCATAAATCATCTAGGAGAATATGAGAGTGAGGATGATGTGGAATTAGATGATGAAAATGCCTTAAATGATGACAATGAACAAAATGAGCATGATGATTGCATTGAGTATGAACAAGGTGAATCTTTGATAGCTAGGAGAACTTTGCATGTCCAACTAGCACCTTGTGAGGATAACCAACGTGAAAATCTGTTTCATACTAGGTGTAGTATTAAAGGAAAAGTATGTAATGTGATAATTGATGGAGGAAGTTGTTGCAACATAGCTAGCACTGAAATGGTAAACAAATTACAACTTCTTACATTTTATCACCCTAGGCCATATAAACTACATTGGATGAATGAGTGTGGAGAACTTAAGGTCAATAAGCAAACTAAGGTCAATATAACATTAGGATCATATGGGGATGTTATTACATGTGATGTTGTGTCTATGAATGCTTGTCACTTGTTGCTTGGCCGTCCATGGCAATATGATAGGAAAGTTGTTCATGATGGGTTTTCTAACAAATATAGCTTTGAGTATAAAGGTAAAACTTTAACACTTAAACCTATGACACCTTTACAAATAGCCAGTACTATGAGAACAAGAGGGTAGAGCAAGGAACCCCTCCACATCCTAAGATCACACGGCCTAAGAGTAAAGAGAACAAAACCCATCAAACATTGTTAGTACAACCAACAAGTAGCTATCTTGAGTCTAGGAATGAATATGTCACTAACTATGCTTCTATTGATGTGCTAATGATGAGTTTGTGTAAATCTCTAGTAAATGTTCCTCATGACTCTACGATTCCACTTCCTAGTGCTATTCAGGGGTTGTTAGACGAGTTTAGGGACGTTTTTCCTGAGGAGATTCCAGCCGGCTTGCCGCCCATTAGGGGCATTGAACACCAAATAGATTTAATACCCGGAGCCACTCTTCCCAATAGACCCGCCTATAGGATGAACCCTACGGAAGCCCAGGAAATTCAGAACCAAGTTCAAGCCTTTCTAGATAAGGGGTATGTGCGGGAAAGCCTTAGTCCTTGTGCCGTTCCCGTCCTGCTAGTACCCAAGAAGGATAATACTTGGAGAATGTGTATTGATTGTAGAGCAATCAATAACATTACTATCAAGTATAGACACCCGATTCCCCGTTTAGATGATATGCTTGATGAGTTACATGGAGCTACCAGTTTAACTAAGATTGACCTTAGGAGTGGCTACCATCAAATTAGAATGAGGGAAGAGGATGAATGGAAAACAGCTTTTAAAACCAAATTTGGACTCTATGAGTGGCTAGTAATGCCTTTTGGCTTAACTAACGCTCCTAGTACTTTCATGAGATTAATGAATCATATTTTGAGACCTTATATTGGTTTATTTGTTGTAGTCTACTTTGATGACATTCTTATCTATAGTAAGACTTTTAAGGAGCATGAAAATCATTTGAAAGATGTGCTTGCTACATTGCGTATAGAATACTTGTATGCTAATATTCAAAAGTGTGATTTCTATACTAACCGAGTGATTTTTCTTGGTTTTGTAGTAAGTGCCAATGGTTTGCAAGTGGATGAGGACAAGGTGAAGGCAATCAATGAATGGCCCGTTCCTAGGTCGGTTGGTGACGTGAGGAGTTTCCATGGCCTAGCTAAATTCTATAGAAGGTTTGTGAGAGATTTTAGCACCATTGCAGCACCACTCACGGCTTTGACAAAAAAGAAGGTTCCTTTTGAGTGGAATGAACCGCAGCAAAGAGCTTTTGAATAGCTCAAGAGACGCCTCACCCATGTGTTACGCTCAGGATGTGTGATACGCAATGGGTTTTAAATTTATATTCTCGTTATATTTATCCTAACTCCTAGCGAACCCGCATTGTACGGGACGTTTGTAGTAGGGATAGTATTCCGAGGTCGAACACAAAGACTAAGGTGAGATTGACTCAATTTATGATTAAGTCTAGTGAAGATCAAGGTTAAGAAAAGAGAGAGAAATAAAGAAATGAAAATCGCAATTGTTTTTGGTTGGTTTTCGGTGATTAATCAAAGATCACAAATCATGCAAAATTCAATAATCAACTAAGCTAACAAATCAATGCAAGCAAACAAGCAAAAATACGAGATATAGATCAAAGATTAGAAAAGCGGATTCTAGGGGATGGAAGTTCCGGTTATGGCATAAGACTCAAGCTATCTATTCTTTCCTTGGATTAACTATGATACGTTGGGGTTAAGTGTGTCTAGATTGGGATCAATCACCGGGTAGGTCTCATGGTCCACTAGGCCATCCCTAAAGTCTCATCACCGGGTAAGTCTCTAAGAACCTAAGGGGCGGAATTCTACACAAACCGGATTGTTACCTAGAGATCTAACCTATCCTTACCGGGTAAGTCTCGGAAGGGTTAGTCCTAAACAACCATCCTAGCACACTTAATCCAATGACGGCTTATGAGGCTCACCACTACCTAGGGTTTGTCATCTTTGAGATCTAAGAGCAAGGATTACCGGATAAGTCTCTCCTAACACTTAGTTGCTAACACTAGGTCACCCTAGGATAGATTTAACTCAACAAACACTTAGGATTTCAACATTCTAACAATCTAAGACTAGATCCATCGAACCAGGTAAGATCACGGTTTGTTCTACCTTCCCACGGCTGTGGTTTGGCAAGAACTGGCCGTGATTCCTAACAGAAGCTACGTCCATGCACACAAGTCATCCAAAGGTAAATCTAAGTCCATCCTATCATAGCCCTAGCCATAACCATCCTTTCCTTACCCTAGAACCACATCTAGTTAGCCTAAAACATTCATAATAGAAATCGAAACAATCAAGCATAAAATCATGGCATCCATTTGCAAGATAATGAAGAGAAAGACATGAACAAGTGAACTAAAACAAAACCAAGCTGGAAATGGAATTAGAATAACTCACAATCCTTCTTAAAGAAGGTTCAAATGGTTCATACAACTCTAGATATTGAATCCGAAATTCTTCACTACAAAAGCCCTCTAGGTCTATCAATGGTGTGTTCTTCTTCTTCTCCAACTAAGCTCTTCTCCAATGGTGGCTTCCTTCTACCTCCTTCTTCTAAGAATCTTCTTGTTGAGAGAATATTTTTGTTAGAGGATAGTGGATAATGGAGAGCTGCTCTAAGATGATTCTCTCAGCCAATGCAGGACCACTTTTATACTACAACTTTGCAAGAGCTGGCCAAGAGATCGTGGCACAGCTGTCACGAAAACCTGGCAAAATCCACGGTTGAAACCAAGGCCGTGGAGTGCCAGTAAACCGTGATTTTGTTCTTCAGCTTTGCCTTTGATCATTAAGCTTCGATTTGGTGCATGGCTTGTGTTGGCAAGGTTCCTTGAGTCCTCTCTAGCCTTTAGCTTGCATCCTAATGAGTCCGAGGATGTGTCATCTTGATGAACGATCCTCAAACGCATCGTTTTAGCTCCTAAATCTCCCAAAATACCTACAAAGCAATGCACAAGTCCGTGTAGACGTCTATCTCGACATAATACGTGAATTGAGTGCAAACGTCGTGAACTAGTGCTAAACCATGCATGATTGAGCGGGAAATCTATCTAAATGATTACCTAAACCTAAGCCATAAATCGTGTTATCAAAAATACCCCATACTTAAGGTTTGCTCGTCCCCAAGCAAATTTTCAACTATAGACTACGAGATAACATGATTTATGTATGCAGAAAAAATGGTAAAATCTTTTTGGTTTTGTGCTTCTACTATTGGATCACCTTCAAAGTCATGTTTCATGGCAACGGACAAGCGATCATGTATCAAATAAATGAAGGCATGGAAAGACAATTGTACTTAACTCAAAAGCATGCATGAAATGTAAAAATGAAAAAGCTAAGAAGATCAAGAGCGTATCCAATCTAGATTACTAAGTCTTACAAACATGCAAATAGGTCATAAGGTCTTATGAATTAAAAGGCCAGGAAACGTTGTGATTAGGTGGGGATTTTTCTAGGCTATGTGGTGCTAATCCGGGAATGGAACTAACTCCACAATCTTGTCCTCGATCAACTTCCCTCAAGTGTATATTTTTCTCTATCTTTTCTTTTTCTTTCACTTATTTTTGAGACAAAGGCATTGGTGTACAAAAGCCGAAACCTTGGTGATTAGCCGTCCTCGGGCTTTTTCTTATTTTTCGAGGTGCATCCACACCGGGCACACATACCAAAGCTCGTTAGGACTATTGGTTTATTTGACTTTGGCAAGGCACCAACACCCGATTATGTGAAGTGTACCGAGTTACTTGTCATTTAAGCCAACGTCCCCAAGCCTATATTTTTGGCTACACTTTCACAACAAATTCAGCATTTTATGCATGATATTCTTTCATCAACATTTTCACCCCATACTTGCTTTTCACACACATCAACACACTATCATGCTCCTATTCCCGGATGGGTCAAAAGAGGTCAAATTATATCCATTGAGGTGCTCAAACAATCATGATCAAGATGAGAAGTAGAGAAAGATGAATTGCCTCATTCATTCCTAGATGGTGTGTAAGAACTATCATGTAATTTCGACTTTCAATACTCAATCCATTCTAGGCAAACATCATGATCACAAATCATCCATGGAATTCAAAAGAAGTACTTCAAGTCCACATATGCATTCATCAATTTAACACATAAGGCCATCCATAGCCAATCCACAAGACAAGATTCATCATTAGGGTCATATCCAGGCCTAGAAAGCACAAAATTTTTTTAAAATTTTCTGAATTTTTATGGGATTTTCGAGATGAATATATACAATGCAAGACATGTGAAAATGTTAAACTATCCTAGATGCTCATCATGCAAAGGATTATGCAAACCCCACCCCATACTTAGAAACACATTGTCTCCAATGTGTAAATGAAGTAAAGAAGAGTGAAAGAAGGTTCTCACAATGTAAAAGTGGTTTACTATGGTATTTGGGATTCTCAAGTGGGATTGATGTTGGATGATCCTATCAACCATGGTAGAGAGTTCTAAGCATTCCTCAAAGCGTCGGGACCCGCGCTAGGCACCTCTAGCCATCCAAGTTCCGCGTCCGCTCCACCCATAATTGATGAGGGGTTCATCATCATTATTCTTATGCCAAGCAAGGCTTCCAATGCTACTAAGGTTCTAGCACACACAAAGCACACAAAACACAACCAAAAACAGAAAAATCTAAACAAAAACAAAACAAGAAAGGGAAAACGTTACCAATGGGTTGCCTCCCACCAAGCGCTTCTTTAAGGTCATTAGCTTGACCAAACCCGGGGGCGTCTACTCAAGGTAAAGTGGGGCAATCATATCCACCGGAGTTCCCGGGATATACTTCTTCAACCGGTGCCCATTCACCTTAAAGTTTTCACAATGCTCCCCTCCTATCTCAATAGCTCCATGGGGAAAAATCTTCTTCACCACATATGGCCCGGTCCATCTTGATTTGAGCTTTCCGGGAAAGAGCCGCAGCCTTGAGTTGAAGAGAAGGATAAGGTCTCCTTCACTCAACTCCTTGGGGACGATCCTCTTGTCATGCCACCGCTTGGTCCTCTCCTTGTAGATCCGGGCATTCTCGTAAGCATCCAACCGGATCTCCTCAAGTGCGTTCATGTCAAGAAACCTCTTTTATCCAGCTTCCTTGAGATCAAAATTTAGCCACTTGATGGCCCAATGTGCTCTATGCTCTATTTCTACCGGAAGGTGGCAAGACTTGCCATAGACCAACTTGTAAGGAGTGGTGCCGATTGGTGTCTTGAAAGCGGTCCTATATGCCCACAAGGCATCATTGAGCTTCATAGCCCAATCCTTTCTAGTTCGAGATACCGTCTTCTCAAGAAAGGCCTTTATCTCCCGGTTGGAGATCTCCACTTGGCCACTAGTTTGGGGATGGTAAGGTGTTGCCACCTTATGAGTCACCCCATACTTAGCCAAAAGTGTCCCAAAGTTCCTATTGGTGAAGTGCTTCCCTCCATCACTTATGATCACCCTTGGTGTTCCAAACCTAGGAAAGATCACTCGGTTGAAGAACCGCACCACAACCTAGGCGTCATTTGTAGGAGAGGCGATTGCCTCCACCCATCTTGAAACATAGTCAACCGCCAATAGGATGTAGAGGTTGCCACATGAAGAAGGGAATGGTTCCATGAAGTCCACACCCCACACATTAAATATTTCCACTTCTTGTATGTTGTTCAAGGGCATCTCATTCCTCCTTGAGATGTTGCCCGTCCTTTGGCAAGCATCACAGGCTACCACAAAGCTTTGCACATCCTTGAACAAACTTGGCCAAAAGAAGCCCGATTGCAACACTTTCGCACATGTCTTGTGGGAGCTAGCATGCCCTCCACATGGCAAGGAATGACAATGGCGGATCACACTCTCCACCTCATCCTCCGGTATGCATCTTCTAAACATTCCATCCGGCCCTCTCTTGAACAAAAGTGGCTCGCTCCAATAGTAATGCCTCACATCTTTGAAGAACTTCTTCCTTTGGGCATATGTCAAACCGGGAGGCACTTCCTCACATACTAAGTAGTTCACAATGTCGGCAAACCATGGCTCGCTTCCTCTAGACACTTGGAACAAGCATTCCTCCACCATTTGCAATTGCTCATCCCGGAACGAATCATCAATCGGAATGTCATCTCTTTCAAGCTCCAATGGCGGGAGTCTACTAAGGTGATCCGCCACGGAGTTCTCGGATCCCTTCTTGTCCCGGATTTCCAAATCAAACTCTTGAAGAAGGAGGATCCACCAAATCAACCTAGGCTTGGCATCCTTCTTAGTAAGGAGGTAACGGATTGCAGCATGATCCGTATAAACTATGACCTTCGCTCCAACAAGATATGAGCGGAACTTCTCAAAAGCATACACCACCGCTAGCAACTCTTTCTCGGTGGTAGCATAATTGAGTTGGGCATCATCTAGCGTCTTGCTAGCATAATAAATGGCATGAGTTCGCCCATCTTTCCTTTGCCCCAAAACAGCCCCAATGGCTACATCGCTTGCATCACACATGATCTCAAATGGTAAACTCCAATCCAGAGGTTGCATGATAGGTGCGGAGATCAAGGCATTCTTCAACCTACAAAAAGCCTCAAGACAATCTTTGGAAAAGACAAAATCAACATCCTTCATTAGTAGGTTAGTGAGAGGCTTAGAAATTTTAGAGAAGTCTTGAATAATCCTCCGGTAAAAACCGGCATGCCCTAAGAAACTCCTTACCCCTTTCACCGAGGTAGGTGGTGGCAACTTCTCTATCGTTTCAATCTTGGCTCTATCAACCTCAATGCCACGGTTGGACACCAAGTGTCCCAACACAATGCCTTCACTTACCATGAAGTGGCATTTTTCCCAATTCAAGACAAGATTTGTCTCCTCACATCTTTGCAATACTAATGACAAGTTAGCCAAGCAATTATCAAAGGAAGAGCCATAAACAGAGAAATCATCCATGAACACTTCCATGATATTTTCAATGTATTCCGAAAAGATAGTCATCATACACCTTTGGAAGGTGGCGGATGCATTACACAACCCAAATGGCATTCTCCTATATGCAAAAGTTCCACATGGACATGTAAAGGTGGTTTTCTCTTGGTCATCGGGGTGGATAGGGATTTGGAAGAATCCACTATAGCCATCTAAATAGCAAAAATGAGAATGTTGAGCTAACCTTTCTAGCATTTGGTCAATGAAGGGGAGAGGGAAGTGATCTTTCCTAGAGGCCATGTTCAACTTCCTATAGTCAATGCACATTCTCCACCCCGTAACCGTCCTAGTCGGGATTAGTTCGTTGTTCTCATTAGTCACTACGGTCATCCCACCCTTCTTAGGAACTACATGAACGGGACTAACCCACTTACTATCCGAGATAGGGTAGATAATTCCCGCATCTAGCAACTTAATGATTTCCTTTTTGACTACCTCTTTCATTATGGGATTTAATCTCCTTTGATGTTCAATAGAGGGTTTGTGGTTATCTTCCATCAATATCTTATGCATGCACAAAGAAGGTTTAATTCCAACCAAATCATCAATAGTATAGCCAATGGCTTTTCTATGCAATCTTAGTTCATGCAACAACTTAGCAAGTTCATCATCACTCAAGCATGCATTAACAATCACCAGATATGTAGAATTATCACCAAGGAAAGCATACTTTAAATGAGAGGGGAGGGATTTGAGTTCGAGTTTAGGAGGACCTTTATCGATTGGAGACGATCCAAATAAGGTTGGATGAGATGAATCCAAAGCAAATGAAGACCCTTCAAGGTTCCTTGAAGCTTGATCATCAATGAGGTCTGATTCAGGGTAAACCACGGTCGGAATCACGGTTGGATCAACTTCCACGGCCGTGGACCTTGCCTGGCTCACTTGTTGAGGCTTTACAAAGAGTTTGACGGCCGTGGAATCACTTCCACGCCCGTGGAACGTCCAGTTGTTCAGCTCCTCTTCGTGACCTTCATCTTGAGCTCTTGTCTCCTCTCCTAATGCTTCTAAAGCTTTGATCTCTTCATTACAAGCCTCCTCAACACCTTCCTCCATCATACTTAAGGTAAGTACCTTCTCCAAGGGATCCTTGATCAAGATCGAGCTCACAACTTCTCTAGATTCTTCTTGCTCGACTATGTTGAAGACATCCTCATCAAGGGTTGGCCCTTTCATCATTGTGGACAACTTGAACTTGATGTTCTCTTCCCCAATGTTGAAGGAGAGAGTCCCATTCTTGCAATCCACTAGGCATCCGGAGGATGCTAGGAAAGGCCTTCCTAAGATTATGGGAACCGGATAGTCCGCCGGAATATCCAAGACAACAAAATCAATTGGCACATAGAATCCTCCTAGTTGCACCGGGATGTCTTCTAATATCCCAACCGGATGAGTGATAGAACGGTCCGCCATATAGAGGGTCATCTTGACAGGTTTCGGCTCTCCTAGCCCAACCTTGTTGCAAAGTGCAAGCGGTATGATGCTTACACTTGCCCCAAGATCACAAAGGGCCTCGTACTTCACATCTCCCACTCCTATCGGGACACAAAAGGAACCCGGATCTCTTAGCTTGGGAGGCATTTCCTCCTTCATCGTTTGGATCAATTCCGAGGATCTCTTGGTCATCCTTATCTCCCCATACTCCTCCAACTTCCTTTTGTTGGAGAGTATTTATTTCAAGAACATGCGATATGCCGGCATTCCTAAAATAGCATCCATGAACGGAATGTTAATATGCAATTTAGACATTAGTTCAAGGAACTTACCAAAGTGATTGTCCAAACGAGCTCTTGCTCGTGATTGAGGGAACGGTAGTGGTGGCTTGTATGGAGGCGGCGCCACATATGTTGGCTCTACATCCTTGTTCTTGCCTCCATCTCTTTGCAAAGTTTCTTCCTCTATCACCACTTGTTTCCCCTTAGCATGATCCTTGGGCAAAGGATCCTTCATGCTCAACCCACTCCTTGTAGTGATGGCCAACACTTGGCCTCTTGGGTTGTCTTCGGTCCTTCCGGGAAGCTTTCCCGGATCTCTATGGGCTTCACCCGCTTTTTGGAACACTTGTGCTTGCAACACCTTTTGAGCTTTAGAAATGGAAGTCACGGTGCTCTCAAGACCACTCAACCTTCCTAGCAATTGCTCAAACATCATTTCGGTTCTATCCTTTGGAGGTTGAGTAAATCCGGGTGGAGGTTCTTGTGAAGCTTTTGGTGGTGGAGTTGTGCTTGTGGAGCCGGGAGGGTTCAAGGCTCCATCCGGGTTAGAATAAGAAAATCCGGGATGGTTGTGGTTGGGCCGGTAATTGTTGAATTGCCGGTTGTTGTTGAAGTTCCTTGGGCCTTGATAATTGTTGTTGTAGTTGCCCCTTCCCATGTAATTCACATCCTCCTCCTTGGAAGACAAATTGGCTTGTGGAAGCACTTGAGGAGTTGCTTGATTCTTCAAGGTTGTGGCACATAACTCCCTCAAAGACTTCAATTCATTGTTGATGGCGTCAAGCTTGAAATTACTCATGGTGACTTCACTCACCTCATATGCTCCCGCCTTTCTCCCTTCACTCTTCCTATGGGAGTACTTCTCAATCACTAGAGCTTGCTTCTCCACAAACTCCCAAGCTTCATCTACATGCTTCTCCATGAAAGTCCCACCGGAAAGAGATTGGAGCTTGAATTGACTATCTTCATCAAGTCCTTTGAAGTAGATTTCCAATAGCTCAATTTTCGGTATGTCATGGTGTGGACAATCTAGGAGAAGATCTTTGAACCTCTCCCAAGACTTGAATAAACTCTCTCTATCCTTCATCACGAAGGCATTGATCTTCCCTCTTAACTCGGTAGTCTTGGAAGGTGGGAAGAACTTAGTCAAAAACTCGGTTGTCATCTCCTCCCAAGTACCAACTCGCCCTTGTGGAATAGATTGATACCAAGCCAAGGCTTTATCCTTAAGAGAGAAGGAAAAAGCCCTAAGCTTATGGTTGTTGCTCTCCAATCTAGGCGGTCTAAGAGTCTCCATCAAGATCTCATAATTCATCAAGTGTTGATGAGGAGACTCTCCTTCCATCCCTCCAAATTGGTTATGCTGGATCATTTGTAGAACTTGAGGGCGGAGCTCGTAATCATGGGTTGCGGGATCTCCTAAGTTCACACCCGGACGGTGTGTTCTTTATGCCGGATCCATACGTTGCTCCAACGTTTGTGGCTCTTCCATAGCAATGGGCACAACCCTAATATTCACCGCCGCCGGCTGCGGTTGTGGTGGAGGTGGAGGAGGTTGTTGACGGTTAAGCTCTCTTTGCACAAGAGCTTGCCTAATCTCCTCAATCTCCCTCCTAGTTGCCTCTTGCCTCTCATTGGCAAGTCTCCTTTCATTCTCCAAGGCTTCATCCCTTATCCTAATTTGCTCTAAGGCCTCATCCAACTTAGCTTGGAGATCTCTTCCGGCCATCTCCTTTCCCCTTTTAATGCTTTTGGATCTAGATCTAAGGGTTTTCTCCGGTTCGGGATCGAATGGAGCTAAATCCTTGCCACGAGATCTTCGCATACACCTAAAGAGTAAGAGATGTCCTGAAAAGCAAAGACACAAACCAAAAAGAGATCAAAAGCAACAAGAAAAATCTACACTAATAAACAATCACAAAATGGACTCAATCTAGACCTAGTCCCCGACAACGGCGCCAAAAACTTGTTACGCTCAGGATGTGTGATACGCAATGGGTTTTAAATTTATATTCTCGTTATATTTATCCTAACTCCTAGCGAACCCGTAGTGTACGGGACGTTTGTAGTAGGGATAGTATTCCGAGGTCGAACACAAAGACTAAGGTGAGATTGACTCAATTTATGATTAAGTCTAGTGAAGATCTAGGTTAAGAAAAGAGAGAGAAATAAAGAAATGAAAATCGCAATTGTTTTTGGTTGGTTTTCGGTGATTAATCAAAGATCACAAATTATGCGAAATTCAATAATCAACTAAGCTAACAAATCAACGCAAGCATACAAGAAAAAATACGAGATATAGATCAAAGATTAGAAAAGCGGATTCTAGGGGATGGAAGTTCCGGTTATGGCATAGGACTCAAGCTATCTATTCTTTCCTTTGATTAACTATGATACGTTGGGGTTAAGTGTTTCTAGATTGGGATCAATCACCGGGTAGGTCTCATGGTCCACTAGGCCATCCCTAAAGTCTCATCACCGGGTAAGTCTCTAAGAACCTAAGGGGCGGAATTCTACACAAACCGGATTGTTACCTAGAGATCTAACCTATCCTTACCGGGTAAGTCTCGGAAGGGTTAGTCCTAAACAACCATCCTAGTACACTTAATCTAATGGCGGCTTATGAGGCTCACCACTACCTAGGGTTTGTCATCTTTGAGATCTAAGAGCAAGGATTACCGGATAAGTCTCTCCTAACACTTAGTTGCTAACACTAGGTCACCCTAGGATAGATTTAACTCAACAAACACTTAGGATTTCAACATTCTAACAATCTAAGACTAGATCCATCGAACCAGGTAAGATCACGGTTTGTTCTACCTTCCCACGGCCGTGGTTTGGCAAGAACTGGCTGTGATTCCTAACAGAAGTTACGTCCATGCACACAAGTCATCCAAAGGTAAATCTAAGTCCATCCTATCATAGCCCTAGCCATAACCATCCTTTCCTTACCCTAGAACCACATCTAGTTAGCCTAAAACATTCATAATAGAAATCGAAACAATCAAGCATAAAATCATGGCATCCATTTGCAAGATAATGAAGAGAAAGAGATGAACAAGTGAACTAAAACAAAACCAAGCTGGAAATGGAATTAGAATAACTCACAATCCTTCTTAAAGAAGGTTCAAATGGTTCATACAACTCTAGAGATTGAATCCGAAATTCTTCACTACAAAAGCCCTCTAGGTCTATCAATGGTGTGTTCTTCTTCTTCTCCAACTAAGCTCTTCTCCAATGGTGGCTTCCTTCTACCTCCTTCTTCTAAGAATCTTCTTGTTGAGAGAATATTTTTGTTAGAGGATAGTGGATAATGGAGAGCTGCTCCAAGATGATTCTCTCAGCCAATGCAAGACCACTTTTATACTACAACTTTGCAAGAGCTGGCCAAGAGATCGTGGCACAGTTGTCACGAAAACCTGGCAAAATCCACGGTTGAAACCACGGCCGTGGAGTGCCAGTAAACCGTGATTTTGTGCTTCAGCTTTGCCTTTGATCATTAAGCTTCGATTTGGTGCATGGCTTGTGTTGGCAAGGTTCCTTGAGTGCTCTCTAGCCTTTAGCTTGCATCCTAATGAGTCCGAGGATGTGTCATCTTGATGAACGATCCTCAAACGCATCGTTTTAGCTCCTAAATCTCCCAAAATACCTACAAAGCAATGCACAAGTCCGTGTAGACGTCTATCTCGACATAATACGTGAATTGAGTGCAAACGTCGTGAACTAGTGCTAAACCATGCATGATTGAGCGGGAAATCTATCTAAATGATTACCTAAACCTAAGCCATAAATCGTGTTATCACCATGCACCACTACTCGCTCTACCGGACTTCACTAAACCCTTTGAGGTTGAATGCGACGCATCCGGCATTGGTATTGGCGGCGTCCTTATGCAAGAAGGTAAGCCTCTAGCTTTCTTTAGTGAAAAATTGAAGGGTGCATGCTTAAACTACTCCACTTATGACAAAGAATTGTTTGCCTTGTTTAGATTACTCAAAACATGGCAACATTACCTTTGGCCTCAAGAGTTTGTTTTGAAAACCGATCATGATTCACTTAGACACTTTAGGAGCCAAGATAAGCTAGATAGACGGCATGGTAGGTGGATGGAGTTCATCGAAACCTTTCCTTACATTATCAAGTATAAGAAAGGAAAGGATAATGTCGTAGCGGAATCATTGTCTAGGAGATACACCTTAATCACCACCTTGGATTCTAGGATGTTAGGTTTTACTTACATTAAGGAATTATATGTGGATGATGCTGAATTTGGGAAGATATTTTATAGATGCACTACTCAAGGCCCTTATGATAAGTATTTTGTGTTTGAAGGTTTCTTGTTTAAAGTGGATAAGATTTGCATACCTAGATGTTCCCTTAGGATCTTATTAGTGGAAGAAGCCCATAAAGGAGGTTTAATGGGGCATTTTGGGAGGGACAAAACTTATCACATGTTGCAAACTCACTTTTATTGGCCTCATATGTTAAGGGATGTAGAACACATGCTGAAAAGGTGCATTGAATGTCTTAAGGCCAAAGCTAGGGTACAACCCCACGGGTTGTATACACCCTTACCGACGCCTAATGGCCCTTGGGAGGACATAAGTATGGATTTCATTGTTGGACTACCTAGGACTAAGAAAGGAAGAGATTCCATTTTTGTGGTAGTAGATAGATTCTCTAAAATGGCACATTTTATTCCATGTCATAAAACTGATGATGCATATAATGTTGCTAATCTTTTCTTTAAGGAAATAGTGAGATTGCATGGAATACCTAAAACTATTGTTAGTGATAGGGATGTCAAGTTTTTGAGTTTCTTTTGGAAGACACTTTGGGGAAAAATGGGTACTAGATTACTATTCTCGACCTCTAGTCATCCCCAAACAGATGGGCAAACGGAAGTCACTAATAGGACCCTAACGACCCTCCTTAGAACCATGTTGAAAGATAACTTAAAAAAATGGGAAGACATGTTACCACATACTGAGTTTGCTTATAATCGCACCATGCATTCTTCCACTTCGTTATCACCTTTCAAATGTGTTTATGGATTTAACCCTTTAACTTCTTTGGACTTATTACCGATTCCTCGAAAGGATCGAGTAGCTTTTGATGCTTTGGAACAGGTGGACTACATTACGGAACTTCATGTTAAGACCAAAGCTGCACTTGATAAGAAGGGGGTTGAAACTGCAGCTCGGAACAACAAAGGACGTCGGAAGATGGTTTTCCAGCCCGGCGACTTAGTTTGGCTACATCTAAGGAAAGAGCGGTTTCCGAGAAAAGCCATTCCAAGCTAGCACCACGGGGTGATGGACCATTCAAAGTCTTACACCGGATTAACGACAATGCTTATGTGTTGGACTTACCGGAAGAGTATGGAGTTAGTACCACTTTTAATGTAGGTGATTTGAGCCCCTATGAAGGAGATTCGGAACAAGATGAAATTTCGGGGTCGAATTCTTTCCAAGAAGGAGTGGATGATGTAGGACTATCACATGGAAGCTATCAAGGTCCCATTACTAGAGCAAGAGCTAAGGAGATCCAAGAAGCTACGTCAAGGGAAGTGATATTGCTTGGCACAATGCATGAACCATTTAATTGCCATACCTCATGTGTTAATCTTTTGATGAATGCAGGAGCAAGCAAGCAAAGGGAGGAGATGTTGCTCACGTACAAAGCAGTCCAAGAGGAGGCTGTTGATCACGTCCAAAGAAGCCAAGAGGTGAGGCTGTTGTTCACGTCTAATGCAGCCCAAGAGAAGGAGTTGTTGATCACGTCCAAAGCAGCCCAAGAGGGGAGGCAAGCAAACACGTCCAAGGCAGTCCAAGAGGAGGCTGTTGATCACGTCCAAAGAAGCCAAGAGGGGAGGCTGTTGTTCACGTCTAATGCAGCCCAAGAGAAGGAGCTGTTGATCACGTCCAAAGCAGCCCAAGAGGGGAGGCAAGCAAACACGTCCAAGGCAGTACAAGAGGGTAGGCTGTTGCTCATGTCCAATGCAGCCCAAGAGGATAGCAAGCTGATCACGTTCCAGGAGGCCCAAGAGAGTAACAAGTTAGCTCATTCGGATCATCATTTGGGCTCTTAAAACACAGCCAAATCACTCATGGATCTGTTGAACAATTCAGCCCATTCGGATAGCCCAATCTGCTCTTAAAAAACGTCCAGCACACTCAGCACACTCCTAGGATTAGTTTGAATAAGTCAGCCTATTTTTAAGCTGAGTTAGTTGTTTGTTAGGTTGTTAGCTACATTAGAGGAAGCTCTCTTATTACCACCTTCCCACTAATGTTTTAATTTTCTTTTCTTTATTTTGTCTAGATAAAAGAGTCTATATAGATAGCCTCTTTAGCTGCAGATTAGTTACGTTATTCCCAATTGCTTAGAATTACATTTGTAATCATTTCACAAAATCAATCAAAGAACAAGAGAGTTTTTGGTTGGCATTGCTGTTGTTGCTTGGCTGAGCTTGTTTGTGTCAACCGCCTTCGGATTGGTGCTTCGAGCCTTCACGAGTCCCTCTTTGTGCTAGTCCAGCCGGAGCTAGTGTAAAGTTGTATTGGAGACGGGTCTAGAGCATTCACAATTGGGGTTTTGGCTCTTCAGCCTTGGTTCCTTCGTTGACTCTCTTTTTGGTTCTTCTCTCACCCTCCTGTGCCATTCACCATCTTCGTTTCATTCCGCATCCTGATTTCGTTTCATTCAGCCGGATTCGAGATCATTGTGCCTAGATCGACTCAATCATGGATCATCCCGTATCATCGATCCGTCATCAACCCTTGAGCTCTGATACCAATTGATACGGGGCAGACCCGACATTGGCTCGATCTAGACGACGGAAGGAAGGAAAGGACGCAGAACGGCAAGATCAAGGCAGCCGACTAGGGCTGTTCGTGTGCTGCGTGGCCTGCGAACAAAGGGAACAAAAGAAGACGCTAAACTGAATACGAAGGTACGGAATTTAAAGGAAAGGTACGATGTAGATGAACCCGACACAAACGACGTGGAAACCCTTGATCTCGGGATCAAGAACCACCAAGAACGATGCAACGAACTCAACCCCTTACAACCTCACACAGCCGACTTAGAACATCGACAACACGAGGAGGATGCTTATGGAATCTCACGAACACCAAGGACCCGAGAGCAATTGACACACGCGAAACAACTAAGCCAAATCTGATCACAATAACTCTTCAATCAAAACTCGCCTTTGATTGAAGATGAAATCTAAAAACAAGTGTTTTTCACCAATAATAATCTGCCTAAAAAGTAATGAAAAGAGTCTTTAAATAGTTTCAGCTCTTTAAACAAAAGACATAATAAAAACTGGAAATTAATCCCAATGGGCTACTTAAAACACACAATCACTAAGCAGGCCTTAAAAAGCCTCATTCCTCAATGAGAGACATGGAACGGTGCTGGAAACATGGGGATGAGCAGCGGCGTCATGTGCGGGGCTGGCCGAGTCCTGTACCTTGGCGTCGTTGCTCTCTTGCTTACTTAGGAGCCAAGCCTCGTTATGAACACTTGTAGCCAATAACATCAGCAAACCCTCGGTCTCATGCTCAATCTTCTTAGCTCGGGAACGTGTGATAGCTCCCTCATACTCCGGAGATGCTAGCTCGGATGGTCCCTCATCAGGTCGGAATTGAAATTTGTGACAAGTGTCAAAAAGATGCCCATAAGAGAAATCTCGACCTAATATTGGAGAACCGCGGCTGCGGGGTAAAGGCAGACTTCGGGGCTGAGATTTTTTATTCTTCACGTGAGCCTTCCTCTCATGAAAATCGCGGTTTGTGCAATACTCAAGAATTCAGTCGAGATCAATAATGCACAAACCCGAGATACTTGTTTTTTTCATTGCTCCAAGCCTGCTTGCTTCCTTCTGATCTTGAGTTCGAACCACCACGAGGCTTGATCCTCATATGTGTCGATAATGTCCAAAAGATCGCCGAAATACCTGAAAAACCAACAAAAGCTCATGTAGACCTCTTTTCCAACAATATGACTCGATTAAGCGTAAATGCCATGAACTAATGCCAATGCATGCAAAAACAAAGGGAAAATCTACCTAAATGCAAATCTAAACTATGGTCATAAGTCATGTCATCAAAATACCCTGTACTTGTCTCTTGTTTGCCCCCAAGCAAGATCCAAATCTAAGCTACAAGATAGAATGAATACCCTCATAGTGATGCTTCGTGGAAAAGGATAGACAAGATATGTGTCAAAGAGAATCAAAACACGAAAAGACAATCACAATTTACTAGGAATCCATATATGCATGGCAAGTCAAAATTCTGAAGATCATTCATGAGGAGACCAAGTCTAGACCACTAAGTTTTAACACATGTGCATAAAGGTCTTAAGGAATCAAACAAGAAGAGGCCAAGAAACGTGTCAAGGGTGGGAATTTTTATTGGTCATGTGGTGCTAATCCGGGAAAAGAACGAACTCCACAACTTCATTATACTCAACATCCACCAAACAAGTGTAAGCTTTCTTCATCTTTTTTTCTCTAATTTATTTTTTTCACTTGAGAACATGACATTGGTGCACAAAAGCTGAAACCTTGGTGATTAACGATCCTCTAGAATATTACCGACGTGCCTCACACCGGATGCACATACCAAGTCTCGTTAGGACTATAAGTCAATCCTACTTTGACAAGATACAAAAACCCGACTCTGTGAATGGTATCGAGTTATTCATCTTCATGACCAACATCCCCAACACCCTTTTTTCTACACTTTTCACAACACATTTCACAACTTCAAATACATCAATTCTTCATCACAACATCACCCCACACTTGTTCTTTACAAACTCAATCACACTAGCATGCTCCTAATTCCCGGATGGATCAAAAGAGGCAACATTTTTCAACAAAATGAGGTGCTCAAAACAATCATGATCAAGATGAGGAGAACAAAAAAAATTGAATGCCTTAATTATTACTTGATGATGTGTAATACCTATCATGTTGTTTCGACTATCAACTCTCAATCCAATCTAGACAACAATCAACAACACAATTCACATACTAATTCGAGTAAAGTATCAAGTCCACATATGCTAAGAATCACTTCAAACACACAAGGGCCATCCAAATCCAATTCACACACAAAAATCATCATAGGGGTCATATCAATCTTGGTAGCACAATTTTTTTTTAAATTTCTTAAAAGTTTTTAATATTTTGGATTTTTGTATATATATATATACACACACACAATGCAAAACGAAAAGAAACGTGTGACAAGAAATGTGCAACTATCCTAAATGCAATTCAATGAAAAGAAATATGCAAAATATTGCAAATACCTCCACCCCATACTTAAAACCCACATTGTCCTCAATGTGAAAGTTAAATAAAGAGGTGAAGAAGAATTATCACAATGTAAGATGTCCGTCTCGGTATCTCGGCTCACTAGTGCGGAGGTGGTGGTGGTGGATAAGCAATCAAGCCGGGTAGAGAGCTCATCATACTCATTCCGGCGTCAGGACCCGGACTGAGGTGCATGTGAGATGAGAGCTCTTCCACCCCTCAATGGTACCTCAAACCGTCCGAGTCCCACGTCCGCTCCATCCGTAGTTGATTCGGCATCATCATCATCATCATCACCTTCATGCCTTACCCTATTTATTACCTAGACTCTTGCACACAAACACAAAAAACAAAAAACACATAAAAGACACAAACAAAAGCGAAAAAGAGAAGGGAAAAGTGTTCACTTTGGGTTGCCTCCCAAGAAGCGCATGGCTTTAGGTCGCTACCTAGACCAAATTATGTGGATGCCTCAATTCACCTTGAATACCCCGGATTGCTTGTTAAGTCCTAGGAACCGTTCCTCTGTGGTTCCTTTCATGACCAGGTTGGGCCACTTTATTGCCAAATAAACTCTATGCACTAACATTACCGGTGAGTGGTAGGACAACCCACGGTCGATATTGTAAGCATTTGCACCTTTGAGAGTCTTGAAATTTGCCTTAAATTTTCTAAGGGCATCATTGTACTCTCACAGACGTGTGTTAATAATGAACGAAATCCATCTTAAATTTATACTTGATATATAAGTCTGAACAATATGCGAACCCGTAGTGTATGGATCAGTTGTAGCAAAAGTAAATATTCCAAGGTAGAACACAAGGACTAAGGTGAAATCAATAGGTAACAAATCAATGATATAATACACTCTCACTAATACTAAGAAAAGACAATAAGCAATCAATATGAATAATATGATAATCGGACGAATGCAGATTCTAGAAATTAAGGTATCCAATTGTGGTTTTCGATTCAAGACTTCTAAAGATCTATCGACAAGGTTGGGGTTGCTAAGGAAATACGTTTCCAAGGTGGGATAAATTATGGGGGAGGTTTCACTATCCACTAATTACAACCAAATGTCTTATTACCGGGTAAGTCTCAAGGATCTAAGGAAAATATCTATAATCACAAACTAACAACCCAACCTTAGGGAAAATAACTAATCTTTACCTGGGTAAGTCTCAAGGTAGCTCACTCAGGCAAGAAGAAGGCACACTCAAACCTAATAAAAGATAAACCTGTATTACCTAGAACTCATCATCTTTGGCAACAAAGAAAGGGAATCACCGGGTAAGTCTCTTCCCAAGCTTAGATATAAGATTGAAAGGCTAGGATTTGGGCAATCTATAACCTAGGCTTAAGGATATAACATGAACAGATAAACAAGGATAAATCTTGGATTGTTCTTGCTCAATTCTCGGCCGAGATTCTTGAGAACAACCGAGATTCGGTAATTGCGTAGGCTAAAACAAACCTTCGGGGTCCAAGTTAACATTAATGTTCAATCTATCATCATTTATACCACAACCATCAACCAATCACCCTGGAATCGTAAGGGTTCTATCCAATAACACACATAATCAAATAAAGAAAGGTAAAAGTAATCAAGAAACTCATAAACTCAATAAAACAAAAAGAAAAGTAAGAAATACTTAGCAGTCTGTCTTCAATATCCAAAACCAAAATCAATCCAGTAACAAAGATCCAGTCTTGTGTCAAACAAAGATGAAATCTAGAACTATCTTCTTCTCCAAGAAATCTTCGAATCTCAAATCTAAAGAACAAATGTTGTAGCTTTCTTCAATGTTGATGGCTATGAGATATTTATAGAGATAAATCTAGGGTTTAGATTATGGACCTTAAAGACGGATCACAACTTAAAGATAAACCCTAGTTTAAAGATAAATTGAAGCTTAAAGATAAACCATAGGTTAAAGAAAAACTGGAGCTTAAAGATAAACCCTAAATTTTTGGGGCTGAAAAACAAATTGAGCCCGCTGGTGTCAGAGTCCACTTTGCGGTATCAAAGTCCGCTCCAACTGCGTGTTTCTAGCTTCCTTTGCTCCTTGATTGACCCCTAGTGTGTGTTATTAGCTTCCTTTTATGCTCAATCATGCCCCAATATGATCCATCTTGAGGCTTAGTCCTTATGTGTTTCATTTTGCTCCAAAGTCCGCCAAATAACTTAAATATGCAACAAGAATTCGTGTAGACATCTATTCCATAAAAATTATGCAAAAATATGAGCTCAAGTCCTATGGATTCATGTCTTATGCATGCAAAAAAAAAAGGGAAAAACTATCTAAATGCATGGCTAAACATAGGTCCTAATTTATGTCATCAAAATACCCCATACTTGCATCTTGTTTGTCCCCAAGCAAGGATCAAACTTAAGATACAAGATGATATGGATTATGAATATGCAAAAACAAAGGAAAAATCACAATATATTTGGCTTGTGGTTCTATTCATAGATCACCCTCAAAGAATTGCTTCTTCATAGCTAATGATAATCAATATATGATAAAAAAAAGAATTACATCATGGAAAGGATAATCACACTTTACAAGAAAATCATAACATGCATAACAAAATAAAATATATCAAAATCAATCATAAGGAATCCAATTTAAACCCCAAGTCAAAGCACGTGTTAAAAGGTCGTAACAACTTTAACAAGAAAAGGCCAAGAAACGTGTCATGGGTGGGATGCAATTCTAGGATATGTTTTGCAAAAGTCCGGGAGAAGGAGCAACTCCACAACATCAAAAACTACACATCCACCAAAAATAAGCACTTATTCACATCACATCTTCATTTTTCTTTTTACTTTTTCACTTGAGAACATGGTATAGGTGCACAATAGCCGAAACCTTGGAGATCAACAAGCCTCATGTTTTATTGAGGTGCCACAAACCGGATGCATATACCATGACCCGTTAAACCTATCGATCGATTAGACTTTGGCAAGATACAAACACCTGACTATGTGAATGGTACCAAGTTACTCATCATCATGATCAACGTACCCAAACCTATTTTTCTAGCACAACACACATCACTTTTCAATTTTAACTTTACTTTGGCTTTCAATAACATCTTCCTAATTCCCGGATACGTAAAAGGAAGGAAAATATACATAATATGAGGTGGTAAGCGTGATCAAGATGAAGAAAGAAAGAAAGAAAGAAATTGAATTGCCTTAATCATTCCGAAAAGATGTGTAAGAACTTATCATGTGGTTTTAACCTTCAACACTCAACATGATTTAGATTGAAAACAAATTATCATTCATGCATGAAATTCTAACAAAGTATTCAAATCCCACATATGTCATAAATCATTTTATACATACAAGAATCATCATAGCTAATCCACAAGCAATATAATCATAGAGATCATATCCATCCTAGAAGCACAAAAATTTTCAAAAGTTTTCAATTTTTTGAATTTTGAAAAATATGATGCAAGACATAAAACATGCAAAAGGTATTGCAAATACCTCCACCTCATTCTTAAAACTCACATTGTCCCCAATATGAAAAAAAGAAAGATGGAAAAGGATACTCACAATGTAAAATGGTGAATCGGGAAACTGTAATCATTCCTTGGGTGGTGGTGGCCGCGGAAATCTGTAGAAGTGAGGATGGAGAACTCTGAATACTTTCATTAGCGTTGGAGAATGTTGTTGAATGAAGAAGGGGAACATGTTTCGACCATATATGATTCAGAAAAAAAAAAAAATTTTATTTTTTTCCTTGCGAAAAATCTCGGCCGAGATTTTTTTTTTGGGGGGGGGCGAGATTTTGATCGAAGTTGGTCCCTACATTGGAAATCTCGGGTGAGTGTTATAAAATCTCTGTCTAGACTTTCCACTGTTGGTCGAGATTTTTGGCTTTTGGCCTTTGTTCTTTTGCTAGCGGCAACTGCAATCCTTCTCTATCAAAATCTTGATCTTCCAGCAATCTCAGTTCATGAATCATTCTCTTGAGAAAAACCTAGATTTTATCATTCAAAAACACAAGAACACAAAACATACCAAAGAAAAGAAAAATCTAACTAAACAATTTAAGGGAAAGACAAAGACATACCTTGAATTGTCTCCCAAGAAGCGTTTGGATTAAGGTCGCTAGCTGGACCTAGCTCCATTGATGATTATTCAGTGCACCTCGAACACCTCGGACCGCTCATCAATTCCACACATAAAATCTTCCAAAAAAGTTCCGGTTCCTAATTTCACCGGCAAATGGTAGGATCTTCCATGTACAAGCTTGTACTGTTTGATTCTCACTAGGATCCTTCTAGCTTTCCTACGCTTCCATGGGGAATCATCAAGCTTCGAAGACCAACAATGGATGTTTTCCTTGACAAATGGCACACAAAATCAGATTGTTTAGAACCAGAAATGACGTTGGACAAAAGGGAAGAAAGAGAATGAAATGGAACGTGGAATGTTTGGTAGAAGTAGATCCAAAAGAACCAAAAGACTCCCTTACAAGAACCTTGATCAGATTGATCAAGACCCAAGCAAGATGATGCCTTCAACCCTTTCTTCTATAACCTTACACAAGCCTTCAATGGGGACAAGCACAAGGAGGGACTAGTATTGACTAGTAGCACCAATCTCTGAAGAGATTAACACACACAAGAACAATCTAGCAGAGATTCATAACAATTCAATCAATGGCTCACTTTATTGATTGAATTCTTTGAATTTTATATGCCTAGAAAGCCTCCTATCTAAAAAAAAAGGAATAACATTTGTCAAAAAGACAATAAAACAAATAAAACAACTAAAACAAATAAAAATAACCCTTAAAATGTTTTGAACCTAAAGGTTATAAAAAAAAAGTCTTTCATTTTATACCAAAAGATGATATAAAATACAAAAGAAGCTCCAAAAGCCTCAATCTTCCATTTCTTGCAATTCTGTAACAAGTGTCTCTTCTTTGCTCTTGCATGGTCTCCCTTCCACGTCCAAGTCGTCGGGAATCGTCATTAACGTGACTAAGGAAGCCTTAGTCAGCAATGGATCATCAATGGTCTCCTTAGGAGCTAAGGACACCAGCAAGTTGGACACCTCCTCTTGAATTGCTCTTGCCCTTGATCTAGTGATTGGCCCTTGCATTAAAGGACTAGTAGGGGGCTGTTGGTGATGGTCCCTCATCATCGAGAATGGTATTGGGTCTTTACCACATGGTTGACCCCATACTTGAAAAAACACGTATTGGCTTTAGCGGCGAAGCGCTTGCCAACATCAATCATCATAGTCCGAAGAATGTTAATTCTTAAGAGGATGAAGGATCTCAAATCTATCTCAACATGGTTAATATTAAACAAATCTGGAAGAAATTTCATTTTTACCTTCGGAGGTTCTTTTGGGAAGGACCTCCAATTCTTGGGTGCCTCCCAGGAATGACTAAGAAATTTAAAGGTAGTAAGAGCAAGTACGTTGTGAAGTCCTTCAAATCTTGGGCTGATATTTTTGAAAAAATGACAATGTGCATAGGATATTTTTGACAAGTACCTCAATCTTGGTCAATGGTTCAGCAATTTGTCCAAGGTGTTCTACATCTTCCTCTTCCTTTTTGAGAACTTCAAGAGGAACTTCGGGGTCTACAAGAGGAATGCTCAAAGCTGGTAGGTCTTCTTTGCACACCTCTTCTGGCTTAGCTTTGTTAGCATAGGACAAGGTGCTTTGGAGGTTGTTTAGCCTCTTCATCAATTTCTCGAAGCTTTGATTCAAATTGATGTTCAAGAGGTTGCTCATAAACCTTGTGAGGGGTATAAATCTCATCCCAATATGCAAGCTCATCCTTAATAGCTTCCTCTTTTTCTCTTTCATCACTAAATTTGTAGAACGCATATATGTGCTGCAAATCTTCATACTCCTCCAATCTAGCTGTTTGTCTTGCTCTCCACTTCGTTTCTTTCAAGGTTTCATCCCTAAGCCTAAATTCCCTCAAAGCTTCATCAAATTCAGCTATGAGACTCCTTGTGTCCATTGGCGAGCCTGAAAGATCACAAACTCAAAAGGAAACAAGATCAACAGCAACAAAAAGGTCTACTCTATTTGTAATCATGCGCACCTACCAATCTAGACCTAGTCCCCGGCAATGGCGCCAAAAACTTGTTTGCTCTCACACGTGTGTCAATAATGAACGAAATTGGTCTAAAATTTATACTTGAACTAAAATTCTAAACAATATGCAAACTCACAGTGGACGGATCAATTGTAGCAAAAGCAAATATTCCAAGGTTGAACAAAGGGACTAAGGTGAAATCAATAGGTAAAAAATCATTGATAGAATAGACTCTCAATGTAACACCCCAAATCCACGGGACTCGGGATGTCACATTGGGCTAGGATCTCACAGTGGATCTTGAACCTAGCCTGACAACAAGTTCATTGGACCTTACAACATGGCACTGACAGATATAAAATAAATACATAAAATTGTACATCAAAAGGTATACAAGATCATAGCCGAGTATAAAACACAATCCTCACGCAGGAGGTATACAAAACATTATCCTCACGCAGGAGGAAAATAAACATCCCCAAAACCATAACCACCTAATGCACGAGAGTCCTCGGCCTGTCACCCTGCCGGATCACTCTACAACTCGCCTATCCTGCAAAGCATCTACAACACGGTATGAAACTATTAGCTAACCATACATATATAAGGTAATGCATAAGCACAAGCACAAGTCATGAAAGATAACACATAATCATGCTACCACACATTTACCCGTTCTTATTATCTTTATATAAGTAGTCATTCACTCAAATCGTATGTATGTATAGGTATATGAAACTATGTGACACGAGGACCGTATCATCCTCGCCTCTGGGCCTGCTATCCATTTGGAAGTGGTGTTAGTCACACAACCCGTGTATCCTATGGGAGTGGATTGCGCCCTTCTTGTATACCAGGTGGCCTGACGCCAAAGAACCTCCCAACCCCTTACAAGATGGAGGGAAGGGTTGTCATTGCCACGCAATGGGGCTTTAAATAAAACATAGGTCGGCAATAATCGACATCACATGCTATCATATCAAGCACGCACACCACTCATGCAAACACCCAATATAAAGATGGTAGCTAAGTAAGTCTTACGGACATACCTCAACCTCGTACAACCTCAACCACGATCAACCTCCAAACCTGAGAGGGACACCGTGATACGGGGATTAGCCGCGATGAACAGATCTAGACGAACAACCTGTTCTAAAGAATGAAGAACACACGAAATTAACAAACAACGACAGCAATGAAAACAAGAAGAAAAAAAAGGACAAGAAGAACCGAAAGGAACAATGATAGAACCCTTGGATTCGAGATCCAAGAACCAAACCAGTGACGATTCGACCCCGCTTCTTACAACTCCACACAATCGATCTGAGAATCGAGAGCACGAAGAGGGTGCCTTGTTCGACTTGCAACACCAATCCCAAAGGAGATTGACATACAAAAGAACGAGAAAGCCAAATCACACACAAAAACTCACGAGACAAGAATGATTGAATTCTCTTGGATTCAATCCTGAAATGCTCTCAGCAAAACTTTTATAAAACTTGTCTAACTATAAAAGAAGAGAGAAAAGACTTTATATACATCCTAGGCCTTTTCTTCTAAAACAGAAAAAAGAAACTAATTACACTAATTACATTGAGAGGGAGTTAACTAAAGCCCAGCAAACATATAACACAACTGGGCCTAATTAAACTCTCCTATTCAGTCTCTCACGTCCACATACTTAAATGATCATCCAGCCATGCACATGCACATACGTGAAACCCCTTGTATCTGATTTCAAGGCCTCCGGCTGTCCTTTGAAATGCGTCTCAAGGCTTGCCCAACAACTAGAAATACAATTTAAGCTCCATTAATCATCTTGGTTGGGATGTGTTTGTGGCTGATCCACAAGATGGTCCTTAGACTTGATGAAGGTGGACTTGGTTGAGCTTCATGGACCATGTTTAGGAAAAGAGCATCCATCTCAGCTTGACGTTTAGCTTGCGCTCTTGTTAGAGTCCCTTGAGGTGGTGAAGATGGAGTTAGCTCAGATGATCCTTCATCATTCTCCCCTTCTTTGGAAGAATTCGACCTCATATTGCCTTGATCATTATCCATGAGGGGAAAGGACTTAGATCCCTCACATTGAATGTGGGATCACAAGCATAATCATCCGGCAAGTCAAGCACATAGGCGTTGTCACCCGCCTTGTGTAACACCTTGAAATGCCCATTTCCTCTTGGGGAGAGCTTGGATTTCCGAAGCTGTTGAAACCTCTCCTTCCTCAAATGTAGCCATACAAGGTCGCCGGGTTCAAATATAATCTTCTTGCGTCCTTGATTCGCCTTTTCTGCGTTGTATTTGCCTTTCTCCTTGAGCTTGATCCTTGTACTACTCTGTAGATCCTTGATGTGTTCAACCTGCGTTTTAGCACTTAAATCCACTCGCTCCTTCTTAGGTAACGGTGTAAGATCAAAAGGGGTTCGTGGATTAAAACCATAAACACACTCAAAGGGAGAGATGGAAGTAAATGAGTGGACGACTCAATTATAGGCAAATCCAACATGTGGCAAGACATCTTCCCATTCTTTCAAATTCTTCTTGATGACAGCCCTTAGAAGTGTTGTTAGGGTCCTACTAGTTACTTCGGTTTGCCCATCAGTTTGGGGGTGGCTTGATGTAAAAAATAACAACTTAGTTCCTAGCTTTCCCCAAAGAGTTTTCCAAAAGTAACTCAAGAACTTAACATCCCTATCACTCACTATTGTCCTTGGAAACCATGTAACCTAACTACTTCTCAAAAGAACAAATTAGCTACATCATCAGTTTTGTGACAAGCAATAAAGTGAGCCATCTTAGAGAAACGATCTACAACCACAAATATAGAATCCCTACCTCTTCTATTCCTAGGCAATCCCACTATGAAATCCATGCTAACGTCTTCCCAAGGGGCTGTGGGGATTGGCAAAGGTGTATACAATCCATGAGGCTTCACTTTCGATTTATCTCTAAGGCACTCTAAACACCTTTTAAGCACATTTTCAACATCCCTAACCATATGTGGCCTATAAAAATGTGAGTGCAGCATAGCATAAGTCTTATCCCTCCCAGAAATGACCCATTAAACCTCCTTTATTGGCTTCTTCCACTAATAACAAACGAAGGAAACACCTAGGTATGCACACCTTATCTACTCGAAACAGAAATCCCTCAAACAAATAGAATTTATCTAAGAAACCTTTTTTCACACAAAGCTTATATGTTTCTCCAAAGTCAAGATCAGATTCATAGAGCTCCTTAATGTAAACAAATCCTAACACCCTAGCATCCAACGTAGTTAGCAATGAATGACTCCTAGAAAGAACGTCCGCAACTACATTGTCTTTTCCCTTTTTATACATGATAACATAGGGAAAAGTCTCAATAAATTCCATCCATCTACCATGCCTCCTATCTAGTTTATCTTGACTCCGAAAATGTTTCAAAGATTCATGATCAGAATGCAAAATAAACTCTCTAGGCCACAAGTAGTGTTGCCATGTCTTAAGTACTTTAAATAATGCATACAACTCTTTATCATATGTAGAGTAGTTAAGACATGCCCCTTTAAGCTTTTCACTGAAAAATGCAATAGGCTTACCTTCTTGCATAAGCACACCTCCTATGCCAATTCCCGATGCATCACACTCCACTTCGAAAGGCGTAGTGAAGTCAGGGAGAGCTAGTAAATGTGCTTCGGTGAGAACCAACTTCAGCTTGTTGAAAGCACGTTCTTGAGCTGCTTCCCACACAAATGGTGCATGTTTCTTGCAAATCTCCGTTAAGGGTGCAGCAATGGTACTGAAGTCTCTCACAAAGCGCCTATAGAAACTTGCAAGCCCATGGAAACTCCTTACATGGCTAATGGATGTAGGTGTTGGCCAATCTCGAATAGCTCTAATCTTCTCCTCATCCACCGGTAGACCTTGTGCAGTCACTACAAAACCAAGAAATATAACTTCACTAGTGCAAAAGCTACATTTCTTTAGGTTGGCATACAAGTGTTCAGCCCTAAGGGTAGAAACAACTTCCCTTAGATGTTCTCCATGCTCCTCTAAGGACCTGCTATAGATTAAGATATCATCAAAATACACTACCACAAATCTCCCAATGAATTGTCTCAAAACATGGTTCATTAAACGCATAAAAGTAGATGGAGCATTGGTTAATCCAAATGGCATAACAAGCCATTCATACAACCCAAATTTAGTCTTGAAGGTTGTCTTCCACTCGTCCCCCTCCTTCATTCGAATCTGATGGTAGCCACTCCGAAGGTCTATCTTGTTGAATGTAGTGGTGCCATGGAGCTCATCAAGCATGTCATCGAGGCGGGGAATAGGGTGGTGGTACTTAATGGTTATGTTGTTGATAGCCCTACAATCAACACACATCCTCCAAGTGTTGTCCTTCTTAGGCACTAATAGGACAGGAACGGCGCAAGGGCTAAGGCTTTCTCTAACATATCCCTTATCTAGGAGGTCTTGGACTTGGGTTTGGATCTCTTGACTCTCCTTAGGGTTCATCCAATAGGTTGGTCTGTTAGGAAGGGTAGCTCTGGGGATAAGGTCAATCTGATGCTCTATGCCTCTCAAAGGTGGAAGGCCATGAGGTATCTCTTCCGAAAACACATCCTTAAACTCCTCTAGGATGGCTGTAATGGTAGGGGGTAAGATAGCCTTTGTTTCTTCACTCACTAAGGTTAGCTCCTTACACAACCTCATCAAGATGGCATCTAAGGGTAGATACTCGCTTTGGAACTCAAGTTTAGAAGCTAACAAGACCGTAGGAGGCTGAGTTGTGGGTGTGACCAAGAGAGCACTAGGCTGTTGGCTAGGAAACGTGTCTATGGTAGGTTCTTGGTGCCTCGATGACTTGCTCCCCTTCTTAGCTTGTCCTTGCTCTTGTTCACTCGCCTTCTTCTTCTCAAATGCCTCCGCAATCTGCAAGGGAGTCATAGGCTTTAGAGTAACGGGTTTTTCATTAAAAGTAAATGAATACCTATTAGTAAAACCATCATGCATAACTCTCCTATCATATTGCCAAGGACGGCCTAATAACACATGACAAGCTTGCATGGGCACAACATCACATAAAATAGTATCCTCATAGTGTCCTAGAGTGGAAGTGATCTTAGCTTGCCTATTAACCTTCAATTCACCACAATCATTCATCCAATGCAGCTTATATGGTCTTGGGTGACAAAATGTAGGAAATTGCAACTTAGAGATCAATTCAGTATTAGCTATGTTGCAACAACTACCTCCATCAATGATAACATTACACACCTTTCCCTTAACCAAACACCTAGTATGAAACAAGTTCTCTCTTTGGTTATCCTCACAAAAGCCAGGTTGTGCACTCAAAGTTCTCCTAGCTATCAAGGAATTATCATGCTCAAGATTTTCATCACAAACCATGTTATTAGGATCATTTCCTGCGTTTTCAAGCCCATTAGGTTCATCATAAGAATCAATATCACAAAGCATGTAGTTATTAGCTAGAAATGAGCTAGGATGGTCAAATAACACTCTTTTAGCTAGTAAACAATCCCCCTGCTCATATTCAATCCTATCATCATCCAAATCATCATGATCATGCATATTAGGCTCAAAATCATCATTATCATGCTCATGCTCAGATTCGGACTCATATTGTCCTAAATGGTTGATTAACAAAGTTTTCTTATTAGGACAGTCTTTCATCATGCGTCCTCTACCTTGACACTTAAAAAACACTATATCCCTAGCTCTAGATGAAGGGTTAGAAGTACTCCCTTGTGTTCCCTTAGGAAAGGTAGCCGTGGGCTTAGGAGGGGCTGTAGAAGGTGCTTTACGCTGTCCTCCTTGTTCCGGGGTTGTTTTCTCCTTATTAAGCACTTCCCTGTTGTAACTACCTTGTTGGCGGTTCCCTTGGTTCTTCCAAGAGCTGGAGACACCATAAGAAGCCTTTCCTCCTTGATTTCTCGCTTTTATTTTCCTTTCCACTTTGATTGCGAGGTGTAGTAGTTCTGTCATAGAGCCATAGGGAAAAAGATCTACTTCGTTAGCAAAACTTGAATTAAGGATACGAAGATACCTAGCCATTGTTGATAACTCATCTTCTCGGACATTGGCCTTTACCATGGCCATTTGCATGGCATTATAGGTCTCCTCAGCAGTCATTGATCCTTGCCTCAAGTTCTCCAATCTTTGCCTCAAGTCCCTTGTATAGTGTTGGGGAGCAAATCGAGCTCTCATCAATGCCTTCATATGCTCCCAAGTAACTACTGGTGCATCCAAAGTTCTTCTCCTTTCCTTCACCAAATCATCCCACCATATCATAGCATAGTCAATAAATTTAAGGGCTGCGTAGTGTATCTTTTTGTGTTCGGGAAAGTTATGGCATGACCATATTTGCTCTATTTTTGCCTCCCATGCCATATACACATCAGGATCACATTTGCCCTCGAAACTAGGGACTTTCACCTTCACTTTGCCAAGACCATCATGTTCCGGTTCTCGGTCTCTCCTTTGCTGGACTCCTAGGGATCACCTCTCAATTCATCGTTACGTCGCCCTTCCTAATGCCTCCTTGGTTGATCTCGCCTTCTCCGTCCATTAGGCATCCATTCCGGTCTCCATTCCTCATTCTCCCCATCGTCCTCCCCTTCCTGGTCATAAACTGGATTCTTAAATTGGTGAGGATAGTTAGGCATATTATTATTAATAATAGGAGAAGAAGGAATAGATATATGCTCCTCAAAACAAAGGTTTCCCCAAACAGGTTGGGAAACGATGTTGCCTAAACCATGGGCATGCCTAGAAGACTGTTGGACATTCGAATTTCTAGCTGCTTGGAACGCAGCTTGCAGACTTTGAAGGGGAACTCGATCTTGTCCTTGGTTTTATGCCCTCGAGTTGTCTCCTATCTCCTAGTTACCTCCTTGTGGTCGAGAATCTGGGGTCACCTTAGAGGTCTCCAAGGTAGATACCCTTGTAGTTAGTCCCTCAATGCTATCTTTCAAGCTCTTGATGAGACTGAATAACTCCGGTATGATAGGCTCAGAGATCTTTGAACCTGCGGAAGTCCCTGACATGATGCAAAAATACTCAACAACAGCAAACACGTTAGGTTAGTTTAAGCAAAAACACCTCGCAAGTGTATCACTCAGAAAATAAGATTCTTTCACTCGCTAGTGGTGTGATACAAGCTTGTTGATGGCTCGTCTTGTATTAATCAAAAACCTCACGTGAGTTCGATGCTTAGTCAAACTAAAGCTTTTAGATAGAAACAAGGTTCGATTTCAATCACTTCAAAAACGTGTTTGACTAAACAAAATAGAAGAAAAGACTCATACGGAAAGGATAGTTGCACGAATGTTATATGCAACTAAATGACCAAAAAATTTAGAACTCAAGATAAGCTTTGAAAGAACTTACTTGTAATACCCAAGAAGTGAACCCTAGACACCGTAGGATGAGGTTAAGGAAGGATGAGCTATGGTGTTTGATGGCCGAAAATGGACAATAGCTAGGTGTGGCTAGATAGGTTCAACGAGATGATTGGTTCTTCCTCCGAATGAGACGAGATACTTGACTTAAGTCCTTTCTTGAAGTCCTCTTTGTTGCTGAATAACACTAAAACAAATGTAATAGCACTAGAGTAATTACAAAATATGAATAAGAAAGAATGAAATGAACTAATAGAATGAATAGAATAGATGTGATTCCTTCTTCTCTTTTTTTTTTCTTTTTTTTTTTTGATTTCAGATTTCTTTCTGCTTCTTTTTTTTTTCTTTTCTTTTCTTTTTTTTTGAACTTATAACTCCAGGAATCATAAACTAAGAAGAAGAAAAAAAAAATTGAAAGAAAATAAAAACAAATTTTTGTTTGCAAATAATGTGGGTCAAGCTGTTGCAAATCTGCAGGATAAGATCAAATCTCAACTCCTAGATTGTTGCAACTGATTCAACGTGTCAGATTTGTAGGAGGAAAATAACTACTTCAAGCTCTGCGCCGGATTTGTAGGAAATACGATAAACTCCAATTCTGCGTTTACTGGATGCAGGAAGAGAAACAGCCACGTTTGATTTTTTTAAGTGTGGCTAATGTGGCTGAGGAAAAATGGTGATTGATGGTGGTGTGGTGGTGGTTGGTGCTATGGTGGTTTCCGGTGTCCAGAACTCACAAACAAGGAGCAAACTCGTTAGACTCAAACAAAGCTTAGAGTAGAAGAGAGAAACGAAAATAGACTTAAACAAAAGACAATGATCAATCGCAATGATCAAAATAGTATCTTTTTGTGATTTTATGATTGATTTACATACTCTTTTTGGTGGTTGGACATCAACTGTGATCTGATACAAATTGATACGGGGATTAGCAACGATGAACGGATCTAGACGAACAACCTGTTCTAAAGATTGAAGAACACACGAAATTAACAAACAAGGAGAACAATGAAAACAAGAAAACAAAAAAAAAAGGACAAGAAGAACCGAAGGAACAATGATAGAATCCTTGGATTCGAGATCCAAGAACCAAACCAATGACGATTCGACCCCGCTTTTTATAACTCCACACAATCGATTTGAGAATCGAGAGCACGAAGAGGGTGCCTTGTTCGACTTGCAACACCAATCCCGAAGGAGATTAACATACACAAGAACGAGAAAGCCAGATCACACACACAAACTCACGAGACAAGAATGATTGAATATTCTTGTGCCTTTTCAATCCTGAAATGCTCTCAACAAAACTTTTATAAAACTTGTCTAACTACAAAAGAACAGAGAAAAGACTTTATATACATCCTAGGCTTTTTCTTCTAAAACTAGAAAAAAGAAACTAATTACACTAATTACATTAAGAGGGAGTTAACTAAAGCCCAGCAAACATATAACACAATTGGGCCTAAGTAAACTCTCTTATTCAGTCTCTCACGTCCACATACTTAAATGATCATCCAGCCATGCACATGCACATACGTGAAACCCCTTGTATCTGATTTCAAGGCCTCCGGCTGTCCTTTGAAATGCGTCTCAAGGCCTGCCCAGCAACTAGAAATACAATTTAAGCTCCATTAATCATCTTGGCTGGGATGTGTTCGTGGCTGATCCACAAAATGGTCCTTAGACTTGATGAAGGTGGACTTGGTTGAGCTTCATTGACCATGTTTAGGAAAAGAGCATCCATCTCAACTTGACTTTTAGCTTGCGCTCTTGTTAGAGTCCCTTGAGGTGGTGAAGATGGAGTTAACTCAGATGATCCTTCATCACACTGCCTAACAACAAGGCATAAAAGGATATCAATCTCCTATTCATCAAAGGGGTCACACCTAGACCCAAAGGGATCCATAAGGATCATATCAACCTAAGCCTCACAACCTACTAATCTTCAAAGCCGTACAAGGCATAACATGATCATAACATCAACATCACACTCTCATCTATACCTAGAATGATACTTCACACTCACACTAGGAAAGGAAGGGACAATGCCATCCTTAGACAAGCCCGGAAACAAGACACACATGTGTTACAAGAACAACACAAGGCTGGAATGTAGAGAGGCGCAGGGGCGATGGCACACTAGGCGCAGGGGAGGCCCTGAGGTGGCGCAGGGGCGGGTGGACAATAGTGGCCTCGTCTTCGACTTCTCTTTGATCCTTCACTTGCCTTTCTTCACTTCTTCAACGTCCAGCAGCCAAGCACATACATATACATACATATAGACATCAACATATGCCTAGGAAGATCCAACACAAGATTCAACTTGTGAAATCCTAAGCTAAAGGAAGAAGAAAGAGGAAAAGAAGAAGGAAAGAGAGAAGGAAGGAAGAAGATGGCTTACCACAGTTGTAACCATAGCAGAGAAAGAGAACAACACCACAACCTCAAGGTTGGCTCAACACAAGAACAGCAACATCATCCTCATCATCCAAGTATCAAAACCCACAACCAAAGAAGGAAGAAAAATAAGAAGGAGATTCAATGCAAGAAGAAGAAGAAGAGAAGAGCGTAGGAGATAAGATGGAGCTGGAGAGAGAGAAGAAACCCTCATTTGAAGGAGGAGGAAACTTATTAAGGAAGGAAGGGTAAAAAGCAAGGGCACTGATACGGGGATTAGCCGCGAAGAACGGATCTAGACGAGCAACCTGTTTTTGGGAATAGAAGCAAGCGAAATTCAGCAAACAAAGATGAAGGAAAACGTGCAAAGCAAAGAGGGAAAAACGAAATAAGAAAGAAGAACCGAAAGGAACAAACGATAGAACCCTTGGATTCGATTATCCAAGAACCAAACCGATGAGGATTCGACCCCGCTTCTTACAACTTCACACAATCGATCTAGAGTTATCGAAGGCACGAAGAGGTTGCTTCAATTCGACTTGTAGCACCAACCCGAAGGAGATTGACACACACAAGAACGAGAAAGCTATGCTAACACCACAATTCTCACAAGACAATAGGCTGAACTCAAAAGGGTTCGATTTTGGCACTTGGGCAATCTGTTTAACGTAACCTGCCTACAAAAAGAAGAGAGAAAGGTTTATATACAACCTAGACCTTCTCTCTTAAAAAATAGAAAAGAAAATAAAAAACAATAATTATAATTTAGAGTGTTTTAAATAAAACCATAAAATAGACTAATTCTAGGCTTTATTTAACACTCTCTAACTAGCTTCACGCCAGCCTTGCTCACGCCTCCTTGCTCACGCCTCCTTGCTCACGCCTCCTTGCTCACGCCTTCATCCATGCACATGCACACGTGAGGCTCTCCTATGCTCCATTCGACTTCTTCTTGGCTGGCCCAATGTGGCTAAGCATCATGACGGGCCTTGGACTCATTGGAGGTGAGCTTGGGTGAGCTTCTTGAACCATGGCAAGAAAGATAGCATCCATCTCCGCTTGGCGTTTGGCTTGAGCTCTTGTTAGGGCTCCTTGTGGTGTTGAAGATGGAGCTAGCTCGGATGACCCTTCATCATTCTCCCCTTCTTTAAAAGAATTCGACCTCGAATTTCCTTGATCATCACTAAGGGGTGGAAAAGGGCTTAGATCCCTCACATTGAATGTGGGATCACAAGCATAGTCGTCCGGCAAGTCTAGCACATAGGCATAGTCACCAGCTTTGTGTAGCACCTTGAAAGGCTCGTTTCCTCTTGAAGAGAGCTTGGACTTCCGAAGTTGTTGAAACCTCTCCTTCCTCAAGTGTAGCCATACAAGGTCACCGGCCTCAAATGTAACCTTCTTCCTTCCTTGGTTTGCCTTGGCTACATTGTATTTGCCTATCTCCTCAAGCTTAATCCTTGTCCTCCTATGTAGCTCCTTGATGTGTTCAACCTGCGTTTTAGCACTTAAATCCACTCGCTCCTTCTTAGGCAACGGTGTAAGATCAAAAGAGGTTAGTGGATTAAAACCATAAACACACTCAAATGGAGAGATGGAAGTAGACGAATGCAGAACTCTATTATAGGCAAATTCAACATGTGGCAAGACATCCTCCCATTCCTTTAGATTCTTTTTGATGACAACCCTTAAAATTGTGGTTAAAGTCCTATTAGTTACTTCCGTTTGCCCATCAGTTTGGGGATGGCTTGATGTAGAAAATAACAATTTCGTGCCTAGCTTTCCCCAAAGAGTCTTCCAAAAATAACTTAAGAACTTAACATCCCTTTCACTCACTATTGTCCTTTGAATTCCATGTAACCTAACTACTTCCCGAAAGAATAGATTAGCTACATTGGCCGCATCATCAGTTTTGTGACAAGCAATAAAGTGAGCCATTTTTGAGAAACGATCTACAACCACAAAAATCGAGTCCCTACCTCTTTTAGTCCTAGGCAATCCCACAATAAAGTCCATACTAATGTCTTTCCAAGGGGCTGTTGGGATGGGCAAAGGTGTGTACAATCCATGAGGCTTCACTTTAGATTTAGCTCTAAGGCATTCTAAGCATCTTTTAAGCACATTTTCAACATCCCTAAGCATGTGTGGCCAATAAAAGTGTGAGTGCAGCATAGCACAAGTTTTATCCTTCCCAACATGACCCATTAAACCTCCTTTATGGGCTTCCTCTACTAACAACAATCGAAGGGAACACCTAGGTATGCACACCTTATCAATTCGAAACAAAAATCCCTCAAACAAATAGTATTTATCTAAGGAACCTTTTTGCACACATAACTTATATGTATCACCAAAATAAATATCAGATTCATAGAGCTCCTTAATGTAAACAAAGACTAATACCTTAGCATCCAATGTGGTCAACAATGTGTGCCTCCTAGAGAGGGCATCCACCACTACATTGTCTTTTCCCTTTTTATACTTGGCTCGACGGCTTGCTCCCCTTCTTAGCTGGTCCTTGCTCTTGCTCACTTACCTTCTTCTTCTCAAATGCCTCCGCAATCTGCAAGGGAGTCATAGGCTTAAGAGTCACGGTTTTACCATTGAATATAAAAGAATATCTATTTGTAAAACCATCATACATAAATCTCCTATCATATTGCCAAGGGCGGCCTAACAACACATGACAAGCTTGCATAGACACAACATCACATAAAACCGTATCTTCATAATGTCCTAAAGTAAAAGTGATCTTAGCTTGCCTATTAACCTTTAACTCACCACATTCATTCATCCAATACAGCTTATATGGCCTAGGGTGATAAAATGTAGGAATTTGCAACTTAGATATCATTTCGGTGCTAGCAATATTGCAACAACTTTCTCCATCAATAATAACATTACAAACCTTTCCTTTAACCGAGCATCTAGTGTGAAACAAGTTTTCTCTTTGGTTATCTTCACAAGGAGCAGGTTGTACACTTAAATTCCTCCTAGCTATCAAAGAATTATCATGCTCAAGACTTTTATCACAAATCATGGAAGTGTTAGCTAGGAATGAGCTAGGATGATCAAATAACACTCTCTTAGCTAATAAACAATCTCCTTGCTCATATTCAATCCCAACATCATCCAAATCATCTTGATCATGCATATTAAGCTCAAAATCATCATTATCATGCTCAGATTCGGACTCATATTGCCCTACATAGTTAACTAGCAAAATTCTTTTGATAGGACAATCCTTCATCATGTGCCCTCTTCCTTGGCATATAAAACATACAATATCCCTAGCTCTAGATGAAGGGTTAGAAGTACTCCCTTGAGTGCCTTTAGGTAGTGTAGGCGTGGGCTTGGTAGGGGCTACATAAGGAGCCTTGCGTGGGCCTCCTTGCTCTGGGGCTAGCTTCTCCTTGCTTGGCACCTCCCAGCTGTAATTCCTTTGTTGGCGACCTCCTTGGCTCCTCCATGAGCTAGGCGTGCCATAGGCAGCCTTACCTCCTTGACTTCTTGCCTTTATTTTCCTTTCTACTTTGATTGCTAGGTGGAGCAATTCTGTCATAGAGCTATAGGGAAAAAGATCTATCTCGTTAGAAAAACTTGAATTGAGAATACGAAGATACCAAGCCATTGTAGTCTCTTCATCCTCTCGCACATTAGCCTTTACCATGGCCATTTGCATGGCATTATAGGTCTCCTCGACGGTCATGGCTCCTTGCCTCAAGTTCTCCTACCTTTGCCTCAATTCTCTAGTGTAATGTTGAGGCACAAACCGAGCTCTCATCAAGGCCTTCATGTGCGCCCAAGTAACTACCGGTGCATCCAAAGTTCTCCTTCTTTCCTTCACCAAATCATCCCACCATATCATAGCATAATCAATAAACTCAAGAGCTGCGTAATGTACCTTCTTATGCTCGGAAAAGTTATGGCATGACCATATTTGCTCTATCTTCACTTCCCAAGCCATGTACATGTCCGGGTCACATTTGCCTTCAAAGCTTGGGATCTTCACCTTCACTTTGCCAAGGCCATCATACTCCGGATCTCGCTCCCTCCTTGGCTGGCCACCATAGGGCTCACGCCTCTGCTCGTCTTGGCGCCGGCCGTCATGAGGTCTCTGGGGCTGTTGGAGCTCCCTTCGTCCGTTTGGCCTCCATTCCTCGTCATCTCCATCACCGTCCTCATCCTGCTCATAAGCTTGATTCTGAAACTGTTGAGGATAGTTATGCAAATTATCATGTATAATGGGAGAAGAAGGGATAGAAACGTGCTCCTCGAAAGCAAGATTGCCCCATCCAGGTTGGGAAACGGTGTGCCCTAAGCCTTGGACATTCCGAGAGGGTTGCGTGGCATTAGAGTGCCGGGCTGCTTGAAACGCCTCTTGTTGGCTTTGGAGTGGTATTCGGTATTGCCCTTGTTCTTGAGTCCTCGAGTGGTCTCCTACCTGCATGTTGCCTCCTAGTGGCTGAGGCTCCGGAACTACCTTAGATGCCTCCAAGTTGGACAGCCTTGTAGTTAACCCTTCAATGCTATCTTTCAAGCCCTTGATAAGGTTAAACAACTCCGGGGTGATAGGCTCGGGGCTTGGCGTACCTGTGGGAGTTCCCGACATTGTTCAAAGACACTAAAACACTCAAACACGTTAGGTTAGCTAAAACAAAAACGCCTCACAAGTGTATCACTCGAAAGCAAACTCTCACTCTCTAGTGGTGCTCAACAAGCTTGTTGATGGCTCGTCTTGTATTAGTCAAAAACCTCACGTGAGTTCAATACTTAGTCAAACAAAAGCTTTAAAGTAGAAGCGAAATTCGATTTCAATCACCTTAAAAACGTATTTGACTCAGTAAAAGAGAAGAAAAGACTCAAAACGGAAAGGACAAGTTGCACGAATGTTATATGCAACTGAGTATGGACTTAAAATTTAAACTCAAGATAAGCCTTGAAAGAACTTACTCGTCAAGCCTAAGCAAACAAACCTTGGACACCGAAGGTGTGTGTAGAAGGGCTGGTCAAGGCTAAGGCGTGGCTCGAGTGAAGTGAGCTAAGCGAGGGCCAAGGCATGGCTAGGCTAGGGTGAAGCTAGGCTAGGCGTGAATGGCTTGGTCCCTTTGAGTGAGATGAGCTCCTTTGTAGTCCCTTTTGGTTGATCAACAATAACACTTAGCAAGCACAACTTTTGAGTGAGATGAGCTCCTTTGTAATCCTCTTTGGTTGCTGAACAATAACACTTAGCAAGCACAACTTCAACTATTACAAACTATGAAATAAAACAAGAATAAGCTAGCAAGAATGAAATGAAATGAAATGAATACTAATGGTGATTTCTTTTCTCTTTCTTTTCTTTTCTTTTTCTTTTCTTTCTTTCTTTTTTTTTTTTTTGAATTCGGATTTTCCTTTTTTTTTTTTAACTTACTGCTGGAATTAAAGAAAAATAAAACAAAAATGCTAAGAAAATCTAATTAGTTGCAAGCGGATAGAGTTGACCAAGTAAATAGCTGACCAAGGGTGAAAATTCAAAAAAAAAAAGGCTGAAAATATGGAGGAGAGAGAGGGGCTGGAAAATAGGCTGGACGGATCAGCCTTCTTCTTTTTTTTTTTTTGAAAATTTAGGGTTTGTTTAGTGTGGTGTTTGGACGTGGACAAGGCTGGTGGCGGCGTGGTGGTCGGCACAAGGGTTGGTGGTAGGCACGGTGTAGGCGTGGTGTGGGAGTGGTGCCGGCGTCCAAGATTCACAAACAAAGCAACAAACTCGTTAGTTCAGTCAAAAACTTGGAATAGAAATGGCAATGGCAATAGACTCAAAACAAACAAACGAGACAGTTTTGGTTTTTGAATGATTTACCGACTCTTTTTGTAGGTTGAACGTCAATTAGCTCTGATACCAATTTACTACGGGGATTAGCCGCGAAGAACGGATCTAGACGAGCAAGCTGTTTTCGGGAATAGTAGCAAACGAAATTCAGCAAACAAAGATGAAGGAAAACGTGCAAAGCAAAGAGGGAAAAACGAAATAAGAAAGAAGACCGAAAGGAACAAACGATAGAACTCTTGGATTCGATTATCCAAGAACCAAACCGATGACGATTCGACCCCGCTTCTTACAACTTCACACAATCGATCTAGAGTTATCGAAGGCACGAAGAGGTTACTTCAATTCGACTTGTAGCACCAACCCGAAGGAGATTGACACACACAATAACGAGAAAGCTATGCAAACACTACAATTCTCACAAGACAAGAGGCTGAACTCAAAGGAATTCAATTTGGCACTTAGGCAATGTGTTTTAACGTATTCTCCCACAAAATGAAGAGAGAAAGGTTTATATACAACCTAGACCATCTCTCCTAAAAATAGAAAAGAAATAAATAGAATAATTACAAATTAGAGTGTTTTAAATAAAACCATAAAATAGACTAATTCTATGCTTTATTTAACACTCTCTAACTAGCTTCACGCCAGCCTTGCTCACGCCTCCTTGCTCACACCTTCATCCATGCACATGCACACGTGAGGCTCTCCTATGCCCCATTCGACTTCTTCTTGGCTGGCCCAATGTGGCTAAGCATCATGACGGGCCTTGGACTCATTGGAGGTGAGCTTGGGTGAGCTTCTTGAAACATGGCAAGAAAGATAGCATCCATCTCCGCTTGGCGTTTGGCTTGAGCTCTTGTTAGGGCTCCTTGTGGTGTTGAAGATGGAGCTAGCTCGGATGACCCTTCATCAGGCACGAGTCAACGAAGACGGCTGCAGCACGCCCTAAGCCGCAGGGATTGTTCAGGTGGCCGCAGGGGCGGATCAAGGATGGCGCAGGGGCGCCTAGCTTGGCCGCAATGGGGTTCAGGCCAACTCAGCACAACTCAACACCTCCAAGACTAAGGCTCTTACATCTCACCCCTCTAAAAACAAGTTTTGTCCAAAATCCCAAATCCTCTCGGACCCATATGCCGAGGTAAAACTCTCTCTATCGGAGGTATCACATCTCCGTTCAAAAGGTCACAATCTATAACCTCAAACACAAGCATGGAGAAATCATCAACTCTAGAGAACAGGATCATAATGCTATCCCAAAGGCATATACGAATCACATCTCTTATCATACTCACATCACAGGGCATAGAGGAAACACATCTCTAGCGAGATCATACGCATATACAAAGCATGGAGGAAAAACATCTCCAACGAGACCATGTCCATCATGGTAGCGTGGAGGAAAGGACCATCTCCAGCTAAATCCTAATCACACTCAGATAGCATGGAGGAAAGGACCATCTCCAGCTAAATTCTAATCACACTCACATAGCATGGAGGAAAGAAACATCTCCAGCTATAATCATAAATCGCGCTAGCACATCAAGATCTAATAAGATCATATATCACATCATAGCTAGCACGAAAATAAACAAATCAAGGCATATAAGCACATAAGCATATAATCACAACACTCACCAAGATAGCACTAAGATCTACTCGGTGATCCTATAGGTGCATCTATCTCAACATAAAACTCTGGATAGTTCCTCAGGATACTATCCTCAGTCTCCCATGTAGCCTCCTCAGGTCCTCGTCTCGACCACTATAGCCTCAACATGGGAATGTCCTACGAATGCAAGCGTCTTATACCTCTCTCTAGGACTGCAATCGGATGCTCAGCAAAGGTGTGGTCCGGCTCAACCACCAAATCATCATAACTCACAATACGTCTCGGGTTTGGTATATACTCCCTCAGTTGAGACACGTGAAACACAAGATGTACACCCTCTAATCTCGGAGGCAAAGCCAATCTGTATGTTGCCCTCCCGACTCTATCAAGTATCTCAAAAGGACCGACATATCAGGGACTCAGCTTCCCCTTTATGCCAAAACGTCTAACGCCTCGCGTCGGAAATAATCTCAGCCAGACATGAGCTCCTACCTTGAACTCTAGAGGTCGACGCCTCCTATTTGCATATGACTTTTGGCGACTCTGTGCGGCCAACATTCTCTCTCTAATCAGTGCTACTCGATCCATATCATCTTGAATCTGCTCTAGTGCTATCCCACTGATACTGCTAGGGTCATCCCAACATAAAGGTGTATGGCATCTACGCCAATACAGTGCCTCATCTAGAGTCATCCCAATAGATGCATGCCAGCTGTTGTTGTATGAGAACTCAACCAATGGGAGGTAATCTGACCATCCTTGTTTCCAATCCAACACAAAAGCTCACAGCATATCCTCAAGGGTTTGTGATGCGGGTTGGGGCCGCGAATGACTAGATCTAGATTGGGAATCTTTGAAACCAACAATGACGTTTTTCCTTGACCAATGGCACAAAATTCAGATTGTTAGAACAAGAAAATGAAGATGGACAGATGGAAGAAGAGAGGATGAAAGGGGACGTAGGATGTATGGTAGAAGTAGATCCAAAAGAACCAAAAGACTCCCTTACAAGAACCTTGATCAGATTGATCAAAACCCAAGCAAGATCATGCCTTCAATCCTTTCTTCTATAACCTTACACAAGCCTTCAATGAAAACAAGCACAAGAAGGGACTACTATTGACTAGTAGCACCAGTCTCTAAAGAGATTAACACACACAAGAACAATCTAGCAGGGATTCACAACGATTCAATCAATTGGCTCACTTTATTGATTGAATTTTCTGAATGGAAACAAAAGCTCTCAAAGAGACGGTTTATCAATTGGCTAAAAATCTATATCTAGTCATTCACAGCCCCAACCCGCATCAAAGTGGTATCAGAGCTAGTTGATTGCGAGTCCGGAATCAGCCATCACCATTGACGGTTTGAGTATCTTCTTTGAGTCTTTTCTTTGTTTGAGTCATTTGCTTCATCTTAAGAGTCTATTTGAGTCTAATTTGCTTTGTTTCTTGTGTTTATTGGAGAAGAGAGAAAGTCAAGCCAAAACCGCCGTTGTCCAGCCATTCTACATCACCTTCATCAGCCATTGTTCATCAAAAAACGTCCAGCTCTTTTCTCTTAATAATAACCGTCCAAAAAAAACAATCAAAAGAAAAGCAAAAGGGGGACCACTCTTCCAAAACAAATCAACCATTGCAAGCGAGAGAAGAGAGCCATAAAAGCTCCTTATTTGTAACAACAATAAGAGACTACTTCTAGTTAGTTATCTCTTATTTCTTTTCAATTTTAATTTCATTCCTCTCTCCTATTTTCTTCCACAAAAACATCAGCCAAGGACCATAAAAAAAACAAAGAAAAAAAAATATTTTCTCATATATTTTCATCATCCTACATATCATACATTTCATATCATATTCTATACTAACCTAAGTTGTGTAGAAGCTAGAAAAACAAGTGTTTTTGCAATCTAGATCTAGTCATTCGCGGACCCAACCCGCATCAGTCTGGATGGTCCTCTTTGACTGACCATCTGTCTGGGGTGAAACGCAATCGTGAAGTATACACTCATCACAAAGCAGTTTGAATCTGCTGCCAAAACCTCGAGGTAAATCACCCATCTCGATCAGAGACAATCGTCCTCGGTACACCATGGACTCTCACTATCTGCCTAGTGTACTCCTCAGCCAATCTGCTCACTGGCCATGTCTCTTTGATAGGAATGAAATGTGTAGTCTTCGTCAGTCTATCAACAACAACCCAAATAGTATCAAAACTCCTACGGGCCTCAATCCGGTCACAAAGTCCATGGAGACGTCCTCCCACTTCCATTGCGGCATTGGCAGTTGATGGAGCTCACCTTCAGGTCTGCAATGCTCTATTTTGACTTACTGACAGGTCGCACACTTTGCCACAAATCTTGCCACATCGGGCTTCATCTCTCCCCACCAATATGATCGTCTCACATCATGATACATCTTACTCATACCTGGATGTACTAATTAAGGTGTATAGTGAGCCTCCTATAAGATCCTCTACCTCAACTCTATATCTATAAGTACACAGATGCAATCATGGCGTCTCATCACTCCATCTGCTCCTATGGAGAATTGTGGTGTCTCACCACGGGACATCCCTTCTCTAATCCTCATCAGGGTCGGGTAGGTCCCCTGCTTTTGTTGATCACGTACAACAGATCAGGTAGAACCTCTAAAGCGTACAACTGGGCATCCTCCTCAGGAAATTGGATGTCCAATTCTAGCCAAGCTAGGTCCCTTTGCTATTGAGGTTGAACTGTCAGTCTCGTAATCGCCTTCTCTCGAGCCGTCTTCCTACTCAGTGCGTCGGCGACAATGTTCGCCTTCCTTGTATGATACAGTATCTAAAGGTCAAGCCCCTTGATCAACTCAAGCCATCTACACTGGTAGTTATTCAACCCTTGCCTCGTAAAAATATACTTCAGACTTTTATGGTCTGTGAAGATCTAACATGTAGCACCATACAAGTAATGTCTCCAGATCTTCAAAGCATGAACTACCACTGCCAACTCCAGGTCATGAGTCGGGTAGTTTTCCTCATACGTCTTCAACTGTCGAGATGCATATGCAATCACTCTACCCCTCTGCATCAACATCCATCCCAAGCCAAGCTTCGATGCATCACTATAACACACAAAATCATCAGAACCCTCTAGTTATGCCAAGATAGGAGCATAAGTCAAACGCCTCTTCAACTCCTCAAAACTCTGGGTAAACTACACAAACCACACAAATATGGTAATCTTCCTCATCCGACTCACAAGTGGACAGGCAATTACAGAAAATCCCTTCACAAGCGTCAATAATAGACGGTTAGGCCAAGAAAGCTACGTACTTCCTTGACGTACGTCGGTGTCGTCCATGCTGCAACAGACTCGATCTTCGCTGCATCAACCATGATCCCATTGGCGGAGACAGTATGGCCCAAGAATGCTACTTCAGGCATCTAGAATTCACACTTAGAGAGCTTGTCATACAACTCTCTATCTTGCAGAATTTGTAAAACCGTCCTCAGATGACCGGCATGCTCCTCTCTGCTACGAGAGTACACCAAGATGTCATCAATAAAGACCATCACAAACTAATCAAGGAAGTCGATGAAGATACTATTCATCAACTCAATGAAAACCGTTGGGGCATTCGTAAGCCCAAATGGCATTAGTACAAACTTGTAGTGCTCATAACGGGTCCGAAATGTCGTCTTGTGCACATCCTGCTTCCTCACCCTCAATTGGTGATATCCTAAATGTAAGTCGATCCGGAAGAACACTGTCACTCCTTGAAGCTGATCACACAAATCATCGATACGAGGAAATGGATACTTGTTCTTGATGGTCACATTGTTCAGCTCTCTGTAATCAATGCACAATCTCAACGATCCGTCCTTCTTTCGCACGAAGAGGACAGGTGCTCCCCACGGGGATACACTAAGATGGATGAAGCTCTTCTCAGCCAACTACTCGAGTTGCTTCTTCAACTCCAACATCTTGATAGGCGTCATACGATATGGGCCTTCAAGATCGGTCTTATACCAGGCTCCAACTCGATGCTAAAGTCCACCCTCCTCTGAGGCGGCAAACTAGACAGCTCAGCTAACACGTTTATAAATTCATAGACCACTGGAATATCCTCCAATGTTGGACTCTCTCCATCCTTCATGGTATGACATCAGAAGATATCACATCTCTGAGCTATCAATCTCGCTGCTCGTACAACACTAATGACATAACCTTTCTTTCTAAGGTCCCAACCTCGGAAGGCCTCTATCTGACCTATCTTGGTAGAGACTGTTACAGTCCTCCTACCTACATCTAATATTGCACGGTGTCTACACATCCAATCCATACCTAAAATGACTTTCTCATGCACCATTGGCATGACAAAGGAGTCTACAAGCAACACACAAGTCCCTAAATAAATGGGACAATCACACATCTCACGGGGACTTCTAATCCCACTATCATCAAGGAACCTTATCAAAGAAGGTCTACTCTCTACTATATTTAAAGCCAATCTATTATCGCATACATCAGGAAGCAAAGAGTGAATAGCACCCATATCAAACAAAACTCCACTAGGTAAACCATTAACGAGGATGGTACATGTAATAGCTAATGCCAGCATCTCCACTACATATCATCGCTCAAAACTCGGGCCTATGCTCCTCAGGTATCATTGAATTTATCGCCATAGTCTTTGCTTCTACCCCTTCTACACTGGAAAGAGGAGAGCCTTGTTGAGAAAGAACACCACCTTGCTGACAAATGGCCTAGTTCACCACATGTGAAGGAAGCTATCGGTGCCAAGGAACACTCAGAGTGAAAATGGCCTGGATCACCACATGTGAAGCACGGTTGTCCCTTCTTCGCAACCTGTATGGCTAAAGGGTAGCTCGATCTCCTTCGTTCGCCTTTAGTAACCTTAGCAGGGGAAGAAACATGTTGATGCAGCATCTTATTTGTCGATAGAAAATCGCTCGATGTCCTAACTTACCACAGGTAAAACATGTCACTAAAGATCTCTTACTTTCCGATCGTAGGTGTCCAGGATCCCCACAGTTGAAACAAGATCTCATCCCACCAGAAGTCCGTGGTTTCTTCTTTGATCCGAAAGCTTCAGTAGTTCCCACTGATGTTGGTAAACCTAAGATAGATATACCTGCTCTTGTAGCTTCCTCCCGTAGGCATATATATTTTCGAAACTCAGATCTACTAATCATGACATAGTTTGTCTCCTCTGGTCCAATCTATGCTGCAGATAGATCGACATTGGAAATTTGTTTCTGACCTATCATTACTAGAGGGAGAGGGGGTGTATCCCTACCTCGTCCACCTCAGATATCGCTCTAGTCTGAGCCATCTACATGGTATACACACCTAATCCTATAAGGCTATACACATTCACATAATCCATAGTACATATATATACATATTTGTACTACTGAGATCCATGGCAGAGGTGACGACTTCTCGTACATTCTATCCCAAAACAACAACTTTTAAAACCAAAAATCCTTTAAAAACATCAGACCCCTTTTGGGTTCTGTTTGTTTTATCCATCTGACCTCATTGCAAGTAGCAAGTGCCATTGTTGTCAACCTAAGGCTCTGATACCAACTCTCTAATACCCCAAATCCACGGGACTTGGGATGTCACATTGGGCTAGGATCTCACAGTGGATCTTGAACCTAGCCTGACAACAAGTTCATTGGACCTTACAACATGGCACTGACAGATATAAAATAAATACATAAAATTGTACATCAAAAGGTATACAAGATCATAGCCGAGTATAAAACACAATCCTCACGCAGGAGGTATACAAAACATTATCCTCACGCAGGAGGAAAATAAACATCCCCAAAACCATAACCACCTAATGCACGAGAGTCCTCGGCCTGTCACCCTGCCGGATCACTCTACAACTCGCCTATCCTGCAAAGCATCTACAACACGGTATGAAACTATTAGCTAACCATACATATATAAGGTAATGCATAAGCACAAGCACAAGTCATGAAAGATAACACATAATCATGCTACCACACATTTACCCGTTCTTATTATCTTTATATAAGTAGTCATTCACTCAAATCGTATGTATGTATGTATGTATAGGTATATGAAATTATGTGACACGAGGACCGTATCATCCTCGCCTCTGGGCCTGCTATCCATCTGGAAGTAGTGTCGGTCACACAACCCGTGTACCCTACGAGAGTGGATTGCCCTTCCTGTATATCGGGTGGCCTGACGCTAGAGAACCTCCCAACCCCTTACAGGATGGAGGGAAGGGTTGTCACTGCCACACAATGGGGCTATCAATAAAATATAGGTCGGTAATAATCGACATCGCATGCTATCATATCAAGCATATAACACACACACCACTCATGCAAACACCCAATATAAGGATTGTAGCTAGGTAAGTCCGTAGGACTTACCTCAACCTCGTACAACCTCAACCACGATCAACCTCCAAACCTAAGAGGGACACTGCCTAACAACAAGGCATAAAAAGATATCAATCTCCTATTCATCAAAGGGGTCACACCTAGACCCAAAGGGATCCATAAGGATCATATCAACCTAAGCCTCACAACATACTAATCCTCAAAGCCGTACATGACATAACATTATCATAACATCAACATCACACTCTCATCTATACCTAGCATGATATTGCATACTCACACTTGGAAAGGAAGGGACAATGACATCCTTAGGCAAGCCTGGAAACATGACATACTTGTATTACAAGAACAACACAAGGCTGGAATGTAGAGAGGCGCAGGGGCGGTGGCACACCAGGCGCAGCGGCGGCCTTGAGGTGGCGCAAGGGCGGGTGGACAATAGTGGCCTCGTCTTCGACTTCTCTTCGATCCTTCACTAGCCTTTCTTCACTTCGTCAACGTCCAGCAGCCAAGCACATACATATAGACATCAACATATGCCTAGGAAGATCCAAAAGATTCAACTTGTGAAATCCTAAGCTAGAGGAAGAAGGAAGAGAAAAAAAAGAAGGAAAGAGAGAAGGAAGGAAGAAGATGGCTTATCACAGCTGTAACCCTAGCAGAGAAAGAGAACAACACCACAACCTCAAGGTTGGCTCAACACAAGCACAATAACATCATCTCATTATCATCCTCATCATCCAAGCATCAAAACCCACAACCAAACAAGGAAGAAAAATAAGAAGTAGATTCAATTAAAGAAGAAGAAGAAGAGCATAGGAGATAAGATGGAGCTAGAGAGAGAGAAGAAATCCTCATCTGAAGGAGGAGGAAACTTATAAAGGAAGGAAGGGTAAAAAGCAGGGGCGGATCAAGGATGGCGCAAGGGCGCCTAGCCTGGCCGCAGGGGTGGTTTAGGCCAACTCATTACAGCTCAACACCTCCAAGACTAAGGCTCTTACACTAACTAATAGTAAGAAAAGACAATAAGCAATTACAATGAATAATATGATAATCGGACAAATGCAGATTCTAGAGATCAAGGTATCCAATTGTGGTTTTCGATTCAAGACTTCTAAAGATCTATGAACAAGATTGGGGTTTCTAAGGAAAGACGTTTCTAAGGTGGGATAGATTATGGGGGAGGTCTCACTATCCACTAATCCCAAACCAAAGGTCCTATTATCGGGTAAGTCTCAAGGATCTAAGGAAAAGAACTATAATCGCAAACCAACACTTAACCTAAGGGAATAGAACTAACCTTTATCGGGTAAGTCTCAGGCTAGCTCATTCAAGCAAGAAGAAGGCATATTCAAACTTATTAAAAGATAAACCTTTATTACCAAGAATTCATAATCTTTGACAACCAAGAAAGGGAATCACCGGGTAAGTGTCTTCTCAAGCTTAGATATAAGCTTGAAAGGTTCAACAAGGCTAGGATTTGGGCAATCTATAACCTAGACTTAAGGATATAACATGATAGGATAAACAGGGACAAATCTCGGATTGTTCTTGCTCAATTCTCGGCCGAGATTCTTGAGAACAACCGAGATTCGGTAATTGCGTAGGTTAAAACCAACCTTCAGGGTCCAATATAACATAAAGGTTCACTCTATCATAATCTATACAACAACCATCTACCAATCACCCTGAAATCACAAGGGTTCTAGCTAATAACACACATAATCAAATCAAGAAAGGTAAAAGTAATCAAGAAACACGTAAACTTAAAAAAACCACAAGAAAAGTAAGATATACTTAGCAGTCTGTCTTCAATATCCAAAACCAAAATCAATCCTGTAACAAAGAACTAGTCTTGTGTCAAAAAACTATGAGATCTAGAAATATCTTCTTTTGCAACAAATCTTCGAATCTCAAATCTAAAGAACAAATGTTGTACCCTTCTTCTATGGGCGTACTGCCTTTTCGTTGGGGGTCCTTTTAATGTTGAAGGCTATGAGAATTATAGAGACAAATCTAGGGTTTAGAAGCATGGGCCTTAAAGTTAGATCGCAGCTTAAAGATAAACCCTAGCTTAAAGATAAACTACAACTTAAAGATAAACCCCTAACTTAGAGATAAACTACAGCTTAAAGATAAATCCTAAATTTTTTGGGCCGAAAAAGAAATTGCGCCCGTTGGTATCAGAGTCCACTCCGTTGTATTAGAGTCCGCTGTAGGGTATTAGAGTCCACTCCGAATGCGTGTTCCTAGCTTTCTTTGCTCCATGCTTGACCCTTAGTGTGTGTTTCTAGCTTCCTTTTATGCTTCAATATGTTCCATTATGATCCATCTTGAGGCTTAGTCCATATATGTTCCATTTTGCTCCAAAATCCATCAAATTAGCTACAAATGTAACAAGAATCATGTATACATCTATTCTAGCAAAATATCCAAATATGAGCTCAAGTGCTATGGATTCATGTCTTATGCATGTGTAACAAAGGGAAAAACTATCTAAATGCATGTAAGAGCTAGGATTTTCAAATCTTAATTAATGATGATTAACTTAATCATCGATAGTAATGACATATAACTCGCCAAGAGTGTGTAAGTGATGAATATGAGTCCCATCGTTATGTTCCTGATGAAGGATCATCTGAGCTAACTCCATCTTCACCGCCTCAAGGGACTCTAACAAGAGCGCAAGCTAAATGTCAAGCTGAGATGAATGCTTTTTTCCTAACCATGGTCCATGGAGCACAACCAAATCCATTTTCATCAAGCCTAAGGACCATCTTGTTGATCAGCCACGAACCCATACCAACCAAGATGATTAATGGAGCCTAAATTGTATTTCTAGCTGTTGGGGAAGGCCTTGGAAAGGATTTCAAAGGACATACGGAGGTCTTGAAATCAGATACAAGGGGTTTCACGTGTGTGCATGTGCATGGCTGGAACATTCATTTAAGTATGTGGGCGTGAGAGGCTGAATAGGAGTGTTTAATTAGGCCCATTTTGGTTCTATGTTTGCTGGGCTTTATTTAACTCTCTCTCAATGTGATTATTGTATTTTTCTTTTTCTGTTTTAGGAAGAAAAGGCCTAGGGTGTATAAGAGCCTTTTCTCTCTTCTTTTTGTAGTTAGACAAGTTTTATACAAGTTTTGCTGAGAACATTTCAGAATTGAATCCAAGAGAATTCAATCATTCTTGTCTCGTGAGTTTGTGTGTGTGTGATCTGGCTTTCTCGTTCTTGTGTATGTCAATCTCCTTCGGGATTGGTGTTACAAGTCGAACAAGGCAACCTCTTCGTGCTCTCGATTCTCATATCGATTGTGTGGAGTTGTAAGAGGCGGTGTCGATTCGTAACTGGTTTGGTTCTTGGATATCAAATCCAAGGGTTCTATCATTGTTAATTTCGGTTCTTCTTGTTCCTTTCTGTTTTCTCGTTTTCATTGATGTTCATGTTTGTTAATTTCATGTGTTTTTCATTCTTCAGAACAGGTTGTTCGTCTAGATTCGTTCTTTGCGGCTAATCCCCGTATCAATTGGTATCAGAGTATAGTTGACGTCCAACCACCAAAAAGAGTCGGTAAATCAATCCTAAAATCACAAAAAGAGTGTGTTTTGATCATCGTCTTTTGTTTGAGTCTATTTCTGTCTCACTCTTCTACTCTAAGCTTTGTTAGCGTCTAACGAGTTTGTTCCTTTGATTGTGAGTTTTGGACACCGAAAACCACCATAGCACCAACCACCACCACACCACCATCAACCACCATTTTTCCTCAGCCCCATTAGCCTCACTTGAACCAGTTGAACAAAAACCACACGTGGCTGCTTATTTTCCTGCATCCAGTACATATAGAATTGAAGTTGAAGTAGATTGTTACCCTACATCCAATACACGCCAAAATTGGAGTTGATTCAGCGTGTTTCCTACAAATCCGGCGCACAGCTTGAAGTTGTTTTCCTCCTACAGATCTAGCACGTTGAATTAGTTGCAACAATCTATGAGCTGTGATTTGATCTTATCCTGAAGAATTGCAACAACTTGGCCCACGTTTGTGTGCAAACAAGAATTTGTTTTTTATTTTCTTTCAATTTTTTTTGTTTATTCTTCTTTTCTGATTTCCTGAATCATAAAGTTCAAAAAAAAAAAGAAAAAGGATAAAAAAAAAGAAGAAGAAAGAAATCCGAAATCAAAAAAAAAATGAAAAAGAAAAAAAGAAAAGGAATCAGATCTATTCATTTCATTCTAGTTTATTGTTTTATTTTATTCTTTCTTATTCATAGTTTGTAATTAGCCTAGTGTCATTACATTTTGTTTTAGTGTTATTCAACAACAAAGAGGACTTCAAGAAAGGACTTAAGTCAAGTATCTTGCCTCATTCGGAGGAAGAACCAAGCATCTCGTTGAACCTATCAAGCCACACCTAGCTACTGTCCATTTTCGGCCATCAAACACCATAGCTCAGCCTTCCTTAACCTCATCCTACGGTGTCTAGGGTTTACTTCTTGGGTCTTACAAGTAAGTTCTTTCAAAGCTTATCTTGAGTTCTAAATTTTTGAGTCATTTAGTTGCATATAACATTCGTGCAATTGTCCTTTCCGTTTGAGTCTTTTCTTCTATTTTGTTGAGCCAAACACGTTTTTGAAGTTACTGAAATCGAATCTTGTTTCTATCTAAAATCTTTAGTTTGCCTAGGCATCGAACTCACGTGATGTTTTTGATTAATACAAGACGAGTCATCAACATGCTTGTATCACACCACTAGAGAGTGAGAGAACCTTATTTTCTGAGTGATACACTTGCGAGGTGTTTTTGTTTAAACTAACCTAACGTGTTTGTTGTTGTTGAGTGTTTTGCATCATGTCAGGGACTCCCGCAGGTTCAAAGAGCCCTGAGCCTAATCACACCGGAGTTGTTCAGTCTCATCAAGAGCTTGAAAGATAGCATTGAAGGGCTAACTACAAGGATATCTACCTTGGAGACCTCTAGGGTGACCCCGGATTCTCGGCCACTAGGAGGTAACTTGGAGATAGGAGACAACTTGAGGGCGCAAAACGAAGGACAAGATCGAGTTCCCCTTCAAAGTCAGCAAGCTGCGTTCCAAGGAGCAAGGAATTCGAATGTTCCGCAGCCTTGTAGGCATGCCCATGGTTTAGGCAACATTGTTTCCCAACCTAGTTGGGGAAACCTTGCTTTGAGGAGCATATTTCTATCCCTTCTTCTCCTATTATTAATGATAATATGCCTAACTATCCTCACCAATTTAAGAATCAGTTTATGACCAGGAAGAGGAGGACGATGGGGACAATGAGGAATGGAGACCGGAATGGATGCCTAATGGACGGAGGAGGCAAGATCAACCAAGGAGGCATCAAGAAGGGCGACGTAATGATGAATGGAGACGTGAGCCCTATGGAGTCCAGAAAAGGAGAGACCGAGAACCGGAATATGACGGTCTTGGCAAAGTGAAGGTGAAAGTCCCTAGTTTCGAGGGCAAATGTGATCCGTATGTGTATATGACATGGGAGGCAAAGATAGAGAAAATATGGTCATGCCATAACTTTCCCGAACACAAAAAGGTACACTACTCAACCCTTGAATTTATTTACTATGATATGATATGGTGGGATGATTTGGTGAAGGAAAGGAGAAGAACTTTGGATGCACCGGTAGCTACTTGGGAGCATATGAAGGCATTGATGAGAGCTCGGTTTGTTCCCCAACACTATACAAGGGAATTGAGGCAAGGGATGGAGAACTTGAGGCAAGGATCAATGACTGCTGAGGAGACCTATAATGTCATGCGAATGGCCATGGTAAAGGCCGATGTGCGAGAAGATGAAGAATCAACTGATGCGGATTGGGGCTGCGAATAACGAAATCTAGATTGGGAATCCTTGAAAACAACAATGACGTTTTTCCTTGACCAATGGCACAAAATTCAGATTGTTAGAACAAGAAAATGACGATGGAAAGATGGAAGAAAAGAGGATGAAAGGGGACGTAGGATGTATGGTAGAAGTAGATCCAAAAGAACCAAAAGACTCCTTTACAAGAACCTTGATCAGATTGATCAAAACCCAAGCAAGATGATGCCTTCAACCCTTTCTTCTATAACCTTACACAAGCCTTCAATGGAGACAAGCACAAGGAGGGACTAGTATTGACTAGTAGCACCAATCTCTAAAGAGATTAACACACACAAGAACAATCTAGCAGGGATTCACAACGATTCAATCAATTGGCTCACTTTATTGATTGAATTTTCTGAATGGAAACAAATGCTCTCAAAGAGACGGTTTATCAATTGGCTAAAAATCTATCTAATCAAGAAAGAAGCTAAGGGAGGCTTTTTATATGCCTAGAAAGCCTCCTATCTAAAAAAAGGAATAACATTTGTCAAAAAGACAATAAAACAAATAAAACAACTAAAACAAAAAAAATAACCCTTAAAATGTTTTGAACCTAAAGGTTATAAAAAGTTTTTCATTTTATACAAAAGATGATATAAAATACAAAAGAAGCTCCAAAAGCCTCAATCTTCCATTTCTTGTAATTCCGGAACAAGTGTCTCTTGTTTGCTCTTGCATGGCTCCAAATCACGTGTGCATGGTCTCCCTTTCACGTCCATGATACGGAATTGTCCGTGATTGAGTCGATCTAGGTACACTGATCTTGAATCCGGCTGAATGAGGCGAATCCAGAATTGCGGAATGAAACGTAGGTGATGAATAGCGCAGGAAAGGTGAGAGAAGAACCAAAGAGAATCAACGAAGGAACCAAGGCTGAAGAGCCAAAACCCCGCTCGTTAATGCCCTAGACCCGTCTCCAATACAACTTTACACTAGCTCCGGCTGGACTAGCACAAAGAGGGACTCGTGAAGGCTCGAAGCACCAATCCGAAGGCGGTTGACACAAACAAGCTCAGCCAAGCAAACAATAGCAATGCCAACCAAAAACTCTCTTGTTCTTTGATTGATTTTGTGAATGATTACAAATGTAATTCTAAGCAATGGAAATAACGTAACTAATCTGCAGCTAAAGAGGCTATCTATATAGACTCTTTTATCTAGCCAAAATAAAGAAAAGAGAATTAAAACATTAGTGGGAAGGTGGTAATAAGAGAGCTTCCTCTAATGTAGCTAACAACCTAACAAACACTAATTCAGCTTAAAAATAGGCTGACTTATTCAATTAACTCTAGGAGTGTGCTGGACGTTTTTTAGGAGCAAAATTGGCTATCCGAATGGGCTGAGTTGTTCAACAGATCCATGAGTGATTTGGTTGTGTTTTAAGAGCCCAAATGATGATCCGAATGAGCTGAATTGTTACTCTCTTGGGCCTCTTTGAACGAGATCAGCTTGCTATCCTCTTGGGCTGTATTGGACATGAGCAACAGTCTCCCTTGGGCTGCCTTGGACGTGAGCAGCTGCTTCCCCTCTTGGACTGCATTGGACATGAGCAACAGCCGCCCTTGGGCTGCCTTGGGCGTGAGCAGCAGGCTATCCTCGTGGGCTGCATGGGACGTGAGCAACAACCTCCTCTCTTGGCTGCTTTGGACGTGATCAACAACCTCCTCTTGGACTGCTTTGGACGTGAGCAACATCTCCTCCCATTGCTTGCTTGCTTCTGCATTGATCAAAAGATTAACACATGAGGTATGGCAATTAAATGGTTCACGCATTGTGCCAAGCAATAGCACTTCCCTTGACGTAGCTTCTTGGATCTCCTTAGCTCTTGCTCTAGTAATGGGACCTTGATAGCTTCCATGTGATGGTCCTACATCATCCACTCCTTCTTGGAAAGAATTCGACTCCGAATTTTATCTTGTACCGAATCTCCTTCATAGGGGCTCAAATCTCCTACTTTAAAAGTGGTACTAACTCCATACTCTTCCGGTAAGTCCAACACATATGCATTGTCGTTAATCCGGTGTAAGACTTTGAATGGTCCATCACCCCGTGGTGTTAGCTTGGAATGGCATTTTGTCGGAAACCGCTCTTTCCTTAGATGTAGCCAAACTAAGTCGCCGGGCTGGAAAACCATCTTCCGACGTCCTTTGTTATTCCGAGCTGTAGTTTCAATGCCCTTCTTATCAGGTGCAGCCTTGGTCTTAGCATGAAGTTCCTTAATGTAGTCCACCTGTTCCAAAGCATCAAAAGCTACTCGATCCTTTCGAGGAATCGGTAATAAGTCCAAAGGAGTTAAAGGGTTAAATCCATAAACACATTTGAAAGGTGATAACGAAGTGGAAGAATGCATGGTGCGATTATAAGCAAACTCAATATGTGGTAACATGTCTTCCCATTCTTTTAAGATCCAACCTATCCCTCCAATAGGTGATAACGAAGTGGAGACTCTCCTTCCATCCCTCCAAATTGATTATGCCGGATCATTTGTAGAACTTGAGGGCGGAGCTCATAGTTGTGGGTCGCGGGATCTCCTAAATTCACACCCGGTCGGTGTGCTCTTTGTGCCGGATCCATACGTCTCCCTAGGGTTTGTGGCTCCTCAATATCAATGGGAACAACCCTAACATTAGCCGCCGGCTGCGGTTGTGGCGGAGGAGGTGGAGGTTGTCGGCGATTAAGCTCTCCTTGAACAAGGGCTTGCCTAATCTCCTCAATCTCCCTCCTAGTTTCCTCTTGCCTCTCATTGGCAAGTCTCCTTTCTTCCTCCAAGAGCTCATCTCTTAGCCTTATTTGCTCTAAGGCTTCATCCAACTCAGCTTGGAGGTTTCTTCCGGCCATCTCTTTCTCTTTTCGGATGTTCTTGGATCTAGATCGAAGGGTTTTCTCCGGTTCGGGATCGAATGGAGCTAAATCCTTGCCACGAGATCTTCGCATACACCTAAAGAGTAATAGATGTCCTGAAAAGCAAAGACACAAACCAAAAAGAGATCAAAAGCAACAAGAAAGATCTACACTAGAAACAATCACAAAATAGACTCAATCTAGACCTAGTCCCCGGCAACGGCGCCAAAAACTTGTTACGCTAAGATCGTGTGATGCGCAATTGGGTTTTAAATTTATACTCGTTATATTTCTCCTAACTCCTAGCGAACCCGCAGTGTACGGGACGTTCGTAGTAGGGATAGTATTCCGAGGTCGAACACAAAGACTAAGGTGAAATTGACTCGATTTGCGATTGAGTTTAGTAAAAACCTAGGTTGAAAGAGAAGAAAGAAATAAAGAAATGAAAATCTCAATTGTTTTTGGTTGGTTTTTGGTGATCAATCAAAGATCACAATTCATGCAAGTAATCGATCAACTAAACTATAAATCAACATAAATAACCAACTAAACAAGATATAGTTCAAAGAAAGAAAAGACGGATTCTAGGGATTGGAAGTTCCGATTATGGCATAGGACTCAGGTTATCTATTCATTCTTGGATTAACTATGTTGGGGTTAAGTGTTTCTAGATTGGGATTAATTACCGGGTAGGTCTCATGATCCACTAGTCCGTTCCCTAAGTCTCATTACCGGGTAAGTCTCTAAGAACTTAGGGGATGGAATTCTACTCGAACCGGATTGCTAACTTAAGATCCAACCTATCCTCACCGGGTAAGTCTCGGAAGGGCTAGTTTTAAGCTACTATCCAGCACACTAAATCCAATGGCGGCTTATTAGGCTCACCACTACCTAAGGTTAGTTGTCTTTCGAATCTAAGAGTAAGGATTACCGGGTAAGTCTCTCCTAACACTTAGTTGCTAGGTCACCCTAGGATAGTTTTAACTCAACAAACACTTAGGATTTCAACATTCTAACAGTCTAAGATTAGATCCATCGAACCAGGAAAATCACGGTTTGTTCTACCTAAACCACGGCCGTGGTCTGACAAGAACTGGCCGTGATTCCTAACAGAGGATACGTTCATACAAACAAGTCATCCAAAGATAAATCTAAGTCCGTCCTATAATAGCCCTAGCCATAACCATCCTTTCCTTACCCTAGAACCACATCAATTTAGCCTACAACGTTCATAATGGAAATCGAAACAAACAAACATGAAATCATAACATTCATTGCAAGATAATGAAGGAAAAGAGATGCACAAGTGAACTTTAAAAACAAACCAAGCTGAAAATAGAATTAGAATGACTTACAACCCTTCCAAGGGAAGGTTCAAATGATTCTTACAATTCCAAAATCAGAATCCGAAATACAAGAAAACTAGGGTGTGTGTTCTTCTCCTCCTCTTCAATGGAACTCTTCTTCTTCTCTTCTACACTTTCCTTCCTAGAAAAACTTCTTGTTTGAGAGAATATATTTTGTTAGAGAGAAATGGATAATGGATGAGCTGCTCCAAACTACTCCCAGCTGCCCCTCACAACCCATGAAGGACCACTTTTATAACAAACTTGCATGAGCTGGCCATGAGAGTCGTGGCACAGCTGTCACAAGAATCTGGCAAAAACCACGGTTGATTCCACGGCCGTGATCTGTCAGAGAACCGTGATTCTGTGCAGAAACTTTGCCTTGGATCATTAAGCTGTGATTTGGTGCATGGCTAGTGTTGGCAAGGTTCCATGAGTCCTCCTTAGCCTATAGCTTGTGTCCTAATGAGTCCGAGGGTGTGTCGTCTAGATGTACGATCCTCAAACGCATCGTTTTAGCTCCTAAATTTTCCGAATTACCTATAAAACACGCACAAGTCCGTGTAGACATCTATCTCGACAAAATACATGAATTGAGTGCAAAATGTCTCGAACCAATGCTAAACCATGCATGAATGAGCGAGAATTCTATCTAAATGATTTCCTAAAACTAACCCATAAATCGTGTTATCAAAATACCCCATACTTAAGGTTTGCTCGTCCCCGAGCAAATTCCCAACTATAGATTAAGAGATGACATGATTTATGTATGCAGAAAAATGGCAAAAATCTTTTTGGGTTTGTGCTTCTACTATTGGATCACCTTCAAAGTCATGTTTCATGGCTAAGGACAAGCAATCATGCATCAAACGAATGAAAGCATGGAAAGACAATTGTACTTAACTCAAAAGTATGCATGAAATGTAAAGATGAAGAAGTCAAGAAGATCAAGAGTACATCCAATCTAAACTACTAAGTCTTACAAACATGCAAATAGGTCATAAGGTCTTGTGAGATAAAAGGGGCAAGAAATGTAGTGATTGGGTGGGGATTTCTAGGTTATGTGATGCTAATCCGGGAACGGAACTGACTTCACATCCTTGTCCTCGATCAACTTCCCCCAAGTGTATATTTTCCTCTATCTTTTCTTTCTTTTCTTTTTCCTTGACTTATTTTTGAGACAATGGCATTGGTGTACAAGAGCCGAAACCTTGGTGATTAGCCGTCCTCGGGTTTTTTCTTAGTTTTCGAGGTGCATCCACACCGGGCACACATACCAAAGCTCGTTAGGACTATCGGTTCATTTGACTTTGGCAAGGCACCAACACCCGATTATGTGAAGTGTACCGAGTTACTTGTCATTTAAACCAATGTCCCCAAACTTATATTTTGGCTACACTTTCACAACAATTTCAGCATTTTATGCATGATATTCTTTTCATCAACAACTTCACCCCACACTTGCTTTTTGCACGCATCAACACACTAGCATGCTCCTATTCCCGGATGGGTTAAAAGAGGTCAAATTTATCTCAATTGAGGTGCTCAAGCAATCATGATTAAGATGAGAAGTAGAGAAAGATTGAATTGCCTCATTCATTCCTAGATGGTATGCAAGAACTATCATGTAATTTCGATTTTCACTACTCAATCCTTTCTAGGCAAACATCATGGTCACAAATCATTCATAGAATTCAAGAGAAGTAGTTCAAGTCCACATATGCATTTATTAATTCAACACATAAGGCCATCCATAGCCAATTCATATGACAAGATTTCATCATTAGGATCATATCCAAGCCTAGAAAGCACAAAAAATTTTAAAATTTTTTTTGATTTTTATGGGATTTTCGTTTTAAGTATGTACAATGCAAGACATGTAAAGATTTTAAACTATCCTAGATGCTCATTATGCAAAGGATCATGCAAACCCCACCCCATACTTAGAAACACATTGTCCCCAATGTGGTATTCAAGAAGAGAGAGTGAAAGAAGGTTCTCACAATGTAAAATTGTTCGCTATGGTATTCGGGATTGTTCAAATGAATTGATGTTGGATGATCCTATCAACCATGGTAGAGAGCTCTAAGCATCCATCAAAGCTTTGGAACCCGCGCTAGGCACCGCTAGCCGTCCATGTCCCGCGTCCGCTCCACCCATAATTGGTGAGAGGTTCATCATCATCATTCATATGCCAAGAAAGGCTTCCAATGCTACTCTAACACACATACAAAGTAGACAAAACACACACAAAGATAGAAAAATCTAAAAATGAAAACAAAATTAAAAAGGAAAAATGTTACCAATGGGTTGCCTCCCACCAAGCGCTTCTTTAAGGTCATTAGCTTGACCCAATTCGGGGGAGTCTATTCAAGGTGAAGTGGGGCAATCATTTCCACTGGAGCTCCCGGAATATACTTCTTCAAGTGGTGCCCATTCACTTTGAAATTCCCACAATGCTCCCCTCCTATCTCAATAGCTCCGTGGGAAAAGATCTTCTTCACCACATATGGCCCGGTCCATCTTGATTTGAGCTTTCCGGGGAAGAGCCTTAGCCTTGAGTTGAAAAGAAGGACAAGATCTCCTTCATTCAACTCCTCGGGGATGATCTTCTTGTCATGTCATCTTTTGGTTCGTTCCTTGTAAATCCGGGCATTCTCATAAGCGTCCAACCGGATCTCCTCAAGGGCGTTTAGATCAAGCAAGCACTTTTCTCCCGCCTCCTTGAGGTCAAAATTTAGCCACTAATGGCCCAATAAGCTCTATGCTCCATTTCCACCGGAAGATGGCAAGACTTGCCATAGACTAACTTGTAAGGAGTGGTGCCAATCGGTGTCTTGAAGGCGGTTCTATATGCCCACAATGCGTCATTGAGCTTCATAGCCCAATCCTTTCTAGTTCTAGACACCGTCTTCTCAAGGATGGCCTTTATCTCCCGGTTGGAGATCTCCACTTGGCCACTAGTTTGGGGATGGTAAGGTGTTGCCACCTTATGAGTCACCCCATACTTAGCCAAAAGCGCTCCAAAGTTCCTATTTGTGAAGTGCTTTCCTCCATCACTAATGATCACCCTTGGTGTTCCAAACCTAGGGAAGATCACCCGGTTGAAGAACCGCACCACCACCTTGACATCATTTGTAGGAGAGGCGATTGCCTCCACCCATCTTGACACATAATCCACCGCCAATAGGATATAGAGATTGCCACATGAGGAAGGGAATGGTCTCATGAAGTCCACACCCCACACATAAAAAATCTCCACTTCTTGAATGTTGTTCAAGGGCATTTCATTCCTCCTTGAGATGTTGCCCGTCCTTTGGCAAGCATCACATCCAGCTACAAAACCTTGCACATCTCTAAACAAGTTAGACCAATAAAAACCGGATTGCAATACCTTTGCACACGTCTTGTGTGAGCTAGAATGGCCTCCATAAGGTAAGGAGTGACAATGCCGGATCACACTCTCCACTTCATCTTCCGGTATGCATCTTCTAAACATCTCATCCGGTCCTCTCTTGAACAAGAGTGGCTCACTCCAATAGTAATGTCTCACATCGTTGAAGAACTTCTTTCTTTGTGCATATGTCAATCCGGGAGGCACTTCCTCACATACTAAGTAATTCACAATGTCGGCATACCATGGCTCATTTCCCCTAGAAACTTGGAACAAGCATTCCTCTACCATTTTCAATTGCTCATCTCGGAATGAGTAATCAATTGGAATGTCATCTCTTCCAAGCTCTAATGGAGGCAATCTACTAAGGTGATCTGCCACGGAGTTCTCGGATCCCTTCTTATCTCGTATTTCCAAATCGAACTCTTGAAGAAGAAGAATCCACCGAATCAACCTTGGATTGGCATCCTTCTTTGTAAGTAGATAACGGATCGCCGCATGATCCGTATAAACTATGACCTTCGCTCCAACAAGGTATGAGCGGAACTTCTCAAATGCATACACCACCGCCAACAACTCCTTCTCGGTGGTAGCATAATTGAGTTGGGCATCATCTAGCGTCATGCTAGCATAATAAATAGCATGAGTACGCCCTTCTTTCCTTTGCCCTAAAACGGCCCCAACGGCCACATCGCTTGCATCGCACATGGTCTCAAATGGTATACTCCAATCCGGAGGTTGCATTATAGGTGCGGAGATCAAGGCGTTCTTCAACCTACAAAAAGCTTCAAGACAATCCTTGGAAAAGACAAAATCAACATCCTTCATTAGTAGGTTAGTGAGAGGCTTAGAAATTTTAGAGAAGTCTTGAATAAACCTCCGGTAAAAACCGGCATGCCCTAAGAAACTCCTTACCCCCTTAACCGAGGTAGGTGGCGGCAACTTCTCTATCGTTTCAATTTTTTCCCTATCAACCTCAATGCCACGGTTGGACACCAAGTGTCCTAACACAATGCCTTCACATACCATGAAGTGGCATTTTTTCCAATTCAAGACAAGATTTGTCTCCTCACATCTTTGCAATACCAATGATAGGTTAGCCAAGCAATTATCAAAGGAAGAACCATAAACAGAGAAATCATCCATAAACACTTCCATGATATTTTCTATGTATTCCGAAAAGATAGCCATCATACACATTTGGAAGGTGGAGGGTGCATTACACAACCCAAATGGCATTCTCCTATATGTAAAAATACCTCATGGACATGTAAAGGTTGTTTTCTCTTGGTCATCGGGGTGGATGAGGATTTGGAAAAATCCACTATACCCATCTAGATAGCAAAAATGAGAGTGTTGAGCTAACCTTTCTAGCATTTGGTCAATGAAGGGGAGAGGGAAGTGATCTTTCCTAGAGGCCATATTCAATTTCCTATAATCAATGCACATCCTCCACCCCGTAACCGTCCTAGTCGGGATTAGTTCATTGTTCTCATTGGTCACTACGGTCATCCCACCCTTCTTAGGTACTACATGAACGGGACTAACCCACTTACTATCCGAGATAGGTTAGATAATTCCCGCATCTAGCAATTTGATGATTTCCTTTTTGACTACCTCTTTCATTATAGGATTCAATCTCCTTTGATGTTCAATAGAGGGTTTGTGGTTATCTTCCATCATTATCTTATGCATGCACAAAGAGGGCTTAATGCCAACCAAATCATCAATAGTATACCCAATGGCCTTTCTATGCAATCTCAATTCATGCAACAACTTAGCAAGTTCATCATCACTCAAGCATGCATTAACAATCACCGGATATGAAGAATTTTCACCAAGGAATGCATACTTTAAATGAGATGGAAGGGGTTTAAGTTCAAGTTGAGGGGGACCTTTAACGGTTGAAGATAATCCAAATAAGGTTGGATTAGGTGAGTCCAAAGCAAATGAAGACTCATCATGCATCCTAAAAGCGTGATCATCATCAAGGACTGGTTCAGGGAAATCCACGGTTGAAATCACGGCTTGCCCAACTTCCACGGCCGTGGTTCTTGCCAAGCTTGCTTCTCGGAGTTGTCCAGAAAGTTTGACGGCCGTGGAACATAAATCTCGACCGTGGATTTTGCAGCTGTTCAACACCTCTTCGTGGTTTTCAAATCCAACTCTAGGCTCCTCTTCCAAGCTCTCCAAGGCCTTGATCTCTTCATTACAAGCCTCTTCAACACCTTCTTCCATCATACTCAAGGTAAGAACCTTCTCCAAGGGATCTTTGATTAAGATCGAGCTCACAACTTCTCTAGATTCTTCTTGCTCGACTATGTTGAAGACATCCTCATCAAGGGTAGGCCCTTTCATCATGGTGGACAGCTTGAACTTGATGTTCTCTTCTCCAATGTTGAAAGAGAGAGTCCCGTTCTTGCAATCCACTAGGCATCCGGAGGTGGCTAGGAAAGGTCTTCCTAAGATGATGGGAACCGGATAATCCGCCGGAATGTCCAAGACGACAAAGTCAATTGGCACATAGAATCCTCCTAGTTGCACCGGAATGTCCTCTAGAATCCCAACCGGATGAGTGATAGAACGGTCTGCCATATAGAGGGTCATCTTGACCGGCTTTGGCTCTCCTAGTCCGACCTTTTTGCAAAGTGCAAGCGGTATGATGCTTACACTCGCTCCAAGGTCACAAAGGGCCTCGTACTTCACATCTCCCACTCCTATTGGGACGCAAAAAGAGCCCGGATCCCTTAGCTTGGGAGGCATCTCTTCCTTCATGGTTTGGATCAATTCCGAGGATCTCTTGGTCATTCTTATCTCCCCATACTCCTCCAACTTCCTTTTGTTGGAGAGTATTTCCTTCAAAAACTTGCCATATGCCGGCATTCCTAAAATGGCATTCATGAACGGAATGTTAATATGCAACTTAGACATTAGTTCAAGGAACTTACCAAAGTGATTGTCCAAACGAGCTCTTGCTCTTGATTGTGGGAACGGTAGTGGTGGCTTGTATGGAGGCGGTGCCACATAGTTTGGCTCTACATCCTTGCTCTTGCCTCCATCTTCTTGCATTCTTCCCTCTTCTACCACTACTTGCTTTCCCTTAGCTTGGTCCTTGGGCAAAGGATCCTTCATATTCAACCCACTCCTTGTTGTGATAGCCAACACTTGGCCTCTTGGGTTGTCTTCGGTTCTTCCGGGAAGCTTTCCCGGATCTCTATGGGCTTCACCCGCCTTTTGGAACACTTGTGCTTCCAAGACTTTTTGAGCCTTAGAGATTGAAGTCACGGTGCTCTCAAGACCACTCAACCTTCCTAGCAATTGCTCAAACATTATCTCGGTTCTATCCTTGGGAGGTTGAGTGAAACCGGGTGGAGGTTCTTGTGAAGCTCTTGGTGGTGGAGTTGAGCTTGTGGAAGCGGGAGGGTTCAAGGCTCCATCCGGGTTAGAGTAAGAAAATCCGGGATGGTTGAGGTTGGGCCGGTAATTGTTGAATTGCCGGTTGTTGTTGAAACTCCTTGGGCCTTGGTAATTGTTGAAGTTGCCCCTTCCCATATAATTCACATCCTCCTCCTTGGAAGACAAGTTGGCTTGTGGAAGCACTTGAGGGTTGCTTGGTTCTTCAAAGTTGTAGCACACAACTCCCTCAAGGACTTCAACTCATTGTTGATGGCGTCAAGTTTGAAATTGCTCATGGTGACTTCACTCACCTCATATGCTCCCACCTTCCTCCCTTCACTCTTCCTATGGGAGTATTTCTCAATCACTAGAGCTTGCTTCTCCACAAACTCCCAAGCATCATCTACATGTTTCTCCATGAATGTCCCACCGGAAAGAGATTGGAGCTTGAATTGGCTATCTTCGTCAAGTCCTTTGAAGTAGATCTCCAATAGCTCAATTTTCGGGATGTCATGGTGTGGACAATCAAGGAGAAGATCTTTGAACCTCTCCCAAGACTTGAATAAACTTTCTCTATCCTTCATCACGAAGGCATTGATCTTCCCTTTTAATTCGGTAGTCTTGGAAGGTGGGAAGAACTTGGTCAAAAACTCGGTTGTCATCTCCTCCCAAGTACCAATTCGCCCTTGTGGAATAGATTGATACCAAGCCAAGGCTTTATCCTTAAGAGAGAAGGAAAAAGCCCAAAGCTTATGGTTGTTGCTCTCCAATCTTGGCGGTCTAAGAGTCTCCATCAAGATCTCATAATTCATCAAGTGTTGATGAGGAGACTCTCCTTCCATCCCTCCAAATTGATTATGCCGGATCATTTGTAGAACTTGAGGGCGGAGCTCATAGTTGTGGGTCGCGGGATCTCCTAAGTTAACACCCGGTCGGTGTGCTCTTTGTGCCGGATCCATACGTCTCCCTAGGGTTTGTGGCTCCTCAATAGCAATGGGAACAACCCTAACATTAGCCGCCGGCTGCGGTTGTGGCGGAGGAGGTGGAGGTTGTCGGCGATTAAGCTCTCCTTGAACAAGGGCTTGCCTAATCTCCTCAATCTCCCTCCTAGTTTCCTCTTGCCTCTCATTGGCAAGTCTCCTTTCTTCCTCCAAGAGCTCATCTCTTAGCCTTATTTGCTCTAAGGCTTCATCCAACTCAGCTTGGAGGTTTCTTCCGGCCATCTCTTTCTCTTTTCGGATGTTCTTGGATCTAGATCGAAGGGTTTTACCCGGTTCGGGATCGAATGGAGCTAAATCCTTGCCACGAGATCTTCGCATACACCTAAAGAGTAATAGATGTCCTGAAAAGCAAAGACACAAACAAAAAAGAGATCAAAAGCAACAAGAAAGATCTACACTAGAAACAATCACAAAATAGACTCAATCTAGACCTAGTCCCCGGCAACGGCGCCAAAAACTTGTTACGCTAAGATCGTGTGATGCGCAATTGGGTTTTAAATTTATACTCGTTATATTTCTCCTAACTCCTAGCGAACCCGCAGTGTACGGGATGTTCGTAGTAGGGATAGTATTCCGAGGTCGAACACAAAGACTAAGGTGAAATTGACTCGATTTGCGATTGAGTTTAGTAAAAACCTAGGTTGAAAGAGAAGAAAGAAATAAAGAAATAAAAATCTCAATTGTTTTTGGTTAGTTTTTGGTGATCAATCAAAGATCACAATTCATGCAAGTAATCGATCAACTAAACTATAAATCAACATAAATAACCAACTAAACAAGATATAGTTCAAAGAAAGAAAAGACGGATTCTAGGGATTGGAAGTTCCGATTATGGCATAGGACTCAGGTTATCTATTCATTCTTGGATTAACTATGTTGGGGTTAAGTGTTTCTAGATTGGGATTAATTACCGGGTAGGTCTCATGATCCACTAGTCCGTTCCCTAAGTCTCATTACGGGGTAAGTCTCTAAGAACTTAGGGGATGGAATTCTACTCGAACCGGATTGCTAACTTAAGATCCAACCTATCCTCACCGGGTAAGTCTCGGAAGGGCTAGTTTTAAGCTACTATCCAGCACACTAAATCCAATGGCGGCTTATTAGGCTCACCACTACCTAAGGTTAGTTGTCTTTCGAATCTAAGAGTAAGGATTACCGGGTAAGTCTCTCCTAACACTTAGTTGCTAGGTCACCCTAGGATAGTTTTAACTCAACAAACACTTAGGATTTCAACATTCTAACAGTCTAAGATTAGATCCATCGAACCAGGAAAATCACGGTTTGTTCTAACTAAACCACGGCCGTGGTTTGACAAGAACTGGCCGTGATTCCTAACAGAGGATACGTTCATACAAACAAGTCATCCAAAGATAAATCTAAGTCCGTCCTATAATAGCCCTAGCCATAACCATCCTTTCCTTACCCTAGAACCACATCAATTTAGCCTACAACGTTCATAATGGAAATCGTTACAAACAAACATGAAATCATAACATTCATTGCAAGATAATGAAGGAAAAGAGATGCACAAGTGAACTTTAAAAACAAACCAAGCTGAAAATAGAATTAGAATGACTTACAACCCTTCCAAGGGAAGGTTCAAATGATTCTTACAATTCCAAAATCAGAATCCGAAATACAAGAAAACTATGGTGTGTGTTCTTCTCCTCCTCTTCAATGGAACTCTTCTTCTTCTCTTCTACACTTTCCTTCCTAGAAAAACTTCTTGTTTGAGAGAATATATTTTGTTAGAGAGAAATGGATAATGGATGAGCTGCTCCAAACTACTCCCAGCTGCCCCTCACAACCCATGAAGGACCACTTTTATAACAAACTTGCATGAGCTGGCCATGAGAGTCGTGGCACAGCTGTCACAAGAATCTGACAAAAACCACGGTTGATTCCACGGCCGTGATCTGTCAGAGAACCGTGATTCTGTGCAGAAACTTTGCCTTGGATCATTAAGCTGTGATTTGGTGCATGGCTAGTGTTGGCAAGGTTCCATGAGTCCTCCTTAGCCTATAGCTTGTGTCCTAATGAGTCCGAGGGTGTGTCGTCTAGATGTACGATCCTCAAACGCATCGTTTTAGCTCCTAAATTTCCCGAATTACCTATAAAACACGCACAAGTCCGTGTAGACATCTATCTCGACAAAATACATGAATTGAGTGCAAAATGTCTCGAACCAATGCTAAACCATGCATGAATGAGCGAGAATTCTATCTAAATGATTTCCTAAAACTAACCCATAAATCGTGTTATCACCTACCATGCCGTCTATCTAGCTTATCTTGGCTCCTAAAGTGTCTAAGTGAATCATGATCGGTTTTCAAAACAAACTCTTGAGGCCAAAGGTAATGTTGCCATGTTTTGAGTACTCTAATCAAGGCATACAATTCTTTGTCATAAGTGGAATAGTTTAAGCATGCACCCTTCAATTTTTCACTAAAGAAAGTTAGAGGCTTACCTTCTTGCATAAGGACGCCGCCAATACCAATGCCGGATGCGTCGCATTCAACCTCAAAGGGTTTAGTGAAGTCCGGTAGAGCGAGTAGGGGTGCATGGGTGAGGCGTCTCTTGAGCTCTTCAAAGGCTCTTTGTTGCGGTTCATTCCACTCAAAAGGAACCTTCTTTTTGGTCAAAGCCGTGAGTGGTGCTGCAATGGTGCTAAAATCTCCCAAAATGCCCCATTAAACCTCCTTTGGAACTAGAACTGCTGAAACTGATGTTAGTGTCGGAGATGAATCAAGACACCCCTAATTGGAGTATTGACCGTTGGGTTGGTGTAGGTATGGTGATTTGTGATTAGAATGGCGTTTTGAGGGAGTTTTCTTGTGCTTGATGTCGATTAATAAAAAGGCCAGCCGGTTTGTATTGTTCTTTTTTTTTTTGAAAGATCTCTTAGACTTTGTCAAAGATTTGTAGGAGAGAAGGTAACCGAAATTGATTGCAACGAGATTTGGTGGGAGAGAGGGTTACCGAAATGTGTATGCAGCGTTCGAGCTCTTTTTTTTGTTTTTGTTTTGTGTTTACCTCTCCTCAAGATGTTGTCCGGCACTAAGAACCCTTGGCTTTTGATTTTGGACACTTCAAGCACAAGTTAAACTCAATGGGATAAGCAATAAGGTTAACAAAGAAGAAGGAGTGATCAATTGTACCAACCGAGCTCTAATACCAACTGATACGGTATTAGTCCGTGAATGAGTCGATCTAGGTACAATGATCCCGAATCCGGCTGAATGAGGCGAATCCAAATGCGGAATGAAATGTAGATGGTTAATGGACGCAGGAAGGTGTAGAGAAGAACCAAAGAGAGTCAACGAAAGGAACCAAGGCTGAAGAGCCAAAACCCCACTTCGTGAATGCCCTAGACCCGTCTCCAATACAACTTTACACTAGCTCCGGCTGGACTAGCACAAAGAGGCACTCGTGAAGGCTCGAAGCACCAATCCGAAGGCGGTTGACACGAACAAGCTCAGCCAAGCAAACAACAGCAATGCCAACCAAAAACTCTCTTGTTCATTGATTGATTTTGTGAATGATTACAAATGTAATTCTAAGCAATGAAATTAACGTACCTAATCAGCAGCTAAAGAGGCTATATATAGACTCTTTTATCTAGACAAAATTAAAGAAAAGAAAACTAAAACATTAGTGGGAAGGTGGTAATAAGAGAGCTTCCTCAAATGTAGCTAACAACTTAACAAACAACTAATTCAGCATGGAAATAGGCTGACTTATTCAAACAAATCCTTGGAGTGAGTTGGACATTTTAAGAGCCAAATGGACTATCCGAATGGGCTGAATTGTTCAACAGATCCATGAGTGATTTGGATGGTTTTTAAAAGCCCAAATGATGATCCGAATGAGGGAGCTGATTACTCTCTTGGGCCTCCTTGAACGTGATCAGCTGGCTACCTTCTTGGGCTATTTTGGACATGAGCAGCAGCCTACCCTCTTGGGCTGCCTTGGACGTGAGCAGCTACCTCCCCTCTTGGGCTGCCTTGGACGTGAGCAACAACCTCCACTCTTGGGCTGCTTTGGACGTGATCAACAGTCTCCCCTCTTGGGCTGCTTTGGACTTGAGCAACAACCTATCCTCTTGGGCTGCATGGGAAGTGAATAACGTTTGCATGGTCTCCTCGAGCTGCCTGGGAAGTGAACACGTCGGCATGGTCTCCTCGAGCTGCTTGGGAAATGAGCACGTCGGCATGGTCTCCTCCCTTGGTTCGCTTGCTCCTACATTCAACAAAAGATTAACACATGATGTATGGAAATTAAATGGTTCACGCATTATGCCAAGCAATAGCACTTCCCTTGACGTAACTTCTTCGATCTCCTTAGCTCTTGCTGATACGGAATTGTCCGTGATTGAGTCGATCTAGGTACAATGATCTCGACTCCGGCTGAATGAGGCGAATCCAGATGCGGAATGGAACGTAGGTGATGAATGGGCGCAGGAAAGGTGAGAGAAGAACCAAACAGAATCAACGAAGGAACCAAGGGTGAAGAGCCAAAACCCCGCTCGTGAATGCCCTAGACACGTCTCCAATACAACTTTACACTAGCTCCGGCTGGACTAGCACAAAGAGGGACTCGTGAAGGCTCGAAGCACCAATCCGAAGGCGGTTGACACAAACAAGCTAAGCCAAGCAAACAACAACAACGCCAACCAAAAACTCTCTTGTTCTTTGATTGATTTTGTGAATGATTACAAATGTAATTCTAAGCAATGAAAACTAACGTAACTAATCAGCAGCTAATAAGAGGCTATATATAGACTCTTTTATCTAGACAAAATAAAGAAAAGAAAACAAAAACATTAGTGGGAAGGTGGTAATAAGAGAGCTTCCTCTAATGTAGCTAACAACCTAACAAACAACTAATTCAGCATGAGAATAGGCTGACTTATTCAATTAATCCTAGGAGTGTGCTGCACGATTTCTCAGAGCCAAATGGGTTATCCGAATGGGCTGAATTGTTCAACAGATCCATGAGTGATTTGGATGTGTTTTAAGAGCCCAAATGATGATCCGAATGAGCTGACTTGTTACTCTCTTGGGCCTCCTTGAACGTGATCAGCTGGCTGCCTTCTTGGGCTGTTTTGGACATGAGCAGCAGCCTACCCTCTTGGACTGCCTTGGACGTGTTTGCTTACCTCCCCTCTTGGGCTGCTTTGGACGTGATCAACAGCTTCTTCTCTTGGACTGTTTTGGACGTGATCAACAGCTTCTCCTCTTGGGCTGCATTAAACGTGAGCAACAACCTCCCCTCTTGGCTGGTTTGGACATGATCAACAACCTCCTCTTGGACTGCTTTGGACGTGAGCAACATCTCCTCCCTTTGCTTGCTTGCTCCTGCATTCATCAAAAGATTAACACATGAAGTATGGCAATTAAATGGTTCACGCATTGTGCCAAGCAATAGCACTTCCCTTGACGTAGCTTCTTCGATCTCCTTAGCTCTTGCTCTAGTAATGGGACCTTGATAGCTTCCATGTGATGGTCCTACATCATCCACTCCTTCTTGGAAAGAATTCGACCCCGAATTTTCATCTTGTTCCGAATCTCCTTCATAGAGGCTCAAATCTCCTACGTTAAAAGTGGTACTAACTCCATACTCTGCCGGTAAGTCCAACACATATGCATTGTCGTTAATCCGGTGTAAGACTTTGAATGGTCCATCACCCCGTGGTGCTAGCTTGGAATGTCGTTTTGTCGGAAACCGCTCTTTCCTTAGATGTAGCCAAACTAAGTCGCCGGGCTGGAAAACCATCTTCCGACGTCCTTTGTTGTTCCGAGCTGCAGTTTCAACGCCCTTCTTATCAAGTGCAGCTTTGGTCTTAGCATGAAATTCCTTAATGTAGTCCACCTGTTCCAAAGCATCAAAAGCTACTCGATCCTCTCGAGGAATCGGTAATAAGTCCAAAGGAGTTAAAGGGTTAAATCCATAAACACATTTGAAAGGTGATAACGAAGTGGAAGAATGCATGGTGCGATTATAAGCAAACTCATTATGTGGTAACATGTCTTCCCATTCTTTTAAGTTATCTTTCAACATGGTTCTAAGGAGGGTCGTTAGGGTCCTATTGGTGACTTCCGTTTGCCCATCTGTTTGGGGATGACTAGAGGTCGAGAATAGTAATCTAGTGCCCATTTTTTCCCAAAGCGTTTTCCAAAAGAAACTCAAAAACTTGACATCCCTATCACTAACAATAGTTTTAGGGATTCCATGCAATCTCACTATTTCCTTAAAGAAAAGATTAGCAACATTATATGCATCATCGGTTTTATGACATGGAATAAAATGTGCCATTTTAGAGAATCTATCTACTACCACAAAAATGGAATCTCTTCCTTTCTTAGTCCTAGGTAGTCCAACAATAAAATCCATACTTATATCTTCCCAAGGGCCATTAGGCGTTGGTAAGGGTGTATACAGCCCGTGGGGTTGTACCCTAGCTTTGGCCTTAAGACATTCAATGCACCTTTTCAGCATGTGTTCTACATCCCTTAACATATGAGGCCAATAAAAGTGAGTTTGCAACATGTGATAAGTTTTGTCCCTCCTAAAATGCCCCATTAAACCTCCTTTATGGGCTTCTTCCACTAATAAGATCCTAAGGGAACATCTAGGTATGCAAATCTTATCCACTTTAAACAAGAAACCTTCAAACACAAAATACTTATCATAAGGGCCTTGAGTAGTGCATCTATGAAATATCTTCCAAAATTCAGCATCATCCACATATAATTCCTTAATGTAAGTAAAACCTAACATCCTAGAATCCAAGGTGGTGATTAAGGTGTATCTCCTAGACAATGCATCCGCTACGACATTATCCTTTCCTTTCTTATACTTGATAATGTAAGGAAAGGTTTCGATGAACTCCATCCACCTACCATGCCGTCTATCTAGCTTATCTTGGCTCCTAAAGTGTCTAAGTGAATCATGATCGGTTTTCAAAACAAACTCTTGAGGCCAAAGGTAATGTTGCCATGTTTTGAGTAATCTAAACAAGGCATACAATTCTTTGTCATAAGTGGAATAGTTTAAGCATGCACCCTTCAATTTTTCACTAAAGAAAGCTAGAGGCTTACCTTCTTGCATAAGGACGCCGCCAATACCAATGCCGGATGCGTCGCATTCAACCTCAAAGGGTTTAGTGAAGTCCGGTAGAGCGAGTAGGGGTGCATGGGTGAGGCGTCTCTTGAGCTCTTCAAAGGCTCTTTGTTGCGGTTCATTCCACTCAAAAGGAACCTTCTTTTTGGTCAAAGCCGTGAGTGGTGCTGCAATGGTGCTAAAATCTCTCACAAACCTTCTATAGAATGTAGCTAGGCCATGGAAACTCCTCACGTCACCAACCGACCTAGGAACGGGCCATTCATTGATTGCCTTCACCTTGTCCTCATCCACTTGCAAACCATTGGTACTTACTACAAAACCAAGAAAAATCACTCGGTTAGTATAGAAATCACATTTTTAAATATTAGCATACAAGTATTCTATACGCAATGTAGCAAGCACATCTCTCAAATGATTTCCATGCTCCTTTAAAGTCTTACTATAGATAAGAATGTCATCAAAGTAGACTACAACAAATAAACCAATATAAGGTCTCAAAATATGATTCATTAATCTCATGAACGTACTAGGAGCGTTAGTTAAGCCAAAAGGCATTACTAGCCACTCATAGAGTCCAAATTTTGTTTTAAAAGCTGTTTTCCATTCATCCCCTTCCCTCATTCTAATTTGATGGTAGTCACTCCTAAGGTCAATCTTAGTGAAAACTGTAGCTCCATGTAACTCATCAAACATGTCATCTAAACGGGGAATCGGGTGTTTATACTTGATAGTAATGTTATTGATTGCTGTACAACCAATACACATTCTCCAAGTATTATCCTTCTTGGGTACTAGCAGGACGGGAACGGCACAAGGACTAAGGCTTTCCCGCACATACCCCTTATCTAGCAAGGCTTGAACTTGAATCTGAATTTCCTGGGCTTCCGTAGGGTTCATCCTATAGGCGGGCCTATTGGGAAGAATGGCTCCGGGCATTAAATCTATTTGGTGTTCAATGCCCCTAATGGGCGGCAAGCCGGCTGGAATCTCCTCAGGAAAAACGTCCCTAAACTCGTCTAACAGCCCTTGAATAGAACTAGGAAGTGGAATCGTAGAGTCATGAGGCACATTCACTAGAGATTTACACAAACTCATCATTAGCACATCAATAGAAGCATAGTTAGTGACATATTCATTCCTAGACTCAAGATAGCTACTTGTTGGTTGTACTAACAATGTTCGATGGGTTTTGTTCTCTTTACTCTTAGGCCGTGTGATCTTAGGCTTTGGAGGGGTTCCTTGCTCTACCCTCTTGTTCTCATAGTACTTGGCTATTTGTAAAGGTGTCATAGGTTTAAGTGTTAAAGTTTTACCTTTATACTCAAAGCTATATTTGTTAGAAAACCCATCATGGACAAGTTTCCTATCATATTGCCATGGACGACCAAGCAACAAGTGACAAGCATTCATAGGCACAACATCACATGTAATAACATCCTCATATGATCCTAATGTTATATTGACCTTAGTTTGCTTATTGACCTTAAGTTCTCCACACTCATTCATCCATTGTAGTTTATATGGCCTAGGGTGATAAAATGTAAGAAGTTGTAATTTGTTTACCATTTCAGTGCTAGCTATGTTGCAACAACTTCCTCCATCAATTATCACATTACACACTTTTCCTTTAATACTACACCTAGTATGAAACAGATTTTCACGTTGGTTATCCTCACAAGGTGCTAGTTGGACATGCAAAGTTCTCCTAGCTATCAAAGATTCACCTTGTTCATACTCAATGCAATCATCATTCTCATTTTGTTCATTGTCATCAATTAAGGCATTTTCATCATCTAATTCCACATCATCCTCACTCTCATATTCTCCTAGATGATTTATGATCAAAGTGCGTCTATTAGGACATTCTCTATTGGCATTTAAAACACACAATGTCCCTAGTTCTAGAGTTAGAGATAGGAGGACTCACTCGATGATCACTCGAAGGCTCATTCAAGGATCGTGGTGTAGTGGCTGGTGTAGACGACTTTCTTTGTCCTTCTTGGCCCATAGGTGCCGATTTTCTCTCTTCCTTCCGGCCTCCTTGATCTTTGTTGTGGTTAGGCAGCAGCCGGCTCCCTTGTGCTTTCCAAGTGTTGGGCGACCCATGAGGTGGCTTGTATTCTCAGTTTCGCACCTTAGTCTTCCTTTCCACCTTGATGGCCAAGTGTAGTAATTGCTCCATGGTGCTGTATGGATACATATCAACCTCATTAGCCAAATTAGAATTCAAAATACGAAGGTACCTTGCCATAGTGTTTTCTTCATCCTCTAGAATGTTGGCCTTCACCATAGCAACTTGCATATTCGAATAGGCTTCCTCAGTGCTAAGCGAGCCTTGTCTCAAATTTTCCAGCCGTTGTCTAAGCTCTCGGGTATAATAAGGTGGAATGAACCGAGCCCTCATTAGTGCCTTCATATGCTCCCATGTGGTGATTTGAGGATCCAATGTTCGAACTCTTTCTTTGACTACGTGATCCCACCATACCAAAGCATAGCCTTGAAACTCAAGAGCGGCTAGCTGAACCTTCCTAGGCTCGCTAAAGTTGTGACACAACCAGATCTGCTCAACTTTAGTTTCCCACTCCGTGTAGACGTCGGGATCACACTTTCCTTCAAAGACGGGAATTTTGATTTTGACTTTGCCGAGTCCGTCTTGCTCTTGATAGGGCCGAAAGTTATCTCGTTCTCGTCCCTGCCTTGGCTGCTGGAATAGCCGATTGTAACCTTCCCAAGTGTGGTCCTCAAAAGCAGCTTCATTCCGTCGCTGAAAGTTATCAACAAAGGGTGGCATGTTAGAAGCATTAGGGGGTTCGTTGGAATGTAAATTACCTTGATCCGGATGATCCGGCTCTCTAGTAACACGTGAAGGACCGCCACACTCATAGTTGGTTCTCAAAGGTGGTGTCCCGGCTGGTGGTGTTCCTGCTTCCATAGACTCCACTCGTTTGGATAGGTTAGCTACGGAATCGGACAACTGTTTCAATAGACTGATCATCTCAGGCGTGACGGTCTCACTACTCGACTTGCTGGGACTTAGGGACCTGGACATGCTCAAGTAACAAACAAAGAACTGGTTAGGTTAGAAAACCAAAGATCTCACTTGTGTATCGCTCACACTCTCGTTGGTATTGCCTAGCTGGTGACTCGAGTTGTAAGGATCCAACCCCTTAAGATCGCGATTTCCGAACCTTCTTAGCAACCCTTTGGAACTAGAACTGCTGAAACTGATGTTAGTGTCGGAGATGAATCAAGACACCCCTAATTGGAGTATTGACCGTTGGGTTGGTATAGGTACGGTGAATGTGTTTAGAATGACGTTTTGAGTTGTTTGAAAGAGTTTACTTGTGCTTGATTAATAAAAAAATGCCAGCCGTTTTGTGTATTGTTCTTTTTTTTTTTGAAAATCTCTTAGACTTTGTCAAAGATTTGTAGGAGAGAAGGTAACCGAAATTGATTGCAACGAGACTTGTGGGAGAGCAGGTTACTGAATTGTGTATGCAGCGTTCGAGCTCTTTTTTTTGCTTTTGTTGTGTTTTGTGTTTACCTCTCCTCAAGATGTTGTCCGGCTTTTGAATTTGCACACTTCAAGCACAAGTTAAATCTCAATTGGATAAGCAATAGGTTAACAAAGAAGAAAGGAGTGATCAGTTGTACCAACTGAGCTCTGATACCAACTGATCGGAATTGTATGTGATTGAGTCGATCTAGGTACAATGATCTCGAATCCGGCTGAATGAGGCGAATCCAGATGCGGAATGGAACGTAGGTGATGAAGGGGCGCAGGAAAGGTGAGAGAAGAACCAAAGAGAATCAACGAAGGAACCAAGGCTGAAGAGCCAAAACCCCGCTCGTGAATGCCCTAGACCCGTCTCCAATACAACTTTACACTAGCTCCGGCTGGACTAGCACAAAGAGGGACTCGTGAAGGCTCGAAGCACCAATCCGAAGGCGGTTGACACAAACAAGCTCAGCCAAGCAAACAACAGCAATGCCAACCAAAAACTCTCTTGTTCTTTGATTGATTTTGTGAATGATTACAAATGTAATTCTAAGCAAAGAAAATTAACGTAACTAATCAGCAGCTAATAAGAGGCTATATATAGACTCTTTTATCTAGACAAAATAAAGAAAAGAAAACTAAAACATTAGTGGGAAGGTGGTAATAAGAGAGCTTCCTCTAATGTAGCTAACAACCTAACAAACAACTAATTCAGCATGAGAATAGGCTGACTTATTCAATTAATCCTAGGAGTGTGTTGGACGATTTTTAAGAGCCAAATGGGCTATCCGAATGGGCTGAATTGTTCAACAGATCCATGAGTGACTTGGATGTGTTTTAAGAGCCCAAATGATGATCCGAATGAGCTGACTTGTTACTCTCTTGGGCCTCCTTGAAAGTGATCAGCTGGCTGCCTTCTTGGGCTGTTTTGGACATGAGCAGCAACCTACCCTCTTGGACTGCCTGGACGTGTTTGCTTGCCTCCCCTCTTGGGCTGCTTTGGACGTGATCAACAACTTCTTCTCTTGGACTGCTTTGGACGTGATCAACAGCTTCTCCTCTTGGGCTGCATTAGACGTCAGTAACAGCCTCCCCTCTTGGCTGCTTTGGACGTGATCAACAGCCTCCTCTTGGACTGCTTTGGACGTGAGCAACATCTCCTCCCTTTCTTGCTTGCTCCTGCATTCATCAAAAGATTAACACATGAAGTATCGCAATTAAATGGTTCACGCATTGTGCCAAGCAATAGCACTTCCCTTGACGTAGCTTCTTGGATCTCCTTAGCTCTTGCTCTAGTAATGGGACCTTGATAGCTTCCATGTGATGGTCCTACATCACTTGCTCTAGTAATGGGACCTTGATATCTTCCATGTGATGGTCCTACATCATCACATTCATTCATCCAATGCAGCTTATATGGCCTAGGGTGATAAAATGTAGGAATTTGCAACTTAGATATTATTTCGGTGCTAGCAGTATTGCAACAACTTCCTCCATCAATAATAACATTACAAACCTTTCCTTTAATCGAGCATAGTGTGAAACAAGTTTTCTCTTTTGTTATCTTCACAAGGAGCAGGTTGTACACTTAAAGTTCTCCTAGCTATCAAAGAGTTATCATGCTCAAGACTTTTATCATAAATCATGAAAGTGTTAGCTAGGAATGAGCTAGAATGATCAAATAACACTCTCTTAGCTAACAAACAATCTCCTTGCTCATATTCAATCCCATCATCATCCAAATCATCATGATCATGCATATTAAGCTCAAAATCATCATTATCATGCTCATGCTCAAAATCGGACTCATATTGCCCTAAATGATTAACTAGCAAGGTTCTTTTGTTAGGACAATCCTTCATCATGTGCCCTCTTCCTTGGCACTTAAAACATACAATATCTCTAGCTCTAGATGAAGGGTTAGAAGTACTCCCTTGAGTGCCTTTAGGTAGTGTAGGCGTGGGCTTGGCAGGGGCTGCATAAGGAGCCTTGCGTGGGCCTCCTTGCTCCGGGGATAGCTTCTCCTTGCTTGGCACCTCCCGGCTATAACTCCCTTGTTGGTGACCTCCTTGGCTCCTCCATGAGCTAGGCGTGCCATAGGCAGCCTTACCTCCTTGACTTCTTGCCTTTATTTTCCTTTCTACTTTGATTGCTAGGTGGAGCAATTCTTTCATAGAGCTATAGGGAAAAAGATCTATCTCGTTAGAAAAACTTGAATTGAGAATACGAAGATACCTAGCCATTGTAGTCTCTTCATCCTCTCGCACATTAGCCTTTACCATGGCCATTTGCATGGCATTATAGGTCTCCTCGGCGGTAATGGCTCCTTGCCTCAAGTTCTCCAACCTTTGCCTCAATTCCCTAGTGTAATGTTGAGGCACAAACCGAGCTCTCATCAAGGCCTTCATGTGCGCCCAAGTAACTACCGGTGCATCCATAGTTCTCCTCCTTTCCTTCACCAAATCATCCCACCATATCATAGCATAATCAATAAACTCAAGAGCTGCATAATGTACCTTCTTATGCTCGGGAAAGTTATGGCATGACCATATTTGCTCTATCTTGGCCTCCCAAGCCATGTACACATCCGGGTCACATTTGCCTTCAAAGCTTGGGATCTTCACCTTCACTTTGCCAAGGCCATCATACTCCAGATCTCGCTCCCTCCTTGGCTGACCACCATAGGGGTCACGCATCTACTCGTCTTGGCGCCGGCCGTCATGAGGTCTCCGGGGCTGTTGGTGCTCCTTTCGCCCGTTTGGCCTCCATTCGTCGTCATCTCCATCACCGTCCTCATCCTGATAATAAGCTGGATTCTAAAACTGTTGAGGATAGTTAGGCATATTATCATGTATATTAGGAGAAAAAGGGATAGAAACGTGCTCCTCGAAAGCAAGATGGCGGCCTAACCCTTGGACATTCCGAGAGGGCTGCGTGGCATTAGAGTTCCGGACTACTTGAAATGCCTCTTGTTGGCTTTGGAGTGGTATTCGGTCTTGCCCTTGATGTGGAGCTCTCGAGTGGTCTCCTACCTCCTTGTTGCCTCCTAGTGGCCGAGGCTCCGGAACACTGAAACACGTTAGGTTAGCTAAAACAAAAACGCCTTGGCGTACCTGCGGGAGTTCCTGACATTGTTCAAAGACACTAAAACACTCAAACACGTTAGGTTAGCTAAAACAAAAATGCCTCACAAGTGTATCACTCGAAAGCAAACTCTCACTCTCTAGTGGTGCTCAACAAGCTTGTTGATGGCTCGTCTTGTATTAGTCAAAAACCTCACGTGAGTTCAATACTTAGCCAAACAAAAGCTTTAAAGTAGAAGCGAAACTCGATTTCAATCACCTTATAAACGTGTTTGACTCAATAAAAGAGAAGAGAAGACTCAAAACGGAAAGGACAAGTTGCACGAATGTTATATGCAACTAAGTATGGACTCAAAGTTTGAACTCAAGATAAGCCTTGAAAGAACTTACTCGTCAAGCTTAAGCAAGCAAACCTTGGACACCGAAGGCGTGTGTAGAAGGGCTGGTCAAGGCTAGGGCGTGGCTCAGGTGAAGTGAACTAGGCGAGGGCCAAGACGTGGCTAGGCTAGGGTGAAGCTAGGCTAGGCATGAATGGCTTGGTCCCTTTGAGTGAGATGAGCTCCTTTGTAGTCCTTTTTGGTTGATGAACAATAACACTTAGCAAGCACAACTTTTGAGTGAGATGAGCTCCTTTGTAGTCCTCTTTGATTGCTGAACAATAGCACTTAGCAAGCACAACTTCAACTAATACAAACTATGAAATAAAACAAGAATAAGCTAGCAAGAATGAAATGAAATGAAATGAATATAATGTTGATTTCTTTTCTCTTTCTTTTCTTTTTCTTTTCTTTCTTTCTTTTTTTTTTTTTGAATTCGGATTTTCCTTTCTTTTCTTTTTTTTTTGTTTTTTTTGACTTACTGCTGGAATTAAAGAAAAAAAAAATAAAACAAAAATGCTAAGAAAATCTAATTAGTTACAAGAGGAGTTGACCAAGTAAATAGCTAACCAAGGGTGAAAATTAAAAAAAAAGCTGAAATTGTGGAGGAGAGAGAGAGAGAAGCTGGAAAATAGGCTGAACGGGTCAGCCTCTCCTTTTTGAACAATTTAGGGCTCGTTTGGTGTTTGTGGTTGGACGTGGGGCAAGACTGGTGGCAAGCGTGGTGGTCGGCACAAAGGCTGGTGGTAGGCGCGGTGTAGGCGTGGTGGTCGGCACAAAGACCGGTGGTAGGCGCGGTGTAGGCGTGGTGTCGGAGGGTGCCGGCGTCCAAGATTCACAAACAAAGCAAAAACTCGTTAGTTCAATCAAAAACTTGGAATAGAAATGACAATGACAATAGACTCAAAACAAAGCAAGACTCAAACAAGAAAACGATACAGTTTTGGTTTTTGAATGATTTACCGACTCTTTTTGTAGGTTGAACGTCAATTAGCTCTGATACCAATTGATACGGGGATTAGCAGCGAAGAACGGATCTAGACGAGCAATCTGTTTTCGGGAATAGAAGCAAACGAAATTCAGCAAACAAGAATGAATGAAAACGTGCAAAACAAAGAGGGGGGAACGAAAATAGGAAGGAAGAACCAAAAGGAACAAAACGATTGAACCCTTGGATTCGATTATCCAAGAACCAAACCGATGACGATTCGACCCCGCTTATTACAACTTCACACAATCGATCTAGAGTAATCGAAGGCACGAAGAGGTTGCTTCGACTCGACTTGTAGCACCAACCCGAAGGAGATTGACACACACAAGAATGAGAAAGCTATGCTAACACCACAATTCTCACAAGACAATAGCTAAACTCAAAAGGGTTCGATTTTGGCACTTAGGCAATCTGTTTAACGTAATCTGCAACAAAAAGAAGAGAGAAAGGTTTATATACAACCTAGACTTTCTCTCCAAAAAAATAGAAAAGAATAAAAACAATAATTACAATTTAGAGTGTTTTAAATAAATCCATAAAATAGACTAATTGTAGGCTTTATTTAACACTCTCTAACTAGCTTCTCATGCCAGCCTTTACGCCAGCCTTCATCCATGCACATGCACACATGAACCTTCATCCTATGCTCCATTCAACTTCTTCTTGGCTGGTCCAATGTGGCTAAGCATCATGACGGGCCTTGGACTCATTGGAGGTGAGCTTGGGTGAGTTTCTTGAACCATGGCTAGGAAGATAGCATCCCTCTCCGCTTGGTGTTTGGCTGGAGCTCGTGTTAGGGCTCCTTGTGGTGTTGAAGATGGAGCTAGCTCGGATGACCCTTCATCACTGTTTGATCCTTTCGTTCTGCGTCTTTCCCTCCTTCCGTCGTCTAGATCGAGCCAACGTCGGGTCATCCCCGTATCAGGAGATCATCAAGGAACTGCATGAAAGGACACGCAAAAGGCTAGAGGAGAAAGGGAGGCAAGTGGCGGCCAAGGCTAATAGGAACCGCAAGCAAGTGTTGTTCGAACCGGGAGACCTCGTGTGGTTGCATTTAAGGAAGGATAGGTTTCCCGGAAAGGCGCAAGTCCAAGCTATCACCTAGGGGAGACGGACCATTCAAAGTACTACGTAAGGTTGGCAACAATGCTTATGTACTAGAGCTTCTAGAGGACTATGGAGTGAGCCCTACTTTCAACGTAGGAGATCTAAGTCCCTTTTAGTCAAGTGATGCGGATGGTGATGATTCGAGGACGAATCCTTCCCAAGAAGGGGAGTATGATGAGGGACCATCACCAACAGCCCCTACTAGTCCTACAATGCAAGGGCCAATCACTAGATAAAGGGCAAACAATTCAAGAGGAGGTGTCCAACTTGTTGGTGTCCTTAGCTCTTAAGGTGACCATTGATGATCCATTGCTGACTGAGGCTTCCTTAGTCACGTTAATGACGATTCCCGACGACTTGGACTGATGTAGGACCATCACATGGAAGCTATCAAGGTCCCATTACTAGAGCAAGAGCTAAGGAGATCCAAGCTATGTCAAGGGAAGTGCTATTGCTTGGCACAATGCGTGAAACATTTAATTGCCATACCTCATGTGTTAATCTTTTGATGAATGCAGGAGCAAGCAAGAAAAGGGAGGAGATGTTGCTCACGTCCAAAGCAGTCCAAGAGGAGGCTGTTGATCACGTCCAAAGCAGCCAAGAGAGGAGGCTGTTGCTCACGTCCCATGCAGCCCACGAGGATAGCCTGCTGCTCACGTCCAAGGCAGCCCAAGGGAGGCTGTTGCTCATGTCCAATGCAGTCCAAGAGGGGAAGCAGCTGCTCACGTCCAAGGCAGCCCAAGGGAGACTGTTGCTCATGTCCAATACAGCCCAAGAGGATAGCAAGCTGATCTCGTTCAAAGAGGCCCAAGAGAGTAACAATTCAGCTCATTCGGATCATCATTTGGGCTCTTAAAACACAACCAAATCACTCATGGATCTGTTGAACAACTCAGCCCATTCGGATAGCCCATTTTGCTACTAAAAAACGTCCAGCACACTCCTAGAGTTAATTGAATAAGTCAGCCTATTTTTAAGCTGAATTAGTGTTTGTTAGGTTGTTAGCTACATTAGAGGAAGCTCTCTTATTACCACCTTCCCACTAATGTTTTAATTCTCTTTTCTTTATTTTGTCTAGATAAAAGAGTCTATATAGATAGCCTCTTTAGCTGCAGATTAGTTACGTTATTTCCATTGCTTAGAATTACATTTGTAATCATTCACAAAATCAATCAAAGAACAAGAGAGTTTTTGGTTGGTATTGTTGTTGTTTGCTTGGCTGAGCTTGTTTGTGTCAACCGCCTTCGGATTGGTGCTTCGAGCCTTCACGAGTCCCTCTTTGTGGTAGTCAAGCCGGAGCTAGTGTAAAGTTGTATTGGAGACGGGTCTAGGGCATTCACGAGCCGGGTTTTGGCTTTTCAGCCTTGGTTCCTTCATTGATTCTCTTTGGTTCTTCTCTCACCTTTCCTGCGCCATTCATCACCTACGTTTCATTCCGCAATTCTGGATTCGCCTCATTCAGCCGGATTCGAGATCATTGTACCTAGATCGACTCAATCACGGACAATTCCGTATCAGTTGGTATCAGAGCCAGGTTGGTACAATTGATCACTCCTTTCTTCTTGTTAACCTTATTGCTTATCCAATTGAGATTTAACTTGTGCTTGAAGTGTGCCAATTCATTCAGCCGGACAACATCTTGAGGAGAGGTAAACACAAAAACGAAAACAAAACAAAAAGAGAGCTCAAACGCTGCATACACAATTCGGTAACCTACTCTCCTACAATTCTCGTTGCAATCAGTTCGGTTACCATCTCTCCCTCAAATCTTTGACAAAGTCTAAGAGATCTTTCAAAAAAAAAAAAACACTACAAAACGGCTGGCTTTTATTAATCAACATCAAGCACAAGTAAACTCTTTCAATCATCTCAAAACGTCATTCTAAACACATTCACCGTACCTACACCAACCCAACGGTCAATACTCCAATTAGGGGTGTCTTGATCCATCTCCGACACTAACATTCAGTTTCAGCAGTTCTAGTTCCAAAGGGTTGCTAAGAAGGTTCGGAAATCGCGATCTTAAGGTGTTGGATCCTTACAACTCGAGCCACCAGCTAGGCAATACCTACGAGAGTGTGAGCGATACACAAGTGAGATCTTTGCTTTTCTAACCTAACCGGTTCTTTGTTTGTTACTTGAGCATGTCCAAGTCCCTAAGTCCCAGCAAGTCGAGTAGCGAGACCGTCACGCCTAAGATGATCAGTCTATTGAAACATTTGTCCGATTCCGTAGCTAACCTATCCAAACGAGTGGAATCTATGGAAGCACGAACACCACCAGCCGGGACACCACCTTTGAGAACCAACTATGAGTTTGGCGGTCCTTCACGCGTTACTAGAGAGCCGGATCATCCGGATCAAGGTAATTTACATTCCAACGAACCCCCTAATGCTTCTAACATGCCACCCTTTGTTGATAACTTTCAACGACGGAATGAAGCTCATTTTGAAGACCACACGTGGGAGGGTTACAATCGGCCATTCCAGCAGCCAAGTCAAGGACGAGATAACTTTCGGCCCTATTAGGAGCAAGACGGACGCGGAAAAGTCAAAATCAAAATTCCCGTCTTTGAAGGAAAGTGTGATCCCGACGTCTACACGGAGTGGGAAACTAAAGTTGAGCAAATCTGGTTGTGTCACAACTTTAGCGAGCCTAGGAAGGTTCAGCTAGCCGCTCTCGAGTTCCAAGGCTATGCTGACTGAGGCTTCCTTAGTCACGTTAATGATGATTCCCGACGACTTGGACTGATGTAGGACCATCACATGGAAGCTATCAAGGTCCCATTACTAGAGCAAGAGCTAAGAAGATCCAAGAAGCTACGTCAAGGGAAGTGCTATTGCTTGGCACAATGCGTGAACCATTTAATTGCCATACCTCATGTGTTAATCTTTTGATGAATGCAGGAGCAAGCAAGCAAAGGGAGGAGATGTTGCTCACGTCCAAAGCAGTCCAAGAGGAGGCTGTTGATCTTGTCCAAAGCAGCCAAGAGGGGAGGCTGTTGCTCACGTCTAATGTAGTCCAAGAGAAGAAGGTGTTGATCACGTCCAAAGCAGCCCAAGAGGGGAGGCAAGCAAACACGTCCAAGGCAGTCCAAGAGGGTAGGTTGCTGCTCATGTCCAAAACAGCCCAAGAAGGCAGCCAGCTGATCACGTTCAAGGAGGCCCAAGAGAGTAACAAGTCAGCTCATTCGGATCATCATTTGGGCTCTTAAAACACATCCAAATCACTCATTGATCTGCTGAACAATTCAGCCCATTCGGATAGCCCATTTGGCTCTTAAAATCGTCCAGCACACTCCTAGGATTAATTGAATAAGTCAGCCTATTCTCATGCTGAATTAGTTATTTGTTAGGTTGTTAGCTACGTTAGAGGAAGCTCTCTTATTACCACCTTCCCACTAATGTTTTAGTTTTCTTTTCTTTATTTTGTCTAGATAAAAGAGTCTATATATAGCCTCTTATTAGCTGTTGATTAGTTACGTTAGTTTTCATTGCTTAGAATTACATTTGTAATCATTCACAAAATCAATCAAAGAACAAGAGAGTTTTTGGTTGGCATTGCTGTTGTTTGCTTGGCTGAGCTTGTTTGTGTCAACCGCCTTCGGATTGGTGCTTCGAGCCTTCACGAGTCCCTCTTTGTGCTAGTCAAGCCGGAGCTAGTGTAAAGTTGTATTGGAGACGGGTCTAGGGCATTCACGAGCGGGGTTTTGGCTCTTCAGCCTTGGTTCCTTCGTTGATTCTCTTTGGTTCTTCTCTCACCTTTCCTGCGCCCATTCATCACCTACGTTCCATTCCGCATCTGGATTCGCCTCATTCAGCCGGATTCGAGATCATTGTACCTAGATCGACTCAATCACGGACAATTCCGTATCAGCAAGAGCTAAGGAGATCCAAGAAGTTACGTCAAGGGAAGTGCTATTGCTTGACACAATGCGTGAACCATTTAATTGTCATACATCATGTGTTAATCTTTTGGTGAATGTAGGAGCAAGCGAACCAAGGGAGGAGACCATGCCGACGTGCTCATTTCCCAGGCAGCTCGAGGAGACCATGCCGACGTGCTCACTTCCCAGGCAGCTCGAGGAGACCATGCAGACGTTATTCACTTCCCATGCAGCCCAAGAGGATAGGTTGTTGCTCAAGTCCAAAGCAGCCCAAGAGGGGAGGCTGTTGATCACGTCCAAAGCAGCCCAAGAGGGGAGGCTGTTGCTCACGTCCAAGGCAACCCAAGAGGGGAGGTAGCTGCTCACGTCCAAGGCAGCCCAAGAGGGTAGGCTGCTGCTCACGTCCAAAACAGCCCAAAAAGGTAGCCAGCTGATCACGTTCAAGTGATCATCGAGGGAGTACTCCTACCTCTAAGTCGGCACCTATGGGCCAAGAAGGACAAAGAAGGTCTTCTACACCGTCCACTACGCCACGATCCTTGAATGAGCCTTCGAGTGATCATCGAGGGAGTACTCCTACCTCTAACTCTAGAACTAGGGACATTGTGTGTTTTAAATGCCAAGGTAGAGGCCACATGAGCAGAGAATGTCCTAATAGACGCACTTTGATCATAAACCATCTAGGAGAATATGAGAGTGAGGATGATGTGGAATTAGATGATGAAAATGCATTAATTGATGACAATGAACAAAATGAGAATGATGATTGCATTGAGTATGAACAAGGTGAATCTTTGATAGCTAGGAGAACTTTGCATGTCCAACTAGCACCTTGTGAGGATAACCAACGTGAAAATCTGTTTCATACTAGGTGTAGTATTAAAGGAAAAGTGTGTAATGTGATAATTGATGGAGGAAGTTGTTGCAACATAACTAGCACTGAAATGGTAAACAAATTACAACTTCTTACATTTTATCACCCTAGGCCATATAAACTACATTGGATAAATGAGTGTGGAGAACTTAAGGTCAATAAGCAAACTAAGGTCAATAACATTAGTATCATATGAGGATGTTATTACATGTGATGTTGTGCCTATGAATGCTTGTCACTTGTTGCTTGGTCGTCCATGGCAATATGATAGGAAAGTTGTCCATGATGGGTTTTCTAATAAATATAGCTTTGAGAATAAAGGTAAAACTTTAACACTTAAACCTATGACACCTTTACAAATAGCCGAGTACTATGAGAACAAGAGGGTAGAGCAAGGAACCCCTCCAAAGCCTAAGAGCACACGGCCTAAGAGTAGGGAGAACAAAACCCATCAAACACTGTTAGTACAACCAACAAGTAGCTATCTTGAGTCTAGGAATGAATATGTCACTAACTATGCTTCTATGGATGTGCTAATGATGAATTTGTGTAAATCTCTAGTGACTGTGCCTCATGACTCTACGATTCCACTTCCTAGTTCTATCCAGGGGCTGTTAGACGAGTTTAAGGACGTTTTTCCTGAGGAGATTCCAGCTGGCTTGCCGCCCATTAGGGGCATTGAACACCAAATAGATTTAATACCCGGAGCCACTCTTCCCAATAGGCCCGCCTATAGGATGAACCCTACGGAAGCCTAGAAAATTCAGAACCAAGTTCAAGCCTTGCTAGATAAAGGGTATGTTCGGGAAAGCCTTAGTCCTTGTGCCGTCCCCGTCCTGCTAGTACCCAATAAGGATAATACTTGGAGAATGTGTATTGATTGTAGAGCAATCAATAACATTACTATCAAGTATAGACACCCGATTCCCCGTCTAGATGACATGCTTGATGAGTTACATGGGGCTACAATTTTCACTAAGATTGACCTTAGGAGTGGCTACCATCAAATTAGAATGAGGGAAGGGGATGAATGGAAAACAGCTTTTAAAACCAAATTTGGTCTCTATGAGTGACTAGTAATGCCTTTTGGCTTAACTAACACTCCTAGTACTTTCATGAGATTAATGAATCATATTTTGAGACCTTATATTGGTTTATTTGTTGTAGTCTACTTTGATGACATTCTTATATATAGTAAGACTTTAAAGGAGCATGAAAATCATTTGAGAGATGTGCTTGCTACATTGCGTATAGAATACTTGTATGCTAATATTCAAAAATGTGATTTCTATACTAACCGAGTGATTTTCCTTGGTTTTGTAGTAAGTGCCAATGGTTTGCAAGTGGATGAGGACAAGGTTAAAGCAATCAATGAATGGCCCATTCCTAGGTCGGTTGGTGACGTGAGGAGTTTCCATGGCCTAGCTACATTCTATAGAAGATTTGTGAGAGATTTTAGTATCATTGCAGCACCACTCACGGCTTTGACCAAAAAGAAGGTTCCTTTTGAGTGGAATGAACCTCAGCAAAGAGCATTTGAAGAGCTTAAGAGACGCCTCACCCACGCACCACTACTCGCTCTACCGGACTTCACTAAACCCTTTGAGGTTGAATGCGACGCATCCGGCATTGGTATTGGCGGCGTCCTTATGCAAGAAGGTAAGCCTCTAGCTTTCTTTAATGAAAAATTGAAGGGTGCATGCTTAAACTATTCCACGTATGACAAAGAATTGTATGCCTTGTTTAGAGTACTCAAAACATGGCAACATTACCTTTGGCCCCAAGAGTTTGTTTTGAAAACAGATCATGATTCACTTAGACACTTTAGGAGCCAAGATAAGCTAGATAGGCGGCATGGTAGGTGGATGGAGTTCATCGAAACCTTTCCTTACATTATCAAGTATAAGAAAGGAATGGATAATGTCGTAGCGGATGCATTGTCTAGGAGATACACCTTAATCACCACCTTGGATTCTAGGATGTTAGGTTTTACTTACATTAAAGAATTATATGTGGATGATGCTGAATTTGGGAAGATATTTCATAGATGCACTACTCAAGGCCCTTATGATAAGTACTTTGTGTTTGAATGTTTCTTGTTTAAAGTGGATAAGATTTGCATACCTAGATGTTCCCTTAGGATCCTATTAGTGGAAGAAGCCCATAAAGGAGGTTTAATGGGGCATTTTGGGAGGGACAAAACTTATCACATGTTGCAAACTCACTTTTATTGGCCTCATATGTTAAGGCCAAAGGTGCATTGAATGTCTTAAGGCCAAAGCTAGGGTACAACCCCACGGGCTGTATACACCCTTACCAACGCCTAATGGCCGTTGGGAAGATATAAGTATGGATTTCATTGTTGGACTACCTAGGACTAAGAAAGGAAGAGATTCCATTTTTGTGGTAGTAGATAGATTCTCTAAAATGGCACATTTTATTCCATGTCATAAAACTGATGATGCATATAATGCTGCTAATCTTTTCTTTAAGGAAATAGTGAGATTGCATGGAATACCTAAAACTATTGTTAGTGATAGGGATGTCAAGTTTTTGCATTTCTTTTGGAAAATGCTTTGGGGAAAAATGGGCACTAGATTACTATTCTCGACCTCTAGTCATCCCCAAACAGATGGGCAAACGGAAGTCACCAATAGGACCCTAACGACCCTCCTTAGAACCATGTTGAAAGATAACATAAAAGAATGGGAAGACATGTTACCACATATCGAGTTTGCTTATAATCGCACCATGCATTCTTCCACTTCGTTATCACCTTTCAAATGTGTTTATGGATTTAACCCTTTAACTCCTTTGGACTTATTACCGATTCCTTGAAAGGATCGAGTAGCTTTTGATGCTTTGAAACAGGCGGACTACATTCAGGAACTTCATGCTAAGACCAAGGCTGCACTTGATAAGAAGGGCGTTGAAATTACAGCTCGGAATAACAAAGGACGTCGGAAGATGGTTTTCCAGCCCGGCGACTTAGTTTGGCTACATCTAAGGAAAGAGCGGTTTCCGACAAAACGCCATTCCAAGCTAGCCCCATGGGGTGATGGACCATTCAAAGTCTTACACCAGATTAACGACAATGCATATGTGTTGGACTTACCGGAAGAGTATGGAGTTAGTACCACTTTTAACGTAGGAGATTTGAGCCCCTATGAAGGAGATTCGGAACAAGATGAAAATTCGGGGTCGAATTCTTTCCAAGAAGGAGTGGATGATGTAGGACCATCACATGGAAGATATCAAGGTCCCATTACTAGAGCAAGAGCTAAGGAGATCCAAGAAGTTACGTCAAGGGAAGTGCTATTGCTTGGCACAATGCGTGAACCATTTAATTGCCATACATCATGTGTTAATCTTTTGGTGAATGTAGGAGCAAGCGAACCAAGGGAGGAGACCATGCCAACGTGCTCATTTCCCAGGCAGCTCGAGGAGACCATGTCGACGTGCTGACTTCCCAAGCAGCTCGAGGAGACCATGTAGACGTTATTCACTTCCCATGCAACCCAAGAGGATAGGCTGTTGCTCAAGTCCAAAGCAGCCCAAGAGGGGAGGCTGTTGATCACGTCCAAAGCAGCCCAAGAGGGGAGGCTGTTGCTCACGTCCAAGGCAGCCCAAGAGGGGAGGCAACTGCTCACGTCCAAGGCAGCCCAAGAGGGTAGGCTGCTGCTCACGTCCAAAACAGCCCAAGAAGGTAGCCAGCTGATCACGTTCAAGGAGGCCCAAGAGAGTAATCAGCTCCCTCATTCGGATCATCATTTGCGCTCTTAAAAACCATCCAAATCACTCATGGATCTGTTGAACAATTCAGCCCATTCGGATAGTCCATTTGGCTCTTAAAAACGTCCAACTCACTCCAAGGATTTGTTTGAATAAGTCAGCCTATTTCCATGCTGAATTAGTTGTTTGTTAAGCTGTTAGCTACATTAGAGGAAGCTCACTTATTACCACCTTCCCACTAATGTTTTAGTTTTCTTTTCTTTAATTTTGTCTAGATAAAAGAGTCTATATAGCCTCTTTAGCTGCTGATTAGGTACGTTAATTTCATTGCTTAGAATTACATTTGTAATCATTCACAAAATCAATCAAAGAACAAGAGAGTTTTTGGTTGGCATTTCTGTTGTTTGCTTGGCTGAGCTTGTTCGTGTCAACCGCCTTTGGATTGGTGCTTCGAGCCTTCACGAGTCCCTCTTTGTGCTAGTCTAGCCGGAGCTAGTGTAAAGTTGTATTGAAGACGGGTCTAGGGCATTCACGAAGTGGGGTTTTGGCTCTTCAGCCTTGGTTCCTTTCGTTGACTCTCTTTGGTTCTTCTCTACACCTTCCTGCGTCCATTTACCATCTACATTTCATTCCGCATCTGGATTCGCCTCATTCAGCCGGATTCAGATCATTGTACCTAGATCGACTCTTTCACGGACTAATACCGTATCAGTCGAGCTATCAACAACATCACCAACAAGTACCGCCACCCTATTCCCCGCCTAGATGATATGCTTGATGAGCTACATGGCGCAACCACCTTTAGCAAGATAGACCTACGGAGTGGCTACCATCAAATCCGAATGAAGGAGGAGGACGAGTGGAAAACAACCTTCAAAACTAAGTTTGGTTTGTATGAGTGGCTTGTTATGCCATTTGGGTTAACTAATGCTCCTTCTACCTTTATGCGCTTAATGAATTATGTTTTGAGACATTTTATAGGGAAGTTTGTTGTAGTATACTTTGATGATATTTTAATCTATAGCAGTTCCCTAGAGGAGCATGAAGAACATTTAAGGGAAGTAGTTCTTACATTTAGGGCTGAACACTTGTATGCTAATCTTAAGAAATGTAGCTTTTGCACTAATGAGGTTATATTTCTTGGTTTTGTAGTGACTACACAAGGCCTACAAGTGGATGAGGAGAAGATTAGAGCAATCAAAGATTGGCCCACACCAACATCCATCAGCCAAGTAAGGAGTTTCCATGGGATTGCAAGCTTCTATAGGCGCTTTGTGAGAGACTTTAGTACCATTGCTGTGCCCTTGACGGAAATTTGCAAAAAGCATGCGCCATATTTGTGGGAGGAGGCGCAAGAACGTGCCTTTAGCAAGTTGAAATTGGTCTTAACCGAGGCGCCTTTGCTAGCTCTTCCCGACTTCACTAGGCCCTTTGAAGTGGAGTGTGATGCCTCGGGCATTGGCATAGGCGGTGTGCTCATGCAAGAAGGTAAGCCTATTGCCTTCTTTAGTAAAAAGCTCAAAGGAGCATGTCTTAATTACTCTACCTATGATAAAGAGTTATATGCTTTGTTTAGAGTGCTTAAGACATGGCAACACTACTTGTGGCCTAGAGAGTTTATTTTGCATTCCGATCATTAGTCTTTGAAGCATTTTCGGAGTCAAGATAAACTAGAAAAGAGGCGTGGTAGGTGGATGGAATTTATTGAGACTTTTCCCTATGTTATCAAGTATAAAAAGGGAAAAGACAATGTAGTGGCGGATGCCCTCTCTAGGAGGTACACATTGTTGACTACATTGGATGCTAAGGTATTAGGCTTTGTTTACATTAAGGAGCTCTATGAATCTGATATTGATTTTGGTGATACATATAAGTTATGTGTGCAAAAAGGTTCCTTAGATAAATACTATTTGTTTGAGGAATTTTTGTTTCGAATTGATAAAGTCCACCTAGGTGTTCCCTTCGATTGTTGCTAGTAGAGGAAGCCCATAAAGGAGGTTTAATGGGTCATTTTGGGAGGGATAAAACTTATGCTATGCTGCACTCACACTTTTATTGGCCACACATGCTTAGGGATGTTGAAAATGTGCTTAAAAGATGCTTAGAATGCCTTAGAGCTAAATTTAAAGTGAAGCCTCATGGATTGTATACACCTTTGCCCATCCCAACAGCCCCTTGGGAAGACATTAGTATGGACTTTATTGTGGGATTGCCTAGGATTAAAAGAGGTAGGGACTCGATTTTTGTGGTTGTAGATCGTTTCTCAAAAATGGTTCACTTTATTGCTTGTCACAAAAATGATGATGCGGCCAATGTAGCTAATCTATTCTTTTGGGAAGTAGTTAGGTTACATGGAATTCCGAGGACAATAGTGAGTGATAGGGATGTTAAGTTCTTAAGTTATTTTTGGAAGACTCTTTGGGAAAAGCTAGGTACGAAATTGTTATTTTCTACATCAAGCCACCCCCAAACTGATGGGCAAATGGAAGTAACTAATAGGACTTTAACCAGACTTTTAAGGGTTGTCATAAAAAAGAATCTAAAGGAATGGGAGGATGTCTTGCCATATGTTGAATTTGCCGATAATAGAGTCGTGCATTCGTCTACTTCCATCTCTCCATTTGAGTGTGTTTATGGTTTTAATCCACTAACCCCTTTTGATCTTACACCGTTGTTGATGTAGGACCATCACATGGAAGCTATCAAGGTCCCATTACTAGAGCAAGAGCTAAGGAGATCCAAGAAGCTACGTCAAGGGAAGTGCTATTGCTTGGCACAATGCGTGAACCATTTAATTGCCATACCTCATGTGTTAATCTTTTGATGAATGCAGGAGCAAGCAAGCAAAGGGAGGAGATGTTGCTCACGTACAAAGTAGTCCAACAGGAGGCTGTTGATCATGTCCAAAGCAGCCCAAGAGGGGAGGCAAGCAAACACGTCCAAGGCAGTCCAAGAGGGTAGGTTGTTGCTCATGTCGAATGTGCAGCCCAAGAGGATAGCAAGCTGATCACGTTCCAAGAGGCCCAAGAGAGTAACAAGTCAGCTCATTCGGATCATCATTTGGGCTCTTAAAACACAGCCAAATCACTCATGGATCTGTTGAACAATTCAGCCCATTCGGATAGCCCAATCTGCTCTTAAAAAACGTCCAACACACTCAGCACACTCCTAGGATTAGTTTGAATAAGTCAGCCTATTTTTAAGCTGAATTAGTTGTTTGTTTGTTTGTTAGCTACATTAGAGGAAGCTCTCTTATTACCACCTTCCCACTAATGTTTTAATTTTCTTTTCTTTATTTTGTCTAGATAAAATAGTCTATATAGATAGCCTCTTTAGCTGCAGATTAGTTACGTTATTCCCAATTGCTTAGAATTACATTTGTAATCATTTCACAAAATCAATCAAAGAACAAGAGAGTTTTTGGTTGGCATCGCTGTTGTTGCTTGGCTGAGCTTGTTTGTGTCAACCGCCTTCGGATTGGTGGTTCGAGCCTTCACGAGTCCCTCTTTGTGCTAGTCCAGCCGGAGCTAGTGTAAAGTTGTATTGGAGACGGGTCTAGGGCATTCACGAGCAAGGTTTTGGCTCTTCAGCCTTGGTTCCTTCGTTGATTCTCTTGGGTTCTTCTCTCACCTTGGCCATCAAGGTGGAAAGGAAGACTAAGGTGCGAAACCGGGACTACAAGCCACCTCCCGGGATGCCCAATGTGTGGAAAGCACTAACAGCCGGCTGTCTAACCACAACAAGGAGCAAGGCGGCCGGAAGGAGGAGAGGAAATCGGCACCTATGGGCCAAGAAGAGCAAAGAAGGTCTTCGACACCGTCCACTACACCACGATCCTTGAATGAGCCTTCAAGTGATCATCGAGGGAGTACTCCTATCTCTAACTCTAGAACTAGGGACATTGTGTGTTTTAAATGCCAACGTAGAGGTCACATGAGTAGAGAATGTCCTAATAAACGCACTTTGATCATAAATCATCTAGGAGAATATGAGAGTGAGGATGATGTGGAATTAGATGATGAAAATGCCTTAAATGATGACAATGAACAAAATGAGAATGATGATTGCATTGAGTATGAACAAGGTGAATCTTTGATAGCTAGGAGAACTTTGCATGTCCAACTAGCACCTTGTGAGGATAACCAACGTGAAAATCTGTTTCATACTAGGTGTAGCATTAAAGGAAAAGTGTGTAATGTGATAATTGATGGAGGAAGTTGTTGCAACATAGCTAGCACTGAAATGGTAAACAAATTACAACTTCTTACATTTTATCACCCTAGGCCATATAAACTACATTGGATAAATGAGTGTGGAGAACTTAAGGTCAATAAGCAAACTAAGGTCAATATAACATTAGGATCATATGAGGATGTTATTACATGTGATGTTGTGCCTATGAATGCTTGTCACTTGTTGCTTGGTTGTCCATGGCAATATGATAGGAAAGTTGATGGGTTTTCTAACAAGTATAGCTTTGAGTATAAGGGTAAAACTTTAACACTTAAACCTATGACACCTTTACAAATAGCCGAGTACTATGAGAACAAGAGGGTAGAGCAAGGAACCCCTCCAAAGCCTAAGATCACACGGCCTAAGAGTAAAAAGAACAAAACCCATCAAACATTGTTAGTACAACCAACAAGTAGCTATCTTGAGTCTAGGAATGAATATGTCACTAACTATGCTTCTATTGATGTGCTAATGATGAGTTTGTGTAAATCTCTAGTGAATGTGCCTCATGACTCTACGAACCCACTCCCTAGATCTATTCAGGGGTTGTTGGACGAATTTAGAGACGTTTTTCCTGAGGAGATTCCAGCCGGCTAGCCGCCCATTAGGGGCATTGAACACCAAATAGATTTAATACCCGGAGCCACTCTTCCCAATAGGCCCGCCTATAGGATGAACCCTACGGAAGCCCAGGAAATTCAGAACCAAGTTCAAGCCTTGCTAGATAAGGGGTATGTGCGGGAAAGCCTTAGTCCTTGTGTCGTTCCCGTCCTGCTAGTACCCAAGAAGGATAATACTGGGAGAATGTGTATTGATTGTAGAGCAATCAATAACATTACTATCAAGTATAGACACCCGATTTCCCGTTTAGATGATATGCTTGATGAGTTACATGGAGCTACCATTTTCACTAAGATTGACCTTAGGAGTGGCTACCATCAAATTAGAATGAGGGAAGGGGATGAATGGAAAACAGCTTTTAAAACCAAATTTGGACTCTATGAGTGGCTAGTAATGCCTTTTGGCTTAACTAACGCTCCTAGTACTTTCATGAGATTAATGAATCATATTTTGAGACCTTATATTGGTTTATTTGTTGTAGTCTACTTTGATGACATTCTTATCTATAGTAAGACTTTAAAAGAGCATGAAAATCATTTGAGAGATGTGCTTGCTACATTGCGTATAGAATACTTGTATGCTAATATTCAGAAATGTGATTTCTATACTAACCGAGTGATTTTCCTTGGATTTGTAGTAAGTGCCAATGGCTTGCAAGTGGATGAGGACAAGGTGAAAGCAATCAATGATTGGCCCACTCCTAGGACGGTTGGTGACGTGAGGAGCTTCCATGGCTTAGCTACCTTCTATAGAAGGTTTGTGAGAGATTTTAGCACCATTGCAGCCCCACTCACGGCTTTGACCAAAAAGAAGGTTCCTTTTGAGTGGAAAGAACCGCAGCAAAGAGCTTTTGAAGAGCTCAAAAGACGCCTCACCCACGCACCACTACTAGATCTACCGGACTTCACTAAACCCTTTGAGGTTGAATGTGACGCATCCGGCATTGGTATTGGCGGCGTCCTTATGCAAGAAGGTAAGCCTCTAGCTTTGTTTAGTGAAAAATTGAAAGGTGCATGCTTAAACTATTCCACTTATGACACAGAATTGTATGCCTTGTTTAGAGTACTCAAAACATGACAACATTACCTTTGGCCTCAAGAGTTTGTTTTGAAAACCGATCATGATTCACTTAGGCACTTTAGGAGCCAAGATAAGCTAGATATACGGCATGGTAGGTGGATGGAGTTCATCGAAACCTTTCCTTACATTATCAAGTATAAGAAAGAAAAGGATAATATCGTAGCGGATGCATTGTCTAGGAGATACACCTTAATCACCACTTTGGATTCTAGGATGTTAGATTTTACTTACATTAAAGAATTATATGTGGATGATGCTGAATTTGGGAAGATATTTCATAGATGCACTACTCAAGGCCCTTATGATAAGTACTTTGTGTTTGAAGGTTTCTTGTTTAAAGTGGATAAGATTTGCATACCTATATGTTCCCTTAGAATCTTATTGGTGGAAGAAGCCCATAAAGGAGGTCTAATGGGGCATTTTGGGAGGGACAAAACTTATCACATGTTACAAACTCACTTTTATTGGCCTCATATGTTAAGGGATGTAGAACACATGCTTAAGAGGTGCATTGAATGTCTTAAGGCCAAAGCTAGGGTGCAACTCCACGTAGGGGTGTTCATTCTCGGATATCCGATTTCGGATATCCGGGAATTATTTTTTCCAAATATGACATCCGGATCCGATCCGAAAATTGTCGGATATCCGATCCAAAAAGTTTAAACGGATACGGATATCCGGGTGATCCGGACAAAAAAAATCCTTAAACCTGCTTTTGCTAAATAGAAGCTGTAGATCTGATTCAATTAGAGATAAGGTGATTCGAGAAGGTTATGCTGAACAGAAGATGTAAAGTCTGTGAGATAGAGTCGAGATTGCGAGAGACTAGTGAGGGGGGTCAGAGGACCGTCGAAGACTGAGTCATATGAGCCTTTGAGGGTCTGAGCACTGTCGAGGCTCGAGAGATAGAGAGATTGTGAGTCGTTTGAGGTTGTGAGTCATCTGTGGCTTTGAGCACCGCCGAAACTCGAGAGATAGAGAGTCGTCTGAGACTCTGAGGGTCGAAAACGAGACATTGAAAGAGGCACTGAGAGGAGAGGATTGTGGAGACTTGAGACTCGAGAGGGACGAGAGGGCTAGAGGCTTGAGAATGAGAGAGGCGACTGAAGTGTGAAAGTTGAAACTGTTTTGAGTTTACAGCACCCTTACTCACCTTTTGAGTTTACGGCTGAATTGCTGAAGTGTGCAAGTCAGGGTTAGGGTTTCTTAAAAAAAGAATACATACAAAAAATTGGGGGCACGGAGGGTCGAACTTGAGACCTATGTGAAAATCATCAATACTAACTCTCCCTCTTACCAACTCAACTACATCAACGAAGTAATATATTTTAAAAAGTATTCACGATGTACTCGGATAACGGATATCCGGGTACAAAAAAAACTAGATCCGTATCCGATCCGTATATCCGATATTTTTTGTCGGATCGGAGCAGATACGGATAGTTTTCCGTCGGATCGATTAAACACCGGATATTCTTATCTCGGATCGTCGGATTATTGGCGGATCGGATATTTTTTGAAGACCCCTAACCCCACGGGCTGTATACGCCCTTACCGACGCCTAATGGCCCTTGGGAGGACATAAGTATGGATTTCATTGTTGGACTACCTAGGACTAAGAAAGGAAGAGATTCCATTTTTGTGGTAGTAGATAGATTCTCTAAAATGGCACATTTTATTCCATGTCATAAAACTGATGATGCATATAATGTTGCTAATCTTTTCTTTAAGGAAGTAGTGAGATTGCATGGAATACCTAAAACTATTGTTAGTGATAGGGATGTCAAGTTTTTGAGTTTCTTTTGGAAGACACTTTGGGGAAAAATGGGTACTAGATTACTATTCTCGACCTCTAGTCATCCCCAAACAGATGGGCAAACGGAAGTCACCAATAGGACCCTAACGACCCTCCTTAGAACCATGTTGAAAGATAACTTAAAACAATGGGAAGACATGTTACCACATATTGAGTTTGCTTATAATCGCACCATGCATTCTTCCACTTCGTTATCACCTTTCAAATGTGTTAATGGATTTAACCCTTTAACTCCTTTGGACTTATTACCGATTCCTCGAAAGGATCGAGTAGCTTTTGATGCTTCGGAACAGGTGGACTACATTAAGGAACTTCATGTTAAGACCAAAGCTGCACTTGATAAGAAGGGCGTTGAAACTGCAGCTCGGAATTACATTTGTAATCATTTGTAATCATTTCACAAAATCAATCAAAGAACAAGAGAGTTTTTGTAATCATTTCACAATTGCTTAGAATTACTGTTGTTGCTTTATTAGTTACGTTATTCCCAATTGCTTAGAATTATATTTGTAATCATTTCACAAAATCAATCAAAGAACAAGAGAGTTTTTGGTTGGCATTGCTGTTGTTGCTTGGCTGAGCTTGTTTGTGTCAACCGCCTTGGGATTGGTGCTTCGAGCCTTCACGAGTCCCTCTTTGTGCTAGTCCAGCCGGAGCTAGTGTAAAGTTGTATTGGAGACGGGTCTAGAGCATTCACGATTGGGTTTTGGCTGTTCAACCTTGGTTCCTTCGTTGACTCTCTTTGGTTCTTCTCTCACCCTCCTACGCCATTCACCATCTTCGTTTCATTCCGCATTCTGAATTCGTTTCATTCAGCCGGATTCGAGATCATTGTGCCTAGATCGACTCAATCACGGATCATCCCGTATCAGTTGCCTAAGATGGAGCGAGTGGATTTAAGTGCTAAGACGCAGGTTGAACACATCAAGGAGCTACATAGGAGGACAAGGATTAAGCTTGAGGAGAAAGGCAAATACAACGCAGCCAAGGCAAACCAAGGAAGGAAGAAGGTTACATTTGAGGCCGGTGACCTTGTATGGCTACACTTGAGGAAGGAGAGGTTTCAACAACTTCGGAAGTCCAGGCTCTCTCCAAGAGGAAACGGACCTTTCAAGGTGCTACACAAGGCTGGTGACAATGCCTATGTGCTAGACTTGCCGGACGACTATGCTTGTGATCCCACGTTCAATGTGAGGGATCTAAGCCCTTTTCCACCCCTTAGTGATGATCAAGGAAATTCAAGGTCGAATTCTTTTAAAGAAGGGGAAAATGATGAAGGATCATCCGAGCTAGCTCCATCTTCAACACCACAAGGAGCACTAACACGAGCTCAAGCGAAACGCCAAGCGGAGAGGGATGCTATCTTCCTAGCCATGGCTCAAGAAGCTCACCCAAGCTCACCTCCAATGAGTCCAAGGCCCGTCATGATGCTTAGCCACATTGGACCAGCCAAGAAGAAGTTGAACGGAGCATAGGATGAAGGTTCACGTGTGCATGTGCATGGATGAAGGCTGGCGTAAAGGCTGGCATGAGAAGCTAGTTAGAGAGTGTTAAATAAAGCCTAGAATTAGTCTATTTTATGGATTTATTTAAAACACTCTAAATTGTAATTATTGTTTTTATTTCTTTTCTATTTTTTTGGAGAGAAGGTCTAGGTTGTATATAAACCTTTCTCTCTTCTTTTTGTCGCAGATTACGTTAAACAGATTGCCTAAGTGCCAAAATCGAACCCTTTTGAGTTCAGCCTATTGTCTTGTGAGAATTGTGGTGTTAGCATAGCTTTCTCGTTCTTGTGCGTGTCAATCTCCTTTGGGTTGGTGCTACAAGTCGAATCGAAGCAACCTCTTCGTGCCTTCGATAACTCTAGATCGACTGTGTGAAGTTGTAAGAAGCGGGGTCGAATCGTCATCGGTTTGGTTCTGGGATAATCGAACCCAAGGGTTCTATCGTTTTGTTCCTTTCGGTTCTTCCTTCCTATTTTCGTTCCCCCCTCTTTGTTTTGCACGTTTTCATTCATTCTTGTTTGCTGAATTTCGTTTGCTTCTATTCCCGAAAACAGGTTGCTCGTCTAGATCCGTTCTTCGCGGCTAATCCCCGTATCAAACAGCCGGCTAGGTTTTCGTGTGCTGCGTGACCTGCGAATAAAAGGAACAAGAAGATGCTAAACTGAAAACGAAGGTACGGAAATTAAAGGAAAGTACGATGTGGATGAACCCGACACAAACAATGTGGAAACCCTTGATCTCGGGATCAAGAACCACCAAGAACGATGCAACGAACTCAGCCCCTTACAACCTCACACAGTCGACTTAGAACATCGACAACACGAGGAGGATGCTTATGGAATCTCACGAACACCAAGAACCCGAGAGCAATTGACACACGCGAAACAACTAAGTCAAATCTGATCACAATAACTCTTCAATCAAAACTCGCCTTTGATTGAAGATGAAATTTGAAAACAAGTGTTTTTCACCAAAATTAATCTACCTAAAAAGTAAAAGAAAGAGCCTTTAAATAGTTTCAGCTCTTTAAACAAAAGACACAATAAAATCTGGAAATTAAGCCCAATGGGCTACTTAAAACACACAATCACTAAGCAGGCCTTAAAAAGCCTCATTCCTCAATGTGAGACATGGAACGGTGCTGGAAACGTGGGGAGGAGCAGCGGCGTCATGTGCGGGGCTGACCGAGTCCTGTGCTTTGGCGTATTTGCTCTCTTGCTTACTTAGGAGCCAAGCCTCGTTATGAACACTTGTAGCCAATAAAATCAGCAAGCCCTCGGTCTCATGCTCAATCTTCTTAGCTCGGGAACGTGTGATAGCTCCCTCATACTCCGGAGATGCTAGCTCGGATGGTCCCTCATCATTCCCCCTCTCTTGGGAAGGATTCGTCCACGAATCTTCAAGCTCTACATCCATAGGTGGGAACGGACTGAGGTCTCTAACATTGAAGGTCGGACTGACCCCGAATTCCTCTGGAAGATCCAATACATAAGCGTTGTCACCGGCTTTGTGAAGCACCTTGAAAGGACCGGTATCCCTAGGTGATAGCTTGGACTTTCGAAGCTCTTGGAAGCGCTCCTTCCTAAGATGTAATCACACGAGATCTCCGGGCTCAAACAACAACTTCCTCCGTCCCTTGTTTGCCTTAGCTGCGGTCCGAGCTGCTTTCTCCTCCAAGCACAACCGTGTCTTGTCATGTAATCCCCTAATGTACTCAACCTGTTTACCTGCATTGAAATCTACTCACTCCTTTGAAGGTAACGGCATAAGATCAAAAGGGGTTAAGGGATTCAAACCATACACACACTTAAAAGGGGTCATGTTAGTGGAAGAATGGATGGTCCTGTTATATGCAAACTCAACATGTGGTAACACATCCTCCCACTCTTTCAAATTCTTCTGAATTACAGCCCTTAAAAGTGTCCCTAAAGTCCTATTAGTTACTTCGGTTTGGCCATCAGTTTGAGGGTGGCTAGCGGTAGAGAACAATAACTTAGTACCTAGCTTACCCCATAAAGTCTTCCAAAAGTAACTAAGAAATTTCACATCCCGATCACTAACAATGGTTCTAGGAACTCCATGTGGCCTAACTACTTCTCTAAAGAAGAGGTTTGCAACATTAGTGGCATCATCCGTTTTGTGACAAGCTTTAAAGTGTGCCATCTTAGGGAACCTGTCTACCACCACAAAAATAGAGTCTCTTCCCCTCTTAGTCTTAGGTAACCCCAAAATAAAGTCCATACTAATGTCTTCCCAAGGAGCCGTGGGAATGGGTAAAGGGGTATACAAACCATGGGGCATGACTCTAGACTTTGCTTTCAAGCATTCTAAGCATCTTTTCACAAAATTCTCAACATCCCTAAGCATGTGCGGCCAATAAAAATGAGTATGCAGCATATGATATGTCTTATCTCTACCAAAGTGATCCATCAAACCTCCCCTATGGGATTCATCCACAAGTAATAGCCTAAGAGAACACTTTGGAATGCATACTTTATCAACTCTAAACAAGAAGCCATCAAACAAGTAAAACTTATCTACAGCCCCTTTTTCCACACAAGCTTTATAAATCTCTCCAAAATCATCATCCTTTGCATATAAATCCTTAATGTAAACAAAGCCAAGAACTCTAGCACCCAATGTAGTTAGCAAAACATGTCTCCTAGAAAGTGCATCAGCTACTACATTATCTTTTCCTTTGTTGTACTTAATCACATAAGGAAATGTTTCAATGAACTCCATCCACCTACCATGCCTTCTATCAAGTTTATCTTGGCTCCTAAAGTGTTTTAATGATTCATGATCAATATGCAATATAAACACTCTAGGCCAAAGATAATGTTGCCAAGTCCTAAGCACTCTAAACAATGCATAGAGCTCCTTATCATAAGTAGAATAGTTTAGAGTTGGACCTTTCAATTTCTCACTAAAGAAGGTGATGGGTTTGCCTTGTTGCATAAGTACTCCACCAATTCCTATACTCGACGCATCACACTCCACCTCAATGGCCTAGTGAAGTCCGGGAGAACAAGCAATGGGGCGTTGGTCAACATCCACTTGAGCTTTTCAAAAGCTCTCTCTTGGGCCTCTCCCCACACGAATGGTATATTCTTCTTAGTGATCTCGGTTAGAGGGGCGGCTATGGTACTGAAGTCTCTCACAAATCGCCAATAAAAGCTAGCCAATCCATGAAAGTTGCACAGATCACCAAGAGACGTCGGGGTTGGTCAATCTCAAATAGCTTTGATCTTCTCCTCATCTACTCGCAACCCTTGAGCACACACTACAAAGGCAAGAAATATAACTTCATTTGTGTAGAAATCACACTTCTTAATATTAGCATATAAGTGTTCAAGTCTAAGAGTAGAAACAACCTGACGGAGATGATCCGCATGCTCCTCTGTTGACCTGCTATAGATGAGTATGTCGTCGAAGTAAACAACGACAAACTTTCCTATGAACTTCCTCAAAACATGGTTCATGAGACGCATGAATGTGCTGGGAGCATTAGTCAAACCAAATGGCATAACAAGACACTCATAGAGCCTAAACTTGGTCTTGAATGCCGTCTTCCATTCGTCGCCCTCCTTCATTCGGATTTGATGGTAACCACTCCGTAGGTCTATCTTGCTAAAGGTGGTGGCACCATGTAGCTCATCAAGCATGTCATCTAGGCGGGGAATAGGGTGGCGGTACTTGATGGTGATGTTGTTGATAGCTCGACTGATACGGTATTAGTCCGTGAATGAGTCGATCTAGGTACAATGATCCCGAATCCGGCTGAATGAGGAGAATCCAGATGCGGAATGAAATGTAGATGGTAAATGGACGCAGGAAGGTGTAGAGAAGAACCAAAGAGAGTCAACGAAAGGAACCAAGGCTGAAGAGCAAAAACCCCACTTCGTGAATGCCCTAGACCCGTCTCCAATACAACTTTACACTAGCTCCGGCTGGACTAGCACAAAGAGGGACTCGTGAATGCTCAAAGCACCAATCCGAAGGCGGTTGACACGAACAAGCTTAGCCAAGCAAACAACAGCAATGCCAACCAAAAACTCTCTTGTTCTTTGATTGATTTTGTGAATGATTACAATTGTAATTCTAAGCAATGAAAATAGCGTACCTATTCAGCAGCTAAAAGAGGCTATATAGACTCTTTTATCTAGACAAAAATAAAAAAAAGAAAACTAAAACATTAGTGGGAAGGTGGTAATAAGAGAGCTTCCTCTAATGTAGCTAACAACTTAACAAACAACTATTTCAGCATAAAAATAGGCTGACTTATTCAAGCATATCCTTGGAGTGAGCTGGACGTTTTTTAAGAGCCAAAATGGACTATCCGAATGGGCTGAATTGTTCAACAGATCCATGAGTGATTTGGATGGTTTTAAGAGCCCAAATGATGATCCAAATGAGGGAGCTGGTTACTCTCTTGGGCCTCCTTGAACGTGAGCAGCTTGCTATCCTCTTGGGCTGCCTTGGACGTGAGCAGCTGCCTCCCCTCTTGGGCTGCATTGGAGGTGAGCAACAGCCTCCCCTCTTGGGCTGCATTGGACGTGAGCAACAACCTCCCCTCTTGGGCTGCATTGGACGTGAGCAACATCCTATCCTCTTGGGCTGCCTTGGACGTGAGCAACGTCTGCATGGTCTCCTCGAGCTGCATGGGAAGTGACCACGTCGGCATGGTCTCCTCGCTTGGTTCGCTTGCTCCTACATTCACCAAAAGATTAACACATGATGTATGAAAATTAAATAGTTCACGCATTGTGTCAAGCAATAGCACTTCCCTTGACGTAACTTTTTGGATCTCCTTAGCTCTTGCTCTAGTAATGGGACCTTGATATCTTCCATGTGATGGTCCTACATCATCCACTTCTTCTTGGAAAGAATTCGACCCCGAATTTTCATCTTGTTCCGAATCTCCTTCATAGGGGCTCAAATCTCCTACGTTAAAAGTGGTACTAACTCCATACTCTTCCGGTTAGTCCAACACATATGCATTGTCGTTAATCCGGTGTAAGACTTTGAATGGTCCATCACCCCGTGGTGCTAGCTTAGAATGGCGTTTTGTCGGAAACCGCTCTTTCCTTAGATGTAGCCAAACTAAGTCGTCGGGCTGGAAAACCATCTTCCGACGTCCTTTGTTATTCCGAGCTACAGTTTCAACGCCCTTCTTATCAAGTGCAGCCTTGGTCTTAGCATGAAGTTCCTTAATGTAGCCCGCCTGTTCCAAAGCATCAAAAGCTACTTGATCCTTTCGAAGAATCGGTAATAAGTCCAAAGGAGTTAAAGGGTTAAATCCATAAACACATTTGAAAGGTGATAACGAAGTGGAAGAATGCATGGTGCGATTATAAGCAAACTCAATATGTGGTAACATGTCTTCCCATTGTTTTAAGTTATCTTTCAACATGGTTCTAAGGAGGGTCATTAGGGTCCTATTGGTGACTTCCGTTTGCCCATCTGTTTGGGGATGACTAGAGGTCGAGAATAGTAATCTAGTGCCCATTTTTCCCCAAAGCGTTTTCCAAAAGAAACTCAAAAACTTGACATCCCTCTCACTAACAATAGTTTTAGGGATTCCATGCAATGTCACAATTTCCTTAAAGAAAAGATTAGCAACATTATATGCATCATCAGTTTTATGACATGGAATAAAATGTGCCATTTTAGAGAATCTATCTACTACCACAAAAATGGAATCTCTTCCTTTCTTAGTCTTAGGTAGTCCAACAATGAAATCCATACTTATATCTTCCCAAGGGCCATTAGGCGTTGGTAAGGGTGTATACAGCCCGTGGGGTTGTACCCTAGCTTTGGCCTTAAGACATTCAATGCACCTTTTCAGCATGTGTTCTACATCCCTAAACATATGAGGCCAATAAAAGTGAGTTTGCAACATGTGATAAGTTTTGTCCCTCCCAAAATGCCCCATTAAACCTCCTTTATGGGTTTCTTCCACCAATAAGATCCTAAGGGAACATCTAGGTATGCAAATCTTATCCACTTTAAACAAGAAACCTTCAAACACAAAATACTTATCATAAGGGCCTTGAGTAGTGCATCTATGAAATATCTTCCCAAATTCAGCATCATCCACATATAATTCTTTAATGTATGTAAAACCTAACATCCTAGAATCCAAGGTGGTGATTAAGGTGTATCTCCTAGACAATGCATCCGCTACGACATTATCCTTTCCTTTCTTATACTTGATAATGTAAGGAAAGGTTTCGATGAACTCCATCCACCTACCATGCCGCCTATCTAGCTTATCTTGGCTCCTAAAGTGTCTAAGTGAATCATGATTGGTTTTCAAAAGAAACTCTTGAGGCCAAAGGTAATGTTGCCATGTTTTGAGTACTCTAAACAAGGCATACAATTCTTTGTCATAAGTGGAATAGTTTAAGCATGCACCCTTCAATTTTTCACTAAAGAAAGCTAGAGGCTTACCTTCTTGCGTAAGGACGCCGCCAATACCAATACTGGACGCGTCGCATTCAACCTCAAAGGGTTTAGTGAAGTCCGGTAGAGCGAGTAGTGGTGCATGGGTGAGGCGTCTCTTGAGCTCTTCAAAGGCTCTTTGCTGCGGTTCATTCCACTCAAAAGGAACCTTCTTTTTGGTCAAAGCCGTAAGTGGTGCTGCAATAGTACTAAAATCTCTCACAAATCTTCTATAGAATGTAGCTAGGCCATGGAAACTCCTCACGTCGCCAACCGACCTAGGAATGGGCCATTCATTGATTGCCTTCACCTTGTCTTCATCCACTTGCAAACCATTGGCACTTACTACAAAATCAAGAAAAATCACTCGGTTAGTATAGAAATCACATTTTTGAATATTAGCATACAAGTATTCTATACGCAATGTAGCAAGCACATCTCTCAAACGATTTTCATGCTCTTTTAAAGTCTTACTATAGATAAGAATGTCATCAAAGTAGACTACAACAAATAAACCAATATAAGGTCTCAAAATTGATTCATTAATCTCATGAAGGTACTAGGAGCGTTAGTTAAGCCAAAAGGCATTACTAGCCACTCATAGAGACCAAATTTAGTTTTAAAAGTTGTTTTCCATTCATCCCCTTCCCTCATTCTAATTTGATGGTAGCCACTCCTAAGGTCAATCTTAGTGAAAATTGTAGCTCCATGTAACTCATCAAGCATGTCATCTAGACGGGGAATCGGGTGTCTATACTTGATAGTGATGTTATTGATTACTCTACAATCAATACACATTCTCCAAGTATTATCCTTCTTGGGTACTAGCAGGACGGGGACGGCACAAGGACTAAGGCTTTCCCGAACATACCCTTTATCTAGCAAGGCTTGAACTTGGTTCTGAATTTCTTGGGCTTCCGTAGGGTTCATCCTATAGGCGGGCCTATTGGGAAGAGTGGCTCCGGGTATTAAATCTATTTGGTGTTCAATGCCCCTAATGGGCGGCAAGTCAGCTGGAATCTCCTCAGGAAAAACGTCCTTAGACTCGTCGAACAGCCCCTGGATAGAACTAGGAAGTGAAATCATAGAGTCATGAGGCACAGTCACTAGAGATTTACACAAACTCATCATTAGCACATCCATAGAAGCATAGTTAGTGACATATTCATTCCTAGACTCAAGATAGCTACTTGTTGGTTGTACTAACAGTGTTTGATGGGTTTTGTTCTCCTTACTCTTAGACCGTGTGATCTTAGGCTTTGGAGGGGTTCCTTGCTCTACCCTCTTGTTCTCATAGTACTCGGCTATTTGTAAAGGTGTCATAGGTTTAAGTGTTAAAGTTTTACCTTTATACTCAAAGATATATTTATTAGAAAACCCATCATGGATAACTTTCCTATCATATTGCCATGGACGACCAAGCAACAAGTGACAAGCATTCATAGGCACAACATCACATGTAATAACATCCTCATATGATCCTAATGTTATATTGACCTTAGTTTGCTTATTGACCTTAAGTTCTCCACACTCATTCATCCAATATAGTGCTAGCTATGTTGCAACAACTTCCTCCATCAATTATCACATTACACACTTTTCCTTTAATACTACACCTAGTATGAAACAGATTTTCACGTTGGTTATCCTCACAAGGTGCTAGTTGGACATGCAAAGTTCTCCTAGCTATCAAAGATTCACCTTGTTCATACTCAATGCAATCATCATACTCATTTTGTTTATTGTCATCAATTAATGTATTTTCATCATCTAATTCCACATCATCCTCACTCTCATATTCTCCTAGATGATTTATGATCAAAGTGCGTCTATTAGGACATTCTCTACTCATGTGTCCTCTACCTTGGCATTTAAAACACACAATGTCCCTAGTTCTAGAGTTAGAGATAGGAGTACTGATGCGCCCTTGGATGCCCCTTTTACGTTGACCATAGACGAAGAGGACGAGGCTCTTAGAGTTCGCTCAGATGGACCGATCACCCGATCCCGAGCTAAGGCCATTGCTCGAGCCACCGGCTCCATCATCACCCGCATTACGTCTTCACTTGGTCCCATTACCGGCATGCCTTGTCTCTACACCACCATGGCATAGGCTACCGGTTCCGTTAGCGGCATGTCCCGTCTTTCCGACTCCATGGCATGAAGCTAGCTTATTTTCGGACTATATTTTCATGTGTTTCCTTTTTATGTAATAAAGGGATATTCCGTATAGGAATATTCCCTTTTTGACCTTATCCGTTTAGGGTTTGCTTCCGCCCCTTTTAGGTTTTCCCCTTTTGGGCTTTTCTTCATGTATTTTTTGTTTGGCCCGTTGGCCCATAGGTAGGCAAGTCTCTCTATATAAGAGATATCTTGCCTCACTTATTTCCCATGTTCAATATTACTAAGTTTTGAGAAGAATTTCCTCCACTTAGCTTGGGCATCAAAACCTCTCTTCTAACCCTCAAACTTCTTCCTTGGATCTCGTCTTTGATTCAAGAAATCCATATTCGAGGATTCTTTCTAAGAATCAACCTTCGATCCACCCAAAAAGGTTCCTTCGATCTCTCTAGATCGGAGTAACCCTTGTTTCTTCATCGCTTCCGCCCCTTTGGATCAGAAACGATACAACGTTGCACAAAGAATCAAGGAGTAGTTGGAGTTTTGCTTGATCTAGATCCGGAGTTATCCTTGTTACCTTCAAGGACGCATCAAATTGGTATCAGAGCAAGGGATCAAAGCTAAGTTCTCTTTACTCTTGTTTTTGTGCGTTATTATCTTAAACCTATTTAGCCTTTTTTTGTTCATGATGTTCTTCGTTTGCTCATGATGTTCTTCATTTGTTCTTCATGATCTTCATGTTGTTCATCATGTTCTTCATCATGTTCATCCATTTTTCCTGAATTTTTTTTTCTTTCTTTTCCGTGTTTAACTCAAAACAAAAAGAACAAAAATAGGAGATATTTGGTTTGCCTTCAAACCATTTATCAAACCCGTCTTTTTCTTAAACCGACCTAATCCGACAATTTTGTTAATTAATTTCACCAAATCTCTTGGGATATTTTTGTTAACGAAAAGTTCGGATATCTCGCCTTTGATATTCCAAGAAAAGCAAAAAAACTCTTCATCAATACGGATTTGTGTTCAAAACAAAAAAAAAAAAAACAAAAGAAAGTGTTGCTCAAAACGTTTCAAAGAAACGAAACACACAAAGTGAAAAGACGTCCGGCAAACCGGTCCATCCGAAAAATCGGATTTTACAAAACGGTCAAAGACCGAAAGCAAGCAAAGCTTGCCGACTGAACAATCCGTCCATCTTCTATCTCTCCATTTTCTTACATACGTTTGCAAAATATCACTTGTTTATTTGTGTATAATTGGTTCAATTTTGTTGGATTTGCCTTCCTTGCCAAACCGCCAAACGGCTTTCCCCAAAGTAGAACCCGATAACGCACTTGAACTTTGGTAAAGTTGACCTAACTTGTCACCTTGCTCACTTGATTGCTTGAAATTGTGTGCTGATTTGGAGCAATGACTAACGTTGAAATGGAAACTTCTCAGGATTCTGGTCCGCAAGAGTTCAGTGAACCCTTGGCTCAAGAAACTGCTTCGTTGTCCCTCGAAAATGACTCCATAAGGCGAGAATTGGAAGCCTTGAAGGCACAACAAAAGTTTGATGCCTTGACCCGAGAAAACATTGCCTTGAAAAAAGAGCTAGAAGCTCTTAAGTCCCTTCAGAATGCTCACCGTCCCACCCCAACTTATCCGAATGAGAACGTGGTCAATGCTTCCACTTCCGATGCTCAACGGAAAGGCAAGGGACTTTTGGGAGCCGGCCCATCAAACGTTACCCGGCTTGCGTCTGTCATTGAACGCACCCATTCTTTACCTCTTGACGGAAATGAGTCCCATGAGGAAGAGGAGGAATTCCCCGACCCGCGCCAAGATAACTTGCCCATAGTCGATACGGAACATCGGCACCAATATTATGAGCATCAACATCAACGGTATGTTCCTTCTCCACCTCCACCTAGTGTGCCCCGCACCGACCGACAAACCCGGGAAGAGCCCCGGTACCGTCCCAACTCAACCACCAATCATGGTCGCGAGCATGATCGTTCCGAACACCGTCACCAACGGTCAACCCGGCAACCGAGGACCCTTGACTTTGATGAATACGATGAGCAACACAACTTCAATGAGTTCTCCGGTGATGAATCCGATTTAGAACGGGTAGCACATAACCGCCCGTGGCACCCACCCGTCATCGACCCTTATGAGAAACAAGACCGGGGTGAAGAATGGTTGCCTCCCCCAAATCCACCTAGGCAGGCCCCACCCGTTCATGGGCGCCAACGGCCTCATGGCGGCCACCGGCGAGCCCGTGCCGATGATGCCTACATTCCACCGCCCCGCCCGGACCCCTACCGAGCTCGTAGGGAAGGTAAGGTTAAGTTCCATACCTTTCATGGTGAATATGATCCGTGTGTTTTTCTTGATTGGGCGCAGGATATGAAACGAGCATTAAAACATTGTCATTATAAGGAGGAATCCGAGAAAATCGAGGCGGCAACTCTATACTTTGAAGGAGATGCGAAGTCTTGGTGGAACCGGTATGAGTTCACCCGAGAGAGGCGAGGATGGGCACCAATTGAGACGTTTGAACAATTACTCTATTGCATGACCAAGAAGTACGTACCCGAGGACTTTAAGAATGATATGCGGTTGCAAATTGCCGAGTTCAAGCAAGGCAACCTCACTCCGGTGGCTTACTTGGCTAAACTTGAGGACATGCACATTAAGGCCGGCGTCTCGGCCTCCCCCTCCGCTCTCCGCACCAAGTTCATGAGTGGGCTTAATGCTTCCATCCGGCGGCCTCTCGAGATTGTCCCATTCAAGGATTTGGGAGCATTATGTCATGCCGCCATGAAGTTATATAAGCAACAACTCGAAACACCGCGGTATTCTAGGTATCCCTCTTCCTCGAGTCCATATCTTTATCCATCTAACACACGTTCTCGAGATGCGCCTAGTCCTACAGATACCGACGCCTCCAAAGGGACCCAACGGACGGGTCCTTCCAATAGGCAAACGGGTACCGAGAAGACACCAAACCGGGGCCCGACACCGGCGCCTCCCTCTCGAGGTCAACAAGGACCCTCACCGGCGGCTCGCCCAAGGGAGCCCGTGTGTTACAAGTGTAGCGGTTTTGGCCATGTACAACGTGATTGCCCAAACACCAAACGGGTCTTGTTTGCCGACCCAACATATTTCGAGGACGACGATGGTCAATATGAAGGTGATATCATTATTGAGGATGACCATGACACCGACCCCCTTTTTGGCATGGAACCCTGTGATGACGAGCTTGCTTGCGGCCCCGCACAACCCGGTAAATTTGCTCTTGTTTCTCGTCGTATTTTGGCTGTTAAAGAGCATATTCCTATTGATCAACGCGAGAATCTCTTCCACTCTCGTTGCTTGGTTAATAATACGAGTCTTTCTCTCATCGTTGACGGGGGTTCTTGTTGCAATATTGTCAACGAACGGGTGGTAAAACACTTCAAGTTGCCTACGACCCCCCACCCAACGCCTTACGGACTCCAATGGATTTCCGATACGGCATGTGACACCGTCACACAACAAGCTTGGGTGCCGTTTTCTATTGGCGCCTATGTTGATAAGGTCCTTTGTGATGTTATCAAGATGGACGCCACACATGTCCTATTAGGACGACCATGGCAATTCGATCGCCGCACATATCATGATGGTTATCTTAATCGGTACATGTTCCAATATAATGGAAAACGGGTCACACTTTTGCCTATGACTCCGCATGAAATTTTGGTTGACTATGCGGAACGGAAGAGGCAACAAACTATTGATGAGTCCGCTAAAGCACCGGCAAAATCGGACCCCCGGAGTCCCGATGTTGTAGGTGCTAGTACTCCCAAATCCCGCAACACCGCCCCTCTTGTCCATGCTACCGAATCCAAAGGTAGTAAAGGTCGCATCGTTTCTTCGGGCGCACCTTTATCATCCTCGGATCCCGTAATTCAAGGACGGTGTGAGCCACGGATACTCTTAGCTCGCCGGCATGATTTGCAACCGGTCATGGAAGGCAAGTTCCCATGCTTTTTACTTGTTCCGTTTTGTTTATCTACTTCTCATGACCCAAGTAATGTGCCACACGAGGTGTCTTTGTTGTTGTCCGAATTTCAGGATATTATGCCCAAAGACCTCCCACCCGGCTTGCCACCTATCCGAGGGATTGAACATCAAATTGACTTTGTGCCCGGTGCCTCTTTGCCCAACCGTGCCGCTTACCGAGCCAGTCCGGAAGAGACAAAGGAGCTACAACGTCAAGTGCAAGAGCTCCTAGACCGGGGACATGTGCGTGAATCCTTATCACCATGTGCCGTCCCGGTAATCTTAGTACCAAAGAAAGATGGATCATGGCGGATGTGTGTTGATTGTCGTGCCATCAACCAAATCACCGTCAAATATCGCCACCCGATCCCGCGCCTTGATGACATGTTGGATGAGCTTCATGGCGCCACTATCTTCTCCAAAATTGATCTCCGGAGCGGTTACCACCAAATCCGGATGGCCGAAGGTGACGAATGGAAGACGGCGTTCAAAACGAAGTATGGACTCTATGAATGGCTTGTCATGCCTTTTGGCCTCTCCAACGCCCCGTCCACCTTCATGCGCCTCATGAACCACGTCTTGCGCCGATTCTTGGGTACATTCGTTGTTGTTTATTTTGATGATATTTTGGTGTTTAGTACGTCTTTGGAGGATCACATCGGGCACCTTCGCCAAGTGCTCGAGTGCCTTAGACAAGAGCAATTGTATGTCAACTTTGACAAATGCGTCTTTTGCTCGGACACCACTATCTTTCTTGGCTATGTCGTGTCTAAGGACGGACTCCGAGTAGACGAATCTAAAGTTCGTGCTATTCGGGAGTGGCCTACTCCTACTACGGTCACCATGGTCCGAGCCTTTCTCGGCTTAGCGGGTTTCTACCGCCGCTTTGTCAAGGACTTTAGCACGGTAGCGGCACCGCTCCATGAGCTCACTACCAAGGGTGTCACGTTTGAGTGGCGTGATGTCCATGCTCGAGCGTTTGATGCGCTCAAAGACCGTCTTTGTAATGCACCATTACTCCAACTCCCAAACTTTTCGAAAACCTTCGAGGTGGAGTGTGATGCATCAAATGTGGGCATTGGAGGAGTTCTCTTACAAGAGAATCGTCCAATTGCCTACTTCAGTGAAAAACTGTCCGGTCCTTCGCTCAACTACCCTACATATGACAAGGAACTATATGCTCTAGTTCGTTGTCTTAAGACATGGCAACATTACTTGTGGCCGAAGGAGTTCGTGATTCATTCGGATCATGCGGCTCTTTCGTATCTCAAGAGTCAAACACATCTCAGTCGGCGCCATGCTAGTTGGGTAGAGTTTTTAGAGACCTTTCCTTATGTCATTCGGCATAAGAAAGGCAAAGAGAATGTGGTCGCCGATGCCCTTTCTCGCCGCTATGCCCTCCTTGTGTATATGGATGCCAAGATACATGGCTTTGCTCTTATCAAAGAGTTATATGCCACGGATCTTGACTTCAAGGACATATGGGCACAATGCCTCGACCTCCGAGAGCACGAGTCTTTCTTTATTAACGATGGCTACCTTTTTCGAGCGGGAAAACTTTGTATTCCGCGCTCATCTATACGCCATTTGTTGGTCAAGGAAGCTCATGAGGGCCGTGGTCATTTCGGTGCTACCAAGACCCTTTCCGCTCTCCAAGAGCATTTCTTTTGGCCCCGGATGCGTATGCATGTGACACGGTTTTGCAAGGGTTGCATCACATGTCATCATGCCAAGTCGCGCCAAGGTCCGGATGGGATGTATTCTCCTTTGCCTATACCAATGGGACCTTGGGAGGATCTATCCATGGACTTTGTGGTCGGGTTGCCTATGTCAAAACGAGGCAAAGACTCCATTTTCGTGGTAGTCGATCGTTTCTCCAAAATGGCTCATTTCATCGCATGTAAAAGCACCCTAAATGCTAGTGAAGTTGCCACCTTGTTCTTTGATAATGTGGTGCGTTTACATGGGATACCACGTTCCATCGTTAGTGATCGGGACGTGAAATTCGTAAGTCATTTTTGGAGAACGTTGTGGGGAAAACTTGGAACCAACTTGTTGTTTTCAAGCAGTTATCACCCCCAAACCGATGGTCAAACGGAGGTGACCAATCGGACTCTTGGTGCTCTACTTAGAGCCACCACTAGGACCAACCCACGTAGGTGGGAGGACTTACTTTCTGTTGTAGAGTTTTCGTATAACAGGTCTAGGCACACGGCAACTAAATTGTCCCCATTTGAAGTTGTCTACGGCCTCAATCCACATACACCATTGGATTTTACTCCCCGCCCGCTCAAGGATGGAGAACACATCATCGCCGGAAACCGAGCCGCCCAAATCATTGAGCTTCATGGGCGGACTAGGACACAACTCGAACGTCGTGCCGCCCAACTTGCCGGACAACGCAACAAGGGCCGCCGCGACGTCTCTTTTGAGCCCGGTGATCTTGTTTGGCTCCACCTACGGAAGGAGCGTTTTCCTACTCGCCGCATGAGCAAGCTCTCGGACCGTGGTGATGGCCCATTCTGCATCTTAGCCCGTCATGGTCCAAATGCATACAAGTTAGAGCTTCCGGATTCCTACGGAGTACACCCAACGTTCAACGTCAAGGACCTTGCCCCTCTTTGACGATGGTGAAACGGGGACGTTTCACAGCCAAGATGGGGGGACTGATGCGCCCTTCGATGCCCCTTTTACGTTGACCATAGACGAAGAGGACGAGGCTCTTAGAGTTCGCTCAGATGGACCGATCACCCGATCCCGAGCTAAGGCCATTGCTCGAGCCACCGGCTCCATCATCACCCGCATTACGTCTTCACTTGGTCCCATTACCGGCATGCCTTGTCTCTACACCACCATGGCATAGGCTACCGGTTCCGTTAGCGGCATGTCCCGTCTTTCCGACTCCATGGCATGAAGCTAGCTTATTTTCGGACTATATTTTCATGTGTTTCCTTTTTATGTAATAAAGGGATATTCCGTATAGGAATATTCCCTTTTTGACCTTATCCGTTTAGGGTTTGCTTCCGCCCCTTTTAGGTTTTCCCCTTTTGGGCTTTTCTTCATGTATTTTTTGTTTGGCCCGTTGGCCCATAGGTAGGCAAGTCTCTCTATATAAGAGATATCTTGCCTCACTTATTTCCCATGTTCAATATTACTAAGTTTTGAGAAGAATTTCCTCCACTTAGCTTGGGCATCAAAACCTCTCTTCTAACCCTCAAACTTCTTCCTTGGATCTTGTCTTTGATTCAAGAAATCCATATTCGAGGATTCTTTCTAAGAATCAACCTTCGATCCACCCAAAAAGGTTCCTTCGATCTCTCTAGATCGGAGTAACCCTTGTTTCTTCATCGCTTCCGCCCCTTTGGATCAGAAACGATACAACGTTGCACAAAGAATCAAGGAGTAGTTGGAGTTTTGCTTGATCTAGATCCGGAGTTATCCTTGTTACCTCCAAGGACGCATCAAAAGGGTTGCTAAGAAGGTTCGGAAATCGTGATATTAAGGTGTTGGATCCTTACAACTCGAGCCACCAGCTAGGTAATACCAACGAGAGAGTGAGCGATACACAAGTGAGATATTTGCTTTTCTAACCTAACCGGTTCTTTGTTTGTTACTTGAGCATGTCCAGGTCCCTAAGTCCCAGCAAGTCTAGTAGCGAGACCGTCACACCTGAGATGATCAGTCTATTAAAACAATTTTCCGATTCCGTAGCTAACCTATCCAAACGAGTGGATTCTATGGAAGCACGAACACCACCAGCAGGGACGCCACCTTTGAGAACCAACTACGAGTTTGGCGGTCCTTCACGCGTTACTAGAGAGCCGGATCATCCGGATCAAGGTAATTTACAGTCCAACGTCCACCCTAATGATTCTAACATGCCACCATTTGTTGATAACTTTCAGCGACGGAATGAAGCTCCTTTTGAGGACCACACTTGGGAAGGTTACAATCGGCCATTCCAGCAGCCAAGGCAAGGACGAGAACGTGATAACCTACGGCCCTATCAAGAGCAAGACGGACTCGGCAAAGTCAAAATCAAAATTCCCGTCTTTGAAGGAAAGTGTGATCCCGACGTCTACACGGAGTGGGAAACTAAAGTTGAACAGATCTGGTTGTGTCACAATTTCAGCGAGTCTAGGAAGGTTCAGCTAGCCGCTCTCGAGTTCCAAGGCTATGCCTTGGTATGGTGGGATCACGTAGTCAAAGAAAGAGTTCGAACATTGGATCCTCAAATCACCACATGGGAGCATATGAAGGCACTAATGAGGTCTCGGTTCGTTCCACCTCCGACAACGGCTGGAAATTTTGAGACAAGGCTCTCTTAGCGCTAAGGAAGCCTATACGAATATGCAAGTTGCTATGGTGAAGGCCAACGTTCTAGAGGATGAAGAAAACACTATGGCTAGGTACCTTCGTATTCTAAATTCTAATTTAGCTAATGAAGTTGATATGTATCCATACAGCACCATGGAGCAATTACTACACTTGGCCATCAAGGTGGAAAGGAAGACTAAGGTGCGAAACCGGGAATACAAGCGACCTCATGGGACGCCCAACGCTTGGAAAGCACAAGGGAGCCGGCTGCCTAACCACGGCAAGGATCAAGGAGGCCGGAAGGAAGAGAGAAAGTCGGCACCTATGGGCCAAGAAGGGCAAAGAAGGTCTTCTACACCGTCCACTACACTACGATCCTTGAATGAGCCTTCGAGTGATCATCGAGGGAGTACTTGATGCGTCCTTGGAGGTAACAAGGATAACTCCGGATCTAGATCAAGCAAAACTCCAACTACTCCTTGATTCTTTGTGCAACGTTGTATCGTTTCTGATCCAAAGGGGCGGAAGCGATGAAGAAACAAGGGTTACTCCGATCTAGAGAGATCGAAGGAACCTTTTTGGGTGGATCGAAGGTTGATTCTTAGAAAGAATCCTCGAATATGGATTTCTTGAATCAAAGACGAGATCCAAGGAAGAAGTTTGAGGGTTAGAAGAGAGGTTTTGATGCCCAAGCTAAGTGGAGGAAATTATTCTCAAAACGTAGTAATATTGAACATGGGAAATAAGTGAGGCAAGATATGTCTTATATAGAGAGACTTGCCTACCTATGGGCCAACGGGCCAAACAAAAAATACATGAAGAAAAGCCCAAAAGGGGAAAACCTAAAAGGGGCGGAAGCAAACCCTAAACGGATAAGGTCAAAAAGGGAATATTCCTATACGGAATATCCCTTTATTACATAAAAAGGAAACACATGAGCAAGCTCCACCTACGGAAGGAGCGTTTTCCTACTCGCCGCATGAGCAAGCTCTCGGACCGTGGTGATGGCCCATTCCGCATCTTAGCCCGTCATGGTCCAAATGCATACAAGTTAGAGCTTCCGGATTCCTACGGAGTACACCCAACGTTCAACGTCAAGGACCTTGCCCCTTATGTTGAGCCCCTCTTTGACGATGGTGAAACGGGGACGTTTCACAGCCAAGATGGGGGGACTGATGCGCCCTTGGATGCCCCTTTTACGTTGACCATAGACGAAGAGGACGAGGCTCTTAGAGTTCGCTCAGATGGACCGATCACCCGATCCCGAGCTAAGGCCATTGCTCGAGCCACCGGCTCCATCATCACCCGCATTACGTCTTCACTTGGTCCCATTACCGGCATGCCTTGTCTCTACACCACCATGGCATAGGCTACCGGTTCCGTTAGCGGCATGTCCCGTCTTTCCGACTCCATGGCATGAAGCTAGCTTATTTTTGGACTATATTTTCATGTGTTTCCTTTTTATGTAATAAAGGGATATTCCGTATAGGAATATTCCCTTTTTGACCTTATCCGTTTAGGGTTTGCTTCCGCCCCTTTTAGGTTTTCCCCTTTTGGGCTTTTCTTCATGTATTTTTTGTTTGGCCCGTTGGCCCATAGGTAGGCAAGTCTCTCTATATAAGAGATATCTTGCCTCACTTATTTCCCATGTTCAATATTACTAAGTTTTGAGAAGAATTTCCTCCACTTAGCTTGGGCATCAAAACCTCTCTTCTAACCCTCAAACTTCTTCCTTGGATCTCGTCTTTGATTCAAGAAATCCATATTCGAGGATTCTTTCTAAGAATCAACCTTCGATCCACCCAAAAAGGTTCCTTCGATCTCTCTAGATCGGAGTAACCCTTGTTTCTTCATCGCTTCCGCCCCTTTCGATCAGAAACGATACAACGTTGCACAAAGAATCAAGGAGTAGTTGGAGTTTTGCTTGATCTAGATCCGGAGTTATCCTTGTTACCTCCAAGGACGCATCAAGTACTCCCTCGATGATCACTCGAAGGCTCATTCAAGGATCGTAGTGTAGTGGACGGTGTAGAAGACCTTCTTTGCCCTTCTTGGCCCATAGGTGCCGACTTTCTCTCTTCCTTCCGGCCTCCTTGATCCTTGCCGTGGTTAGGCAGCCGGCTCCCTTGTGCTTTCCAAGCGTTGGGCGTCCCATGAGGTCGCTTGTATTCCCGGTTTCGCACCTTAGTCTTCCTTTCCACCTTGATGGCCAAGTGTAGTAATTGCTCCATGGTGCTGTATGGATACATATCAACTTCATTAGCTAAATTAGAATTTAGAATACGAAGGTACCTAGCCATAGTGTTTTCTTCATCCTCTAGAACGTTGGCCTTCACCATAGCAACTTGCATATTCGTATAGGCTTCCTTAGCGCTAAGAGAGCCTTGTCTCAAAATTTCCAGCCGTTGTCGGAGGTGGAACGAACCGAGACCTCATTAGTGCCTTCATATGCTCCCATGTGGTGATTTGAGGATCCAATGTTCGAACTCTTTCTTTGACTACGTGATCCCACCATACCAAGGCATAGCCTTGGAACTCGAGAGCGGCTAGCTGAACCTTCCTAGACTCGCTGAAATTGTGACACAACCAGATCTGTTCAACTTTAGTTTCCCACTCCGTGTAGACGTCGGGATCACACTTTCCTTCAAAGACGGGAATTTTGATTTTGACTTTGCCGAGTCCGTCTTGCTCTTGATAGGGCCGTAGGTTATCACGTTCTCGTCCTTGCCTTGGCTGCTGGAATGGCCGATTGTAACCTTCCCAAGTGTGGTCCTCAAAAGGAGCTTCATTCCGTCGCTGAAAGTTATCAACAAATGGTGGCATGTTAGAATCATTAGGGTGGACGTTGGACTGTAAATTACCTTGATCCGGATGATCCGGCTCTCTAGTAACGCGTGAAGGACCGCCAAACTCGTAGTTGGTTCTCAAAGGTGGCGTCCCTGCTGGTGGTGTTCGTGCTTCCATAGAATCCACTCGTTTGGATAGGTTAGCTACGGAATCGGAAAATTGTTTTAATAGACTGATCATCTCAGGTGTGACGGTCTCGCTACTAGACTTGCTGGGACTTAGGGACCTGGACATGCTCAAGTAACAAACAAAGAACCGGTTAGGTTAGAAAAGCAAATATCTCACTTGTGTATCGCTCACTCTCTCGTTGGTATTACCTAGCTGGTGGCTCGAGTTGTAAGGATCCAACACCTTAATATCACGATTTCCGAACCTTCTTAGTAACCCTTTTGATGCGTCCTTGGAGGTAACAAGGATAACTCCGGATCTAGATCAAGCAAAACTCCAACTACTCCTTGATTCTTTGTGCAACGTTGTATCGTTTCTGATCCAAAGGGGCGGAAGCGATGAAGAAACAAGGGTTACTCCGATCTAGAGAGATCGAAGGAACCTTTTTGGGTGGATCGAAGGTTGATTCTTAGAAAGAATCCTCGAATATGGATTTCTTGAATCAAAGACAAGATCCAAGGAAGAAGTTTGAGGGTTAGAAGAGAGGTTTTGATGCCCAAGCTAAGTGGAGGAAATTCTTCTCAAAACTTAGTAATATTGAACATGGGAAATAAGTGAGGCAAGATATCTCTTATATAGAGAGACTTGCCTACCTATGGGCCAACGGGCCAAACAAAAAATACATGAAGAAAAGCCCAAAAGGGGAAAACCTAAAAGGGGCGGAAGCAAACCCTAAACGGATAAGGTCAAAAAGGGAATATTCCTATACGGAATATCCCTTTATTACATAAAAAGGAAACACATGAAAATATAGTCCGAAAATAAGCTAGCTTCATGCCATGGAGTCGGAAAGACGGGACATGCCGCTAACGGAACCGGTAGCCTATGCCATGGTGGTGTAGAGACAAGGCATGCCGGTAATGGGACCAAGTGAAGACGTAATGCGGGTGATGATGGAGCCGGTGGCTCGAGCAATGGCCTTAGCTCGGGATCGGGTGATCGGTCCATCTGAGCGAACTCTAAGAGCCTCGTCCTCTTCGTCTATGGTCAACGTAAAAGGGCATCGAAGGGCGCATCAGTCCCCCCATCTTGGCTGTGAAACGTCCCCGTTTCACCATCGTCAAAGAGGGGCTCAACATAAGGGGCAAGGTCCTTGACGTTGAACGTTGGGTGTACTCCGTAGGAATCCGGAAGCTCTAACTTGTATGCATTTGGACCATGACGGGCTAAGATGCGGAATGGGCCATCACCACGGTCCGAGAGCTTGCTCATGCGGCGAGTAGGAAAACGCTCCTTCCGTAGGTGGAGCCAAACAAGATCACCGGGCTCAAAAGAGACGTCGCGGCGGCCCTTGTTGCGTTGTCCGGCAAGTTGGGCGGCACGACGTTCGAGTTGTGTCCTAGTCCGCCCATGAAGCTCAATGATTTGGGCGGCTCGGTTTCCGGCGATGATGTGTTCTCCATCCTTGAGCGGGCGGGGAGTAAAACGCAATGGTGTATGTGGATTGAGGCCGTAGACAACTTCAAATGGGGACAATTTAGTTGCCGTGTGCCTAGACCTGTTATACGAAAACTCTACAACAGAAAGTAAGTCCTCCCACCTACGTGGGTTGGTCCTAGTGGTGGCTCTAAGTAGAGCACCAAGAGTCCGATTGGTCACCTCCGTTTGACCATCGGTTTGGGGGTGATAACTGCTTGAAAACAACAAGTTGGTTCCAAGTTTTCCCCACAACGTTCTCCAAAAATGACTTACGAATTTCACGTCCCGATCACTAACGATGGAACGTGGTATCCCATGTAAACGCACCACATTATCAAAGAACAAGGTGGCAACTTCACTAGCATTTAGGGTCCTTTTACATGCGATGAAATGAGCCATTTTGGAGAAATGATCGACTACCACGAAAATGGAGTCTTTGCCTCGTTTTGACATAGGCAACCCGACCACAAAGTCCATGGATAGATCCTCCCAAGGTCCCATTGGTATAGGCAAAGGAGAATACATCCCATCCGGACCTTGGCGCGACTTGGCATGATGACATGTGATGCAACCCTTGCAAAACCGTGTCACATGCATACGCATCCGGGGCCAAAAGAAATGCTCTTGGAGAGCGGAAAGGGTCTTGGTAGCACCGAAATGACCACGGCCCTCATGAGCTTCCTTGACCAACAAATGGCGTATAGATGAGCGCGGAATACAAAGTTTTCCCGCTCGAAAAAGGTAGCCATCGTTAATAAAGAAAGACTCGTGCTCTCGGAGGTCGAGGCATTGTGCCCATATGTCCTTGAAGTCAAGATCCGTGGCATATAACTCTTTGATAAGAGCAAAGCCATGTATCTTGGCATCCATATACACAAGGAGGGCATAGCGGCGAGAAAGGGCATCGGCGACCACATTCTCTTTGCCTTTCTTATGCCGAATGACATAAGGAAAGGTCTCTAAAAACTCTACCCAACTAGCATGGCGCCGACTGAGATGTGTTTGACTCTTGAGATACGAAAGAGCCGCATGATCCGAATGAATCACGAACTCCTTCGGCCACAAGTAATGTTGCCATGTCTTAAGACAACGAACTAGAGCATATAGTTCCTTGTCATATGTAGGGTAGTTGAGCGAAGGACCGGACAGTTTTTCACTGAAGTAGGCAATTGGACGATTCTCTTGTAAGAGAACTCCTCCAATGCCCACATTTGATGCATCACACTCCACCTCGAAGGTTTTCGAAAAGTTTGGGAGTTGGAGTAATGGTGCATTACAAAGACGGTCTTTGAGCGCATCAAACGCTCGAGCATGGACATCACGCCACTCAAACGTGACACCCTTGGTAGTGAGCTCATGGAGCGGTGCCGCTACCGTGCTAAAGTCCTTGACAAAGCGGCGGTAGAAACCCGCTAAGCCGAGAAAGGCTCGGACCATGGTGACCGTAGTAGGAGTAGGCCACTCCCGAATAGCACGAACTTTAGATTCGTCTACTCGGAGTCCGTCCTTAGACACGACATAGCCAAGAAAGATAGTGGTGTCCGAGCAAAAGACGCATTTGTCAAAGTTGACATACAATTGCTCTTGTCTAAGGCACTCGAGCACTTGGCGAAGGTGCCCGATGTGATCCTCCAAAGACGTACTAAACACCAAAATATCATCAAAATAAACAACAACGAATGTACCCAAGAATCGGCGCAAGACGTGGTTCATGAGGCGCATGAAGGTGGACGGGGCGTTGGAGAGGCCAAAAGGCATGACAAGCCATTCATAGAGTCCATACTTCGTTTTGAACGCCGTCTTCCATTCGTCACCTTCGGCCATCCGGATTTGGTGGTAACCGCTCCGGAGATCAATTTTGGAGAAGATAGTGGCGCCATGAAGCTCATCCAACATGTCATCAAGGCGCGGGATCGGGTGGCGATATTTGACGGTGATTTGGTTGATGGCATGACAATCAACACACATCCGCCATGATCCATCTTTCTTTGGTACTAAGATTACCGGGACGGCACATGGTGATAAGGATTCACGCACATGTCCCCGGTCTAGGAGCTCTTGCACTTGACGTTGTAGCTCCTTTGTCTCTTCCGGACTGGCTCGGTAAGCGGCACGGTTGGGCAAAGAGGCACCGGGCACAAAGTCAATTTGATGTTCAATCCCTCGGATAGGTGGCAAGCCGGGTGGGAGGTCTTTGGGCATAATATCCTGAAATTCGGACAACAACAAAGACACCTCGTGTGGCACATTACTTGGGTCATGAGAAGTAGATAAACAAAACGGAACAAGTAAAAAGCATGGGAACTTGCCTTCCATGACCGGTTGCAAATCATGCCGGCGAGCTAAGAGTATCCGTGGCTCACACCGTCCTTGAATTACGGGATCCGAGGATGATAAAGGTGCGCCCGAAGAAACGATGCAACCTTTACTACCTTTGGATTCGGTAGCATGGACAAGAGGGGCGGTGTTGCGGGATTTGGGAGTACTAGCACCTACAACATCGGGACTCCGGGGGTCCGATTTTGCCGGTGCTTTAGCGGACTCATCAATAGTTTGTTGCCTCTTCCGTTCCGCATAGTCAACCAAAATTTCGTGCGGAGTCATAGGCAAAAGTGTGACCCGTTTTCCATTATATTGGAACATGTACCGATTAAGATAACCATCATGATATGTGCGGCGATCGAATTGCCATGGTCGTCCTAATAGGACATGTGTGGCGTCCATCTTGATAACATCACAAAGGACCTTATCAACATAGGCGCCAATAGAAAACGGCACCCAAGCTTGTTGTGTGACGGTGTCACATGCCGTATCGGAAATCCATTGGAGTCCGTAAGGCGTTGGGTGGGGGGTCGTAGGCAACTTGAAGTGTTTTACCACCCGTTCGTTGACAATATTGCAACAAGAACCCCCGTCAACGATGAGAGAAAGACTCGTATTATTAACCAAGCAACGAGAGTGGAAGAGATTCTCGCGTTGATCAATAGGAATATGCTCTTTAACAGCCAAAATACGACGAGAAACAAGAGCAAATTTACCGGGTTGTGCGGGGCCGCAAGCAAGCTCGTCATCACAGGGTTCCATGCCAAAAAGGGGGTCGGTGTCATGGTCATCCTCAATAATGATATCACCTTCATATTGACCATCGTCGTCCTCGAAATATGTTGGGTCGGCAAACAAGACCCGTTTGGTGTTTGGGCAATCACGTTGTACATGGCCAAAACCGCTACACTTGTAACACACGGGCTCCCTTGGGCGAGCCGCCGGTGAGGGTCCTTGTTGACCTCGAGAGGGAGGCGCCGGTGTCGGGCCCCGGTTTGGTGTCTTCTCGGTACCCGTTTGCCTATTGGAAGGACCCGTCCGTTGGGTCCCTTTGGAGGCGTCGGTATCTGTAGGACTAGGCGCATCTCGAGAACGTGTGTTAGATGGATAAAGATATGGACTCGAGGAAGAGGGATACCTAGAATACCGCGGTGTTTCGAGTTGTTGCTTATATAACTTCATGGCGGCATGACATAATGCTCCCAAATCCTTGAATGGGACAATCTCGTGAGGCCGCCGGATGGAAGCATTAAGCCCACTCATGAACTTGGTGCGGAGAGCGGAGGGGGAGGCCGAGACGCCGGCCTTAATGTGCATGTCCTCAAGTTTAGCCAAGTAAGCCACCGGAGTGAGGTTGCCTTGCTTGAACTCGGCAATTTGCAACCGCATATCATTCTTAAAGTCCTCGGGTACGTACTTCTTGGTCATGCAATAGAGTAATTGTTCAAACGTCTCAATTGGTGCCCATCCTTGCCTCTCTCGGGTGAACTCATACCGGTTCCACCAAGACTTCGCATCTCCTTCAAAGTATAGAGTTGCCGCCTCGATTTTCTCGGATTCCTCCTTATAATGACAATGTTTTAATGCTCGTTTCATATCCTGCGCCCAATCAAGAAAAATACACGGATCATATTCACCATGAAAGGTAGGGAACTTAACCTTACCTTCCCTACGAGCTCGGTAGGGGTCCGGGCGGGGCGGTGGAATGTAGGCATCATCGGCACTGGCTCGCCGGTGGCCGCCATGAGGCCGTTGGCGCCCATGAACGGGTGGGGCCTGCCTAGGTGGATTTGGGGGAGGCAACCATTCTTCACCCCGGTCTTGTTTCTCATAAGGGTCGATGACGGGTGGGTGCCACGGGCGGTTATGTGCTACCCGTTCTAAATCGGATTCATCACCGGAGAACTCATTGAAGTTGTGTTGCTCATCGTATTCATCAAAGTCAAGGGTCCTCGGTTGCCGGGTTGACCGTTGGTGACGGTGTTCGGAACGATCATGCTCGCGACCATGATTGGTGGTTGAGTTGGGACGGTACCGGGGCTCTTCCCGGGTTTGTCGGTCGGTGCGGGGCACACTAGGTGGAGGTGGAGAAGGAACATACCGTTGATGTTGATGCTCATAATATTGGTGCCGATGTTCCGTATCGACTATGGGCAAGTTATCTTGGCGCGGGTCGGGGAATTCCTCCTCTTCCTCATGGGACTCATTTCCGTCAAGAGGTAAAGAATGGGTGCGTTCAATGACAGACGCAAGCCGGGTAACGTTTGATGGGCCGGATCCCAAAAGTCCCTTGCCTTTCCGTTGAGCATCGGAAGTGGAAGCATTGACCACGTTCTCATTCGGATAAGTTGGGGTGGGACGGTGAGCATTCTGAAGGGACTTAAGAGCTTCTAGCTCTTTTTTCAAGGCAATGTTTTCTCGGGTCAAGGCATCAAACTTTTGTTGTGCCTTCAAGGCTTCCAATTCTCGCCTTATGGAGTCATTTTCGAGGGACAACGAAGCAGTTTCTTGAGCCAAGGGTTCACTGAACTCTTGCGGACCAGAATCCTGAGAAGTTTCCATTTCAACGTTAGTCATTGCTCCAAATCAGCACACAATTTCAAGCAATCAAGTGAGCAAGGTGACAAGTTAGGTCAACTTTACCAAAGTTCAAGTGCGTTATCGGGTTCTACTTTGGGGAAAGCCGTTTGGCGGTTTGGCAAGGAAGGCAAATCCAACAAAATTGAACCAATTACACACAAATAAACAAGTGATATTTTGCAAACGTATGTAAGAAAATGGAGAGATAGAAGATGGACGGATTGTTCAGTCGGCAAGCTTTGCTTGCTTTCGGTCTTTGACCGTTTTGTAAAATCCGATTTTTCGGATGGACCGGTTTGCCGGACGTCTTTTCACTTTGTGTGTTTCGTTTCTTTGAAACGTTTTGAGCAACACTTTCTTTTGTTTTTTTTTTTTTTTTTTGAACACAAATCCGTATTGATGAAGAGTTTTTTTGCTTTTCTTGGAATATCAAAGGCGAGAAATCCGAACTTTTCGTTAACAAAAATATCCCAAGAGATTTGGTGAAATTAATTAACAAAATTGTCGGATTAGGTCGGTTTAAGAAAAAGACGGGTTTGATAAATGGTTTGAAGGAAAACCAAATATCTCCTATTTTTGTTCTTTTTGTTTTGAGTTAAACACGGAAAAGAAAGAAAAAAAAATTCAGGAAAAATGGATGAACATGATGAAGAACATGAAGAACAACATGAAGATCATGAAGAACAAATGAAGAACATCATGAGCAAACGAAGAACATCATGAACAAAAAAAGGCTAAATAGGTTTAAGATAATAACGCACAAAAACAAGAGTAAAGAGAACTTAGCTTTGATCCCTTGCTCTGATACCAATTTGATGCGTCCTTGGAGGTAACAAGGATAACTCCGGATCTAGATCAAGCAAAACTCCAACTACTCCTTGATTCTTTGTGCAACGTTGTATCGTTTCTGATCCAAAGGGGCGGAAGCGATGAAGAAACAAGGGTTACTCCGATCTAGAGAGATCGAAGGAACCTTTTTGGGTGGATCGAAGGTTGATTCTTAGAAAGAATCCTCGAATATGGATTTCTTGAATCAAAGACGAGATCCAAGGAAGAAGTTTGAGGGTTAGAAGAGAGGTTTTGATGCCCAAGCTAAGTGGAGGAAATTCTTCTCAAAACTTAGTAATATTGAACATGGGAAATAAGTGAGGCAAGATATCTCTTATATAGAGAGACTTGCCTACCTATGGGCCAACGGGCCAAACAAAAAATACATGAAGAAAAGCCCAAAAGGGGAAAACCTAAAAGGGGCGGAAGCAAACCCTAAACGGATAAGGTCAAAAAGGGAATATTCCTATACGGAATATCCCTTTATTACATAAAAAGGAAACACATGAAAATATAGTCCGAAAATAAGCTAGCTTCATGCCATGGAGTCGGAAAGACAGGACATGCCGCTAACGGAACCGGTAGCCTATGCCATGGTGGTGTAGAGACAAGGCATGCCGGTAATGGGACCAAGTGAAGACGTAATGCGGGTGATGATGGAGCCGGTGGCTCGAGCAATGGCCTTAGCTCGGGATCGGGTGATCGGTCCATCTGAGCGAACTCTAAGAGCCTCGTCCTCTTCGTCTATGGTCAACGTAAAAGGGGCATCCAAGGGCGCATCACCTTTGGAACTAGAACTGTTGAAACTGATGTTAGTGTCGGAGATGAATCAAGACACCCCTAATTAGAGTATTGACCGTTGGGTTGGTGTAGGTATGGTGATTTGTGATTAGAATGGCGTTTTGAGGGGGTTTTCTTGTGCTTGATGTCGATTAATAGAAGGCCAGCCGATTTGTGATTAGACTTTGTCAAAGATTTGTAGGAGAGAAGATAACCGAAATTGATTGGAGAGAGGGTTACCGAAATGTGTATGTAGCGTTGAGCTCTTCTTGTTTTTGTTTTGTGTTTACCTCTCCTCAAGATGTTGTCCGGCACTAAGAACCCTTGGTTTTTGATTTTGAACACTTCAAGCACAAGTTAAACCTCAATTGGATAAGCAATAGGTTAACCAAGAAGAAAGGAGTGATCAATTGTACCAACTGAGCTCTGATACCAACTGATACGGTATTAGTCCGTGAATGAGTTGATCTAGGTACAATGATCCCGAATCCGGCTGAATGAGGCGAATCCTGATGCGGAATGAAATGTAGATGGTAAATAAACGCAGGAAGGTGTAGAGAAGAACCAAAGAGAGTCAACGAAAGGAACCAAGGCTGAAGAGCCAAAACCCTACTTCGTGAATGCCCTAGACCCGTCTCCAATACAACTTTACACTAGCTCCGGCTGGAATAGCATAAAGAGGGACTCGTGAAGGCTCGAAGCACCAATCCGAAGGCGGTTGACACGAACAAGCTCAGCCAAGCAAACAACAGCAATGCCAACCAAAAACTCTCTTGTTCTTTGATTGATTTTGTGAATGATTACAATTGTAATTCTAAGCAATGAAAATAACGTAGCTATTCAGCAGCTAAAAGAGGCTATATATAGACTCTTTTATCTAGACAAAAATAAAGAAAAGAAAACTAAAATATTAGTGGGAAGGTGGTAATAAGAGAGCTTCCTCTAATGTAGCTAACAACTTAACAAACAACTATTTCAGCATAAAAATAGGCTGACTTATTCAAGCATATCCTTGGAGTGAGCTGGACGTTTTTTAAGAGCCAAAATGGACTATCCGAATGGGATGAATTGTTCAACAGATCCATGAGTGATTTGGATGGTTTTAAGAGCCCAAATGATGATCCAAATGAGGGAGCTGGTTACTCTCTTGGGCCTCCTTGAACGTGAGCAGCTTGCTATCCTCTTGGACTGCCTTGGACGTGAGCAGCTGCCTCCCCTCTTGGGCTGCATTGGACGTGAGCAAAAGCCTCCCCTCTTGGGCTGCATTGGACGTGAGCAACAACCTCCCCTCTTGGGCTGCATTGGACGTGAGCAACGTCTGCATGGTCTCCTCGAGCTGCATGGGAAGTGAGCACGTCAGCATGGTCTCCTCGCTTGGTTCGCTTGCTCCTACATTCACCAAAAGATTAACACATGATGTATGGAAATTAAATGGTTCACGCATTGTGTCAAGCAATAGCACTTCCCTTGACGTAACTTCTTGGATCTCCTTAGCTCTTGCTCTAGTAATGGGACCTTGATATCTTCCATGTGATGGTCCTACATCACATTTCTTCAAATTAGCATACAAATATTCAATTCTAAGAGTTGCAAGTACTTCCCTCAAATGTTCCTCGTGCTCTTCAAGTGACTTACTATAGATGATAATGTCATCAAAGTAAACCACAACAAACCTACCAATTTAGTGTCTCAACACGTGATTCATCAATTTCATAAATGTGCTAGGAGCATTGGTTAAACCAAATGACATCACTAGCGAGTCATAAAGACCAAACTTGGTCTTGAATGCCATTTTCCACTCATCTCCCTCCCTCATTATAATTTGGTGATAACCACTCCTAAGATCTATCTTAGAGAACAATGTGGCTCCATTCAACTCATCTAACATGTCATCTAAATGTGGGATAGGATGGCGGTACTTAATGGTGATGTTGTTGATGGCTCTACAATCAACACACATCCTCCATGTATTGTCCTTCTTAGGCACTAAGAGGACCGGAACGGCACTAGGACTAAAACTCTCCCTTACATAACCCTTATCTAGAAGTTCTTGGACTTGGTTTTGGATCTCTTGGCTCTCCTTAGGGTTCATCCTATAGGCTGGACGGTTTGGGAGTGTAGCACCAGGAATAATATCTATTTGGTGCTCGATACCTCTAAAAGGTGGAAGGCCAGCCGGAATCCCGTCAGGAAACACATCACTAAACTCATCTAGGATAGCTAGGATGGGCTTAGGTAGGGTGGTCTTGGCTTCCTCACTCAAAGTCACTAAGCTCTTGCACAATCTTGGCCGTGGGTTCAGTTTTAGAAGGTGTGGCTAATAGGGTGGTACTAATCTTGGCCGTGGGTTCAGTTTTAGACCGTGGCTATCCCCTCTCTTTTTCACCTCATTTTTCTCCACACTCAACTCCTTCTTCTCATAAAATTCAGCAATCTGCAATGGTGTCATAGGCTTAAGAGTTAGTGTTTGACCATTAAATTCAAAGCTATGCCTATTAATAAAACCATCATGCTTAACTCTCCTATCAAATCGCCATGGACGTCCCAAAAAAATATGACAAGCTTGCATGGGAACTACATCACAAGTAATCGTGTTGATACGGGGATTTAGCCCGTCGAGCCGGATCTAGCACCATCAACACGAGAAAGCTGAAAACGACTCCATGGGACTCATAGTTGCGGAAGCTTGTAGACTCTTTTGTGGAAAGGGAAACTAAAGCTACAAAAGGGAAAGTTAGGAGGCAAGCAAGCTATGCTACCCTTGAACCATCCCATTGATACAATCGGCCAAGCACCAATACCACAAACGGTACAACCCATGGACTAGATCGATCAAGAACCGAATCCAAGAACGACACAACCCTCTCGTCTATAAAGCGATGGACCGATTTTGAGGAACCCATCCCAAACAATGCAAAGCACCATGGCTAAAGAGCCAAGACACAATTGCAAATGATGTGATAAACCCGCTCATTGAGTAATCTAGGCCCATCTCACAAGAACCATACAACTCGAGCTCCAATCTCCATTGGAGGCGAGAGGGAAAGACGTTCAATCAACTCAACGGCTGCTTATCTATTGCATCAAAAACTTCTCCTTACAAAGGAGAAGAAACTCCCTTAAATAGGCATCTTCCAAAAACTAAAATAAAGCAATGAACCGGCTCTTAAAATGCAAGTGAACCGGCCCCAAATAAACAACTTAATCCTAATCAAAACACAAACAATTTAGGCAACTAATGATTACAAACTTCAGCATCAATCAGCTTCTTCGTTTTCGGTTCCATATCATTCTCTCCTTCTTGGAAAAGCTTCGACCCCGAAGCTTGTGGTAAGTCCGATGGAGGCAATACAGGGTAGAGGTACTCCGACGCAATGAAACGACTAACATCACCCTTATCATCCGGCCAGTTAACTATGTGCACATAACAAAACCCACGGGCAAGGACCCGAAAAGGCCCTAGACCGTTTGGGTTCGCGTCAAGCCGAGGGCGGCCTTGCTGCGGTATCTTGACCCAAACCCATGTCCTGGCCGCATGAGTGGACCTCCTCCGAGCTTGGCGAGCGGTCTCAACATCGAGGCGTGATGGTGGCTTGCGGTTTGCCTTAGAACGTGGGCGTCCTCTGTGGGCTGGAACACGAGCGGTTGAAGACGACTCCATGGGAGGCCGATGTTGATACGGGGATCCTCGTCTTGGAAGGCCGTGGTTGAAGGCTGTAGACTAGGTGAGATGGCTGCGGCGCAGCAGCTCAACGGGAGAGAAGAAGGGCGGCGGTGGCACTGCAGCTTGACGGGAGTAGAAGAGGGAGAGGCGTGAGGGCGCTGCAGTTTGACGGGAGTAGAAGAGGGAGAGGCGTGAGAGCGCTACTGGTTGACGGAGTAGAAGAGGGAGAGGCGTGAGGGCGCTACAGTTTGACGGAGTAGAAGAGGGAGAGGCGTGAGGGCGCTACAGTTTGACGGAGTAGAAGAAGGAGGCGTGGTGGCTAAAATGTAGGGGGTGGTTATAGGTTAGCTAATTTTGTGGAGGCAAAGTGATAGGATCACATAGGCTGAAACGTGATGGCTAAAATGTAGGAGGTGGTTACGGGGGTTAGCTAATTTTATGAAGGCAAAGTGATAGGATCACATAGGCTGAAATGTGATGGCTAAAATGTAGGAGGTGATTATGGGCATTGCTAATTTCATGGAGGCAAGGCTGAAACGTGTAGGAGGGGGTAGTGGGCGGTTTTTTTTTTTGGTCGAAATAGTGAAGAGTGTACGTGGGCGGTAGTTTGGCTGAGGTTAGGGCGGCGGCAACACCAAGGACACCCGATGAACATCACGAACCGGAACGTTGACGGCGCATATGGCTCTGATACCAATCTGATGCGGGGATTTAGCCGTCGAGCCGGATCTAGCACCATCAACACGAGAAAACGGAAAACGACTCCATGGGACTCATAGTTACGGACTCTTGTAGACTCTTTTGTGGAAAGGGAAACTATAACTACGAAAGGGAAAGATAGGAGGCAAGCAAGCTATGCTACCCTTGAACCAACCCATTGATACAATCAGCCAAGAACCAATACCACAAACGGTACAACCCATGGACTAGATCGATCAAGAACCGAATCCAAGAACGACACAACCCTCTCGTCTATAAAGCGATGGACCGATTTTGAGGAACCCATCCCAAACAATGCAAAACACCATGGCTAAAGAGCCAAGACACAATTGCAAATGATGTGATAACCCACTCATCGAGTAATCTAGGTCCATCTCACAAGAAAACATACAACTCGGGCTCCAATCTCCATTGGAGGGCGAGAGGGGAAAGACTTTCGCTCAAAAACAAGAACTGCTTATCTATTGCATCAAAAACTTCTCCTTACAAAGGAGAAGAAACTCCCTTAAATAGACATCTCCCTTAAATAGCCACTCCGTAGGTCTATCTTGCTAAAGGTGGTGGCACCATGTAGCTCATCAAGCATGTCATCTAGGCGGGGAATAGGGTGGCGGTACTTGATGGTGATGTTGTTGATAGCTCAACTGATACGGTATTAGTCCGTGAATGAGGCGAATCCAGATGCGGAATGAAATGTAGATGGTAAATGGACGCAGGAAGGTGTAGAGAAGAACCAAAGGGAGTCAACGAAAGGAACCAAGGCTGAAGAGCCAAAACCCCACTTCGTGAATGCCCTAGACCCGTCTTCAATACAACTTTACACTAGCTCCGGCTGGACTAGAACAAAGAGGGACTCGTGAAGGCTCAAAGCACCAATCCGAAGGCGGTTGACACGAACAAGCTCAGCAAAGCAAACAACAACAATGCTAACCAAAAACTCTCTTGTTCTTTGATTGATTTTGTGAATGATTACAAATGTAATTCTAAGCAATGAAATTAACGTACCTAATCAACAGCTAAAGAGGCTATATATAGACTCTTTTATCTAGACAAAATTAAAGAAAAGAAAACTAAAACATTAGTGGGAAGGTGGTAATAAGAGAGCTTCCTCTAATGTAGCTAACAACTTAACAAACAACTAATTCAGCATGGAAATAGGCTGACTTATTCAAACAAATCCTTGGAGTGAGTTGGATGTTTTTAAGAGCCAAATAGACTATCCGAATGGGCTGATTGTTCAACAGATCCATGAGTGATTTGGATGGTTTTTAAGAGCCCAAATGATGATCCGAATGAGGGAGCTGATTACTCTCTTGGACCTCCTTGAATGTGATCAGCTGGCAACCTTCTTGGGCTGTTTTGGACGTGAGCAGCAGCCTACCCTCTTAAGTTGCCTTGGACGTGAGCAGCTGCCTCCCCTCTTGGGCTGCCTTGGACGTGAGCAACAGCCTCCCGTCTTGGGCTGCTTTGGACGTGATCAACAGCCTTCCCTCTTGGGATGCTTTGGACTTGAGCTTCAACCTATCCTCTTGGGCTGCATGGGAAGTGAATAACGTCTGCATGGTCTCCTCGAGCTGCCTGGGAAGTGAGCACGTCGGCATGGTCTTCTTTAGCTGCCTGGGAAGTGAGCACGTCGGCATGGTCTCCTTTAGCTGCCTGGGAAATGAGCACGTCGGCATGGTCTCCTCCCTTGGTTTGCTTGCTCCTACATTCACCAAAAGATTAACACATGATGTATGGCAATTAAATGGTACACGCATTGTGCCAAGCAATAGCACTTCCCTTGACGTAACTTCTTGGATCTCCTTAGCTCTTGCTCTAGTAATGGGACCTTGATATCTTCCATGTGATGGTCCTACATCATCCACTCCTTCTTGGAAAGAATTCGACCCCGAATTTTCATCTTGTTCCGAATCTCCTTCATAGGGGCTCAAATCTCCTACGTTAAAAGTGGTACTAACTCCATACTCTTCCGGTAAGTCTAACACATATGCGTTGTCGTTAATCCGGTGTAAGACTTTGAATGGTCCATCACCCCGTGGGGCTAGCTTGGAATGGCGTTTTGTCGGAAACCGCTCTTTCCTTAGATGTAGCCAAACTAAGTCGCCGGGCTGGAAAACCATCTTCCGACGTCCTTTGTTATTCCGAGCTGCAGTTTCAACGCCCTTCTTATCAGGTGCAGCCTTGGTCTTAGCATGAAGTTCCTGAATGTAGTCTGCCTGTTTCAAAGCATCAACAACTACTCGATCCTTTCGAGGAATCGGTAATAAGTCCAAAGGAGTTAAAGGGTTAAATCCATAAACACATTTGAAAGGTGATAACGAAGTGGAAGAATGCATGGTGCGATTATAAGCAAACTCGATATGTGGTAACATGTCTTCCCATTCTTTTAAGTTATCTTTCAACATGGTTCTAAGGAGGGTCGTTAGGATCCTATTAGTGACTTCCGTTTGCCCATCTGTTTGGGGATGACTACAGGTCGAGAATAGTAATCTAGTGCCCATTTTTCCCCAAAGCGTTTTCCAAAACAAACTCAAAAACTTGACATCCCTATCACTAACAATAGTTTTAGGTATTCCATGCAATCTCACTATTTCCTTAAAGAAAAGATTAGCAACATTATATGCATCATCAGTTTTATGACATGGAATAAAATGTGCCATTTTAGAGAATCTATCTACTACCACAAAAATGGAATCTCTTCCTTTCTTAGTCCTAGGTAGTCCAATAATGAAATCCATACTTATATCTTTCCAAGGGCCATTAGGCATTGGTAAGGGTGTATACAGCCCGTGGGGTTGTACCCTAGCTTTGGCCTTAAGACATTCAATGCACCTTTTCAGCATGTGTTCTACATCCCTTAACATATGAGGCCAATAAAACTGAGTTTGCAACATGTGATAAGTTTTGTCCCTCCCAAAATGCCCCATTAAACTTCCTTTATGGGATTCTTCCACTAATAGGATCCTAAGGGAAAATCTAGATATGCAAATCTTATCCACTTTAAACAAGAAACATTCAAACACAAAGTACTTATCATAAGGGCCTTGAGTAGTGCATCTATGAAATATCTTCCCAAATTCAGCATCATCCACATATAATTCTTTAATGTAAGTAAAACCTAACATCCTAGAATCCAAGGTGGTGATTAAGGTGTATCTCCTAGACAATGCATCCGCTGCGACATTATCCTTTCCTTTCTTATACTTGATAATGTAAGGAAAGGTTTCGATGAACTCCAACCACCTACCATGCCGCCTATCTAGCTTATCTTGGTTCCTAAAGTGTCTAAGTGAATCATGATCTGTTTTCAAAATAAACTCTTGGGGCCAAAGGTAATGTTGCCATGTTTTGAGTACTCTAAACAACGCATACCATTCTTTGTCATACGTGGAATAGTTTAAGCATGCACCCTTCAATTTTTCACTAAAGAAAGCTAGAGGCTTACCTTCTTGCATAATGACGCCGCCAATACCAATGCCGGATGCATCGCATTCAACCTCAAAGGGTTTAGTGAAGTCCGGTAGAGAGAGTAGTGGTGCGTGGGTGAGGCGTCTCTTAAGCTCTTCAAATGCTCTTTGCTGAGGTTCATTCCACTCAAAAGGAACCTTCTTTTTGGTCAAAGCCGTAAGTGGTGCTGCAATGGTACTAAAATCTCTCACAAATCTTCTATAGAATGTAGCTAGGCCATGGAAACTCCTCACGTCACCAACCGACCTAGGAATGGGCCATTCATTGATTGCTCTACAATCAACACACATCCGCCAAGTGTTGTCCTTCTTAGGGACTAGTAGAACCGGAACCGCCATAGGACTAAGGCTCTCTCGAATGTATCCCTTATCAAGGAGCTCTTGTACCTGCGTTTGAATCTCTTCACTCTCCTTCGGGTTCATTCTATAGGCGGGTCGGTTTGGGAGAGTAGCTTCGGGAATAAGATCTATTTGGTGCTCAATACCCCGAAATGGTGGCAGCCCGGGGGGTATTTCATCCGGAAACACATCTGCAAACTCATCCAAGATAGCTAAAATACTAGGGGGTAAATCAACTAGGGTCGAGTTGCTTACCAAATTCAGCCCTTTACACAAACACACGAGCGCAACATCGGGAGGGAGGTAATCTGTGATGTACTCCCTCTTGGCTGCGAGCAATGTCTTCGGTGGTGGCTGGACGGCTGTTGCGAGCGTTTTACACTTGGTGGCGGTCCTTGCTGCAGCGTGGTTGTCCATGGCGTCGGCCTCCTTGGCGGCTGCAAAGAGCGCTCCTCCCTTGGCCGGCGTCGTCTCCGTGTAACCGCTGCTTGCTTGCCCAGCTTCTCTTGATTTCTTCTCAAAAGCCTCCGCAATCTGCATAGGAGTCATAGGCTTGAGAGTAACAAGTTTATCTTTAAAGGTAAAAGAATACTTGTTAGTAAAACCGTTATGCAACACTTTCCTATCATATTGCCAAGGTCGGCCTAACAAAACATGACAAGCTTGCATTGGAACCACATCACATAAAATAGTGTCTTCATAATGTCCTAGGGTAATGTGAATTTTAGCTTGCTTGTTTACCTTAAGCTCACCACAATCATTCATCCAATGTAGCTTGTAAGGCCTAGGGTGGTAGAAAGTTGTTATTTGCAATTTAAAAATCAATTTCGTGCTAGCTATGTTGCAACAACTCCCACCATCAATTATAACGTTACAAGCCTTTCCCTTTACTAAGCATCTAGTGTGAAATAGATTTTCTCTTTGATTATCTTCACAAGGAGTAGGTTGTAAGTGTAAATTCCTCCTAGCTATCAAGGTTTCCCCATGTTCATACCCTATATCCTCATCATCATCATTATCAAAAACAAGATTGTCAATAACATTGTCAAATTCATTTTCATCATTGTCGGATTCCGACTCATATTGACCTAGATGATTGATTATAAGGACTCTTTTGTTTGGACATTCTCTCATCATGTGCCCTTTACCTTGGCACTTAAAGCAAGTCACAACTCTAGCTCTAGAATTAGCATTAGGCACAAGGGGGTTAGAGTTACTTAGCTTGGATCCCGAAGGAGAAGCCGGGTTTGCCTTGGGAGGATACGAAGAACCGGAGTGTATGGCACCACGCCGAGTAGTGGCGTCGGCTCCTTGTGCAGCGGCTGTCCCTCCCTTCGCAGCGGTGTTCTCCTTTCCGTATGACGAGTTCTTCCACTTGTTCACTGCCTTGGGTGCATTGTATCCCGCTCCTTGGTACCTACTCTTGGACTTCCTTTCCACTTTTATCGCTAAATGTAGCAATTCTGTCATAGAACCATATGGAAACAAGTCCACCTCGTTAGCTAAACAAGGATGCAATACTCTAAGATACCTGGCCATCGTAGCCTCTTCATCCTCCGACACATTGGCTCGGGCCATTGCAACTTGCATGGCATTGAAGGTTTCCTCGGCACTCAGATTGCCTTGCCTCAAGTTCTCAAGGCGTTGCCGAAGCTCCCTATGGTAATGGTGAGGTATGAACCGAGCTCTCATCATTGCTTTCATTTGTTCCCAAGTAGCCACAGGGGGATCAAGAGCAAGCCTCCTTTCCCGTACTAGCTTATCCCACCAAATAAGAGCAAATTCCTGAAACTCCAAGACCGCCAATTGCAACTTCTTGTGCTCGGAAAAATTGTGGCAAGACCAAATTTGTTCTATCTTGGTCTCCCACAACATATATGTATCCGGATCACACTTGCCCTTGAAGACGGGGATTTTCACCTTTATCTTACCAATCCCGTCTTGTTCGGGTTCCCGGTTCCTACGTTGATATCCTTGATACCCTTGCTGCGGTGGTGGAGCCCAAGCCTCTCCCGCCATTGATTGTTCCTCTTCCTCATTGTACCTGTGCACATAAATGGGAGGAACAACGTTTCTAGGTAAGGGAGAATTGGGACGAGGATCATACCCATATCGGTGACCCGGGTGGCTTTGAAGAGGCGGCTGTAAAAGCTCATGCGGCGTATTGCCTCACTGCGCCAGGGTAGCGGCCTCAAATGCGGTTCGTTGGTTGGGCAAAGGACCTTGTGGCGGTGGCTGCTGCTGTGAATGGTCTCCTTGCTCGAAGGCTGAAGCTTATGGCTGGCGAGCTTCTAGAACCCTCATCTGAGTTGTCAAAGCGGCAATGTTGTCGTTCATTTGCTTCAACAAGCTGAACGTTGTCGGATCTGTCGGCTCGGGGCTCGTCGTCGAAACACGGCTATGGGTAGACATTATCACAAAGAAAACAAACACTGAAATCTGTTAAGGTTAGGAATCAAAACACCTCTCAAGTGTTTCACTCCTTTTTCCGCTCACACTCTTGTGATAGTCGGGCTTGTTGATGGATCGCTTCGAATGAGTCAAAAACTCCACTTGAGTTAAGGTGTCTAGGTATCCAAAGCAACCAAAAATCGATTAGGGCTCAATGCAATTCATTTCAATGGGAAATCAACTCAAACTCAACAAGGATCACGAATGGACAGAATTGAATCACAAAGACTCAAGAAGATCACCAAATAGAATGTATGAAGAGAAGAAAAGAAGAAGACTCACCAATTAAAGCTCTACTTGTTGCACTTCCGGACTGCCTTGGAGTGTGAGTAATCCCGAGGCTAGATTAGAGGTAGCAAGGTAAGGAGGGAAGAACGTGTGAGAGAGGTAGAGTGGCGATGAAGGGTGCGGTGATGAGGGGTGCGGAGCTGGGATAAGGGAGTTGGAGCGCTGGGAGAAGATGTATGGTCTAGATGTAGACCTCAAGATGGTCGGGAGATGAAGACGTGAGTAGGCAGTTTGCTGCACAAAATAACATACAAGTATAAAGATCACAAAATCAAATAAAATGTAACAAAAGCTTCTCTTTTTTTTGAATGATCAACTTCCTTTTTTTTTTTGAATGATATGCTTTTTTGTTACCTAAAATGTAGGAACTTCCTTGACCAACAAATCTGGCCAATAATTACAAAATAAATTATAATGAAACAAGAGATATCTTCTACTAGTGCTTGAACGTGGGAATGTGGAGTTGGAGAAGAACAAGCCCAATGGCAGCCGTTTTAGTCACAACCGATTAGGGCACAGCCGGCAGCAATGGTGATGGTCTGACGTTGATACGAGGATGGTTGATGGCCGGCGGCAGGGCGTGTGTAAGTAAGGCCGGTGGCAGTAGGGTAGTTACGTCGAGGAGATGGTGATGGCCGGCCTAGGATACTCACAAACCAACACAACCTTCAACACAATAAGTCAAGCACAATCAGTTTCAAGAACACAAGAAGAAAGCTCACAAAATTCCAAAACTGACGCGATAAGAAGGAAAGACACAAGATCGATCCGTCGTCAACCAGAGCTCTAATACCAATTGATACGGGGATGACCCGACGTTGGCTCGATCTAGACGACAGAAGGAGGGAAAGACACAGAACGAAAGGATCAAACAGTCGGCTAGGGTTTCGTGTGCTGCGTGACCTGCGAATAAAAGGAACAAGAAGACGCTAAACTAAAAACGAAGGTACGGAAATTAAAGGAAAGTACGATGTGGATGAACCCGACACAAACAACGTGTAAACCCTTGATCTCGGGATCAAGAACCACCAAGAACGATGCAACGAACTCAGCCCCTTACAACCTCACACAGTCGACTTAGAACTTCGACAACACGAGGAGGATGCTTATGGAATCTGACGAACACCAAGAACCCGAGAGCAATTGATATACGCGAAACAACTAAGCCAAAACTGATCACAATAACTCTTCAATCAAAACTCGCCTTTGATTGAAGATGAAATCTGAAAACAAGTGTTTTTCACCAAAAATAATCTACCTAAATAGTAAAAGAAAGAGCCTTTAAATAGTTTCAGCTCTTTAAACAAAAGACACAATAAAATCTGGAAATTAAGCCCAATGGGCTACTTAAAACACACAATCACTAAGCAGGCCTTAAAAAGCCTCATTCCTCAATGAGAGACAAGGAACGGTGCTGGAAACGTGGGGAGGAGCAGCGGCGTCATGTGCGGGGCTGGCCGAGTCCTGTGCTTTGGCGTCGTTGCTCTCTTGCTTAATTAGGAGCCAAGCCTCGTTATGAACACTTGTAGCCAATAAAATCAGCAAGCCCTCGGTCTCATGCTCAATCTTCTTAGCTCGGGAACGTGTGATAGCTCCCTCATACTCCGGAGATGCTAGCTCGGATGGTCCCTCATTATCTCCATCTGTTTTTCTGCATTAAAATCTACTCGCTCCGCTATGGGCAACGGTATAAGATCAAAAGGGGTCAAAGGATTCAACCCATAGATACACTTAAAAGGAGTTAGATTAGTAGAAGAATGTAATGTATGATTATATGCAAATTCTACATGAGGCAAGACATCTTCCCAAGCTTTCAAATTATCTTTTAAAACATCCCTCAGAATGGTTGTTAATGTCCTATTAGTTACTTCGGTTTGACCATCCGTTTGAGGATGACTAGAAGTCGAAAACAGCAACTTCTAGGTAACCCAACAATTTAGCTACATTATAAGCATCATTAGTCTTATGACAATTTCCCTAAAGAAACTAAGAAACTTAACATCCCTATCACTCACTATACTCCTAGGTACTCCATGTAATCTAACAATTTCCCTAAAGAACAAGTTAGCTACATTATAAGGATCATTAGTCTTAGGACAAGCAATAAAATGGGTCATTTTAGAAAATCGATCTACCACCACAAAAATTGAATCTCTCCCTTTCTTAGTCCTAGGTAACCCAACAATGAAGTCCATAGTAATATCCTCCCAAGGTGACTTAGGCGTGGGTAAGGGGGCATACAATCCATGTGGTTTCAATCTAGCCTTAGCCTTTAAACACACAAGACATCTCTTAAAGAAGTTCTCTACATATCTAAGCATATGAAGCCAATAAAAATGTGAATGCAGCATATGATGAGTCTTATCTCTCCAAAATGCCCCATTAAGCCTCCCATATGGGCTTCCTCAACAAGTAATAGCCTAAGGGAACACTTAGGAATGCACACTTTATCAACTCTAAATAGAAAACCCTCAAACAAGTAATACTTATCAAAGGCTCCTCTAGATGCACATTGCTTAAATATGTCTACAAAATCAGAATCATCAACATATAAATCCTTAATATAATAGAAACCTAAAACCTTAGAATCCATATTTGAGATTAAAGAATGTCTCCTAGAGAGAGCATCCACTACAACATTATCCTTGCCCTTTTAATACTTTATGATATAAGGAAAAGTTTCTATAAACTCCATCCATATACCATGTCTCCTATCTAACTTATCTTGACTCCTAAAATGTCTTAAGGACTCATGATCGGTACGCAGGACAAACTCACTAGGCCATAAATAATTTTTCCATGTTTTTAATACTCTAAACAATGCATAAAGTTCTTTATCATAGGTCGAGTAGTTTAAACATGCTCCCTTTAATTTCTCTCTAAAGAAGGCTAGTGGCTTACCCTCTTGCATGAGTACTCCTCCAATGCCAATACCCGAAGCATCACACTCGACCTCAAACGGTTTGGTGAAGTCCGGAAGAGCTAGGAGAGGTGCATGGGACAGCCGCCACTTCAACTCCTTAAACGCCTTCTCTTGAGCATCTCCCCACACAAATGGCACCTTCTTCTTTGTCAAGGACGTGAGTGGGGCTGCTATGGTGCTGAAATCTCGCACAAAACGTCTATAGAAGGTGGCTAGACCGTGGAAACTTGTCACTTGACCGACAGTTGCGGGAGTAGACCATTCCTGGATTGCCTTGATCTTCTCTCCATCCACCTCTAGACCTCTTGTGCTCACTACAAAACCAAGAAAAACAACTTGATTAGTACTAAACTCACATTTTGATACGGTATTAGTCCGTGAATGAGTCGATCTAGGTACAATGATCCCGAATCTGGCTGAATGAGGCGAATCCAGATGCGGAATGAAATGTAGATGGTAAATAAACGCAGGAAGGTGTAGAGAAGAACCAAAGAGAGTCAACGAAAGAAACCAAGGCTGAAGAGCCAAAACCCCACTTCGTGAATGCCCTAGACCCGTCTCCAATACAACTTTACACTAGCTCCGGCTGTACTAGCACAAAGAGGGACTCGTGAAGGCTCGAAGCACCAATCCGAAGGCGGTTGACACGAACAAGCTCAGCCAAGCAAACAACAACAATGCCAACCAAAAACTCTCTTGTTCTTTGATTGATTTTGTGAATGATTACAATTGTAATTCTAAGCAATGAAAATAACGTACCTATTCAGCAGCTAAAAGAGGCTATATAGACTCTTTTATCTAGACAAAAATAAAGAAAAGAAAACTAAAACATTAGTGGGAAGGTGGTAATAAGAGAGCTTCCTCTAATGTAGCTAACAACTTAACAAACAACTATTTCAGCATAAAAATAGGCTGACTTATTCAAGCATATCCTTGGAGTGAGCTGAACGTTTTTTAAGAGCCAAAATGGACTATCCGAATGGGCTGAATTGTTCAACAGATCCATGAGTGATTTGGATGGTTTTAAGAGCCCAAATGATGATCCAAATGAGGGAGCTGGTTACTCTCTTGGGCCTCCTTGAACGTGAGCAGCTTGCTATCCTCTTGGGCTGGCTGCCTTGGACGTGAGCAGCTGCCACCCCTCTTGGGCTGCATTGGAGGTGAGCAACAGCCTCCCCTCTTGGGCTGCATTGGACGTGAGCAACAACCTCCCCTCTTGGGCTGCATTGGACGTGAGCAACAACCTATCCTCTTGGGCTGCCTTGGACATGAGCAACGTCTGCATGGTCTCCTCGAGCTGCATGGAAAGTGACCACGTCGGCATGGTCTCCTCGCTTGGTTCGCTTGCTCCTACATTCACCAAAAGATTAACACATGATGTATGGAAATAAAATAGTTCACACATTGTGTCAAGCAATAGCACTTCCCTTGACGTAACTTCTTGGATCTCCTTAGCTCTTGCTCTAGTAATGGGACCTTGATATCTTCCATGTGATGGTCCTACATCATCCACTCCTTCTTGGAAAGAATTCGACCCCGAATTTTCATCTTGTTCCAAATCTCCTTCATAGGGGCTCAAATCTCCTACGTTAAAAGTGGTACTAACTCCATACTCTTCCGGTAAGTCCAACACATATGCATTGTCGTTAATCCGGTGTAAGACTTTGAATGGTCCATCACCCCGTGGTGCTAGCTTAGAATGGCGTTTTGTCGGAAACCGCTCTTTCCTTAGATGTAGCCAAACTAAGTTGCCGGGCTGGAAAACCATCTTCCGACGTCCTTTGTTATTCCGAGCTACAGTTTCAACGCCCTTCTTATCAAGTGCAGCCTTGGTCTTAGCATGAAGTTCCTTAATGTAGCCCGCCTGTTCCAAAGCATCAAAAGCTACTTGATCCTTTCGAGGAATCGGTAATAAGTCCAAAGGAGTTAAAGGGTTAAATCCATAAACACATTTGAAAGGTGATAACGAAGTGGAAGAATGCATTGTGCGATTATAAGCAAACTCAATATGTGGTAACATGTCTTCCCATTGTTTTAAGTTATCTTTCAACATGGTTCTAAGGAGGGTCGTTAGGGTCCTATTGGTGACTTCCGTTTGCCCATCTGTTTGGGGATGACTAGAGGTCGAGAATAGTAATCTAGTGCCCATTTTTCCCCAAAGCGTTTTCCAAAAGAAACTCAAAAACTTGACATCCCTATCACTAACAATAGTTTTAGGGATTCCATGCAATCTCACTATTTCCTTAAAGAAAAGATTAGCAACATTATATGCATCATCAGTTTTATGACATGGAATAAAATGTGCCATTTTAGAGAATCTATCTACTACCACAAAAATGGAATCTCTTCCTTTCTTAGTCCTAGGTAGTCCAACAATGAAATCCATACTTATATCTTCCCAAGGGCCATTAGGCGTTGGTAAGGGTGTATACAGCCCGTGGGGTTGTACCCTAGCTTTGGCCTTAAGACATTCAATGCACCTTTTCAGCATGTGTTCTACATCCCTTAACATATGAGGCCAATAAAAGTGAGTTTGCAACATGTGATAAGTTTTGTCCCTCCCAAAATGCCCCATTAAACCTCCTTTATGGGTTTCTTCCACCAATAAGATCCTAAGGGAACATCTAGGTATGCAAATCTTATCCACTTTAAACAAGAAACCTTCAAACACAAAATACTTATCATAAGGGCCTTGAGTAGTGCATCTATGAAATATCTTCCCAAATTCAGCATCATCCACATATAATTCTTTAATGTAAGTAAAACCTTACATCCTAGAATCCAAGGTGGTGATTAAGGTGTATCTCCTAGACAATGCATCCGCTACGACATTATCCTTTCCTTTCTTATACTTGATAATGTAAGGAAAGGTTTCGATGAACTCCATCCACTTACCATGCCGCCTATCTAGCTTATCTTGGCTCCTAAAGTGTCTAAGTGAATCATGATCGGTTTTCAAAAGAAACTCTTGAGGCCAAAGGTAATGTTGCCATGTTTTGAGTACTCTAAACAAGTCATACAATTCTTTGTCATAAGTGGAATAGTTTAAGCATGCACCCTTCAATTTTTCACTAAAGAAAGCTAGAGGCTTACCTTCTTGCGTAAGGACGCCGCCCATACCAATACCGGACGCGTCGCATTCAACCTCAAAGGGTTTAGTGAAGTCCGGTAGAGCGAGTAGTGGTGCATGGGTGAGGCGTCTCTTGAGCTCTTCAAAGGCTCTTTGCTGCGGTTCATTCCACTCAAAAGGAACCTTCTTTTTGGTCAAAGCCGTAAGTGGTGCTGCAATAGTACTAAAATCTCTCACAAATCTTCTATAGAATGTAGCTAGGCCATGGAAACTCCTCACGTCGCCAACCGACCTAGGAATGGGCCATTCATTGATTGCCTTCACCTTGTCTTCATCCACTTGCAAACCATTGGCACTTACTACAAAACCAAGAAAAATCACTCGGTTAGTATAGAAATCACATTTTTTAATATTAGCATACAAGTATTCTATATGCAATGTAACAAGCACATCTCTCAAATGATTTTCATGCTCTTTTAAAGTCTTACTATAGATAAGAATGTCATCAAAGTAGACTACAACAAATAAACCAATATAAGGTCTCAAAATATGATACATTAATCTCATGAAGGTACTAGGAGCGTTAGTTAAGCCAAATGGCATTACTAGCACTCATAGAGACCAAATTTGGTTTTAAAAGCTGTTTTCCATTCATCCCCTTCCCTCATTCTAATTTGATGGTAGCCACTCCTAAGGTCAATCTTAGTGAAAATTGTAGCTCCATGTAACTCATCAAGCATGTCATTTAGACGGGGAATCGGGTGTCTATTGATAGTAATGTTATTGATTGCTCTATAATCCATACACATTCTCCAAGTATTATCCTTCTTGGGCACTAGCAGGACGGGGACGGCACAAGGACTAAGGCATTCCCGAACATACCCTTTATCTAGCAAGGCTTGAACTTGGTTCTGAATTTCCTGGGCTTCCGTAGGGTTCATCCTATAGGCGGGCCTATTGGGAAGAGTGGCTCCGGGTATTAAATCTATTTGGTGTTCAATGCCCCTAATGGGTGGCAAGCCAGCTGGAATCTCCTCAGGAAAAACGTCCTTAGACTCGTCTAACAGCCCCTGGATAGAACTAGGAAGTGAAATCATAGAGTCATGAGGCACAGTCACTAGAGATTTACACAAACTCATCATTAGCACATCCATAGAAGCATAGTTAGTGACATATTCATTCCTAGACTCAAGATAGCTACTTGTTGGTTGTACTAACAGTGTTTGATGGGTTTTGTTTCTCCTTACTCTTAGGCCGTGTGATCTTAGGATTTGGAGGGGTTCCTTGCTCTACCCTCTTGTTCTCATAGTACTCGGCTATTTGTAAAGGTGTCATAGGTTTAAGTGTTAAAGTTTTACCTTTATACTCAAAGCTATATTTATTAGAAAACCCATCATGGACAAGTTTCCTATCATATTGCCATGGACGACCAAGCAACAAGTGACAAGCATTCATAGGCACAACATCACATGTAATAACATCCTCATATGATCCTAATGTTATATTGACCTTAGTTTGCTTATTGACCTTAAGTTCTCCACACTCATTCATCCAATATAGTTTATATGGCCTAGGGTGATAAAATGTAAGAAGTTGTAATTTGTTTACCATTTCAGTGCTAGCTATGTTCAAAAACTTCCTCCATCAATTATCACATTACACACTTTTCCTTTAATACTACACCTAGTAAGAAACAGATTTTCACGTTGGTTATCCTCACAAGGTGCTAGTTGGAAATGCAAAGTTCTCCTAGCTATCAAAGATTCACCTTGTTCATACTCAATGCAATCATCATTCTCATTTTGTTCATTGTCATCAATTAATGTATTTTCATCATCTAATTCCACATCATCCTCACTCTCATATTCTCCTAGATGATTTATGATCAAAGTGCGTCTATTAGGACATTCTCTACTCATGTGTCCTCTACCTTGGCATTTAAAACACACAATGTCCCTAGTTCTAGAGTTAGAGATAGGAGTACTCCCTCGATGATCACTCGAAGGCTCATTCAAGGATCGTGGTGTAGTGGACGGTGTAGAAGACCTTCTTTGCCCTTCTTGGCCCATAGGTGCCGACTTTCTCTCTTCCTTCCGGCCTCCTTGATCCTTGCTGTGGTTAGGCAGCCGGCTCCCTTGTGCTTTCCAAGCGTTGGGCGTCCCATGAGGTGGCTTGTATTCCCGGTTTCGCACCTTAGTCTTCCTTTCCACCTTGATGGCCAAGTGTAGTAATTGCTCCATGGTGTTGTATGGATACATATCAACTTCATTAGCCAAATTAGAATTCAGAATACGAAGGTACCTAGCCATAGTGTTTTCTTCATCCTCTAGAACGTTGGCCTTCACCATAGCAACTTGCATATTCGTATAGGCTTCCTTAGCGCTAAGAGAGCCTTGTCTCAAATTTTCCAGCCGTTGTCAGAGGTGGAACGAACCTAGCCCTCATTAGTGCCTTCATATGCTCCCATGTGGTGATTTGAGGATCCAATGTTCGAACTCTTTCTTTGACTACGTGATCCCACCATACCAAGGCATAGCCTTGGAACTCGAGAGCGGCTAGCTGAACCTTCCTAGGCTCGCTGAAATTTTGACACAACCAGATCTGCTCAACTTTAGTTTCCCACTCCGTGTAGACGTCGGGATCACACTTTCCTTCAAAGACGGGAATTTTGATTTTGACTTTGCCGAGTCCGTCTTGCTCTTGATAGGGCCGTAGGTTATCACGTTCTCGTCCTTGCCTTGGCTGCTGGAATGGCCGATTGTAACCTTCGCAAGTGTGGTCCTCAAAAGGAGCTTCATTCTGTCGCTGAAATTTATCAACAAATGGTGGCATGTTAGAATCATTAGGGTCGACGTTGGACTGTAAATTACCTTGATCCGGATGATCCGGCTCTCTAGTAACGCGTGAAGGACCGCCAAACTCGTAGTTGGTTCTCAAAGGTGGCGTCCCTGTTGGTGGTTTTTGTGCTTCCATAGACTCCACTTGTTTGGATAGGTTAGCTACGGAATCGGACAATTGTTTCAATAGACTGATCATCTCAGGCGTGACGGTCTCGCTACTAGACTTGTTGTGACTTAGGGACCTGGACATGCTCAAGTAACAAACAAAGAACCGGTTAGGTTAGAAAAGCAAAGATCTCACTTGTGTATCGCTCACTCTCTCGTTGGTATTGCCTAGCTGGTGGCTCGAGTTGTAAGGATCCAACACCTTAAAAACGATTTCCGAACCTTCTTAGCAACCCTTTGGAACTAGAACTGTTGAAACTGATGTTAGTGTCGGAGATCAATCAAGACACCCCTAATTGGAGTATTGACCGTTGGGTTGGTGTAGGTATGGTGATTTGTGATTAGAATGGCGTTTTGAGGGGGTTTTCTTGTGCTTGATGTCGATTAATAGAAGGCCAGCCGGTTTGGATTGTTCTTTTATTTTATTTTTTTTTGAAAGATCTCTTAGACTTTGTCAAAGATTTGTAGGAGAGAAGGTAACCGAAATTGATTGGAGAGAGGGTTACCGAAATGTGTATGTAGCGTTGAGCTCTTCTTGTTTTTGTTTTTTTACCTTTCCTCAAGATGTTGTCCGGCACTAAGAACCCTTGGTTTTTGATTTTGAACACTTCAAGCACAAGTTAAACCTCAATTGGATAAGCAATAGGTTAACAAAGAAGAAAGGAGTGATCAATTGTACCAACTGAGCTCTGATACCAACTGATACGGTATTAGTCCGTGAATGAGTCGATCTAGGTACAATGATCCCGAATCCGGCTGAATGAGGCGAATCCAGATGCGGAATGAAATGTAGATGGTAAATAAACGCAGGAAGGTGTAGAGAAGAACCAAAGAGAGTCAACGAAAGGAACCAAGGCTGAAGAGCCAAAACCCCACTTCGTGAATGCCCTAGACCCGTCTCCAATACAACTTTACACTAGCTCCGGCTGGAATAGCACAAAGAGGGACTCGTGAAGGCTCGAAGCACCAATCCGAAGACGGTTGACACGAACAAGCTCAGCCAAGCAAACAACAGCAATGCCAACCAAAAACTCTCTTGTTCTTTGATTGATTTTGTGAATGATTACAATTGTAATTCTAAGCAATGAAAATAACGTACCTATTCAGCAGCTAAAAGAGGCTATATAGACTCTTTTATCTAGACAAAAATAAAGAAAAGAAAACTAAAACATTAGTGGGAAGGTGGTAATAAGAGAGCTTCCTCTAATGTAGCTAACAACTTAACAAACAACTATTTCAGCATAAAAATAGGCTTACTTATTCAAGCATATCCTTGGAGTGAGCTGGACGTTTTTTAAGAGCCAAAATGAACTATCCGAATGGGCTGAATTGTTCAACAGATCCATGAGTGATTTGGATGGTTTTAAGAGCCCAAATGATGATCCAAATGTGGGAGCTGGTTACTCTCTTGGGCCTCCTTGAACGTGAGCAACTTGCTTTCCTCTTGGGCTGCCTTGGACGTGAGCAGCTGCCTCCCCTCTTGGGCTGCATTGGACGTGAGCAACAGCCTCCCCTCTTGGGCTGCATGGGACGTGAGCAACAGCCTCCCCTCTTGGGCTGCATTGGACGTGAGCTACGTCTGCATGGTCTCCTCGAGCTGCATGGGAAGTGAGCACGTCGGCATGGTCTCCTCGCTTGGTTCGCTTGCTCCTACATTCACCAAAAGATTAACACATGATGTATGGAAATTAAATCGTTCACGCATTGTGTCAAGCAATAGCACTTCCCTTGACGTAACTTCTTGGATCTCCTTAGCTCTTGCTCTAGTAATGGGACCTTGATATCTTCCATGTGATGGTCCTACATCACATTTCTTCAAATTAGCATACAAATATTCAATTCTAAGAGTTGCAAGTAATTCCCTCAAATGTTCCTCATGCTCTTCAAGTGACTTACTATAGATGATGATGTCATCAAAGTAAACCACAACAAACCTACCAATGTAGTGTCTCAACACGTGATTCATCAATTTCATAAATGTGCTAGGAGCATTGGTTAAACCAAATGACATCACTAGCCAGTCATAAAGACCAAACTTGGTCTTGAATGCCATTTTCCATTCATCTCCCTCCCTCATTTTGATTTGGTGATAACCACTCCTAAGATCTATCTTAGAGAACAATGTGGCTCCATTCAACTCATCTAACATGTCATCTAAATGTGGGATATGATGGCGGTACTTAATGGTGATGTTGTTGATGGCTCTACAATCAACACACATCCTCCATGTATTGTCCTTCTTAGGCACTAAGAGGACCGGAACGGCACTAGGACTAAAACTCTCCCTTACATAACCCTTATCTAGAAGTTCTTGGACTTGGTTTTGGATCTCTTGGCTCTCCTTAGGGTTCATCCTATAGGCTGGACGGTTTGGGAGTGTAGCACCGGGAATAATATCTATTTGGTTCTCAATACCTCTAAAAGGTGGAAGGCCAGCCGGAATCCCGTCAGGAAACACATCACTAAACTCATCTAGGATGGGCTTTAGGTAGGGTGGTCTTGGCTTCCTCACTCAAAGTCACTAAGCTCTTGCACAAGCTCACAAGAATGGCATCTAAAGGGGTGTAATCTAGGATGTACTCCTCCATGGATGCTAGAAGGACACTAGAAGGTGTGGCTAATAGGGTGGTACTAATCTTGGCCGTGGGTTCAGTTTTAGACCGTGGCTATCCCCTCTCTTTTTCACCTCATTTTTCTCCACACTCAACTCCTTCTTCTCATAAAATTCAGCAATCTGCAATGGTGTCATAGACTTAAGAGTTAGTGTTTGACCATTAAATTCAAAGCTATGCCTATTAATAAAACCATCATGCTTAACTCTCCTATCAAATTGCCATGGATGTCCCAAAAAAATATGACAAGCTTGCATGGGAACTACATCACAAGTAATGGTGTTGATACGGGGATTTAGCCCGTCGAGCCGGATCTAGCACCATCAACACGAGAAAGCTGAAAACGACTCCATGGGACTCATAGTTGCGGAAGCTTGTAGACTCTTTTGTGGAAAGGGAAACTAAAGCTACGAAAGGGAAAGTTAGGAGGCAAGCAAGCTATGCTACCCTTGAACCATCCCATTGATACAATCGGCCAAGCACCAATACCACAAACGGTACAACCCATGGACTAGATCGATCAAGAACCGAATCCAAGAACGACACAACCCTCTCGTCTATAAAGCGATGGACCGATTTTGAGGAACCCATCCCAAACAATGCAAAGCACCATGGCTAAAGAGCCAAGACACAATTGCAAATGATGTGATAAACCCGCTCATCGAGTAATCTAGGCCCATCTCACAACAACCATACAACTCGAGCTCCAATCTCCATTGGAGGCGAGAGGGAAAGACGTTCAATCAACTCAACGGCTGCTTATCTATTGCATCAAAAACTTCTCCTTACAAAGGAGAAGAAACTCCCTTAAATAGGCATCTTCCAAAAACTAAAATAAAGACAACTAAACCAACAATTAATAAACCTAAAATAACTAAGAAAATAAAGCAATGAACCGGCTCTTAAAATGCAAGTGAACCAGCCCCAAATAAACAACTTAATCCTAATCAAAACACAAACAATTTAGGCAACTAATGATTACAAACTTCAGCATCAATCAGCTTCTTCGTTTTCGGTTCCGTATCATTCTCTCCTTCTTGGAAAAGCTTCGACCCCGAAGCTTGTGGTAAGTCCGATGGAGGCAATACAGGGTAGAGGTACTCCAACGCAATGAAACGACTAACATCACCCTTATCATCCGGCCAGTTAACTATGTGCACATAACCAAACCCACGGGCAAGGACCCGAAAAGGCCATAGACCGTTTGGGTTTGCGTCAAGCCGAGGGCGGCCTCGCTGCGGTATCTTGACCCAAACCCATGTCCCGGCCGCATGAGTGGACCTCCTCCGAGCTTGGCGAGTGGTCTCAGCGTCGAGGCGTGATGGTGGCTTGCGGTTTGCCTTAGAACGTGGGCGTCCTCTGCGGGCTGGAACACGAGCGGTTGAAGACGACTCCATGGGAGGCCGATGTTGATACGGGGATCCTCGTCTTGCAAGGCCGTGGTTGAAGGCCGTAGACTAGGTGAGATGGCTGCGGCGCAGCAGCTCAACGGGAGAGAAGAAGGGCGGCGGTGGCGCTGCAGTTTGACGGAAGTAGAAGAGGGAAAGGCGTAATGGCGCTGCAGTTCGACGAGAGTAGAAGAGGGAGGCGTGAGGGTGCTGCAGCTTGACGGGAGTTTAAGAGGGAGAGGCGTGAGGGCGCTGCAGTTTGACGGGAGTAGAAGAGGGAGAGGCGTGAGAGTGCTACTGGTTGACGGAGTAGAAGAGGGAGAGGCGTGAGGGCGCTACAGTTTGACGGAGTAGAAGAGGGAGAGGCGTGAGGGCGCTACAGTTTGACGGAGTAGAAGAAGGAGGCGTGGTGGCTAAAATGTAGGGGATGGTTATAGGTTAGCTAATTTTGTGGAGGCAAAGTGATAGGATCACATAGGATGAAACGTGATGGCTAAAATGTAGGAGGTGGTTACGGGGGTTAGCTAATTTTGTGGAGGCAAAGTGATAGGATCACATAGGCTGAAATGTGATGGATAAAATGTAGGAGGTGATTATGGGCATTGCTAATTTCATGGAGGCAAGGCTGAAACGTGTAGGAGGGGGGTAGTGGGCGGGTTTTTTTTTTGGTCGAAACAGTGGAGAGTGTACGTGGGCGGCAGTTTGGCTGAGGTTAGGGCGGCGGCAACACCAAGGACACCCGATGAACAGCACGAACCGGAACGTTGACGGCGCATATGGCTCTGATACCAATCTGATACGGGGATTTAACCCGTTGAGCCGGATCTAGCACCATCAACACGAGAAAACTGAAAACGACTCCATGGGACTCATAGTTGCGGACTCTTGTAGACTCTTTTGTGGAAAGGGAAACTAAAACTACGAAAGGGAAAGATAGGAGGCAAGCAAGCTATGCTACCCTTGAACCAACCCATTGATACAATCAGCCAAGAACCAATACCATAAACGGTACAACCAATGGACTAGATTGATCAAGAATCGAGTCCAAGAACGACACAACCCTCTCATCTATAAAGCGATGGACCGATTTTGAGGAACCCATCCCAAACAATGCAAAGCACCATGTCTAAAGAGCCAAGACACAATTGCAAATGATGTGATAAAACCCACTCATCGAGTAATCTAGGTCCATCTCACAAGAAAACATACAACTCGGGCTCCAATCTCCATTGGAGGGCGAGAGGGGAAAGACGTTCGCTCAAAAACAAGAACTGCTTATCTATTGCATCAAAAACTTCTCCTTACAAAGGAGAAGAAACTCCCTTAAATAGGCATCTTCCAAAAACTAAAATAAAGACAACTAAACCAACAATTAATAAACCTAAAATAACTAAGAAAATAAAGCAATGAACTGGCTCTTAAAATGCAAGTGAACCGGCCCCAAATAAACAACTTAATCCTAATCAAAACACAAACAATTTAGGCAACTAATGGTTACAAACTTCAGCATCAATCAGCTTCTTCGTTTTCGGTTCCGGATCTAGCACCATCAACACGAGAAAGCTGAAAACGACTCCATGGGACTCATAGTTGTGGAAGCTTGTAGACTCTTTTGTGGAAAGGGAAACTAAAGCTACGAAAGGGAAAGTTAGGAGGCAAGCAAGCTATGCTACCCTTGAACCATCCCATTGGTACAACCCATGGACTAGATCGATCAAGAACGAATCCAAGAACGACACAACCCTCTCGTCTATAAAGCGATGGACCGATTTTGAGGAACCCATCCCAAACAATGCAAAGCACCATGGCTAAAGAGCCAAGACACAATTGCAAATAATGTGATAAACCCGCTCATCGAGTAATCTAGGCCCATCTCACAAGAACCATACAACTCGAGCTCCAATCTCCATTGGAGGCGAGAGGGAAAGACGTTCAATCAACTCAACGGCTGCTTATCTATTGCATCAAAAACTTCTCCTTACAAAGGAGAAGAAACTCCCTTAAATAGGCATCTTCCAAAAACTAAAATAAAGACAACTAAACCAACAATTAATAAACCTAAAATAACTAAGAAAATAAAGCAATGAACCGGCTCTTAAAATGCAAGTGAACCGGCCCCAAATAAACAACTTAATCCTAATTAAAACACAAACAATTTAGGCAACTAATGATTACAAACTTCAGCATCAATCAGCTTCTTCGTTTTCGGTTCCGGATCTAGCACCATCAACACGAGAAAGCTGAAAACGACTCCATGGGACTCATAGTTGCGGAAGCTTGTAGACTCTTTTGTGGAAAGGGAAACTAAAGCTACGAAAGGGAAAGTTAGGAGGCAAGCAAGCTATGCTACCCTTGAACCATCCCATTGGTACAACCCATGGACTAGATCGATCAAGAACGAATCCAAGAACGACACAACCCTCTCGTCTATAAAGCGATGGACCGATTTTGAGGAACCCATCCCAAACAATGCAAAGCACCATGGCTAAAGAGCCAAGACACAATTGCAAATAATGTGATAAACCCGCTCATCGAGTAATCTAGGCCCATCTCACAAGAACCATACAACTCGAGCTCCAATCTCCATTGGAGGCGAGAGGGAAAGACGTTCAATCAACTCAACGGCTGCTTATCTATTGCATCAAAAACTTCTCCTTACAAAGGAGAAGAAACTCCCTTAAATAGGCATCTTCCAAAAACTAAAATAAAGACAACTAAACCAACAATTAATAAACCTAAAATAACTAAGAAAATAAAGCAATGAACCGGCTCTTAAAATGCAAGTGAACCAGCCCCAAATAAACAACTTAATCCTAATTAAAACACAAACAATTTAGGCAACTAATGATTACAAACTTCAGCATCAATCAGCTTCTTCGTTTTCGGTTCCGTATCAGGTGTCCTCATAGCTACCTAAAGTGATAGTAACTCTAGCTTGCTTAATTACTTTTAATTCTCCACAATCATTCATCCAACGCAATTTGTAAGGCCTAGGGTGATAAAATGTGGCAATTTGCAACTTATTAATCAAATCAGTGCTAGATATATTGCAACAACTACCTCCATCTATGATCATATTACACACCTTCCCTTTAATTAGACATCTAGTATGAAAAAGGTTCTCTCTTTTATTATCCTCACACGGAGCTAGCTTAGCATGCAAAGTTCTTCTAGCTATTAATGATTCTCCATGATCATATTCAATGCCCTCATCACTATCACTACCAATTTCATGCAATCCATTAAGGTGGGTGTTATCATCATTTTCATGCTCATCCTCACTATCATATTGTCCAAATTGATTTAAAATCATAGTTTTCTTATTAGGACAATCCCTCGTGTAATGTCCTCTACCTTGACAGTTAAAACACACAATATCTCTAGAACAAAGAGTAGAGTTAGAGGTACTCCCTTTAGGACCACTTGAAGGCTCATTCAAGGGTCTAGAAGATGAATGAGGTGTTGAGCTCCTTCTTTGTGCTCCTCCTTGGTGGATGTAGGCTCACGGGTGTAGGATCCTTGGGACCGGCTGTTTTGTGCTTTTCATGAGCTTGTAGCTCCAAAGCCTTTGTCATCTTCTCTACTTTGATTGCCAAATGCAGCAGCTCCACCATGGTACTATAAGGATACAAATCAATTTCATTAGCCAAAGATGAGTTTAAAATGCGTAGATACCTAGCCATTGTAGACTCCTCATCGTCAACCACATTAGCTTTCACCATTGCCATTTGCATAGAGGTATATACCTCTTCGACACTCATGGCTCCTTGTCGAAGGTTCTCCAACCGTTGTCTAAGCTCCCTAGCATAATGTTGAGGTAGAAAACGAGCTCTCATCAAGGCCTTCATTTGTTCCCATGTAGTGATGGCCGGATCCAAGGTTCTTCTTCTTTCCTTGACAAGATGATCCCACCATACTAGTGCATATAGCCTTGGAACTCCAATGATGCAAGCTGGACCTTCCTTTGCTCTCCAAAGTGATGGCAAGACCAAATTTGATCCAATTTAGTCTCCCAATCCATGTAAGTATCCAGGTCACACTTGCCTTCAAAACTAGGAATCTTGACCTTCACTTTCCCTATTCCATCTAGCTCTTGATAAGGCCTAAATGGCTCATATTCTCGTCCTCTCCTTGGTTGTGGGTGACACCTAGGGAAATCTCTCCACATACCTTCTTCCTCAACATCCTCTTGTGGCTCCTGAAAATCATCCACAAAACGTTGCACATTAGGTGTTCTAGGAAGAGTGTTAGCATGTCTCATACCTTACCCTTGAGGGGTTCTTTGGGGTGATTCAGGGGCTGTTTCTCTAGGGGCATCTCTAGATGTGCCGCCTAGCTCGAAAGTGGACCTCGGCTGTGGCGTGGCCGTGGGTGCTGCTCGAGGCTCCAACGTGTCAATCCGGTGTGTCAATCTTGCCACCGAATCCATTAGTTGCTTCAACATAGCAATTGTCTCCGGGTGCATTGGCTTACTGATGTGGGACTTGCTTGGACTATTAGACCTAGACATGATCAAAAAAACACACAAAACAAGCAAACTAGTTGAATTAGATAAAACAGAAAATTCTCACAGGTGTTTACTCTCTCACTCTCACACTCAAGTTGTGTTGATCACAAGCTATTTGATGCAATTGACTTGGATGGATTAAAACTCCTTCTAAGATCAATGCCTTAGCTCAACTAGCACACTCCTTGACTTGAAAAAGGGTGATACACGGCTGCTTGAAGGTTCACAACATAAAACGTCAAGATTGTCACTAAGAAGCTGAAATAAGACTCAAGACTCAACTAGTATGGCTTGCAAGCAATGTGAACTAGCTAAATCACACAAAATACTCAAAAAAGACACAAGACTCAAAGATAGATGCAAAAGGCTGATATGGACTCGAAAAGATGGTAAACTCAAGATATGATAGACTTAGAGTAAAACAAGGAAGATAGACACACAAGAGACTAAGAAGAGAGCTTCACTTACCTTGTCCTTATGCAATGGAGAGAGATATGGCCGGCTGTGGTGTTTAACGTTGGCTTTTGGGAAATGGTGATGGATAAGAAATGAGGTAGGTAACTCTTTTTTGTAGTCTCAATCATCCTTTCACAATCAGATTGCAAAAAAAACACTTGTTTTTCTAGCTTCTACACAACTTAGGTTAGTATAGAATATGATATGAAATGTATGATATGTAGGAAGATGAAAATATATGAGAAAATATTTCTTTTTCTTTTTTTTTTTTTTGTGTGGTCCTACGCTAACGTTTTTGTGGAAGAAAATAGGAGAGAGGAATGAAATTAAAAATTGAAAAGAAATAAGAGATAACTTAGAAGTAGTCTCTTGTTGTTGCTACAAATAAGGAGCTTTTGTGGCCCTCTCCTCTATCTTGCAATGGCTGATTTGTTTTGGAAGAGTGGTCCCCCTTTTGCTTTTCTTTTGATTGTGTTTTTTTTGGGACGGTTATTGCCAAGAGAAAAGAGCTGGACGTTTTTTTATGAACAATGGCTGATGAAGGTGATGTAGAATGGCTGGACAATGGCGGTCTTGGCTTGGCTTTCTCTCTTCTCCAATAAATACAAGAAACAAAGAAAATTAGACTCAAATATACTCTTAAGATGAAGCAAATGACTCAAACAAAGAAAAGACTCAAAGAAGATACTCAAACCGTCAATGGTGATGGTTGATTCTGGACTCGCAATCAGCTAGCTCTCATACCACTTTGATGCGGGTTTGGGCCGCGAATGACGAGATCTAGATTGGTGATACGGTCTTAGTCCGTGAATGAGTCGATCTAGGTACAATGATCTCAAATCCGGCTGAATGAGGCGAATCCAGATGCGGAATGAAACGTAGATGGTGAATGGCGCAGGAAGGTGAGAGAAGAACCAAAGAGAGTCAACGAAGGAACCAAGGCTGAAGAGCCAAAACCCCACTCGTGAATGCCCTAGACCCGTCTCCAATACAACTTTACACTAGCTCCGGCTGGACTAGCACAAAGAGGGACTCGTGAAGGCTCGAAGCACCAATCCGAAGGCGGTTGACACAAACAAGCTCAGCCAAGCAAACAACAGCAATGCCAACCAAAAACTCTCTTGTTCTTAGATTGATTTTGTGAATGAGTACAAATGTAATTCTAAGCAATGAAAATAACGTTACTATTCAGCAGCTAAAAGAGGCTATATATAGACTCTTTTATCTAGACAAAAATAAAGAAAAGAAAACTAAAACATTAGTGGGAAAGTGGTAATAAGAGAGCTTCCTCTAATGTAGCTAACAACCTAACAAACAACTAATTCAGCATGAGAATAGGCTGATTTATTCAAACAAAACCTTGGAGTGAGTGGGACATTTTTAAGCAGCCAAATGGACTATCCGAATGGGCTGAATTGTTCAACAGATCCATGAGTGATTTGGCTGTGTTTTAAGAGCCCAAATGATGATCCGAATGAGCTGACTTGTTACTCTCTTGGGCCTCCTTAAACGTGATCTGCTGGCTGCCCTCTTGGGCTGTTTTGGACGTGAGCAGTAGCCTACCCTGTTGGACTGCCTTGGACGTGTTTGCTTGCCTCCCCTCTTGGGCTGCCTTGGACGTGATCAACAGCTTCTCCTCTTGGACTGCTTTGGACGTGATCAACAACTTCTCCTCTTGGGCTGCTTTGGACGTGATCAACAGCTTCTCCTCTTGGGCTGAGTTGGATGTGAGCAACAACCTATCCTCTTGAACTGCATGGGAAGTGAATAACGTCTGCATGGTCTCCTCCCTTGGTTCACTTGCTCCTACATTCACCAAAAGATTAACACATGATGTATGGCAATTAAATGGTTCACGCATTGTGCCAAGCAATAGCACTTCCCTTGACGTAACTTCTTGGATCTCCTTAGCTCTTGCTCTAGTAATGGGACCTTGACATCTTCCATGTGATGGTCCTACATCATCCACTCCTTCTTGGAAAGAATTCGACCCCGAATTTTCATCTTGTTCCGAATCTCCTTCATAGGGGCTCAAATCTCCTACGTTAAAAGTGGTACTAACTCCATACTCGTCCGGTAAGTCCAACACATATGCATTGTCGTTAATCCGGTGTAAGACTTTGAATGGTCCATCACCCCGTGGTGCTAGCTTGGAATGGCGTTTTGTCGGAAACCGCTCTTTCCTTAGATGTAGCCAAACTAAGTCGCCGGGCTGGAAAACCATCTTCCGACGTCCTTTGTTATTCCGGGCTGCAGTTTCAACGCCCTTCTTATCAAGTGCAGCCTTAGTCTTAGCATGAAGTTCCTTAATGTAGTCCGCCTGTACCAAAGCATCAAAAGCTACTCGATCCTTTCGAGGAATCGGTAATAAGTCCAAAGGAGTTAAAGGGTTAAATCCATAAACACATTTGAAAGGTGATAACGAAGTGGAAGAATGCATGGTGCGATTATAAGCAAACTCAATATATGGTAACATGTCTTCCCATTCTTTTAAGTTATCTTTCAACATGGTTGTAAGGAGGGTCGTTAGGGTCCTATTGGTGACTTCCGTTTGTCCATCTGTTTGGGGATGACTAGAGGTCGATAATAGTAATCTAGTGCCCATTTTCCCCAAAGCGTTTTCCAAAAGAAACTCAAAAACTTGACATCCCTATCACTAACAATAATTTTAGGGATTCCATGCAATCTCACTATTTCCTTAAAGAAAACATTAGCAACATTATATGCATCATCAGTTTTATGACATGGAATAAAATGTGCCATTTTAGAGAATCTATCTACTACCACAAAAATGGAATCTCTTCCTTTCTTAGTCCTAGGTAGTCCAACAATGAAATCCATACTTATATCTTCCCAAGGGCCATTAGGCGTTGGTAAGGGTGTATACAGCCCGGGGGGTTGTACCCTAGCTTTGGCCTTAAGATATTCAATGCACCTTTTCAGCATGTGTTCTACATCTCTTAACATATGAGGCCAATAAAAGTGAGTTTGCAACATGTGATAAGTTTTGTCCCTCCCAAAATGCCCCATTAAACCTCCTTTATGGGCTTCTTCCACCAATAAGATTCTAAGGGAAGATCTAGGTATGCAAATCTTATCCACTTTAAACAAGAAACCTTCAAACACAAAATACTTATCATAAGGGCCTTGAGTAGTGCATCTATGAAATATCTTCCCAAATTCAGCATCATCCACATATAATTCTTTAATGTAAGTAAAACCTAACATCCTAGAATCCAAGGTGGTGATTAAGGTGTATCTCCTAGACAATGCATCCGCTACGACATTATCCTTTCCTTTCTTATACTTGATAATGTAAGGAAAGGTTTCGATGAACTCCATCCACCTACCATGCCGCCTATCTAGCTTATCTTGGCTCCTAAAGTGTCTAAGTGAATCATGATCGGTTTTCAAAAGAAACTCTTGAGGCCAAAGGTAATGTTGCCATGTTTTGAGTACTATAAACAAGGCATACAATTCTTTGTCATAAGTGGAATAGTTTAAGCATGCACCCTTCAATTTTTCACTAAAGAAAGCTAGAGGCTTACCTTCTTGCGTAAGGACGCCGCCAATACCAATACCGGACGCGTCGCATTCAACCTCAAACAGTTTAGTGAAGTCCGGTAGAGCGAGTAGTGGTGCATGGGTGAGGCGTCTCCTGAGCTCTTCAAAGGCTCTTTGCTGCGGTTCATTCCACTCAAAAGGAACCTTCTTTTTGGTCAAAGCCGTGAGTGGTGCTGCAATAGTACTAAAATCTCTCACGAATCTTCTATAGAATGTAGCTAGGCCATGGAAACTCCTCACGTCGCCAACCGACCTAGGAGTGGGCCATTAATTGATTGCCTTCACCTTGTCCTCATCCACTTGCAACCCATTGGCACTTACTACAAAACCAATAAAAATTACTCGGTTAGTATAGAAATCACACTTTTGAATATTAGCATACAAGTATTCTATACGCAATGTAGCAAGCACATCTCTCAAATGATTTTCATGCTCTTTTAAAGTCTTACTATAGATAAGAATGTCATCAAAGTAGACTACAACAAATAAACCAATATAAGGTCTCAAAATATGATTCATTAATCCCATGAAGGTACTAGGAGCGTTAGTTAAACCAAAAGGCATTACTAGCCACTCATAGAGACCAAATTTGGTTTTAAAAGCTGTTTCCCATTCATCCTCTTCCCTCATTCTAATTTGATGGTAGCCACTCCTAAGGTCAATCTTAGTGAAAATTGTAGCTCCATGTAACTCATCAAGCATGTCATCTAGACGGGGAATCGAGTGTCTATACTTGATAGTAATGTTATTGATTGCTCTACAATCAATACACATTCTCCAAGTGTTATCCTTCTTGGGTACTAGCAGGACGGGAACGGCACAAGGACTAAGGCTTTCCCGAACATAGCCCTTATCTAGCAAGGCTTGAACTTGGTTCTGAATTTCCTGGGCTTCCGTAGGGTTCATCCTATAGCCGGGCCTATTGGGAAGAGTGGCTCCGGGTATTAAATCTATTTGGTGTTCAATGCCCCTAATGGGCGGCAAGCCGGCTGGAATCTCCTCAAGAAAAACGTCCCTAAACTCGTCTAACAGCCCCTGGATAGAACTAGGAAGTAGAATCGTAGAGTCATGAGGCACATTCACTAGAGATTTACACAAACTCATCATTAGCACATCCATAGAAGCATAGTTAGTGACATATTCATTCCTCAACTCAAGATAGCTACTTGTTGGTTGTACTAACATTGTTTGATGGGTTTTATTCTCCTTACTCTTAGGCCGTGTGATCTTAGGCTTTGGAGGGGTTCCTTGCTCTACCCTCTTGTTCTCATAGTACTCGGCTATTTGTAAAGGTGTCATAGGTTTAAGTGTTAAAGTTTTACCCTTATACTCAAAGCTATATTTGTTAGAAAACCCATCATGGACAACTTTTCTATCATATTGCCATGGACGACCAAGCAACAAGTGACAAGCATTCATAGGCACAACATCACATGTAATAACATCCTCATATGATCCTAATGTTATATTGACCTTAGTTTGCTTATTGACCTTAAGTTCTCCACACTCATTCATCCAATGTAGTTTATATGGCCTAGGGTGATAAAATGTAAGAAGTTGTAATTTGTTTACCATTTCAGTGCTAGCTATGTTGCAACAACTTCCTCCATTAATTATCACATTACACACTTTTCCTTTAATACTACACCTTGTATGAAACAAATTTTCAAGTTGGTTATCCTCACAAGGTGCTAGTTGGACATGCAAAGTTCTCCTAGCTATCAAAGATTCACCTTGTTCATACTCAATGCAATCATCATTCTCATTTTGTTCATTGTCATCAATTAATGTATTTTTATCATCTAATTCCACATCATCCTCACTCTCATATTCTCCTAGATGATTTATGATCAAAGTGCGTCTATTAGGACATTCTCTACTCATGTGTCCTCTACCTTGGCATTTAAAACACACAATGTCCCTAGTTCTAGAGTTAGAGATAGGAGTACTCCCTCGATGATCACTCGAAGGCTCATTCAAGGATCGTGGTGTAGTGGACGGTGTAGAGGACCTTCTTTGCCCTTCTTGGCCCATAGGTGCCGATTTTCTCTCTTCCTTCAGGCCTCCTTGATCCTTGCTGTGGTTAGGCAGCCGGCTCCCTTGTGCTTTCCAAGCGTTGGGCGCCCCATGAGGTGGCTTGTATTCCCGGTTTCGCACCTTAGTCTTCCTTTCCACCTTGATGGCTAAGTGTAGTAATTGCTCCATGGTGCTGTATGGATACATATCAACTTCATTAGCCAAATTAGAATTCATAATTCGAAGATACCTAGCCATAGTGTTTTCTTCATCCTCTAGAACGTTGGCCTTCACCATAGCAACTTGCATATTCGTGTAGGCTTCCTCAGCGCTAAGTGAACCTTGTCTCAAATTTTCCAGCCATTGTCGAAGCTCTCGGGTATAGTGAGGTGGAACGAACCGAGCCCTCATTAGTGCCTTCATATGCTCCCATGTGGTGATTTGAGGATCCAATGTTCGAACTCTTTCTTTGACTACGTGATCCCACCATACCAAAGCATAGCCTTGGAACTCAAGAGCGGCTTGCTGAACCTTCCTAGGCTCGCTGAAGTTGTGACACAACCAGATCTGCTCAACTTTAGTTTCCCACTCCGTGTAGACGTCGGGATCACACTTTCCTTCAAAGACGGGAATTTTGATTTTGACTTTGCCGAGTCCGTCTTGCTCTTGATAGGGCCGTGGGTTATCACATTCTCATTCTTGCCTTGGCTGTTGGAATGGCCGATTGTAACCTTCCCAAGTGTGGTCCTCGAAAGCAGCTTCATTCCGTCGCTGAAAGTCATCAACAAATGGTGGCATGTTAGAAGCATTAGGGAGGACATTGGACTGTAAATTACCTTGATCCGGATGATCCGGCTCTCTAGTAACACGTGAAGGACCGCCAAACTCATAGTTGGTTCTCAAAGGTGGTGTCCCGGCTGGTGGTGTTCGTGCTTCCATAGACTCCACTCGTTTGGATAGGTTAGCTACGGAATCAGACAATTGTTTCAATAGACTGATCATCTCAGGCGTGACGGTCTCGCTACTCGACTTGCTGGGACTTAGGGACTTGGACATGCTCAAGTAACAAACAAAGAACCGGTTAGGTTAGAAAAGCAAAGATCTCACTTGTGTATCGCTCACTCTCTCGTTGGTATTGCCTAGCTGGTGGCTCGAGTTGTAAGGATCCAACACCTTAAGATCACGATTTCCGAACCTTCTTAGCAACCCTTTGGAACTAGAACTGCTGAAACTGATGTTAGTGTCGGAGATGAATCAAGACACACCCTAATTGGAGTATTGACCGTTGGGTTGGTGTAGGTATGGTGATTTGTGATTAGAATGGCGTTTTGAGGGGGTTTTCTTGTGCTTGATGTCGATTAATAAGGGCCAGCCGTTTTTTTTGTGTTTTTTTTTTTTTTAAAGATCTCTTAGACTTTGTCAAAGATTTGAGGGAGAGAAGGTAACCGAAACTGATTGCAACGAGAATTGTAGGGGAGCAGGTTACCGAATTGGTATTCAACGTTTGAGCTCTTTTTGCTTTTGTTGTGTTTTGCGTTTACCTCTCCTCAAGATGTTGTCCGGCACTAAGAACCCTTGGTTTTTGCTTTGAACACTTCAAGCACAAGTTAAACTCAATGGGATAAGCAATAAGGTTAACAAAGAAGAAGGGAGTGATCAATTGTACCAACTGAGCTCTGATACCAACTGATACGGTCTGAGTCCGTGAATGAGTCGATCTAGGTACAATGATCTCGAATCCGGCTGAATGAGGCAAATCCAGATGCGGAATGAAACGTAGATGGTGAATGGCGCAGGAAGGTCAGAGAAGAACCAAAGAGAGTCAACGAAGGAAGCAAGGCTGAAGAGCCAAAACCCCACTCGTGAATGCCCTAGACCCGTCTCCAATACAACTTTACACTAGCTCCGGCTGGACTAGCACAAAGAGGGACTCGTGAAGGCTCGAAGCACCAATCCGAAGGCGGTTGACACGAACAAGCTCAGCCAAGCAAACAACAGGAATGCCAACCAAAAACTCTCTTCTCTTTGATTAATTTTGTGAATGATTACAAATGTAATTCTAAGCAATGAAAATAACGTAACTATTCAGCAGCTAAAAGAGGCTATATATAGACTCTTTTATCTAGACAAAAATAAAGAAAAGAAAACTAAAACATTAGTGGGAAGCTGGTAATAAGAAAGCTTCCTCTAATGTAGCTAACAACCTAACAAACAACTAATTCAGCATGAGAATAGGCTGATTTATTCAAACAAAACATTGGAGTGAGTGGGACGTTTTTAAGCAGCCAAATGGACTATCCAAATGGGCTGAATTGTTCAACAGATCCATGAGTGATTTGGCTGTGTTTTAAGAGCCCAAATGATGATCCGAATGAGCTGACTTGTTACTCTCTTGGGCCTCCTTGAACGTGATCAGCTGGCTGCCCTCTTGGGCTGTTTTGGACGTGAGCAGCAGCCTACCCTCTTGGACTGCCTTGGACGTGATCAACAACTTCTCCTCTTGGGCTGCTTTGGACGTGATCAACAGCTTCTCCTCTTGGGCTGCGTTGGATGTGAGCAACAACCTATCCTCTTGAACTGCATGGGAAGTGAATAACGTCTGGATGGTCTCCTCCCTTGGTTCACTTGCTCCTACATTCACCAAAAGATTAACACATGATGTATGGCAATTAAATGGTTCACGCATTGTGCCAAGCAATAGCACTTCCCTTGACGTAACTTCTTGGATCTCCTTAGCTCTTGCTCTAGTAATGGGACCTTGATATCTTCCATGTGATGGTCCTACATCAATTGGGAATCCTTGAAACCAACAATGACATTTTTCCTTGACCAATGGCACAAATTTCAGATTGTTAGAACAAGAAAATGATGATGGAAAGATGGAAGAAAAGAGGATGAAAGGGGACGTAGGATGTATGGTAGAAGTAGATCCAAAAGAACCAAAAGACTCCCTTACAAGAACCTTGATCAGATTGATCAAAACCGAAGCCAGATGATGCCTTCAACCCTTTCTTCTATAACCTTACACAAGCCTTCAATGGAGACAAGCACAAGAAGGGACTAGTATTGACTAGTAGCACCAATCTCTAAAGAGATTAACATACACAAGAACAATCTAGCAGGGATTCACAACGATTCAATCAATTGGCTCACTTTATTGATTGATTTTTCTGAATGGAAACAAAAGCTCTCAAAGAGACGGTTTATCAATTGGCTAAAAATCTATCTAATCAGGAAAGAAGCTAAGGGAGGCTTTTTATATGCCTAGAAAGCCTCCTATCTAATAAAAGGAATAACATTTGTCAAAAATACAATAAAACAAATAAAACAACTAAAACAAAAAAAATAACCCTTAAAATGTTTTGAACCTAAAGATTATAGAAAGTCTTTCATTTTATACAAAAGATGATATAAAATACAAAAGAAGCTCCAAAAGCCTCAATCTTCCATTTCTTGCAATCTGGAACAAGTGTCTCTTCTTTGCTCTTGCATCGCTCCAAATCACGTGTGCATGGTCTCCCTTCCACGTCCAAGTCGTCGGGAATCGTCATTAACGTGATTAAGGAAGCCTCAGTCAGCAATGAATCATCAATGGTCTCCTTAGGAGCTAAGGACACCAACAAATTGGACACCTCCTCTCGAATTGCTCTTGCCCTTGATCTAATGATTGGCCCTTGCATTGTAGGACTAGTAAGGGCTGTTGGTGATGGTCCCTCATCACCTTGTCAAGGGTTCTCCAACCTTTGCCTCAACTCCCTAGCATAATGTTGAGGTACAAAACGAGCTCTCATCAAGGCCTTCATTTGTTCCCATGTAGTGATGGCTGGATCCAAGGTTCTTCTTCTTTCCTTGACAAGATGATCCCACCATACTAGTGCATAGCCTTGGAACTCCAATGATGCAAGTTGGACCTTCCTTTTCTCTCTAAAGTGATGGCAAGACCAAATTTGCTCCAATTTAGTCTCCCAATCCATGTAAGCATCCGGGTCACACTTGCCTTCAAAACTAGGAATCCTGACCTTCACTTTCCCCATTCCATCTAACTCTTGACAAGGCCTAAATGGCTCATATTCTCGTCCTCTCCTTGGCTGTGGGTGACGCCTAGGGAACTCTCTTCACATACCTTTTTCCTCAACATCCTCTTGTGGCTCCTAAAAATCATCCACAAAACCTTGCATATTAGGTGTTCTAGGAAGAGTGTTAGCATGTCTCATACCTTGCCCTTGAGGGGTTCTTTGGGGTGATTCAGGGGCTGTTTCTCTAGGGGCATCTCTAGATGTGCCGCCTAGCTCGAAAGTGGACCTCGGTTGTGGCGTGGCCGTGGGTGCTAGTCGAGGCTCCAACGTGTCAATCCGGTGTGTCAATCTTGCCACCGAATCGATTAGTTGCTTCAACATAGCAACTGTCTCCGGGTACATTGGCTTACTGATATGGGACTTGCTTGGACTATTAGACCTAGACAGGATCAAAATAACACACAAAACAAGCAAACTAGTTGAATTAGATAAAACAGAAAATTCTCACAGGTGTTTACTCTCTCTCACTCTCACACTCAAGTTGTGTCGATCACAAGCTATTTGATGCAATTGACTTGGATGGATTAAAACTCCTTCTAAGATCAATGCCTTAGCTCAACTAGCACACTCCTTGACTTGAAAAAAGGGTGATACACGGCTGCTTGAAGGTTCACAACATAAAACGTCAAGACTGACACTAAGAAGCTGAAATAAGACTCAAGACTCAACTAGTATTGCTTGCAAGCAATGTTAACTAGCTAAATCACACAAAATACTCAAAAAAGACACAAGACTCAAAGATAGATGCAAAAGGATGATATGGACTCGAAAAGATGGTAAACTCAAGATATGATTGAATTAGAGTAAAACAAGAAAGATAGACACACAAGAGACTAAGAAGAGAGCTTCACTTACCTTGTCCTTATACAATGGAGAGAGATATGGCCGGCTGTGGTGTTTAACGTTGTCTTTTGGGTAATGGTGATGGATAAGAAATGAGGTAGGTAACTCTTGTTTGTAGTCTCAATGATCCTTTCACAATCAGATTGCAAAAAAACACTTTTTTTTCTAGCTTCTACACAACTTAGATTAGTATAGAATATGATATGAAATGTATCATATGTAGGATGATGAAAATATATGAGAAAATATTTCTTTTTCTTTGTTTTTTTTTTTTGTGTGGTCCTTGGCTGACGTTTTTGTGGAAGAAAATAGGAGAGAGGAATGAAATTAAAAATGGAAAAGAAATAAGAGATAACTTAGAAGTAGTCTCTTGTTGTTGCTACAAATAAGGAGCTTTTGTGGCCCTCTCCTCTATCTTGAAATGGCTGATTTGTTTTGGAAGAGTGGTCCCCCTTTTGCTTTTCTTTTGATTGTGTTTTTTTTTGGACGGTTATTGCCAAGAGAAAAGAGCTGGACGTTTTTGATGAACAATGGCTGATGAAGGTGATGTAGAATGGCAGGACAATGGCGGTTTTGCTTGGCTTTCTCTCTTCTCCAATAAACACAAGAAACAAAGCAAATTAGGCTCAAATATACTCTTAAGATGAAGCAAATGACTCAAACAAAGAAAAGACTCAAAGAAGATACTCAAACCGCCAATGGTGATGGCTGATTCCGGACTCGCAATCAGCTAGCTCTGATACCACTTTGATGCGGGTTGGGGCCGCGAATGACGAGATCTAGATTGGGAATCCTTGAAACCAACAATGACGTTTTTCCATGACCAATAGCACAAAATTCAGATTGTTAGAACAAGAAAATGACGATGGAAAGATGGAAGAAAAGAGGATGAAAGGGGACGTAGGATGTATGGTAGAAGTAGATCCAAAAGAACCAAAAGACTCCCTTACAAGAACCTTGATCAGATTGATCAAAACCAAAGCAAGATGATACCTTCAACCCTTTCTTCTATAACCTTACACAAGCCTTCAATGGAGACAAGCACAAGGAGGGACTAGTATTGACTAGTAGCACCAATCTCCAAAGAGATTAACACATACAAGAACAATCTAGCAGGGATTCATAACGATTCAATCAATTGGCTCACTTTATTGATTGAATTTTCTGAATGGAAACAAAAGCTCTCAAAGAGACGGTTTATCAATTGGCTAAAAATCTATCTAATCAGGAAAGAAGCTAAGGGAGGCTTTTTATATGCCTAGAAAGCCTTGTATCTAAAAAAAGGAATAACATTTGTCAAAAAGACGATAAAACAAATAAAACAACTAAAACAAAAAAAAATAACCCTTAAAATGTTTTGAACCTAAAGGTTATAAAAAGTCTTTCATTTTATACAAAAGATTATATAAAATACAAAAGAAGCTCCAAAAGCCTCAATCTTCCATTTCTTGTAATTTCGGAATAAGTGTCTCTTCTTTGCTCTTGCATGGCTCCAAATCACGTGTGCATGGTCTCCCTTCCACGTCCAAGTCGTCGGGAATCGTCATTAACGTGACTAAGGAAGCCTCAATCGGCAATGGATCATCAATGGTTTCCTTAAGAGCTAAGGACACCAACAAGTTGGAGACCTCCTCTTGAATTACTCTTGCCCTTGATCTAGTGATTGGCCCTTGCATTGTAGGACTAGTAGGGGCTGTTGGTGATGGTCCCTCGTCATCAACAATGGCTAGGTATCTTCGTATCCTTAATTCAAGTTTTGCTAAGGAAGTAGATCTTTTTCCCTATGGCTCTATGACAGAACTACTCCATCTCTCAATCAAAGTGGAAAGGAAGATAAAAACGAGAAATCAAGGAGAAAAGGCTTCTTATGGTGTCTCCAGCTCTTGGTGGAACCAAGGGAACCGCCAACAAGGAAGTTACAACAGGGATGTGCCAAATAAGGAGAAAACAGCCCCAGAACAAGGAGGCCAGCGTAAAGCACCTTCTGCGGAACACAAGGGAGTACTTCTAACCCTTCATCTAGAGCTATGGATATAGTGTGTTTTAAGTGTCAAGGTAGAGGACACATGATGAAAGACTGTCCTAACAAGAAAACGTAGTTAATCAACCATTTAGGACAATATGAGTCCGAATCTGAGCATGAGCATGATAATGATGATTTTGAGCCTAATATGCATGATCATAATGATTTGGATGTTGATGGGATTGAATATGAGCGGGGGATTGCTTACTAGCTAAAATAGTGTTATTTGACCATCCTAGCTCATTTCTAGCTAATAACTACACGCTTTGTGAACTTGATTCTCAAAATGAACCTAATGAACTTGAAAACGCAGGAAATGATCCTAATAACATGGTTTGTGATGAAAATCTTGAGCATGATAATTCCTTGATAGCTAGGAGAACTTTGAGTGCACAACCTGCCCTTTGTGAGGATAACCAAAGAGAGAACTTGTTTCATACAAGGTGTTTGGTTAACGGAAAGGTGTGTAATGCTATCATTGATGGAGGTAGTTGTTGCAACATTGCTAGTACTGAATTGATCTCTAAGTTGCAAATTCCTATATTTTGTCACCCTAGACCATATAAGCTGCATTGGATGAATGATTGTGGTGAATTGAAGGTTAATAGGCAAGTTAAGATCACTTTCACTCTAGGACAATATGAGGATAATGTTTTATGTGATGTTGTGCCTATGCAAGCTTGTCATGTGTTATTAGGCCGTCCTTGGTAATATGATAGGAGAGTTATGCATGATGGTTTTAGTAATAGGTTTTTATTTACTTTTAATGAAAATACCGGTACTCTAAAACCTATGACTCTCTTGCAGATTGCGGAGGCATTTGAGAAGAAGAAGGCAATCGAACAAGAGCAAGGAGAAGCTAAGAAGGGGAGCAAGTCATCGAAGCACCAAGAACCTTCCATAGACACGTTCCCTAGCCAACAACCTAGTACTGTCTTGGTCACGCCCACAACTCAGCCTCCTACGGCCTTGTTAGCTTCTAAACATGAGTTCCAATGTGAGTACCTACCCTTAGATACCACCTTGATGAGATTGTGTAAGGATCTAACCTTAGTGAGTGAAGAAACTAAGGCTATCTTATACCGTACCATTACAACCATCCTAGAGGAGTTTAAGGATGTGTTTCCGGAAGAGATACCTCATGGCCCTCCACCTTTGAGAGGCATAGAGCATCAGATTGACCTTATCCCGGAGCTACACTTCCTAACATACCAGCCTATAGGATGAACCCTAAGGAGAGTCAAGAGATCCAAACCCAAGTCCAAGACCTCTTGGATAAGGGCTATGTTAGAGAAAGCCTTAGCCCTTGCGTCGTTCCTATCCTATTAGTGTCTAAGAAGGACAACACTTGGAGGATGTGTGTTGATTGTAGGGCTATCAACAACATAACTATCAAGTACCGCCACCTTGTTCCCCGCCTCGATGACATGCTTGATGAGCTCCATGCCGCCACTACATTAAGCAAGATAGACCTTCGGAGTGGCTACCATCAGATCCGAATGAAGGAGGGGGGCGAGTGGAAGACAACCTTCAAGACTAAATTTGGGTTGTATGAATGGCTTGTTATGCCATTTGGGTTAACCAATGCTCCCTCTACTTTTATGCGTTTAATAAACCATGTTTGAAGATAATTCATAGGGAGATTTGTTGTAGTGTATTTTGTTGATATCTTAATCTATAGCAGGTCCCTAGAGTAGCATGGAGAACATCTAAGGGAAGTTGTTTCTACCCTTAGGGTTGAACACTTGTATGCCAACCTGAAGAAATGTAGCTTTTCACTAATGAAGTTATATTTCTTGGTTTTGTAGTGACTGCACAAGGTCTACAAGTGGATGAGGAGAAGATTAGAGCTATTCAAGATTGGCCAACACCTCCATGGGCTAGCAAGTTTCTATAGGCGCTTTGTGAGAGACTTCAATACTATTGCTGCACCCTTGACGGAGATTTGCAAGAAACATGCACCATTTGTGTGGGAAGCATCTCAAGAACGTGCTTTAATCAAGATGAAATTGGTTCTCACCGAGGCACCCTTACTAGCTCTCCCTGACTTCACTAGGCCTTTCAAAGTGGAGTGTGATGCATTGGGAATTTGCATAGGAGGTGTGCTTATGCAGTAAGCCTATTGCCGTTTTCAGTAAAAAGCTTATAGGAGCATGTCTCAACTACTCTACATATGATAACGAGTTGTATACATTATTTAAAGTACTTAAGACATGGCAACACTACTTGTGGCCTAGAGAGTTTATTTTGCATTCTAATCATGAATCTTTGAAACATTTTCGGAGTCAAAATAAACTAGGTAGGAGGCATGGTATATGGATGGAATTTATTGAGACTTTTCCCTATGTTATCAAGTATAAAAAGGGAAAAGACAATATAGTTGTGGATGCTCTTTCTAGGAGGCATACATTGCTAACTACATTGGATGCTAGGGTGTTAGGATTTGTTTACATTAAGGAGCTCTATGAATCTGATCTTGACTTTGGAGAAACATATAAGCTTTGTGTGCAAAAGGGTTCCTTAGATAAATTCTAGTTGTTTGAGGGATTTTTGTTTCGAGTAAATAAGGTGTGCATACCTAGGTGTTCCCTTCGTTTGTTGTTAGTGAAAGAAGCCCATAAAAGAGGTTCAATGGGGCATTTTGGGAAGGATAAGACTTATGCTATGTTTCACTCACATTTTTATCGGCCACATATGCTTAGGGATGTTGAAAATGTGCTTAAAAGGTGTTTAGAGTGCCTTAGAGCTAAATCGAAAGTGAAGCCTCATGGATTGTGTACCCCTTTGCCAATCCCCACAGGCCCTTGGGAAGACATTAGCATGGATTTCATAGTGGGATTTCCTAGGACTAGAAGAGGTAGGTATTCGATATTTGTGGTTGTAGATCGATTCTCTAAGATGGCTCACTTTATTGCTTGTCACAAAACTGATGATGCAACCAATGTAGCTAATTTGTTCTTTCGGGAAGTAGTTAGGTTACATGGTATTCCAAGGACAATAGTGAGTGATAGGGATGTTAAGTTCTTGAGTTACTTTTGGAAAACTCTTTGTGGAAAGCTAGGAACTAAGTTGTTATTGTCTACATCAAGTCACCCCCAAACTGATGGGAAAACGGAAGTAACTAATAGGACCCTAACAACACTTCTAAGGGCTGTCATCAAGGAGAATTGGAAAGAATGGGAAGATGTCTTGCCACAAGTTGAGTTTGCCTATAATAGAGTCGTACACTCATCTACTTCCATCTCTCCCTTTGAGTGCGTTTATGGTTTTAATCCACTAGCCCCTTTTGATCTTACACCGTTACCTAAGAAGGAGCGAGTGGATTTAAGTGCTAAAACGCAGGTTGAACACATCGAGGAGCTACATAGTAGGACAAGGATCAAGCTCGAGGAGAAAGGAAAATACAACGCAGCCAAGGCAACTCAAGGACGCAAGAAGATTATATTTGAACCAGGCAACCTTGTATGGATACATTTTAGGAAGGAGAGCTTTCAACAGCTTCGGAAATCCAAGCTCTCCCCAAGAGGAAATGGGCCTTTCAAGGTGTTACACAAGGCGGGTGACAACGCCTATGTGCTTGACTTGCCGGATGATTATGCTTGTGATCCCACATTCAATGTGAGGGATCTAAGTCCTTTTCTGCTCCTGGATGATGATCAAGGCAATTCGAGGTCGAGTTCTTCCAAAGAAGGGGAGAATGATGAAGGATCATCTGAGCAAACTCCATCTTCACCACCTCAAGGGACTCTAACAAGAGCGCAAGCTAAACGTCAAGCTGAGATGGATGCTCTTTTCCTAACCATGGTCCATGAAGCTCCACCAAGTCCATCTTCACCAAGCCTAAGGCTCATCTTGTTGATCAGCCACGAACCCATACCGATCAATATGATTAATGGAGCTTAAATTGTCTTTCTAGTTGCTGGGGTAGGCCTTGGAAAGGATTTCAAAAGACAAACGGAGGCCTTGAAATAAAATACAAGGGGTTTCACGTGTGTGCATGTGCATGACTGGAACATTCATTTAAGTATGTGGACGTGAGATGCTGAATAGGAGAGTTTAATTAGGCCCATTTTCGTTCTATGTTTGCTGGGCTTTATTTAACTCTCTCTCAATGTAATTATTGTATTTTTCTTTTTCTGTTTTAGGAAGAAAAGGCCTAGGGTGTATAAAAGTCTTTTCTCTCTTCTTTTTGTAGTTAGACAAGTTTTATAGAAGTTTTGCTGATAGCATTTTAGAATTGAATCCAAGAGAATTCAATCATTCTTGTCTCGTGAGTTTGTGTGTGTGATCTAGCTTTCTCGTTCTTGTGTATGTCAATCTCCTTCTGGATTGGTGTTGCAAGTCAAACAAGGCAACCTCTTTGTGCTCTCGATTCTCAGATCGATTGTGTGGATTTGTAAGAAGCGGGGTCGATTCGTCACTGGTTTGTTTCTTGGATATCGAATCCAAGGGTTCTATCATTGTTCATTTCGGTTCTTCTTGTTCCTTTCTATTTTCTCGTTTTCATTTTTGTCCATGTTTTTTTTAATTTCGTGTGTTCTTCATTCTTCAGAACAGGTTGTTCGACTAGATCCGTTCTTCGCGGCTAATCCCCGTATCAGTTCCTAACGTAAATTTGGACTTATGGGGAATTTTTCACTTTTTCTCCCAGGTAATTATTTTTACCCTCCGGTATTATTTATAGCATTTTAGAGCTTCAATTTATAAAATGGCAGTTGAGAGAAATGATCAGGACATCGGACATGTCCTTGATATGAAATAACTTGGAAAGGCAAAACGGCCAAAAGAGTCGCAATTTCGTTTTTTAGCGGCTAAGAAAGACGGATTAGGAATATGTGTTTTCCGAGGCAATTGCGGAATAATTATCCTCACAATATTTCATATTTATTATTCCAATTTTGAGAAGTTTGGAGAAGGGGGTTAAACCCGCCTTCAGATCGGTGAAAGTATAATCATCGAAATTGCTAAAGGATAATTATCGTCTTCGCTATAATTAGCGGAAAATCGTTTATTAATTCATTTGCTTTCACGTTTCCTCGTAAAAGCTCTGATTTCTCTCAACCTTCAAACTCAAATCTTCTCTTCGTTTCTAATCCGATTTCAAATCCGTTTGAGTTTTTGGATTCCTCTCTTCATTCTCTTCATATCGGTACCGAGTTTTCGTAATTCTGAGATATTGAAGATCTGGTCGAGCATATATGCTGTTGGTCCGAACCTGTCGCTCAGATTCCGGTGAATTTGATAGTTTCCGAGCGTAGCCTGTGTTGTTGTGATTCCGAATCTTCTTTCGGATCGTTAATCGGGTTAGTAACTAATAAGTTATGAATTTATTCATTTTTCGTATTGTGATTTGTCCTAAATTGACCTTAGACTTGCCAAAATCGATTATTGTAAATTCCATTATACTCGTTATATTAGTTTGGTGATTATGAGTTGTTTGTTTGATGAATCTGATGACAGGTGGGTTCAGAAATTGTCTGCGGGCAAAATGTTATTTTGGTGAAATTTAATTAATTAATTAAAGGTTAAATTGGGATTAGAATTGAGATTGAGGAATGAAGATGATACATTGAGAGGCTTGAGGAATTTTGAGATGTTGAGTTTATGGATTGATAGTTATGATCTTTGAGGATCTATGAGGCTCGAAGTAGAGTCTTCTAGAATGTGTTCCGATAATGATGTTTATGCCATGTTTATCAGGCGTGGTGATTATTCCTATGGGAAATCGAGGTTGATCATTTGTTGTGGATATTTGGATTCGCATAAGTCCGTAGGACTTACTTAGTTGCATTCCTATATTGGATGTATGCATGAGTGGTGATTGTTATGTATTTTATAGCATGCGATATTGATTATTATCGACATATGATTGGCTCCCTTGAAGCGGGGGGTGATAACTTTTCTCATTTATCCTATAAAAAGTTTGATAGGTTATCTGAGGTTAGGCCAAACCTCGTATACGGGCAGAGTACTTCGCCACTCAGACGAATATGGGGAGTGCGCTAGTTTTCCACTCTAAATGGCTATGGTCCCCAGAGACGAGAATGATATACTTCTCGTGTCACGACCATAAATATGGTTTTGAGTGTATATCGTTATAAAGATAATTAAACGGGAAATTTGTGATAGCATGCTTGGTGTTTATCGTTATTTTGATTTGAAGTGTGTATACGTTTATGCATGATCATATATATGAATTGTTAGCTGACGGTTTCATACCGTGTTGTAGATCCTTTGCAAGATAGAAGGATTGTAGAGTGATCTAGAGGAGTGATCAACCGAGGACTTCTATAGATCTAGGATGTTATGAGATTTTGGGTTATGTATATATATACGATGATTTTATTTTATACTCGGCTGTGGGGTGATATATATATTACGATACTTGATATTTCTATTTTATAATGGTTGTTTTATATTTATATGTGCCTTGTTGTTAGATCCAGTGAAATTATTGTCAGGCTAGGGTCAAGACCTATTGTGAGGTCCTAGCCTCGTAGCACTCCAAGTCTTATGAATTTGGGGTGTTACAATGCATGGCTAAACATAGGTCATAATTCATGTCATCAATCATCAAGCCTCACGTTCCAACCTTTCCGGGACCAAGAGACCATCTTCTCAAGAATCCCCTTAGCTCCCCTCTGTGAAATTCCTTCGTGACCGCTTCTTTGAGGATCGTGTGGGGCTGCAACCATATGGGAAGCCCCATACTTGCACAATAAATAGTCAGCAATCCTACTGGCGAAACGCTTGCCACCTTCAATCATTATGATATGAGGAATGCCAACTTTTGAAAGATCTCACAACATTCTTGGAATCATTTGCTTTCAACCTTACCGGGAGAGGTCTTATTTCACTCTTGGGAGGTTCTTTTGGGAGAGACCTCCAACTTTCGAGCGCATCCCGGACGAGAATGAGAGCGTCAAAAGGATTTGAAGTGAATTTCGGGCTCTCACATCAAAATCTCGAGATCAAATCTCGGCACACCAGGCCGAGATTTTGGTCGAGGTTACATTCGACGTGTGGAATCTCGGCCAAACTAATTGGTTTTAATTGTATCTCGGTCGATATTTCATCAAATTGGCCGAGATTGCTTGAGTATGCTCCCTCTTTTGTGAGCACTTCAAGAGTAGTTCTGGGGTCAACGGGAGGGACACTCAAAGCTCGGAGTTCCTCATTGTACACCTCCTCTGGTGGAGCCTTTTCAATAAATGTCTCGGAACTTTCACGGGCATCCAACCTCTTCATCACTTGTTCAAATGTCGATTCAAATTGATCCTTGGAGGTTGCACTTGAGGCATTGAGGGTGTGTGAGATTTTCCACTAGTCTTGAAGGAAGCGTGAAACTTCCTCCGATAATCGAGCTAGTCGTTCATCGCTTCCTCTCGTTGTTCCGCCATTGATCTCTCATTTACCAAGGCTTGATCGTTAAGCTTATGCTGCCTCAAAACTTCATCAAGTTCAGCTTCGAGGTTCCTTACGGCAATCGGCATACCTGAAAAATGCAAAGACACAAACGAAACAAGATCAAAAGTAAAAGAAACATCTACACTATTAACAATCACACACAATGATTCAATCTACACCTAGTCCCCGGAAACAACACCAAAAACTTGTTCGGCTAGATTTGGAACACGCAAAACTTGTTTGCTTCGTAGAATGTAGCACCCAAAGTCTTAAGTTTATAACTTGAAATAATTTCTTAAATCTACCTAGCGAACCCATAGTGTATGGGTCGTTTCGTAGTAAGGCAAGAATTTCAAGGTCGAACACAAAGACTAAGGTGAAACCGAATCATGCAACTATCAAAAATAGTACAAATCTAGATAGAGTAAGAAAAGAAAGAGGAATAAAAAGATAAAAATCATGATGTTTTGTTGGTTTTTGGTTGTGATCTATCAAACATTGGTTTTGCAATTATCAACCAAACAAACAACACAAGGCAATATATGTGAATGATATGAGAAAAGCAGATTTTAGAGTTCAAGATCTCGGTTATGGCATTGTAGGCAATATATGTGAATGATATGAGAAAAGCAGATTTTAGAGTTCAAGATCTCGGTTATGGCATTGTATTCAAGATTCATATAATGTAAGGACAACCTACGGGTTGCTAGAGGAATGAGCGTTTCTTCTATGGGGGCAATTACGGGGAAGGTCTCATGTCCCAATATACCTCACCAAACTTCTTATTACCGGGTAAGTGTCAAGGAACTAAGGTTCGGGAATTCAACACAAACCGGTTCACTACCTAAGGCTCAAAGTAGTCCTCACTGGGTATGTCTTGGATAAGGCTCGACTTATGAAGGAAACCTATCACACACAATCCAATAGAGTTTTTCACACCTCTACTTCCTAGAATTCATCATCTTCTATGCCTAAGGGAGGAAATCACCGGGTAAGTGTCTTTCCGTACTTAGTTTGCTAACTTAGGACAAGTCCTAGCTAGATTTAACTCAATAGACACTAGGGTGTATGCAACATCCTAACATAAAGACTTATCAAATACGGAACAACAAAGGAAAACCTCGGGTGGATCATACTATTCTCCGCCGAGATTCATGAAGAACAAACCGAGATTCCTAAGAGTTAGGGTTTCGGGCAACAAAAGTTCTAAACTAAACATGAAACTTCTAACTATCATCACCCAAGCCGTAACGATAGATCTATCACCCTAAAATCAAAAGTGTTTAGCCTACAACATGCATTATGAGATGAACATTAATCAAAGAAGCATATTGATGACAAGAATTATGACCTTAGTATAGCCATGCATATAGATAGCTTTTCCCTTTGTTTTGCATGAATAGACATATATTCATGACTCGGAGTTTGTATTTGCCTACTTTGTTAGAAAGGGTGTCTACACATAAATTTGTTGCAATTAAATATTATGAAGGATTTTGGATCAAAAGAAAGAAAGGAAGGACAAGGCATCATAAGGAGATCACACTGGAGCACACTGGAGCTTAAAAGGAGAGCAAGAATCATAAGAAGAAGGATACAAAAGGCTTACAAGAAAAGAGCTAAGGAAGAACACGTACAGAAGAATAATCTCGGTTGAATCAAGGGAAATATTAGCCGAGATTATTGTATGGTTTCCCCAAGATTTGTTGGAAAACAGCCAATGGCCCGGAAGTTAAAACCCTAATATGTATTATTAAAAGGAGGGCATGACTACATCTTAAGACACGTCCGGAACGCAGAGAAAAGATGCCGCATGCGAGATAGAAGTATTCCACAACAATTTAAGAGAAGATTACAACAATCAAGTGATACAAGATTGCATTGTAACCTACAACACATTGAAGATTGAGAATGATTCTTGAAGGGAGATACTTAGTTGCTAGATTTCATTGTTTAAACACAAGGTTGAACCTTTATTGTTGCATTGATAATTTGGATAATTGAAGACCCTTTGCTAAGTATTATTTGACCTTTCCTTGGTTATTTTGGTTTTATGACTTGCTTGATATTATATACCTTTGTTGATTTGAATATGTTTGTTGTTGGCTAGAACCCTTGCGATTCTAGGATGATTGGTTGATGGTTGTGGTATAGATGATGATAGAATGAACCCTTAAGTTAGATTGGATCTTGAAGTTTGGTTCAAACCTACGTTGTTACCGAATCTCGGTCTGTTCTTAGGAATATCGGCCGAGATTTGTGCAAGAATAGCCCGAGATCTTCCCTGTTTTTCCATTCATATTATATCTTTATTCTTAGATTATAGATTGTCCAAATCCTAGCCTTGTTGAGCCTTTAAAGCTTACATCTAAGCTTGGGAAGAGACTTGCCCGGTGATTCCCTTTATTAGTTGCCAACGATGATGAGTTCTAGGTAATAAGGGTTTATCCTTTATTAGGTTTGAGTGTGCCTTCATCTTGCCTTTGTGAGTAACCTAAGACTTACCCGGTAAAGGTTAGTTCTATTCCCTTAGGTTGAGTTGTTGGTTTGAGCTTATAGTTCCTTACCTTATATCCTTGAGACTTACCCGGTAATAGGATCTTTGGTTTGTGATTAGCGGATACTATGACCTCCCTCGTAATTTATCCCACCTTAGAAACACATTTACTTAGAATTCCATCCTTGTCCATAGATCTTTAGAAGTATTGAACTGAAACCACAACCGGATAGCTTGATCTCTAGAATCTGATTTCTTTCTTGATTATCATAATTCGTTGTTTTCATTGCTTTTGTTCATTGATATTTGCAAGATTTTTCCTAGACTTGATTTTATAATTCTTGATTTCACCAAAGTCCATATGATCGACCCTGGAATAGTTGCTTTTTACTACGATCGATCCGTGCACTGCGGATTCGCTGATTTGCTTAACTTTTATTTCTAGTATAAAGTTAAAGCTTATTTTGTTCATATTTAGTCACGTCTGAGAGCGAACAAGTTTTTGGTGTCGTTGCCGGAGACTTGGTTTAGACAAAGCCGGTATTTTGGTTGTCTAGGTTAGGGTGTTGCTTTTTCTATTGATCTTTCTACTTGAGTTGTTCTTGTAGGAGTTCCCTTCTTTTTAAGTTTATGCGAAGATCTAGCGCCGGCACGGAAATAGTGCCATACGACCCTGAATCGGAGAAGACTTACAAAAGGAGACTAAGGGAAGCTAATGTAAAAGCTAAGATTTTCGAATTCTAATTAATGTTGATTAACTCAATCATTGATAGTAATTGACACATAACTCGTGAAGATTGTGTAAGTGATGAGTATGAGTCTCACGGTTATGTTCCTAGCGTAATTTTGGACTTATGAGAAATTTTCACTTTCCCCCCGGGTAATTATTTCTACCCAGCGGTGTTATTTGGAGCATTTGGAAGCTTCAATTAATAAAAAAGCGGTTGAGAGAAATGATCAGGACATCGGACATGTCCTAGTGATGAAACAACATGGAAAGGAAAAACGGCCAAAAGAGTCGCCATTTTGTTTCTTAGAAGCTAAGTAATATGGCAGAGGAATACGTGTTTTTCGGGGCAATTTGTGGCATAATTATCACCACAATTTTCCAGATTTGCTATTCCAATTCCGAGTGTATTATAATGGGTCGTGAGTTTTTGGATTCCTCTCATCATTCTCTTCATTTTGGTACCGAGTTTCTGCGTTTCCGAGCATGTGATCATCAGGTCGAGCATATGTGATGCTGGGACGGTTCCGTTGCTCATATTCCAGTGAATTTGATAGTGTATGAGCGTAGCATGCGTCGTTGTGATTCCGAATCGCCTTTCAGATCGTTAATCGGTTAGTAACGAATAAGTTATGAATTTATCATTTTCTGTATTGTGATTTGGCCTAAATTGACCTTAGGCTTGTCAAAATGGATAACTGGTAATTCCATTATGCTCGTTATAATATTTTGGGAATTATGGGTTGTTTGTTTGATATAATCTGATGACAAGGAGTTCAGAAATTACCTGCGCGCAAAACGTTGTTTTGGTAAAGTTAATTTAATTAATTAAAGGTTAATTTATTAAATTAGGATTATAATTTAGATTGAGGAATGTTGATTAGTGACATCTTGAGAGGTTTGAGGAGCTGTTAGATGTTGAGTTTATGGATTGATAGTTGTGATCTTTGAGGATATTGATATTATTGGATTGTGTTATGATTATGATCTTACGAGATCTTGAAGACTATGAAGTGTAATCTCCTAGCCTGTGGATAGTGATTGATACTTGTATGTGCCTTGCTGATGTAGGCAACTATCGTTTCCTCGAGGGGAAATTGTGACTTGGATACAGGTTTATGTTGGGACAAATAAGTCCACGGGACTTAGTTAGCGATTATGGATCTGAATGATTGTGATAGTGGTGCTTGTGCATATGAATGCTGCATTTATAACCTAAACCGGACTAGGATGACCATATGTGTACATTTAAATGGCCCAAGTGTATTATAATGGGTCGTGACCACTTGTCCAGTTCTACAAGTGATTGGGGGGTGCTCTTGCGACCCAGACCCACAGGTAACAGATAGTACTGATCTATTCTTGTTGGCAGACGGAAACGGAGGCGAGTTTCGGGAGATTCTCGTGTGAGAAAATAAGTTGAATTAGTAATGGTATATTGCAATGAAGATAATAAACGGTTTTGATGTGAACATTGCATATTGTGATGTGTTGATGTGTTGGTATGTGTTATTACTATTATTCCTATTCATGATCTGTTAGCTAACGGTTTTATATGGTGTTGTAGTTATTCTACAAGATAGGAAGACTGTAGAGTGAGCCAGATGGGTGATCAGCCGAGGGTTCCGTACACTAGGTCGTGCGTGGGTTCTGGGGATGTTTTGTATACCTATGTATTGACATCGCCGTTTAGTACTCGGCTGTGTTTTGTATACCTTTTGAATGTGTATATTTATACAGTTTTATGTATTTGGTTTTATATCTATCTGTACCTTTTTGTAAAATCAACTGAGCTTGTTGTCAGGCTGGGGTAAGGATCCAATGTGAGATCCTAGCCCAATAGAGCCCCGAGTCCTGCGGATTTAGGGTGTTACAAAGTTGGTATTAGAGCCTTAGGTTGACAACAATGGCACTTTAAATTTGCGATAAAGGCCGAATAGATAAATAATTAGAACCCGAAATGGGTCTGACTTTTCAAAGGATTTTGGTTTTAAATGTGTAGAGTTGTTTTGAGATAGAGTGTATGGGAAGCCATCGCCCCTTATGAGGATCTCGGCGATATATATATATATATATATATATATATATATATATATATATATATATATATATATTATGTGTTGGTATGTGCATGTTTGTATGGATTCGAGTATTATATATATATACATATGGCATTGGATAACCTTTTACGTACTAGAGCAGCATCTGCTATAGGACGGAGAAGAGGTAGACCACCTCTATCTCCGGTAATCGTAAGTCGTGAACGAGTTGGTGCCCTCTAGTCGCGAGACTTCGGGGTTAAGTCCCCATTGCTGATTCGCCAAAGGTGGAAGACCAAGTTTTGGAAGATGGTGAGAATGTAATTTCCAAGACTGTCGGCGACGTGTGGATCGGAGAAAGGAACGAGATAGTTACCCTACTTAGATTGTAGAGTTTCCAAGTGGAATATTCAAGTTGCGTGTCGATGATATAACAAGCTTGAGAAGACGTCTAGCGTGTAATAGAAGTGGCGAAAAAGGAAAGATGCGTTCCATATCCTTCGGCATCACCAGATCCGCTGAGGTGTTGTAAAAGGTGATTTCGGTGTTAGTTACACCAAAGAGGATGGCTAAGGATGTTAAAGCTCAAGAGAATTCAGAGATTAGAGAAGGCCAATAGTGGGGAAATGAAGCTTCTAATCATGATGAAGCTGATTGCACAAGTGCGAGGCCTTCTGGTATAATGCTATAAGGATGTTTGTTTAGAGTCTGACGTTAGAAGACATTTTTGTGGTATACGAGTTAATGGATGTATTTGATACGCCATCTAGTATATTGTTACAAAAGAACGTGGATTTTGACATCGAGTTAGAGTTGGGGATGAGACCGATTTTGAACGTACCATATCATATGGCGTTGTTAGAGTGGAAGAAGCAACTCGAGGAGTTGGCTGGGAAGGGCTTCATCCGCCTAGTGTATCCCTTGGGGAGCACATGTCCTCTTTGTGCGGAAGAAGGATGGATCATTGATATTGTGTATCAACTATAAAGAGCTGAATAAGTTGACCATCAAGAACAGGTATCCTTTTCCCCGCATTGATGATTTGTTGGATCAACTTCAAGGAGCGACCGTGTTCTCCAAGATAGACTTGCGCTCAAGATATCACCAGCTGAGGGTGAGAGAGCAGGATGTGCATAAGACGGTATTGTAGACTCGGTATGGCCACTACGAGTTTGTAGTGACGCCATTCGGGCTCACGAATGCGCCCGCCGTCTTTGTGGAGTTGATGAATGGCATATTCATCGACTTTCTAGATCAGTTTGTGGTTGTCTTCATAGATAATATTCTGGTGTACTCTCGTAGCAAAGAGGAACACGCTGGATATTGAGGACGGGTTTACGAGTTTCTCAGGGTAGAGAGCGGTATGCTTAGCTCTCTAAGTGAGAGTCTTGGATGTTTGAGGTGACCTTTTGAAGTCATGTGATTTCTGCTGAAGAGATCAAATTTGATTTGGCGAAGAGCAAATCTGCAACAACATAGATGACACCGACGAATATCGAAAAAGTTTGTAGTTCTTTGGACTAGCCGGATATCACCGCCGGTTTTGTGGAAGAAATTTCTGCGATTGCCCGATCACTTATTATCCGGATGACGAAGACTACCCGGGTTAGTATAGTCCGAGCCGTGTACTCAGAGTTTTGAGGAGTTGATGAGGAGATTGACTTCTACTCATCTAAGCACAACCGAAGGCACTAATGATTTTGTAGTGTATAGTGATGCATTCAAGTAAGGCTTGAAATGTGTATTGATGAAGTGAGGTAGGTTAATCGCCTATGCGTCTTGGTAGTTGAAGACGTATGAAGGGAATTACCCGATTCACAACCTCGAGTTAGTTGTAGTAGTTCATGCTTTAAAGACCTGACGACATTATCTCTATGGTGTTTCATGTCTGATCTTCTGAGACCATAAGAGTCTGAAGTCTAGTTTTACTTAGCAAGGATTGAATAACTACCAAAATTGATGGCTTGAGTTTATTAAGGATTGCTACTTGGAATTCTTGTGTCATTAGGTAGAACGAATGTAATCGTTGATGCCGTAGTAGGAAGATGCCTATAGTGAAGGCAATTGCACGACCAACGATTCAACCCTAGTTGTAGAGAGATCTAGTGTGGCTAGAGATGAACAGTCGGTTCCCTGATGAGGACTGTCAATTGTTTGCTCTAGAGGTTCTACCTGATTTGTGGTGCGAGATCCAACAGATACAAGAGACCTGCCCGATGTTGAGACAGATCCGAGATAGGATGTCTCGTTGTGTGAAGGGGTGCAATTCTTCATAAGAGTAGATGGAGTAATGGAACACCACGAGCGCGTCTATGTATCCACTGATGCAGAGTTGAGACAAAGGATTCTACAGGAGACCCACACTAATCGTTACTCAGTGCACCCAGGTGCGAGTAAGATGTATCAGGATGTGATGCGCTCGTTCTAGTGAGATGAATTGAAGTACAACATGGCCGGTTTGTGGCCTAAAATGCGACTAGTCAGTAGATCAAGGGATAGAGCATTATAGACCCTAATGAGAACTCCATCCACTGTCAGTGCTGCAATGGAAGTGGAGGTTATCTCCATGAACTTTGTTATCGATTTGAGACCAAGCGAGAACTTTAATGCTACTTGAATTGTGGGAGATAGATTGACTAGTACCACACACATTATATCCGCTAAGGAAAATGCGTGGTCGGTGATTTGGCTAGTTGAGGAACTCAATAGTTAGAAAATATAATACCATGGGATAATGTGGTTTCTTATCTTTGATAGAGATGGATGGGTTCCTTAAAGATTTTACAATCGATGCATGCAATTGTAGATATGAGCTTACGTATAGCCGGTCATCTTTGGAAGGATGGTTATACTAGCAGGATCGTATTTATACCGACTTGTGTTGCCACCAGATTAGAGGATGTTTACCCCTTTGTTCATGTGTTTCAGTCGGAGGAGTATATGCCAGATCCGATACACATTATCAATTATAAGGATTTAGTAGTTGAGCTAGACCACAAGTTTGTTGAGCATCTAATAGTGGTCCTAGAGAAGATATTTGATGATTTAGCTTGAAGGACGTTCCAATGACGAGGATTTAGTGGTTTTGATGGATGACCAATGTGGCCATATGGGATATGAAGAGTAGTATCTATTGGAGCTACCCAGAGTGTTATGTAGGAATATCTGCCCATACGGGATTGACAAGAGAGAGTTTTGATAGTTCTTGTGAAACTTATGTGCTTATGTGATTCGATATGTGTTTTTATTGTCGTGCTAGACTGTGATGTGTGATCTTAGTAGATCTTGTTGTGTTAGCACGATTTGCGGTTATAGTTGGAGATAGTTCTACCTCCATGCTATTGAGTTATGATACTAGTCTAGCTGGAGATGGTTCTACCTCCATCCTATAGAGCGAGATCAGGATAGTTGGAGATGATTTTACCTCCATAATTCGAGTTGTGATATTGTGATTTTGCTGGAGATGTTTTTCCTCCATGCTGATGTTGTGGTTATAGTTGGCTGGAGACGGTTTTTCCTCTACGCCCTTGCATTATGAGTGCGGTTTAGCTGGATATGGTTTTCCTCCATGCCATTGTTATGTGGTTATGGGTTGGCTAGAGAGGGATTTCCTCTATGCCATTGAATAGTGTAGTGATCATGTAGTTGGAGTAGATGATTCCTCCATGCTGTGTTTTAAGGTTATAGAGTGTTATAGGTTGATACTTTTGTACGGAAATCTGATACCTCCGATAGAGAGAGTGTTCATACCTCGGCGTATTGGTTCGAGAGGATTTGGGAATTGTTCAAGTTTTGGGACGAAACTTTTTTTTAAGGGGTGTGTGATATAAGAGCTAGGATTTTCAATTTCTAATTAATGTTGATTAACTTCAACATTAATACTAATTGACACATTACTCGTGAAGATTACGTAAGTTATGAGTATGAGTCTCACCGTTATGTTCCTGGCGTAATTTTGAACTTATGGGGAATTTTTCACTTTTTTCCCCGGGTAATTATTTTTACCCTATTTGATGCATTTGGGAGCTTCAATTAATAAAAATGCAGTTGAGAGAAAATGATCAGGACATCGGACATGTCCTAGTTATGAAATAACATGGAAACGCAGAACGGCCAAAAGAGTTGCTATTTCGTTTCTTAGCGGCTAAGAAAGATGGCTTAGAAATACGCGATTTCCGAGGCAGTTGCGGAATAATTATCCCTACAATATTCCAGAATTTTTATTCCAATCCCGAGAAATTTGGAGAACGGGTACAACCCGACTTTGGATCGGTTAAAGGATAACTATTGACTTCGCTACAGGATAATTATCGTCTTCGCTATAAATAGCGGAAAATCGTTTTTTAATTCATTTCCTTTCACGTTTCCTCGTAAAAGCTCTGATTTCTCTCAACCTTCAAACTCATATCTACTCTCCGTTTCTGATCCGATTTCAAATCCGTTTGAGTTTTTGGATTCCTCTCATCATTCTCTTCATTTTGGTACCGAGTTTCTGCGTTTCCGAGCATGTGATTATTTGGTCGAGAATATATGATGTTGGGACGGTTCCGTCACTTAGATTTTAGTGAATTTGATAGTGTCTGAGCGTAGACTGTGTCGTTGTGATTCCGAATCTTCTTTCAGATCGTCATTCGGATTAGTAACGAATAAGTTATGAATTTAATCATTTTCCGTATTGCGATTTGACCTAAATTGACCTTAGGCTTGTCAAAATGGATAACTGGAAATTCCATTGTGCTCTTATATTATTCTAGGGATTATGAGTTGTTTGTTTGATAAAATCTGATGATAGGGAGTTCAGAAATAGCATGCGGGCAAAATGTTATTCAGTTGAAAGTTAATTTAATTAATTAAAGGTTAATTTATTAAATTAGGATTTTAATTGAGACTGAGGAATGTTGATTAGATGATATATTGAGAGGTTTGAGGAATTGTGAGATGTTGAGTTTATGGATTGATTGTTATGATCTTTGAGGATATTGATATTGTGGATTGTGGTATGGTTATAATCTTGCGAGATCTTGAAGACTATGAGGTGGAATCTCTTAGCTTGTGGATAGTGATTGATACTTGTGTGTGTCTTGTTGATGCCATGGAACCTTTCTGTTGCTCTCGACCTTGTTTCGCACGACTCAATACATAAACCACGACCGTGGTTCTTCATGTTTGGCCGTGGAAACTCCAATTTCTTTGTAAAAGCCTTTGTTTCGTAAAGCTCTCAAATCATGCTCCTTCCTTATCTTCTCCAATGCATCTTCTTGATGCCTAGCATGATCAAATACTCCTACTCACTCCATATATCCTCAAATCCAAGCCTTTATTCACCTAAAAATACAACAAAGCTTGTGTAGATCTCTATACCAACATAATAGGTGAATGTGCTCATAAACGCTTCAAACTCATATCCATATACACAAAAGAAGGGGAAAAACAACCAAAACAAGTGCCTAAAATAAGGTCATATTTCATGCTATCAAAATACCCATACTTGTCTCTTGCTTGTCCCCAAACAAGGTTTTCAAAAGCTTATAATAGGTAGAATGAAATATGAATGCAAAACAAGGTAAAAACAATCTTTTTGGTTTTGTGCTTCTAATCAATAGATCACCCTCAAACCTTTCTTCATGTCTCCTTGGGAACTTCTATGTACATAAAACAAATCATGTCAAGCAAAGGAAACATCATAAATTGCAAAAGCTTTAAGACAAACATCATAACCCAAAGTAATGTCAAAATCAATCATGTGAAACTCCAATTTAGATTACCAAGTCAAACAACATTCCATAGATCTTAAGGACTTTCAAGCAAAGATCAAAAAACGTGAATATGTGGGAGACATATAAGGGAATGTGGTGCACAAATCCGGGAAAAATGAACAACACAAACTCTTTTCTTTCACATATCGAACCTACCACCATTTTGAGAGCTTTGCTCTCCCTTTTCAGCACAAATTTCTTTTTCTACTTTACTTTTTGGAAGTATGGACAGCGGTGCACAAAAACCGAAGCCTAGCGTTTCTCAATTTCGAGATGCCTCAAACCCTTGATTCACATTCCATAATCCGTTAGGAATATCGCTCAATCCGACTTTGGAAAGACACAAACACCCGGCTATGTGAATGGTGCCGAGTTACTGACAATCAAGATTGACTTCCCCAAACCTATTTTCTATACTTTGAATGCACAATTTTCTTTCATGACCCTCTCACATCAAACATGCCAAAATTCACTCTTCCTAATTCCCGGATAGGTAAAGGAGGCAAACATTTTCATTGAGGGGTTGATGAACAAATAAGAAGCAAGAAAAACGAGGAACCTTAATGATACGGGGATTAGCCGCGAAGAACGGATCTAGACGAGCAACCTGTTTTCGGGGATAAAAGCAAACGAAATTCAGCAACAATTATGAAGGGAAAACTTGCAAAGCTATAAGGCAAACGAAATGGAAAAGAGGAACCGAAAGGAACAAACGATAGAACCCTTGGATTCGATGATCCAAGAACCAAACCGATAACGATTCGACCCTGTTTCTTACAACTTCACACAATCGATCTAGAATTATCGAAGGCACGAAGAGGTTGCTTCGATTCGAACTTGTAGCACCAACGCGAAGGAGATTGACACACACAAGAATGAGAAAGCTATGCTAACACCACAATTCTCACAAGACAAGAGGCTGAACTCAAAGGGGTTCAATTTGGCACTTAGGCAATGTGTTTAACGTTTTCTACCCACAAAAGGAAGAGAGAAAGGTTTATATACTACCTAGACCTTCTCTCCTAAAAAATAGAAAAGAAATAAAAACAATAATTACAAATTAGAGTATTTTAAATAAATCCATTAAATAGACTAATTATAGGCTTTATTTAACACTCTCTAACTAGCTTCTCACGCCAGCCATGCACATGCACACGTGAAGCTCTCCTATGCTCCATTCAACTTCTTCTTGGCTGGTCCAATGTGGCTAAGCATCATGACGGGCCTTGGACTCATTGGAGGTGAGCTTGGGTGAGCTTCTTGAATCATGGTTAGGAAGATAGCATTCATCTCCGCTTGGCGTTTGGCTTGAACTCTTGTTAGGGCTCCTTGTGGTGTTGAAGATGGAACCGGCTCGGATGACCCTTCATCACTTAATCATTTCATAAAGAAGTGCAAGAACTTATAATGTGATTTCAACCTTCATTCTTCAACATGATTTAGATAAAAACTTTCACATTATGAAACTTGTAAGAAAGATCAAACAATGTATTCAATTTCTTCACAATTCACAATTTAAGCACATAAAAGTCATCAAAAATTCAATCCACAAGTAGATTCATCATTGAGGTCATTTCCAATCCTAGAAGCACAATAATTTTCAAAATTTTTCAAATTTTTATGGGTTTTTCAAAGCTTTTTAATGCAATGCAATAAAGAAACGTTTGACAATAAAAAGAAAGATTCAAGTGTTCATGGAATAAAGCGAAGAAAGTGTATCGAGTTATTACATCAAACGAGAGTCACACCCCACCCAATACTTAACATACACATTGTCCTCAATGTAAGAAAAATAAAGAAAATAAAAGAACTAAGAAAACTCACGAAGGCAGTGGAGTAGCTCGAACCAAGCGGTCATCTCATCACATAGGAGGCGGTGGTGGTTGATAAGGGTAGAAGTTGGGGTTGAATGGATGCCCAAACTACTGGCGGTAGACGTCACGAAGGATCCTAGCATTCTCATTGCGCTCTTCATCATGTTCATGTAAGCGAGTCTCTAGGTTGTCCATCCTTGTAGTAAGATCGGTCTCCCACCCTGGCTGTTGGTCCATCCAAGCAGGCCGTTGTTGCATCCAATCTGGTGGAGTCGCCGCCCAAGCTGGAGGAGCACCCATCCAAGCCGGCTGTTGCCTCATCCAGTCCGGTGGACCATCCATCCATGTAGGATGCTCGCTCACGTTAGTGCGGAGGGAGGAGGAAGAAGCGGAAGGCTGCTGATGATATGTGGACCTCCTAGCTGGCTCCTGAAAGTCTGCCGGCTGATCGGGAAACGCTCCAAAGTCCTGCTCACCACCTCCAACATCCGGGAACTCATCTCCACTCATCTCCTCATCCTCATCATCTACAGCGGGTATCCTCAGAAATGTAAGGTGGAGCTCTTAGAAGGTTTGCATGTATAGGGACGAACGTAGCCTTCCAGTTCTTCCGGCTAAGTCTAAGAGAATAGTCAGCAATCCATGGAATGACTCTACCTCCCTTGTCCTCCTAAGGCATAGATGCATTAGGTGGACCTCGGTGGAGGGAAGTCAAGAGCCCCCTAGTCATAAGTCCATGAAGCCCCAAAGGCCTCGCAACAGCTACCCTCTCACATGCTGAATAATCAATTCATAGATGTTTTGCAATGTAAGTTACCATCCCTCCATAGCCAGCCAACATTTCCTGCTGATCTTAACCTTGATAAGAGTGGAGACGAGCATAGTGGCACAATCTGGAGAGTGACCGGTAATCATACAATATAGAATGAAAAGCTCGTCAGCCTTGAGCTTCTGGGGAGTCTCGGTCCTCGGAAAGAGGCACTCGGAGAGGATCCTATGGGCTATCTTAAAGGCAAGGTGGTAGATGAGCTTGGCCTTCGAGTCGGCCGGTTACCAACGATCCTCATGACCTAAAATCATAGCAATCTCCCCCCAAAACGTTCCATTGAACGTTTCGGTAAATCCAAACAATGCTCCAAACTGAGCAATAGAGAAGTTGTAGTTACGCTCCATCAACCGGAAAGACACCGATCGGTTAACGGCGCTATGCTCGAAGGAAGTGATGAACTCCCTCGTGATTTCCTCATAAGCATCTTCCTTAATGCTAGCAAACAAGGTTAAACGAGCCCTATCCAGCAACCATCTCAACTCCTCAACAACATTCAACTCCTCGAGTTCCTCAAGAACAATGTACCTAGGAGCTATCACTTTGCGTTTGTGGATTTTCTCTATAGCTCCAATGTAATCCTCATGGATTGTAGGGACTCTAGGACTAGGTTGGATTATAGGAGGGGGTTGGGAAGAGGATTCAACACCCTTCTACTTCTTGTTCCTGTTTGAATTCCTAGTTCCAAACATTTTCTTATGTAGGAACATCACATTGAAGATATCAAGGTCCCATTACTAGAGCAAGAGCTAAGGAGATCCAAGAAGTTATGTCAAGGGAAGTGCTATTGCTTGACACAATGCGTGAACCATTTAACTTCCATACATCATGTGTTAATCTTTTGGTGAATGTAGGAGCAAGCGAACCAAGCAAGGAGACCATGCCGACGTACTCACTTCCCATGCAGCTCGAGGAGACCATGTAGGCTGTTGCTCAGGTACAATGCAGCCCAGGAGAGGAGGTTGTTGCCCACGTCCAATGCAGCCCGGGAGAGGAGATGTTGATCACGTCCAAAGCAGCCCACGAGGATAGCCTGCTGCTCACGTCCAAGGTAGCCCAAGAGGGGAGGCAAGCAAACACGTCCAAGGCAGTCCAAGAGGGTAGGCTGCTGCTCACATCTAAAACAGCCCAAGAAGGCAGCCAGCTGATCACGTTTTAAAGAGGTCCAAGAGAGTAACAATTCAGCCCATTCGGATCATCATTTGGGCTCTTTAAACACATCCAAATCACTCATGGATCTGTTGAACAATGCAGCCCATTCGGATAGCACATTTGGCTCTTTAAAAACGTTAAAAACGTCCAGCTTTCACTCCCAGAGATATGTTTGAATAATTCAGCCTATTTCCATGCTGATTAGTGGTTTGTTAGGTTGTTAGCTACATTAGAGGAAGCTCTCTTATTACCACATTCCCACTAATGTTTTTAATTCTCTTTTCTTTATTTTGTCTAGATAAAAGAGTCTATATAGATAGACTCTTTAGCTGCAGATTAGTCACGTTATTCCAATTGCTTAGAATTACATTTGTAATCATTTCACAAAATCGATCAAAGAACAAGAGAGTTTTTGGTTGGCATTGCTGTTGTTGCTTGGCTGAGCTTGTTTGTGTCAAACCGCCTTCGGATTGGTGCTTTGAGCCTTCACGAGTCCCTCTTTGTGGTAGTCCAGCCGGAGCTAGTGTAAAGTTGTATTGGAGACGGGTCTAGGGCATTCACGATTGGGGTTTTGGCTCTTCAGCCTTGGTTCCTTCATTGACATCTCTTTGGTTCTTCTCTTCACCATTCCTGCGCCATTCATCACCTACGTCCATTCCGCATTGGGAAATTGCTTCATTCAGCCTGTTTCGAGATCATTGTGCCTAGATCGACTCGATCACGGAAAATCCCGTATCAGTTGGTATCAGAGCTCAGTTGGTACAATTGATCACTTCTTCTTCTTGTTAACCTTATTGCTTATCCAATTGAGATCTAACTTGTGCTTGAAGTGTGCCAATTCAAAATCCGGACAACATCTTGAGGAGAGGCAAACACAAAACGAAAACAAAACAAAAGAGAAAGCTCAAACACTGCATACACGTTTCGGTAACCCTATCTGCAATCAATTACGGTTACTTCTCTCTCCTACAAATCTTTGACAAAGTCTAAGATATCTTTCAAAAAAAAAAACACTACAAAAAAACGGCTGGCCCTTTCTTTTATTAATCAAGCACAAATCGACTCTTTCAATCAGCTCAAAACGTCATTCTAAACACAATTTACCATACCTACACCAACCCAACGGTCACTATTCCAATTAGGGGTGTCTTGATTCATCTCCGACACTAACATTCAGTTTCAGCGGTTCTAGTTTCAAAGGGTTGCTAAGAAGGTTCGAAAATCGCGATCTTAAGATGTTGGATCCTTACAACTCGAGCCACCAGCTAGGCAATACCAACGAGAGTGTGAGCGATACAGAAGTGAGATCTTTGCTTTTCTAACCTAACCGGTTCTTTGTTTGTTACTTGAGCATGTCCAGGTCCCTAAGTCCCAGCAAGTCGAGTAGCGAGACCGTCACGCCTGAGATGATCAGTCTATTGAAAAAATTGTCCGATTCCGTAGCTAATCAATCCAAACGAGTGGAGTCTATGGAAGCACGAACACCACCAGCCGGAACACCACCTTTGAGAACCAACTATGAGTTTGGCGGTCCTCCACGTGTTACTAGAGAGCCGGATCCTCCGGATCAAGGTAATGTACAGTCCAACGTTCTTCCTAATGCTTCTAACAAGCCACCATTTGTTGATGATTTTCAGCGACGGGATGAAGCTGAGGACCACACTTGGGAGGGCTACAATCGGCCATTCCAGCAGCCAAGGCAAGGACGATATAACCTTCCGCCCGAGCAAGACGGGCTCGGAAAGGTCAAAATCAAAATTCCCGTTTTTGAAGGAAAGTGTGATCCCGACGTCTACACGGAGTGGAAAACTAAAGTTGAGCAGATTTGGTTGTGTCACAACTTCAATGAGCCTAGGAAGGTTCAACTAGCCGCTCTCGAGTTCCAAGGCTATGCTTTGGTATGGTGGGATCACATAGTCAAAGAAAGAGTTCGAACCTTGGATCCTCAAATCAGCACATGAGAGCATATGAAGGCACTAACGAGGGCTAGGTTCGTTCCACCTCACTATACTCGAGAGCTTCGACAAAGGCTGGAAAATTTGAGACAAGGCTCACTTAGCGATGAGGAAGCCTTTACGAATATGCAAGTTGCTATGGTGAAGGCCAACGTTCTAGAGGATGAAGAAAACACTATGCCAAGGTACCTTCGTATTCTGAATTATAATTTGGCTATTGAGGTTGATATGTATCCATACAACACCATGGAGCAATTACTACACTTGGCCATCAAGGTGGAAAGGAAGACTAAGGTGCGAAACCGGGAATACAAGCCACCTCCCCGGACGCCCAATGCTTGGAACGCACAAAATAGCCAGCTGCATAACCCCAACAGGGAGCAAGGAGGCCGGAAGGAGGAGAGGAAATCGGAACCTATGGGCCAAGAAGGGCAAAGAAGGTCTTCTACACCGTCCACTACACCACGATCCTTGAATGAGCCTTCAAGTGATCATAGTGGGAGTACTCCTATCTCTAACTCTAGAACTAGGGACATTGTGTGTTTTAAATGCCAAGGTAGAGGTCACATGAGTAGAGAATGTCCTAATAGACGCACTTTGATCATAAATCATCTAGGAGAATATGAGAGTGAAGATGATGTGGAATTAGATGATGAAAATGCCTTAAATGATGACAATGAGAATGATGATTGCATTGAGTATGAACAAGGTGAATCTTTGATACCTAGGAGAACTTTGCATGTCCAACTAGCACCTTGTGAGGATAACCAACGCGAAAATCTGTTTTATACTAGGTGTAGCATTAAAGGAAAAGTGTGTAATGTGATAATTGATGGAGGAAGTTGTTGTAACATAGCTAGCACTGAAATGGTAAACAAATTACAACTTCTTACATTTTATCACCCTAGGCCATATAAACTACATTGGATGAATGAGTGTGGAGAACTTAAGGTCAATAAGCAAACTAAGGTCAATATAACATTAGGATCATATGAGGATGTTATTACATGTGATGTTGTGCCTATGAATGCTTGTCACTTGTTGCTTGGTCGTCCATGGCAATATGATACGAAAGTTGTCCATGATGGGTTTTCTAACAAATATAGCTTTGAGTATAAGGGTAAAACTTTAACACTTAAACCTATGACACCTTTACAAATAGCCGAGTACTATGAGAACAAGAGGGTAGAGCAAGGAACCCCTCCAAAGCCTAAGATCACACGGCCTAAGAGTAAAGAGAACAAAACCCATCAAACATTGTTAGTACAACCAACAAGTAGCTATCTTGAGTCTAGGAATGAATATGTCACTAACTATGCTTCTATTGATGCGCTAATGATGAGTTTGTGTAAATCTCTAGTGAATGTGCCTCATGACTCTACGATTCCACTTCATATTTTGAGACCTTATATTGGTTTATTTGTTGTAGTCTACTTTAATGACATTCTTATCAATAGTAAGACTTTAAAGGAGCATGAAAATTATTTGAGAGATGTGCTTGCTACATTGCGTATAGAATACTTGTATGCTAATATTCAAAAATGTGATTTCTATACTAACCGAGTGATTTTTCTTGGTTTTGTAGTTAGTACCACTTTTAATGTAGGAGATTTGAGCCCCTATGAAGGAGTTTCGGAACAAGATGAAAATTCGGGGTCGAATTCTTTCCAAGAAGGAGTGGATGATGTAGGAACATCACATGGAAGATATCAAGGTCCCATTACTAGAGCAAGAGCTAAGGAGATCCAAGAAGTTATGTCAAGGGAAGTGCTATTGCTTGACACAATTCGTGAACCATTTAACTTCCATACATCATGTGTTAATCTTTTGGTGAATGTAGGAGCAAGCGAACCAAGCAAGGAGACCATGCCGACGTACTCACTTCCCATGCAGCTCGAGGAGACCATGCAGGCTGTTGCTCACGTACAATGCAGCCCAGGAGAGGAGGCTGTTGCTCACGCCAATGCAGCCCAAGGGGAGGCTGTTGCTCACGCCAATGCAGCCCAAGAGGAGGTTGTTGCCCACGTCCAATGCAGCCTAGGAGAGGAGATGTTGATCACGTCCAAAGCAGCCCACGAGGATAGCCTGCTGCTCACGTCCAAGGCAGCCCAAGAGGGGAGGCAAGCAAACACGTCCAAGGCAGTCCAAGAGGGTAGGCTGCTGCTCACATCTAAAACAGCCCAAGAAGGCAGCCAACTGATCACGTTTTAAAGAGGTCCAAGAGAGTAACAATTCAGCCCATTCGGATCATCATTTGGGCTCTTTAAACACATCCAAATCACTCATGGATCTGTTGAACAATGCAGCCCATTCGGATAGCCCATTTGGCTCTTTAAAAACGTTAAAAACGTCCAGCTTTCACTCCCAAAGATATGTTTGAATAATTCAGCCTATTTCCATGCTGATTAGTGGTTTGTTAGGTTGTTAGCTACATTAGAGGAAGCTCTCTTATTACCACATTCCCACTAATGTTTTTAATTCTCTTTTCTTTATTTTGTCTAGATAAAAGAGTCTATATAGATAGCCTCTTTAGCTGCAGATTAGTCACGTTATTCCAATTGCTTAGAATTAGATTTGTAATTATTTCACAAAATCAATCAAAGAACAAGAGATTTTTTGGTTGGCATTGCTGTTGTTGCTTGGCTGAGCTTGTTTGTGTCAAACCGCCTTCGGATTGGTGCTTCGAGCCTTCACGAGTCCCTCTTTGTGCTAGTCCAGCCGGAGCTAGTGTAAAGTTGTATTGGAGACGGGTCTAGGGCATTCACGATTGGGGTTTTGGCTCTTCAGCCTTGGTTCCTTCGTTGACATCTCTTTGGTTCTTCTCTTCACCAGTCCTGTGCCATTCATCACCTACGTCCATTCCGCATTCTGAAATTGCTTCATTCAGCCTGTTTCGAGATCATTGTGCCTAGATCGACTCAATCACGGACAATCCCGTATCATTTTCTCACAGAATCACAGAAACCACGGCCTGTTCTTCAAACTCCACGGCCGTATAATTGTACGGATGCCCATGGAATCACTCGATTTCACTAAAAAATTGAGCAAATCAACAACAAACTCAACAGCAACACTCCTAAACTACTTTTAAATTCAATTCCGTTTAGTTCTCCTAAAATCTTCAAGAAAAACGAATGAAATCATCCAAGGAGAAGATAGAGAGAAAACCTAGGGTTTGGATTTGAGAAAATCCAAATTCACGTCCGAACGCTTATTGTTCGTGTAGTTTGTTGCTATAATCCGTTGTAGAATCGGATTTGCTTCAATTTAGACCATAGAATCGCGCAAAATGGTTACTGAATGAAGAAGCACGGGATTGAGGAGTTTCCGGCGTGGTTTTGGGCGTGGAGGAGGTGGTTTTTGTGAGAAAGTTGTGAAGAAGAAGAACTTATATAGGCCCGTAAAATTATTGAAAACCACGGCCTGTTAGGGTGTTCCACGGCCGTAGAAACGTATGGACACCCGTGGTTTCTGGCTCTTTTATTTTGATTAGCTACGACGTGCTTTTCCACGACCCAATTTAGCAAACCACGGCCGTGGTTTTACCTTTTTGGCTGTGGAATCCTCTGTTCTCGCCAAAAATTCAAGTTTTGTTGTTCTTTTGACTTTCTTCACTTCTTTAGCTCATTTCTTATCCCTGCCATCCAAAGACACAAACATACCGGAAGGTATCGACGAAAAAAAAATAAAAACAACTAAGCTAAACTAATATAAGAAAGAAAACGAAAACAAAAGCGAGAATGCAATACCTTGGATTGCCTCCCAAGAAGCGCTTTGTTTTAGGTCCGTAGCTAGACCGTTCCTTAGTGTTTAAGTGAGGACAATCAGAGTGATTTCCTCACTTTGGAGCTCTGGTGAGTACTTCTTGAGTCATGGACCATTCACCTTGAAACTTCCGCACTTCTCACCCCATACTTACTCTGCACCATGGGGAAAAACGTGTTTAATTACAAAAGGTCTTGTCCAACGAGATTTAAGCTTACCGGGAAATAGTCGAGTCTAGAATTCAAGAGAAGAACAAGGTCTCCTTCTTTGAGATCCTTTGGAATGATGTGCTTATCATGCCAACACTTTGTAGATCTTGGCCTTCTCATAGGCGTTCAAGCGGAGTTCCTCTAGCTCGTTAAGATCCAAGAGACGCTTCTCTCCCGCTTCCTTCATGCTGAAGTTCGACCACTTTACAACCCAATATGCCTAATGATGTAGGACCATCACATGGAAGCTATCAAGGTCCCATTACTAGAGCAAGAGCTAAGGAGATCAAAGAAGATATGTCAAGGGAAGTGCTATTGCTAGACACAATGCGTGAACCATTTAATTTCCATACATCATGTGTTAATCTTTTGGTGAATGTAGGAGCAAGCGAACCAAGCAAGGAGACCATGCCGACGTACTCACTTCCCATGCAGCTCGAGGAGACCATGCAGGCTGTTGCTCACGTACAATGCAGCCCAAGAGAGGAGGCTGTTGCTCATGCAATGCAGCCCAAGAGGAGGCTGTTGCCCACGTCCAATGCAGCCCAAGCGAGGAGATGTTGATCACGTCCAAAGCAGCCCACGAGGATAGCCTGCTGCTCACGTCCAAGGCAGCCCAAGAGGGGAGGCAAGCAAACACGTCCAAGGCAGTCCAAGAGGGTAGGCTGCTGCTCACATTTAAAACAGCCCAAGAAGGCAGCCAGCTGATCACGTTTAAAGAGGTCCAAGAGAGTAACAATTCAGCCCATTCGGATCATCATTTGGGCTCTTTAAACACATCCAAATCACTCATGGATCTGTTGAACAATGCAGCCCATTCGGATAGCCCATTTGGCTCCTTAAAAACGTTAAAAACGTCCAGCTTGCACTCCAAGGATAAGTTTGAACAATTCAGCCTATTTCCATGTTGATTTGTGGTTTGTTAGGTTGTTAGCTACATTAGAGGAAGCTCTCTTATTACCACCTTCCCACTAATGTTTTCAGCTTTCTTTTCTTCATTTTTGTCTAGATAAAAGAGTCTATTTATATAGCCTCTTTAGCTGCAGATTAGTTACGTTATTTCCATTGCTTAGAATTGCATTTGTAATCATTCACAAAATCAATCAAAGAACAAGAGAGTTTTTGGTTGGCATTCCTGTTGTTGCTTGGCTGAGCTTGTTTGTGTCAAACCGCCTTCGGATTGGTGCTTCGAGCCTTCACGAGTCCCTCTTTGTGCTAGTCCAGCCGGAGCTAGTGTAAAGTTGTATTGGAGACGGGTCTAGAGCAGTCACGATTGGGGTTTTGGCTCTTCAGCCTTGGTTCCTTCATTGACTCTCTCTTTGGTTCTTCACTCACCTTTCCTGCGCCATTCATCACCTATGTTCCATTCCGCATTCTGAAATCGCCTCATTCAACCGGATTCGAAATCATTGTGCCTAGATCGACTCAATCATGGATTAACACCGTATCAGTTGGTATCAGCGCTTAGTTGGTACAATTTATCACTTCTTCTTCTTGTTAACCTTATTGCTTATCCAATTGAGATCTAACTTGTGCTTGAAGTGTGCAAATTCAAAAGCCGGACAACATCTTGAGGAGAGTAAACACAAAACACAACAAAAGCAAAAAGAGCTCGAACGCTGCATACACAATTCGGTATCCTGCTCTCCCACATGTCTCATTGAATCAATTTCGGTTACCTCTCTCCTACAAATCTTTGAAAAAGTCTAAGAGATCTTTCAAAAAAAAAAAAAAAGACTATACAAAACGGCTGGCCCTTTTTAATTAATCAAGCACAAGCAAACTCTTTCAATAATCTCAAAACGTCATTCTAAACACAATTTACCATACCTACACCAACCCAACAGTCAATACTCCAATTAGGGGTGTCTTGATTCATCTCCGACACTAACATCAGTTTCAGTAGTTCTAGTTCCAAAGGGTTGTTAAGAAGGTTTGGAAATCGCGATCTTAAGGTGTTGGATCCTTACAACTCGAGCCACTAGCTAGGCAATACCAACGAGAGTGTGAGCGATACACAAGTGAGATCTTTGTTTTTCTAACCTAACCAATTTCTTTGTTTGTTACTTGAGCATGTCCAGGTCCCTAAGTCCCAGCAAGTCGAGTAGCGAGACCGCCACGCCTGAGATGATCAGTCTATTGAAAAAATTGTCCGATTTCGTAGCTAAACTATCCAAGCGAGTGGAGACTATGGAAGCACGAACACCACCAGCCGGAACACCACCTTTGAGAACCAACTATGAGTTTGGCGGTCTTTCACGCGTTACTAGAGAGCCGGATCCTCCGGATCAAGGTAATGTACAGTCCAACGTCCTTCCTAATGCTTCTAACATGCCACCATTTGTTGATGACTTTCAGCGACGGAATGAAGCTGAGGACCACATGTGGGAGTGCTACAATCGGCCATTCCAGCAGCCAAGGCAAGGACGAGATAACCTTCGGCCCTATCAAGAGCAAGACGGACTCGGAAAGGTCAAAATCAAAATTCCCGTCTTTGAAGGAAAGTGTGATCCCGACGTCTACACGGAGTGGGAAACTAAAGTTGAGCAGATTTGGTTGTGTCACAACTTCAGCGAGCCTAGGAAGGTTCAACTAGCCGCTCTCGAGTTCCAAGGCTATGCTTTGGTATGGTGGGATCACGTAGTCAAAGAAAGAGTTCGAACCTTGGATCCGCAAATCAGCACATGGGAGCATATGAAGGCACTAATGAGGGCTAGGTTCGTTCCACCTCACTATACCCGAGAGCTTCGACAACGGCTGGAAAATTTGAGACAAGGCTCACTTAGCGCAGAGGAAGCCTATACGAATATGCAAGTTGCTATGGTGAAGACCAACATTCTAGAGGATGAAGAAAACACTATGGCAAGGTACCTTCGTCTTCTGAATTCTAATTTGGCTAATGAGGTTGATATGTATCCATACAGCACCATGGAGCAATTACTACACTTGGCCATCAAGGTGGAAAGGAAGACTATGGTGCGAAACCGGGAATACAAGCCACCTCCCGGGACGCCCAATGCTTGAAAAGCACAAAACAGCCGGTTGTCTAACCACAGCAGGGAGCAAGGCGGCCGGAAGGAGGAGAGGAAATCGGCACCTATGGGCCAAGAAGGGCAAAGAAGGTCTTCTACACCGTCCACTACACCACGATCCTTGAATGAGCCCTCAAGTGATCATCGAGGGAGTACTCCTATCTCTAACTCTAGAACTAGGGACATTGTGTGTTTTAAATGCCAAGGTAGAGGTCACATGAGTAGAGAATGTCCTAATAGACGCACTTTGATCATAAATCATCTAGGAGAATATGAGAGTGAGGATGATGTGGAATTAGATGATGAAAATGCTTTAAATGATGACAATGAGAATGATGATTGCATTGAGTATGAACAAGGTGAATCTTTGATAGCTAGGAGAACTTTGCATGTCCAACTAGCACCTTGTGAGGATAACCAACGTGAAAATCTGTTTCATACTAGGTGTAGCATTAAAGGAAAAGTGTGTAATGTGATAATTGATGGAGGAAGTTGTTGTAACATAGCTAGCACTGAAATGGTAAACAAATTACAACTTCTTACATTTTATCACCCTATGCCATATAAACTACATTGGATGAATGAGTGTGGAGAACTTAAGGTCAATAAGCAAACTAAGGTCAATATAACATTAGGATCATATGAGGATGTTATTACATGTGATGTTGTGCCTATGAATGCTTGTCACTTGTTGCTTGGTCGTCCATGGCAATATGATAGGAAAGTTGTCCATGATGGGTTTTCTAACAAATATAGTTTTGAGTATAAGGGTAAAACTTTAACACTTAAACCTATGACACCTTTACAAATAGCCGAGTACTATGAGAACAAGAGGGTAGAGCAAGGAACCCCTCCAAAGCCTAAGATCACACGGCCTAAGAGTAAAGAGAACAAAACCCATCAGACATTGTTAGTACAACCAACAAGTAGCTATCTTGAGTCTAGGAATGAATATGTCACTAACTATGCTTCTATTGATGTGCTAATGATGAGTTTGTGTAAGTCTCTAGTGAATGTGCCACATGACTCTACGAATCCACTTCCTAGATCTATTCAGTGGCTGTTAGACGAATTTAGAGACGTTTTTCCTGAGGAGATTCCAGCCGACTTGCCGCCCATTAGGGGCATTGAACACCAAATAGATTTAATACCCGGAGCCACTCTTCCCAATAGGCCCGCCTATAGGATGAACCCTACGGAAGCCCGGGAAATTCAGAACCAAGTTCAAGCCTTGCTAGATAAGGGGTATGTGCGGGAAAGCCTTAGTCCTTGTGCCGTTCCCGTCCTGCTAGTACCCAAGAAGGATAATACTTGGAGAATGTGTATTGATTGTAGAGCAATCAATAACATTACTATCAAGTATAGACACCCGATTCCCTGTTTAGATGATATGCTTGATGAGTTACATGGAGCTACAATTTTCACTAAGATTGACCTTAGGAGTGGCTACCATCAAATTAGAATGAGGGAAGGGGATGAATGGAAAACAGCTTTTAAAACAAAATTTGGTCTCTATGAGTGGCTAGTAATGCCTTTTGGCTTAACTAACGCTCCTAGTACTTTCATGAGATTAATGAATCATATATTGAGACCTTATATTGGTTTATTTGTTGTAGTCTACTTTGATGACATTCTTATCTATAGTAAGATTTTAAAAGAGCATGAAAATCATTTGAGAGATGTGCTTGCTACATTGCGTATAGAATACTTGTATGCTAATATTGAAAAATGTGATTTCTATACTAACCGAGTGATTTTTCTTGGTTTTGTAGTAAGTGCCAATGGCTTGCAAGTGGATGAGGACAAGGTGAAAGCAATCAATGATTGGCCCACTCCTAGGACAGTTGGTGACGTGAGGAGTTTCCATGGCTTAGCTACATTCTATAGAAGGTTTGTGAGAGATTTTAGCACCATTACAGCACCACTCACGGCTTTAACCAAAAAGAAGGTTCCTTTTGAGTGGAATGAACCGCAGCAAAGAGCCTTTGAAGAGCTCAAGAGACGCCTCACCCATGCACCACTACTCGTTCTACCGGACTTCACTAAACCCTTTGAGGTTGAATGCGATGCATCCGGCATTGGGATTGGTGGCGTTCTTATGCAAGTAGGTAAGCCTCTAGCTTTCTTTAGTGAAAAATTGAAAGGTGCATGCTTAAACTATTCTACATATGACAAAGAATTGTATGCCTTGTTTAGAGTACTCAAAACATGGCAACATTACCTTTGGCCTCAAGAGTTTGTTTTGAAAACCGATCATGATTCACTTAGACACTTTAGGAGCCAAGATAAGCTAGATAGACGGCATGGTAGGTGGATGAAGTTCATCGAAACCTTTCCTTACATTATTAAGTATAAGAAAGGAAAGGATAATGTCGTAGCGGATGCATTGTCTAGGAGATACACCTTAATCACCACTTTGGATTCTAGGATGTTAGGCTTTACTTACATTAAACAATTATATGTGGATGATGCTGAATTTGGGAAGATATTTCATAGATGCACTACTCAAGGCCCTTATGATAAGTACTTTGTGTTTGAAGGTTTCTTGTTTAAAGTGGATAAGATTTGCATACCTAGATGTTCCCTTAGGATCTTATTGGTGGAAGAAGCCCATAAAGGAGGTTTAATGGGGCATTTTGGGAGGGACAAAACTTATCACATGTTGCAAACTCACTTTTCTTGTTTAAAGTGGATAAGTATGGATTTCATTGTTGGACTACCTAGGACTAAGAAAGGAAGAGATTCCATTTTTGTGGTAGTAGATAGATTCTCTAAAATGGCACATTTTATTCCATGTCATAAAACTGAAGATGCATATAATGTTGCTAATCTTTTCTTTAAGGAAATAGTGAGATTGCATGGAATACCTAAAACTATTGTTAGTGATAGGGATGTCAAGTTTTTGAGTTTCTTTTGGAAGACACTTTGGGGAAAAATGGGCACTAGATTACTATTCTCGACCTCTAGTCATCCCCAAACAGATGGGCAAACGGAAGTCACCAATAGGACCCTAACGACCCTCCTTAGAACCATGTTGAAAGATAACTTAAAAGAATGGGAAGACATGTTACCACATATTGAGTTTGCTTGTAATCGCACCATGCATTCTTCCACTTCGTTATCACCTTTCAAATGTGTTTATGGATTTAACCCTTTAACTCCTTCGGACTTATTACCGATTCCTCGAAAGGATCGAGTAGCTTTTGATGCTTTGGAACAGGTGGACTACATTAAGGAACTTCATGCTAAGACCAAGGCTGCACTTGACAAGAAAGGTGTTGAAACTGCAGCTCGGAATAACAAAGATCGGTTTCCAACAAAACGCCATTCCAAGCTAGCACCACGAGGAGATGGACCATTCAAAGTATTACACCGGATTAATGACAATGCATATGTGTTGGACTTACCGGAAGAATACGGAGTTAGCACCACTTTTAATGTAGGAGATTTGAGCCCCTATGAAGGAGATTCGGAACAAGATGAAAATTCGGGGTCGAATTCTTTCCAAGAAGGAGTGGATGATGTAGGACCATCACATGGATGCTATCAAGGTCCCATTACTAGAGCAAGAGCTAAGGAGATCCAAGAAGATATGTCAAGGGAAGTGCTATTGCTAGACACAATGCGTGAACCATTTAATTTCCATACATCATGTGTTAATCTTTTGGTGAATGTAGGAGCAAGCGAACCAAGCAAGGAGACCATGCCGACGTACTCACTTCCCATGCAGCTCGAGGAGACCATGCAGGTTGTTTCTCACGTACAACGCAGCCCAGGAGAGGAGGTTGTTGCTCACGCCAATGCAGCCCAAGAGGAGGCTGTTGCCCACGTCCAATGCAGCCCAGGAGAGGAGATGTTGATCACGTCCAAAGCAGCCCAGGAGGATAGCCTGTTGCTCACGTCCAAGGCAACCCAAGAGGGGAGGCAAGCAAACACGTCCAAGGCAGTCCAACAGGGTAGGCTGCTGCTCACATCTAAAACAGCCCAAGAAGGCAGCCAGCTGATCACGTATAAAGAGGTCCAAGAGAGTAACAATTCAGCCCATTCGGATCATCATTTGGGCTCTTTAAACACATCCAAATCACTCATGGATCTGTTGAACAATGCAGCCCATTCGGATAGCCCATTTGGCTCCTTAAAAACGTTAAAAACGTCCAGCTTGCACTCCAAGGATAAGTTTGAATAATTCAGCCTATTTCCATGCTGATTAGTGGTTTGTTAGGTTGTTAGCTACATTAGAGGAAGCTATCTTATTACCACCTTCCCACTAATGTTTTCAGCTTTCTTTTCTTCATTTTTGTCTAGATAAAAGAGTCTATTTATATAGCCTCTTTAGCTGCAGATTAGTTACGTTATTTCCATTGCTTAGAATTGCATTTGTAATCATTCACAAAATCAATCAAAGAACAAGAGAGTTTTTGGTTGGCATTGCTGTTGTTGCTTGGCTGAGCTTGTTTGTGTCAAACCGCCTTCGGTTGGTGCTTCGAGCCTTCACGAGTCCCTCTTTGTGCTAGTCCAGCCGGAGCTAGTGTAAAGTTGTATTGGAGACGGGTCTAGGGCAGTCACGATTGGGGTTTTTGCTCTTCAGCCTTGGTTCCTTCATTGACTCTCTCTTTGGTTCTTCTCTCACCTTTCCTGCGCCATTCATCACCTACGTTCCATTCCGCATTCTGAAATCGCCTCATTGAACCGGATTCGAGATCATTGTGCCTAGATCGACTCAATCACGGATTAACACCGTATCACCTAATGTTCCAGCTCCACCAGAAGATTACAAGAATTCCCATACACAAGATTTTATGGTGTTGTGCCGATGGGAGTCTTGTATGCTGTTCTATACGCCCAGAATGCATCATCCAACTTCAATAACCAATCTTTCCTCGTCTTTGACACCGTCTTCTCGAGGATTCCTTTAATTTCCCTATTTTAAATCTCCACTTGTCCACTTGTTTGCGGATGGTATGGTGTGGCGATCTTGTGAGTCACCCCATACTTAGCTAGTAGAGCCTCAAATCGACGGGCAATGAAGGTGATCCTCCATCACTAATGATGGTTCGTGGTGTCCCAAACCTTGGTATAGTAGTTCTATTAAAGAACTTAACAACCACCATCGCATCGTTAGTTGGAGAGGCAATCGCTTCAACCCATCTTGAAACATAGTCTACAACTAGAAGTATATATTGGTTACCACAAGATGATGGGAATGGTCCCATGAAGTCAACTCCCCAAACGTCAAAGATCTCCACCTCTTGGATGTTGTTGAGAGGCATTTCATTTCTCTTAGAAATATTTCCTGTTCTTTGACAAGCATCGCAACAAGCAACAAAGGTTTGCACATCCTTAAATAACGTAGGCCAAAAGAATCCGGATTGTAATACCTTAGCGCTAGTCTTGTGAGAGCTAGCGTGTCCTCCACAAAGAAGTGAATGACAATGACGAATGACACTTTGCATTTCGTCTTCTGGCACCCATCTTCTAATGATGCCATCAGGACCTCTATTGAAGAGTAGAGGTTCATTCCAATAGTATTGGCGGATATTCCTAAAGAACTTCTTTCTTTGTGCGTAGGATAGTCCGGGAAGTATTTCCTGACAAACCAAATAATTCACAAAATCAACAAACCAAGGTTCGTTACCTCTAGAAATAAGATCGATGCAATTGTTCGTCCGGGAAAGAGTCGTCAATAGGCAAGTCGTCACTACTAGCATGTGGTAGACGACTCAAATGGTCCGCAACAGAATTCTCGGATCCCTTCTTGTCACGGATCTCAAGATCGAACTTTTAAAAGAGGAGAATCCACCTAATCAGCCTTGGTTTTGCATCTTTCTTGGCAAGCAAATACCTAATTTTGAATGATCCGTGTATACTATCACTTTCGCTCCTACAAGATAAGAACGAAACTTTTCAAAAGCATAAACAACAGCAAGGAATTCCTTTTCCTTTGTAGCATAATTGAGTTGTGCTTCATCTAGCGTCTTGCTAGCATAATAAATGGCATGAGTGCGTCCATCCTTCTTTTGTCCAAGCACCGCTCCGACAGCTACATCACTTGCATCACACTTGATCTCAAAGGGAAGATTCCAATTCAGAGGTTGAATAATTAGGGCTGAGATTTGAGCTTCCCGAATTCTATAAAAAGCATCAAAACATTCTTTCGAAAATTCAAAAACAACATCCTTCATCAATAGATTAGTTAGCGGTTTAGAGATTTTCGAGAAGTCTTTAATGAATCTCCTATAGAATCCAGCATGTCCTAGCAAACTTCTAATCCCCTTCACCGAAGATGGGGGAGGAAGTTTCTCTATTGTTTCAATCTTAGCCTTATCAACCTCAATCCCTCTATTAGAGATGAAGTGTCCTAAAACAATGCCTTCCTTAACCATAAAGTGACACTTTTCCCAGTTTAGAACTAAGTTCGTGCCTTCACACCTTTGCAAAACAAGAGAAAGGTTAGCAAGACAATTATCAAATGAGGAACCATAAACAGAAAAATCATCCATAAAAACCTCCATGATTTCCTCAATGTATTCCGAGAAGATGGCCATCATACACCTTTGAAAGGTGCCTGGAGCGTTGCAAAGTCCGAATGGCATCCTTCTATAAGCGAACGTACCCCATGGGCACATGAATGTGGTTTTCTCTTGATCGTCCGGATGAATTGGAATCTGAAAAAAACCACTACAACCGTCAAGATAGCAAAAATAAGAGTGTTGTGCTAACCTTTCAAGCATTTGATCAATGAATGGCAACGGGAAGTGATCCTTCCTCGTCGCATTGTTGAGCTTGCGATAGTCAATGCACATCCTCCATCCTGTAACGGTTCTTGTTGGAATGAGTTTGTTATTTTTGTTAGCTACAACGGTCATTCCTCCCTTTTTCGGAAAAACTTGAACAGGGCTTACCCAATTGCTATCGGAGATAGGGTAAATGATAACTGCATCAAGCTATTTAAGGATCTCCTTCTTCACGACCTCTTTGCATGATCGGATTTAACCATCTTTGAGGTTGACGTGAAGGCTTATAATCCTCTTCTATTAGAATCTTGTGCATACATAAAGATGGTTTGATTCCTACAAGATCCTCTACAGTATAGCCTAAAGCTTTCCTATGTTTCCTCAAAACAATCATAAGCTTTTAATGTTCATCTTCACTCAAATCGGAACTAACAATAACGGGAAACGTAGAATTAGTTCCAAAAAATGCATACCTAAGACGTGTGGGAAGTGGCTTCAACTCCAAAGTTGTTGATGCCTTTGGGGTGTCATGAGGGTTGTCCGACGTCTCCTTGGAAGTCTCCAAGGGTGTGGAAGTGTTGGAAGAAGAATCATGAATGTTTGTAGAAAGAAAGGAGTCATCTTCTGCATTTTCGAGAACCACGGCATCACTGTTACTTCCACAGCCGTGGAAAGTGGTGTGAATTAAATCTCTGCTCTCGACCTAACTTTCCATGGGTGGAATAGGTGAAACCACGCCCGTGAACAGCACGATTGGCCGTGGTTTCTGACGTTTTCGGAGCCATCGTACAATTATTCGAATTCTTCAACTTGCACTTCTTTTAGCTCTTCCAAAGCATCAATCTCAGCATTGCAATCCTCTTCTTCTCCTTTTTCCATGATGCTCATAATTATGATTAGATGAGGGACCATCCGAGCTAGCATCTCCGGAGTATGAGGGAGCTATCACACGTTCCCAAGTTAAGAAGATTGAGCATGAGACCGAGGGCTTACTGATTTTATTGGCTACAAGTGTTCATAACAAGGCTTGGCTCCTAAGTAAGAAAGAGAGCAACGACGCCAAAGCACAGGACTCGGCCAGCCCCGCACATGACGCCGCTGCTCCTCACCACGTTTTCAGCACCGTTCCATGCCTCTCATTGAGGAATGAGGCTTTTTAAGGCCTGCTTAGTGATTGTGTGTTTTAAGTAGCCCATTGGGATTAATTTCTAGATTTTTATTGTGTCTTTTTTTTAAGAGCTGAAACTATTTAAAGGCTCTTTCATTGCATTTTACGCAGCTTATTTTTTTGGTGAAAAACACTTGTTTTCAGTTTTCATCTTCAATCAAAGGAGAGTTTTGATTGAAGAGTTATTGTGATCAGATTTGGCTTAGTTGTTTCGCGTGTGTCAATTGCTCTCGGGTTCTTGGTGTTCGTGAGATTCCATAAGCATCCTCCTCGTGTTGTCGATGTTCTAAGTCGGCTGTGTGGGGTTGTAAGGGGCTGAGTTTGTTGCATTGTTCTTGGTGGTTCTTGATCTCGAGATCAAGGGTTTCCGCGTCGTTTGTGTCGGGTTCATCCACGTCGGACTGTTCCTTTAATTTCCGTACCTTTGTCTTCAGTTTGGTGTCTTGTCTTGTTCATTTTGTTCGCAGCACACGAACACTGATCGGCGGCTTGCTCTCGTCGTTGCTTCGTTTCCTCCTTTCGTCGTCTAGATCAAGTTAGCATCGGGTCATCCCCGTATCAATTGGTATCAGAGCTCCGGTTGACGACGGATCGATCTTGTGTCTTTCATTCTTATTGCGTCAATTTTGAAATTTTGTGAGCTTTCTTCTTGTGTTCTTGAACTGATTGTGCTTGACTTGTTGTGTTGAAGGTTGTGTTGGTTTGTGAGTATCCTAGACCGGCCATCACCGTCACCTCAACGTAACGTACCCTACTGTTGCCGGTCCCGCCTACACACGCAGACGATTCCGAACCATTGCTGCCGGCTGTGCCTAATTCGGCTGCCCATTGGGCTTATTTTTCTCGAACTCCACATTTCCACGTTCAAAAGCACTAAGTAGAAGTTATCTCTGGTTCCATTTTAATTTATTTTGTTTTAATTGTAATTATTGGCCAGATTTGTTGGTCAAGGAAGTTCCTACATTTTAGGTAAAAAAAAAAAGAGCTCAAATTCGATCAGCATTAAAAAAAAAGGGGGAAGCTGATCATTAAAAAAAAAGAGTAGCTTTTGTTACATTTTATTTTATTTTGTGATCTTTAGTTTTGTATGTTATTTGTTGTGCAAACTGCCTACTCACGTCTTTGTCTCCCAGCCCTCTCAAGGCCTTCATCTAGACCATACGCTCGGCTAACCATCGGCGCTCCATCGCCCTTAGTCCAGCTCCGCACCCTCATCGCCACCCTACCTCTCTCACTACGTCTTCCCTCCTTACCTTGTTACCTCTAACCTAGCCTCGGGATTACTCACACTCCAAGGCAGTCCGGAAGTGCAACAAGTAGGGCTTAATTGGTGAGTCTTCTTCTTTTCTTCTCTTTATATATTCTATTTGGTGATCTTCTTGAGTCTTTTTTTTTATTCAATTATGTCCATTCGTGAGTCTTGTTGAGTTTGAGCTGATTTCGCATTGAACTGAATTGGATTGAGCCCTAATCGATTTTTTGTTGCTTTGGATACCTAGACACCTTAACTCAAGTGGGGTTTTTGACTCATTCGAAGCGATCCATCAACAAGCCCGACTATCACAAGAGTGTGAGCGGAAAAAGGAGTGAAACACTTGAGAGGTGTTTTGATTTCTAACCTTAACATATTTCAGTATTTGTTTTCTTGTGATAATGTCTACTCATAGCCGTGTTACGACGACGAGCCCCGAGCCGACAGATCCGACAACTTTCAGCTTGTTGAAGCAAATGAACGACAACATTACCGCTTTGACAAATCGGATGAGGGTTCTAGAAGTTCGCCAACCATTAGCTTCAGCTTCGAGCAAGGAGACCACTCGTAGCCGCAGCCACAAGGCCCTTTGCCCAACCAACGAACCGCATTTGAGCTGCTACCATGGGGCAGTGAGGCAATGCGCCGCAGGTGCTTTTGCAGCCGCCTCCTCATGGCCACCCGGGACACCGATATGAGTATGATCCTCGTCCCAACTCTCCCTTACCTAGAAACAATGTTCCTCCCATTAATGTGCACAGGTACAATGAGGAAGAGGAACAATCAATGACGGGAGAGGCTTGGGCTCCACCACCGCAGCAAGGGTAACAAGGATATCAACGTAGGTATCGGGAACCCGAACAAGACGGGATTGGTAAGATAAAGGTGAAAATCCCCGTCTTCGAGGGCAAGTGTGATCCGGATACATATATGTTGTGGGAGACCAAGATAGAACCAATTTGGTCCTGCCACAATTTTCCCGAGCACAAGAAGGTGCAATTGGCGGCCTTGGAATTTCAGGATTTTGCTCTTATTTGGTGGGATAAGATAGTACGGGAAAGGAGGTTTGCTCTTGATCCCCCTCGTGGCTACTTGGGAACAAATTAATGCAATGATGAGAGCTCGGTTCATACCTCATCATTACCATAGGGAGCTTCGGCAACGCCTTGAGAACTTGAGGCAAGACAATCTGAGCGCCGAGGAAACTTTCAATGCCATGCAAGTTGCATTTGCCCGAGCCAATGTGTCGGAGGATGAAGAAGCTACGATGGCCATGTATCTTCGAGTATTGCATCCTTCTTTAGCTAACGTGGACTTGTTTCCATATGGTTCTATGACAGAATTGCTACATTTAGCGATAAAAGTGGAAACGAAGTCCAAGAGTAGGTACCAAGGAGCGGGATACAATGCACCAAACGTAGTGAACAAGTGGAAGAACTCATCCTACGGAAAGGGGAACACCGTTGCGAAGGGAGGAACAGCCGCTGCACAAGTAGCCGATGCCACTGCTCGGCGTGGTGCCGCACACTCCGGTCCTTCGTTTCCTCCCAAGGAAAACCCGGCTGCTCCTTCGGGATCCAAGTTAAGTAACTCTAACCCCCTTGTGCCTAATGCTAATTCTAGAGCTAGAGATGTGACTTGTTTTAAGTGTCAAGGTAAAGGGCACATGATGAGAGAATGCCCAAACAAAAGAGTCCTTATAATCAATCATCTAGGTCAATATGAGTCGGAATTCGACAATGATGAAAATGAATTTGAAAATGTTGTTGACAATCCTGTTTTTGATGATGATGATGATGATGATGAGGGTATAGGGTATGAACATGGGGAAACTTTGATAGCTAGGAGGACTTTACACTTACAACCTACTCCTTGTGAAGATAATCAAAGAGAAAATCTATTTCACACTATATGCTTAATAAAAGGGAAGGCTTGTAACGTTATAATTGATGGTGGGAGTTGTTGCAACATAGCTAGCACGGAATTGATTTCTAAATTGCAAATAACAACTTTCTACCACCCTAGGCCTTACAAGCTACATTGGATGAATGATTCTGGTGAGCTTAAGGTAAAAAAGCAAGCTAAAATTCACATTACCTTAGGACAATATGAAGACGCTATTCTATGTGATGTGGTTCCAATGCAAGCTTGTCATGTTTTGTTAGGCTGACCTTGGCAATATGATAGGAAAGTGTTGCATAACGGTTTTACTAACAAGTATTCTTTTACCTTTAAAGATAAACTTGTTACTGTCAAGCCTATGACTCCTATGCAGATTGCGGAGGCTTTTGAGAAGAAATCAAGCGAAGCTGGCCAAGCGAGCAGCGGTTACATGGAGACGACGCCGGCCAAGGGAGGAGCGCTCTCTGCAGCCGCCAAGGTGGCCGACGCCATGGACAATCTCGCTGTAGCAAGGACCGCCACCAAGGGTAAAGTTCTCGCAGCAGCCATCCAGCCACCATCGAGGGCGTTGCTCGCAGCCAAGAGGGAATACATCGTAGATTACCTCACTCCCGATGTCGCGCCCGTGTGTTTGTGTAAAGGGCTGAATTTGGTAAGCAACTCGACCTTAGTTAGTATTTTAGCTATCTTAGATGAGTTTGCAGATGTGTTTCCGGATGAAATACCCCCCGGGTTGCCACCATTGCGTGGTATTGAGCACCAAATAGATCTTATTCCCGGAGCTACTCTCCAAAACCGACCCGCCTATAGAATGAACCCAAAGGAGAGTGAGGAGATTCAAACACAGATACAATAGCTCCTTGATAAGGGGTACATTCGAGAGAGCCTTAGTCCTATGGCGGTTCCGGTCCTACTAGTCCCTAAGAAGGACAACACTTGGCAGATGTGTGTTGATTGTAGAGCTGTCAACAACATCACCATCAAGTACCGTCATCCCATTCCCCGCCTTGATGACATGTTGGATGAGCTACATGGAACAACTACCTTCTCCAAGATCGACCTTAGAAGTGGCTACCATCAAATTCGAATGAAAGAGGGAGATGAATGGAAGACGGCATTCAAGACCAAGTTTGGGCTCTATGAGTGGCTTGTTATGCCATTCGGTTTGACTAATGCTCCCAGCACATTCATGCACCTCATGAACCATGTTTTGAGGATGTTCATAGGGAAGTTTGTCGTTGTCTACTTCGACGACATACTCATCTATAGCAGGTCAGCAGAGGAGCATGTGGATCATCTCCGTCGGGTTGTTTCTACTCTTAGACTTGAACACTTATATGCTAATATTAAGAAGTGTGATTTTTCCACAAATGAAGTTATATTTCTTGGCTTTGTAGTGTGTGCTCAAGGGGTGCGAGTAGATGAGGAGAAGATCAAAGCTATTCGAGATTGGCCAACCCCGACGTCTCTTGGTGATGTGCGCAGCTTTCATGGATTGGCTAGCTTTTATAGGCGTTTTGTGAGAGACTTCAGTACCATAGCCGCCCCTCTAATCACCAAGAAGAATATACCATTTGTGTGGGGAGAGTCCCAAGAGAGAGCTTTCGAAAAGCTCAAGTGAATGTTGACCAACGCCCCGTTGCTTGTTCTTCCGGACTTCACTAGGCCATTTGAGGTGGAGTGTGATGCTTCGGGTATAGGAATTGGTGGAGTACTTATGCAAGAGGGCTAACCCATCGCCTTCTTTAGTGAAAAATTGAAAGGTCCAACTCTGAGCTCTATGCATTGTTTAGAGTGCTTAGGACTTGGCAACATTACCTTTGGCCTAGAGAGTTTATATTGCATACTGATCATGAATCATTAAAATACTTTAGGAGCCAAGATAAACTTGATAGAAGGCATGGTAGGTGGATGGAGATGATTGAAACATATCCTTATGTGATTAAGTACAAGAAAGGAAAAGATAATGTAGTAGCTGATGCACTTTCTAGGAGACATATTTTGCTAACTACATTGGATGCTAGAGTTCTTGGCTTTGTTTACATTAAGGAATTGTATGCAAAGGATGATGATTTTGGAGAGATTTATAAAGCTTGTGTGGAAAAAGGGGTTGTAGATAAGTTTTACTTGTTTGATGGCTTCTTGTTTAGAGTTGATAAAGTGTGCATTCCAAAGTGCTCTCTTAGGCTATTACTTGTGGATGAATCCCGTAGGGGAGGTTTGATGGGTCACTTTGGTAGAGATAAGACATATCATATGCTGCATACTCATTTTTATGGCAACACATGCTTAGGAATGTTGAGAATTTTGTGAAAAGATGCTTAGAATGCTTGAAAGCAAAGTCTAGAGTCATGCCCCATGGTTTGTATACCCCATTACCCATTCCCACAGCTCCTTGGGAAGACATTAGTATGGACTTTATTGTGGGGTTACCTAGGACTAAGAGGGGAAGAGACTCTATTTTTGTGGTGGTAGACAGGTTCTCTAAGATGGCACACTTCATAGCTTGTCACAAAACGGATGATGCCACTAATGTTGCAAACCTCTTCTTTAGAGAAGTAGTTAGGCTACATGGAGTTCCTAGAACCATTGTTAGTGATCGGGATGTGAAATTTCTTAGTTACTTTTGGAAGACTTTATGGGGTAAGCTAGGTACTAAGTTGTTGTTCTCTACCGCTAGCCACCCTCAAACTGATGGCCAAACTGAAGTAACTAATAGGACATTAGGGACACTTTTAAGGGCTGTAATTAAGAAGAATTTGAAAGAGTGGGAAGATGTGTTACCACATGTTGAGTTTGCATATAACATGACCATCCATTCTTCCACTAACATGACCCCTTTTAAGTGTGTGTATGGTTTGAATCCCTTAACCCCTTTTGATCTTATGTCGTTACCTTCAAAGGAGCGAGTAGATTTCAATGCAGGTAAACAGGTTGAGTACATTAGGGGATTACATGAAAAGACACGGCTGCGCTTGGAGGAGAAAGCAGCCCGGACCGCAGCTAAGGCAAATAAGGGACGGAGGAAGTTGTTGTTTGAGCCCGGAGATCTCGTGCGGTTACATCTTAGGAAGGAGCGCTGCCAAGAGCTTCGAAAGTCCAAGCTATCGCCTAGGGGTACCGGTCCTTTCAAGGTGCTTCACAAAGCCGGTGACAACGCTTATGTATTGGATCTTCCGGAGGACTTCGGGGTCAGTCCGACCTTCAATGTTAGAGACCTCAGTCCGTTCCCACCTATGGATGTAGAGCTTGAAGATTCGTGGACGAATCCTTCCCAAGAGAGGGGGAATGATGAGAGACCATCCAAGCTAGCATCTCCGGAGTATGAGGGAGCTATCACACGTTCCTGAGCTAAGAAGATTGAGCATGAGACCGAGGGCTTACTGATTTTATTGGCTACAAGTGTTCATAACGAGGCTTGGCTCCTAAGTAAGCAAGAGAGCAACGACGCCAAAGCACAGGACTCGGCCAGCCCCGCACATGATGCCGCTGCTCCTTACCACGTTTTCAGCACCGTTCCATGCCTCTCATTGAGGAATGAGGCTTTTTAAGGCCTGCTTAGTGATTGTGTGTTTTAAGTAGCCCATTGGGCTTAATTTCTAGATTTTTATTGTGTCTTTTGTTTAAGAGCTGAAACTTTTTAAAGGCTCTTTCATTGCATTTTACACAGCTTATTTTTTTGGTGAAAAACAATTGTTTTCTGTTTTCATCTTCAATCAAAGGAGAGTTTTAATAGAAGAGTTATTGTGATCAGATTTGGCTTAGTTGTTTTGCGTGTGTCAATTGCTCTCGGGTTTTTGGTGTTCGTGAGATTCCATAAGCATCCTCCTCGTGTTGTCGATGTTCTAAGTCGGCTGTGTGGGGTTGTAAGGGGTTGAGTTCGTTGCATCGTTCTTGGTGGTTCTTGATCCCGAGATCAAGGGTTTCCACGTTGTTTGTGTCGGGTTCATCCACGTCGGAATGTTCCTTTAATTTCCGTACCTTTGTCTTCAGTTTGGTGTCTTGTCTTGTTCATTTTGTTCGCAGGTCACACAGCACACGAACCCTAATCGGCGGCTTGCTCTTGTCCTTGCTTCGTTTCCTCCTTCCGTCGTCTAGATCGAGTCAGCGTCGGGTCATCCCCGTATCATGACCTTTTGCAACGGATCTTTGAATAAAGATCGAACTTACTTCCTCTCTAGATACCTCTTCATCATAGATGTTGAACAAGTCCTCTCCAAGTGCTGGTTCATTTGTCAAAATTGAGAGGACAAACGCAATCTTCTCTTCTCCAATATCGCAGGCCAATCTAGCATTCTTCCAGTCAACCATACAGCCGGAAGTTGCAAGAAAAGGTCTCCCGAGTATGATCGGGACCGGACAATCTGCAGGAATATCAAGCACAACAAAGTCTATAGGGATATAGAATCTACCGAGCTTAACCGGGACGTCTTCAATGATTCCTACGGGTCGAGTAATGGATCGATCCGCCATATACAACGTCATCTTCACCGGTTTAGGTTTACCTAAACCGACCTTCCTACACAAGGCAAGTGGAATAATGCTCACACTTGCTCCCAAGTCACAATATCATCATATGCGACTTCTCCTATTCCTATTGGTATGCAAAATGACCCCGGATCTCTCAGCTTTGGGGGCATCTTTTCCGTCATCATTTTGATGAGATCCGAAGATTCCGAACTCATCTTGTCTTCTCCAAAGTCTTCCAGCGTCCTCTTGTTAGAGAGGATCTCTTTCAAGAACTTCCCATAAGCAGGCATACCTAAAATCGCATCAATAAAAGGTATGTTAATATGCAGTTTGCTCATAAGATCAACAAACTTACCGAATTGCTTGTCTAGGCGCGCTCTTACTCTAGATTGCGGGAATAGCAAGGGAGGTTTATAAGCTGGAGGAGGAACATAGACATCTTCCTTCTCCTTTCCCTTATCTTTCTCTTTCTCTTTCTCAATGGGAACTTCAATGAATTTGGGTTGTGGGTCGGTGGTTATTGCACCACTTCTTGTTGTAATGGCCATCACCCTTCCTTTCGGATCGTCTTCCGTCTTTCCAGGAAGTTTCCCTTGATCTCTTAAAACTTCTCCAACCTGGCTGAATACTTGGTTCTCTAAAGCTTTTTGTGCTTTATCAACCGAAGTAATGTAATTTTCCAATCCTTGGATCTTTCCCAAGATTGTTTCCAGCATAGGGTCGTGTCTATCTTTCTCCGGTTTACTTGAACTATTTGACGTTTGCCACTGACTTTTCAAAGGGGTAGAAGAAGAAGAAGAAGAAGGGGGTGTTAGTGAATTTTCAGTATGTGAATAGGGATTACCGGGATTTTGTTGGTTGGATCTCCAATTGTTGTTGGGGTTCCTGTTGTTGTTGTTGTTCCAATTATTGTTCCGGTAATTGTTCCTATTTCCTTGATTGTTGTTCTCCCTTCCTAAATACCTAACGTCTTGCTCCTTCGTCTTTTGAAGGCTGGATTTTATGACTTCCTTAAGCTCCTCGATTTCATTGTTGAGGGAGAAAATTTGAGCTTGAGCTGCTGGATTTAATTTTGCGCCCGGCTCTCCGGAATTTCGATTCTCATCATCAGCTTTCCTATGGGAATACTTCTCAATCACTTTAGCTTGCTTCCCAATGAAATCCCAAGCATCATCCTCTCTTATATCCATGAAAGTTCCACATGAAAGGGATTGAAGATCGAATTGTGTTGTAACATCTAATTCTTTGTAGTAAATCTCCAATAATTCCAGCTTTGAGATGCCATGGTGCGGGCAATCCAATAGAAGATCTTGAAACCTTTCCCAAGATTTAAGCAAACTTTCGTTAGGTTTTATAGAAAAAGCATTTATTTTAGCTCTCAACTCCGCTGTTTTGGATGGTGGAAAGATTTTGGTAAGGAATTCCGAAGTCAAATTCTCTGATGTAGGACCATTACATGGAAGATATCAAGGACCCATTACTAGGGCAAGAGCTAAGGAGATCCAAGAAGTTACGTCAAGGGAAGTGCTATTGCTTGGCACCATGCGTGAACCATTTAACTTCCATACATCATGTGTTAATCTCTTGGTGAATACAGGAGCAAGCAAGCAAAGGGAAGAGACCATTCAGACGTTAGAACAACAAGAGCTGGATCATATAGCCACGCCTGCAAGCTCGACGTTGCTCACTTCCCAGGCGGCCCAGGAGAGTAACCAGCTGCTCACGTCCAAGGCGACCCAAGAGAGTAACCAGCTGCTCACGTCCAAGGCGGCCCAAGAGAGTAACCAGCTCCCTCAGTCGGATCATCCATTTGGGCTCTTAAAAACCGTCCAACTCACTCATGGATCTGTTTGAATAAGTCATCCTATTTCTTTCAGTCGGATCATCCATTTGGGCTCTAAACCGTCCAAAAACACTCATGGAGCTGCTTTGAATAAGTCAGCCCATTTTGATGCTGATTAGTTGTTTGTTAAGTTGTTAGCTACATTTGTGGAAGCTCTCTTGTTACCACCTTCCACAAATGTTTTAGTTTTCTTTTCTTTATTTTATCTAGATACAAGATTCTATATATAGTCTCTTTAGCTACTGAATAGGGTATGTTTTTATTTTGCTAAGAATTATCGTTTGTAATCATTCACAAAATCAATCAAAGAACAAGAGAGTTTTTGGTTGACATTGTCGTTGTTTGCTTGGCTGAGCTTGTTTGTGTCAACCGCCTTCGGATTGGTGCTTCGAGCCTTCACGAGTCCCTCTTTGTGCTAGTCCAGCCGGAGCTATTGTAAAGTTGTATTGGAGACGGGTCTAGGGCATTCACGAAGCTGGGTCTTGGCTCTTCAGCCTTGGTTCCTTTCGTTGACTCTCTTTGGTTCTTCTCAACATCCTCCTGCATCCATTCCATCTCCACGTTTCATTCCGCATCTGGAATCGCTTCATTCAGCCGGATTCAGATCATTGTGCCTAGATCGACTAATCACGGACTAATACCATATCAGTTGGTATCAGAGCTCAGTTGGTACAATTGATCACTCCTTTCTTCTTTGTTAACCTTATTGCCTAACCAATTGAGGTTTAACTTGTGCTTGAAGTGTGCAAAATCAAAAGCCAAGGGTTTCTTAGGGCCGGACAACATCTTGAGGAGAGGTAAACGCAAAACAAAAAAATAAAAAGAGATCGAGATCGAACGTGCAATCAGTTTCGGTAACCTTCTCTCCCACAAATCTCGTTGCAATCAACTTCGGTTACCTTTTCTCCTACAAATCTTTGACAAAGTCTAAGAGATCTTTCAAAAAAAAAAAAAAGAACAACACAAAAACGGCTGGCCTTCTATTAATCGACCATCAAGCACAAGGAAAAGTTCCCTCTTTGTGAGAACTCCTTCAAACAAATCCTACGTCATTCTAATCACAAACCACCATACCTACACCAACCCAACGGTCAATACTCCGATTAGGGGTGTCTTGATCCATCTCCGACACTAACATCAATTTCGGCAGCTCTAGTTCCAAAGGGTTGCTAAGAAGATTCAAAAATCGTGATCTTAAGGTGTTGGATCCTTACAACTCGAGCCACCAGCTAGGCAATACCAACGAGAGAGTGTGCGATACACAAGTGAGATCTTTGTTTTCTAACCTAACCGGTTCTTTGTTTGTTACTTGAGCATGTCTAGGTCCCGAAGCCCCAGCAAGTCTAGCAGCGAGACCGTCATGCCTGAGATGCTCAATCTATTGAAACAATTGTCCAATTCTGTAGCTAACCTATCCAAACGAGTGGAGTCTATGGAAGCACGAACACCACCATCGCGGACACCACCTTTGAGAACCAACTATGAGTTTGGCGGTCCCTCACACGTTACTAGAGAGCCGGATCAAGGTAATTTACAGTCCAATGTCCTCCCTAATGCTTCTAACATGCCACTATTTGTTGATAACTTTCAGCGACGGAATGAAGCTTCTTTTGAGGATCATACTTGGGAAGATTACAATCGACCATTCCAACAAACAAGGCAAGGATGAGAACGTGATAATCTATGGCCCTATAAAGAGCAAGACGGTCTCGGCAAAGTCAAAATCAAAATTCCCGTCTTTGAAGGAAAGTGTGATCCCGACGTCTACACGGAGTGGGAAACTAAAGTCGAGCAGATCTGGTTGTGTCATAACTTCAGCGAGCCTAGGAAGGTTCAGCTAGCCGCTCTCGAGTTCCAAGGCTATGCCTTGGTATGGTGGGATCACGTAGTAAAAGAAAGAGTACGAACATTGGATCCTCAAATCACCACATGGGAGCATATGAAGGCACTAATGAGGTCTCGGTTCGTTCCACCTCACTATACCCGAGAGCTTCGACAACGGCTAGGAAATTTGAGACAAGGCTCTCTTAGCGCTGAAGAAGCCTATACCAATATGCAAGTTGCTATGGTGAAGGCCAACGTTCTAGAGGATGAGGAAAATACTATGGCTAGGTATCTTCGTATTCTTAAGTCTAATTTGGCTAATGAAGTTGATATGTATCCATACAGCACCATGGAGCAATTACTACACTTGGCCATCAAGGTGGAAATGAAGACTAAGGTACGAAACCGGGAACACAAGCAGCCTCATGGGACGCCCAACGCTTGGAAATCATAAGGAAGCCGGCTGCCTATCCACAACAGGGATCAAGGAGGCCAGAAGGAGGAGAGAAAGTCGGCACCTACGAGCCAAGAAGGCCAACGAAAGTCTTCTACATCGTCAACTACACCACGATCCTTGAATGAGCCTTCAAGTGGTCATCGAGGGAGTACTCCTACCTCTAACTCTAGAACTAGGGACATTGTGTGTTTTAAATGCCAAGGTAGAGGTCACATGAGTAGGGAATGTCCTAATAGATGCACTTTGATCATAAATCATCTAGGAGAATATGAGAGTGAGGATGACATGGAATTGGATGATGAAAATGCATTAATTGATGACAATGAGCAAAATGAGAATGATGATTGCATTGAGTATGAACAAGGTGAATCTTTGATAGCTAGGAGAACTTTGCATGTCCAACTAGCACCTTGTGAGGATAACCAACGTGAAAATCTGTTTTATACTAGGTGTAGTATTAAAGGAAAAGTGTGTAATGTGATAATTGATGGGGGAAGTTGTTGCAACATAGCTAGCACTGAAATGGTAAACAAACTACAACTTCTTACATTTTATCACCATAGGCCATATAAACTACATTGGATGAATGAGTGCGGAGAACTTAAGGTCAATAAGCAAACTAAGGTCAATATAACATTAGGATCATATGAAGATATTATTACATGTGATGTTGTGCCTATGAATGCTTGTCACTTGTTGCTTGGTCGTCCATGGTAATATGATAGGAAAGTTGTACATGATGGATTTTCTAATAAACATAGCTTTGAGTACAAAGGTAAAACTTTAACACTTAAACCTATGACACCTTTACAAATAGCCGAGTATTATGAGAACAAGAGGGTAGAGCAAGGAACCCCTCAAAAGCCTAAAATGACACGGTCTAAGAGTAAGGAGAACAAAACCCATCAAACACTGTTAGTACAACCAACAAGTAGCTATCTTGAGTCTAGTAATGAATATGTCACTAACTATGCTTCTATGGATGTGCTAATGATGAGTTTGTGTAAATCTCTAGTGACGGTGCCTCATGACTCTAAGATTCCACTTCCTAGTTCTATCCAGGGGCTGTTAGACGAGTTTAAGGACGTTTTTCCTGAGGAGGTTCCAGCTGGCTTGCCGCCCATTAGGGGCATTGAACACCAAATAGATTTAATACCCGGAGCCACTCTTCCCAATAGGCCCGCCTATAGGATGAAACCTACGGAAGCCCAGAAAATTCCGAACCAAGTTCAAGCCTTGCTAGATAAAGGGTATGTTCGGGAAAGCCTTAGTCCTTGTGCCGTTCCCGTCCTGCTAGTACCCAAGAAGGATAATACTTGGAGAATGTGTATTGATTGTAGAGCAATCAATAACATTACTATCAAGTATAGACACCCGATTCCCCGCCTAGATGACATGCTTGATGAGTTACATGGAGCTACAATTTTCACTAAGATTGACCTTAGGAGTGGCTACCATCAAATTAGAATGAGGGAAGGGGACTAATGGAAAACAGCTTTTAAAACCAAATTTGGTCTCTATGAGTGGCTAGTAATGCCTTTTGGTTTAACTAATGCTCCTAGTACATTCATGAGATTAATGAATCATATTTTGAGACCTGATATTGGTTTATTTGTTGTAGTCTACTTTGATGACATTCTTATCTATAGTAAGACTTTAAAGGAGCATGAAAACCATTTGAGAGATGTGCTTGCTACATTGCGTATAGAATACTTGTACGCTAATATTAAAAAATGTGATTTCTATACTAACCGAGTAATTTTCCTTGGTTTTGTAGTAAGTGCCAATGGTTTGCAAGTGGATGAGGATAAGGTTAAGGCAACCAATGAATGGCCCACTCCTAGGTGGGTTGGTGACTTGAGGAGTTTCCATGGCCTAGCTACATTCTATAAAAGATTTGTGAGGGATTTTAGTACCATTGCAGCACCACTCACGGCCTTCACCAAAAAGAAGGTTCCTTTTGAGTGGAATGAACCTCAGCAAAGAGCATTTGAAGAACTCAAGAAACGCCTCACCCACGCAGCACTACTCACTCTACCGGACTTCACTAAGCCCTTTGACGTTGAATGCGACGCATCCGACATTAGTATTGGCGGCGTCCTTATGCAAGAAGGTAAGCCTCTAGCTTTCTTTGGTGAAAAATTGAAGGTGCATGCTTAAACTATTCCACGTATGACAAGGAATTGTATGCCTTGTTTAGAGTACTCAAAACATGGCAACATTACCTTTGGCCCCAAGAGTTAGTTTTTAAAACCGATCATGATTCACTTAGACACTTTAGGAGCCAAGATAAGCTAGATAGGCGGCATGGTAGGTGGATGGAGTTTATTGAAACCTTTCCTTACATTATCAAGTATAAGAAGGGAAAGGATAATGTCATAGCGGATGCTTTGTCTAGGAGATACACCTTAATCACCACCTTGGATTCTAAGATGTTAGGTTTTACTTACATTAAAGAATTATATGTGGATGATGCTGAATTTTGGAAGATATTTCATAGATGCACTACTCAAGGCCCATATGATAAGTATTTTGTGTTTGAAGGTTTCTTGTTTAAAGTGGATAAAATTTGCATACCTAGATGTTCCCTTAGGATCTTATTAGTGGAAGAAGCCCATAAAGGAGGTTTAATGGGGCATTTTGGGAGGGACAAAACTTATCACATGTTGCAAACTCACTTTTATTGGCCTCATATGTTAAGGGATGTAGAACACATGCTTAAGAGGTGCGTTGAATGTCTTAAGGCTAAAGCTAGGATACAACCCCACGGGCTGTATACATCCTTACCGACGCCTAATGGCCCTTGGGAAGATATAAGTATGGATTTCATTGTTGGACTACCTAGGACTAAGAAAGGAAGAGATTCCATTTTTGTGGTGGTAGATAGATTCTCTAAAATGGCACATTTTATTCCATGTCATAAAACTGATGATGCATATAATGTCGCTAATCTTTTCTTTAAGGAAATAGTGAGATTGCATGGAATACCTAAAACTATTGTTAGTGATAGGGATGTCAAGTTTTTGAGTTTCTTTTGTAAAACGCTTTGGGGAAAAATGGGCACTAGATTACTATTCTCGACCTCTAATCATCCCCAAACAGATGGACAAACGGAAGTCACCAATAGGACCTTAACGACCCTCCTTAGAACCATGTTGAAAGATAACTTAAAAGAATGGGAAGACATGTTACCACATATCGAGTTTGCTTATAATCGCACCATGCATTCTTCCACTTCGTTATCACCTTTCAAATGTGTTTATGGATTTAACCCTTTAACTCCTTTGGATCTATTACCGATTCCTCGAAAGGATCGAGTAGCTTTTGATGCTTTGGAACAGGCGGACTACATTAAGGAACTTCATGCCAAGACCAAGGCTACACTTGATATGAAGGGCGTTGAAATTGCAGCTCGGAATAACAAAGGACGTTGGAAGATGGTTTTCCAGCCCGGCGACCTAGTTTGGCTACATCTAAGGAAAGAGCGGTTTCCGGCAAAACGCCATTCCAAGCTAGCCCCACGGGGTGATGGACCATTCAAAGTCCTACACCGGATTAACGATAACGCATATGTGTTGGACTTACCGGAAGAATATGGAGTTAGTACCACTTTTAACGTAGGAGATTTGAGCCCCTATGAAGGAGAGTCGGAACAAGATGAAAATTCGGGGTCGAATTCTTTTCAAGAAGGAGTGGATGATGTAGGACCATTACATGGAAGATATCAAGGACCCATTACTAGGGCAAGAGCTAAGGAGATCCAAGAAGTTACGTCAAGGGAAGTGCTATTGCTTGGCACCATGCGTGAACCATTTGACATCCATACATCATGTGTTAATCTCTTGGTGAATGCAGGAGCAAGCAAGCAAAGGGAAGAGACCATGCAGACGTTAGAACAACAAGAGCTGCACTATATAGCCCGTCAGCAAGCTCGACGTTGCTCACTTCCCAGGCGGCCCAGGAGAGTAACCAGTTGCTCACATCCAAGGCGACCCAAGAGAGTAACCAGCTGCTCACGTCCAAGGCGGCCCAAGAGAGTAACCAGCTCCCTCAGTCGGATCATCCATTTGGGCTCTTAAAACCGTCTAACTCACTCATGGATCTGTTTGAATAAGTCAGCCGATTTCTTTCAGTCGGATAATCCATTTGGGCTCTAAACCGTCCAAAAACACTCATGGAGCTGCTTTGAATAAGTCAGCCTATTTTGATGCTGATTAGTTGTTTGTTAAGTTGTTACCTACATTTGTGGAAGCTCTCTTGTTACCACCTTCCACAAATGTTTTAGTTTTCTTTTCTTTATTTTGTCTAGATAAAAGAGTCTATATATAGTCTCTTTAGCTGCTGAATAGGGTACGTTTTTATTTTGCTAAGAATTATCGTTTGTAATCATTCACAAAATCAATAAAAGAACAAGAGAGTTTTTGGTTGGCATTGTCGTTGTTTGCTTGTCTGAGCTTGTTTGTGTCAACCGCCTTCGGATTGGTGCTTCGAGCCTTCACGAGTCCCTCTTTGTGCTAGTCTAGCCGGAGCTAGTGTAAAGTTGTATTGGAGACAGGTCTAGGGCATTGACGAAGCGGGGTCTTGGCTCTTCAGCCTTGGTTCCTTTCGTTGACTCTCTTTGGTTCTTCTCAACATCCTCCTGCATCCATTCCATCTCCACGTTTCATTCCGCATCTAGAATCGCTTCATTCAGCTGGATTCGGATCATTGTGCCTAGATCGACTAATCCACGGACTAATACCGTATCATTCTCCCATGTGTTAACTCTTCCAGCTGGAAGAGCTTGATACCAAGTCAATGCCTTGTCCTTCAAAGAGAAGAAGAACGGTTTCAATTTATAATTGTTGTTGACAGCCCTTTGAGGCTTCAAATTCTCCATAAGGATCTCATAGTTAATCAAGTGTTGATGTGGACATTCAACATCCGTTCCACCAAACTGACTTTGGCGGATCATAGTGATGACTTGTGGGCGAACTCCAAAGTCCTTATCATCTTGCTCTCCAAGATTCACACCTAAACGGCGTGGTTGCTGAATTGGGTCCATTTGTTGCCCAAGGGTGCGTGGTTAAACCACGACATTAGCCGCTCCCGCCTCTCTAGCATAAGGGCGAGGATCAACATAAGCTCGAGGATTTAATAGTGGTATCTCCTCCAATTCCGGCATGTCATCATCATCGGATGATTCAGCTCTAGATGCTTTAGCTTTCTTTTTCTTGGCGCTATTTCTCTCCAATTTCATGTCTAAAATCATCGCCTTAAGCTCATCTATTTGAAACTGATTTCGCTCTTGTTCTTCCATACGTGCTCTCTCACTTAATTTGAGTTGAGCTCGAGTTTCATCCAACTTGTAACACCCCGATTCCGCGGGACTCGGGATGTCACATTGGGCTAGGATCTCACAATGGATCCTGACCCTAGCCTGACAACAAGTTCACTGGACCTTACAACATGACACTGACAGATATAAAAACAAATACATAAAACCGTATAAACTGTATAACCAAAGGTTAACAACAACATAGCGGAGTATGAAACGACATCCTCACACAAGAGGTAAACAAGACATCATCCTCACGCGGGAGGGAAAACAAAAACAAGCCCAAAACCAACCACCTAATGTACGAGAGTCCTCGGCCTGTCACCCTGCTAGATCATCCAACAACGCCTATCCTGCAAACATCTACAACATGGTATGAAACCGTTAGATAACCATACATATATAATAACCATTCACTCAAAAGCCGTATATATATATATATAGATAGACGAAAGTATGTGACACGAGGACCGATACATCCCCGCCTCTGAGTGCAATGTCCAGCTGTACGAGTATCGGTCACACAATTTGTGTACCCTATGGGAGTGGATTGCGCCCTTCTTGTAAACCAGTCTGGCCCGACATCAGAGAACCTCCCAGACTCCACGGCGGGATGAAAGGGAAAGGTTATCACAACCACGCAGTGGGGTAGTCAATAGAACATAGGTCGATAAAAACGAAAACTCATGCTATCATCGAAAACATATAAAGCACACACCACTCATGCAAACACCCAATATAGGGATGGTAGCTAAGTAAGACCTACGGACTTACCTCAACCTCGTACAAACTCAACCACGATCAACCTCCAATCCTGAGAGGGACACTGCCTAATAACAAGGCATAAAGAGATATCAATACTCTTATCAATCAAAAAGGTCACATCTAGACCCAAGGGATCCATAAGGATCATAATCAATCTATAAGCCTCACAACCAACTAAACCTCAATATCTCAACATAACTCACAATTCCTCAAATCTCAAGGTAGTATCTAATCAACATTCCTCAATCTCAATTTTAATCCTAATTTAATTAATTAACCTTTAATTAATTAATTAAATTTCTCCAGAATAACGTTTTGCCCGCAAGCAATTTCCAAACCCACCTGTCATCAGATTTCATCAAACAAACTATCCATAATCACTAGAATAATATAACGACCATAATAGAATTTCTAATTATCCATTTTGACAAGCCTAAAGTCAATTTAGGCCAAATCGCAGTACAGAAAACGAATAAATTCATAACTTATTCGTTACTAACCAGATTGACGATCTGAAAGAAGATTCGGAATCACAACGACGCAGGCTACGTATGGACAACATCAAATTCATCGGAATCTGAGCGACGGAACCGTCCTGGTGACATATATGCTCGACCAGCCCTCCATATACTCTGAAATGCAGAAACTCGGTACCGATATGAAGAGAATGAGGAGAGGAATCCAGAAACTCAAACGGAATTGAAATCGGATTAGAAACGGAGACTAGATCTGAGTTTGAAGGTTGAGAGAAATCAGAGCTTTTACGAGGAAACGTGAAAGGAAATGAATTAATAAAGAATTTTCCGCTATTTATAGTGAAGACGATAATTATCCTTTAGTAAAGTCGATAATTATCCTTTAACCGATCCAAAGGTGGGTCGAACTTCATTCTCCAAACTTCTCGAGATTGGGACATTAAATCTGGAATATTGTAGGGATTATTATTCCACAACTGCCTCGGAAAATGTGTATTCATAAGCCGTCTTTCTTAGCCGTTAAGAAACGAAATAGCGACTCTTTTGGCCGTTTTGCCTCTCCATGTTATTTCATATCTAGGACATAGCCGATGTACTGATCATTTCTCTCAACTGCATTTTTATTAATTGGAGCTCCCAAATGCTCCAAATAACACCGGAGGGTAAAAATAAGTACCCGGGGGAAAAAGTAAAAATTTCCCCAAACGTCCAAAATTACGCCAGGAACATAACGGTGGAACTCTTACTAATCACTTGCGAAGTCTTTGCGAGTTATATGCTAATTACTATCAACGATTAAGTTAATCAACATTAATTAGAATTCGAAATCCTAGCTATTACATCACACACCCCTTAAAAAAAGTTTCGTCCCGAAACTTGAACAATACCCAAATCCTCTCGGACCCATACGCCGAGGTATAACTCTCACTCTTTCTATCGGAGGTATCACATCTCCGTTCAAAAGATCACAACCTATAACAATCTATAACCTCAAGTATAAACATGGAGGAATCATCATCTCCAGGAAACAAGGCCATAACGCTACCCAAAGGCGTAGAGGAATCACGTCTCTCGCCATACCACATCACAAGGCATAGAGGAAGCACCTCTCTAGTCAAAACATATCGCAGGCATAGAGGAAATACATCTCTAGCCAACCCATAAACATATATATCGCATGAAGGAATCACATCTCCACTGATTTATGTCCATCAAGGTAGCATGGAGGAAAGAACCATCTCCAGCTGAATCCTAATCCCACTCAAATAGTATGAAGAAAAGAACCATCTCCAGCTATAAATATAATCATACTCGGGTAGCGTGAAGGAAGTAATCATCTCCAACTATAGCATACAACACGCTAGCACATCAAGATCTACTAAGATCATAAATCACATCACAACTAGCATGGAATAACACATCAAGGCATATAAGCATATAAGAACATAAGCACAACATTCATCAAGATAGCACTAAGATATACTCGTGCTCCCACAAATGGGTTTGTCCCAACATATACTCTGGATAGTTCCTCAGGACACTATCCTCAGTCTCTCACATAGCCTCTTCAGGTCTTCATCTCGACCATTATATCCTCAATATGAGAATGTCTTTCGAATGCAAGCGTTTCATATCTCATTCCAAAAATGTAATCGAATGCTCAACAAAAGTGCGGTTGGACTCAACCACCAAATCATCGTAACTCACAAGGTGTCTCGAGTCTGGTATATACTTCCTCAGTTGAGACATATGAAACACTGGGTGAATATCCTCTAATCTCAGAGGCAAAGCTAAACATCATGTTGCCTTCACAAAACTGATCAAGATCTCAAGTAACCGACATATTGAAAACTCAGTTGCCCTTTCCATAATAACACAACTAACGTCTCACAACTTAGATACCTCCAGTCGGACATGAACTCTCACTTGAACTTTAGAGGTTAACACCTCTTGTCTACACACACAATCTGGCGACTATGTAGAGCCAACACTCTTCCTTTAATCATCGTTACTCGAACTATAAAATCCTGAGTCTGGTCATGTGTTATTTCCACTACTACTGCTAGATCACTTCTAGCATAAAGGTGTATGGCATCTACGCCCATACAATGCTTCTCAAGGACATTCCCGAAGATAAACGTCAATCATTGTTATATAATAACTCAATAATGGAAGGTAATATAATCATCCACGTTTCCCATTCAACTTACAACTTATATTAGATTCTTAAAATTTTGATGATCCTCTTTAACTGACCATCTGTCAGGGGGTGAAGTGTAGTCATGAGGTACAGACTCGTCCCCAAAGCAGTCTGAATTTGCTGCCTAAAATCTCAAAGTAAAAACATCCATCTCGATCAGAAATGATCGTTCTCGGTGTACCATGGAGTCTCACTATTTGTCTAGTGTACTCCTCAGCCAATTCATTCACTAGCCACGTCCTTCTGATATAAATGAAACGTGCTGGTTTCATTAATTTGTTACCAACAATCCAGATAACATAAATCTTCTACTGGGTCACAATCCCATAAAAAAGTCCATAGAGATGTCCTCCCAAATTCTACTACTGCACTGGTAGTGGGTGGGGCTTATCTCTAGATCGGAAATACTCTATCTAGACCTGCTAACAGGTCACACACTATATCACAAATCTGGTTATATCGGCTTCATACAATATAATCGTCTCATCTCGTGGTACATCTTACTCGTACCTGAATGTACTGAATAAGGCGTACAGTGGGTATACCATAATATTCTATGTCTCCATATGCATCAGCAGGTACACAAAGGTGGTCATGACTCTTCATCAGTCCATCTACTCCCATGGAGAACTATGGTGCCTCAGTACGAGACATCCTTTCTCTAAACCTTGTCAAGGCCGGGTAGGTCTCCTGCTTCTGTTGGACCTCATCCAACAGACCAGGTAGAACCTCTGAGGTATAACTAGGTATCCTCATCAAGGAACTGATTGTCCAGCTCTAGCCAAGCTAGATCTCTCTGAAGCTGAGGTTGAACTATCAGTCTCACAATCATCTTCTCCTTTCCATTCAAGTTATCGGCGACAATGTTCAACTTCTTTGAATGATATGGAATCTTCAAGTCAAAGTCTTGATCAACTTAAGCTCTTAACACTGGCGGTTATTCAACCCCTATTGCATAAAATATACATCAGATTCCTATGATCTATAGAAATCTGAAATGAAGATCACACCGGTACGGTCTTCTCAAAAGACTCGCAAATGAATACGTAATCATATAAAATCCTTCCTCAAAGCATTGGTAGCAATCGGCTGAGCCGAGAAAACTACGTATTCCTTAATGCTCATCAATATCTCCCATGGTACAACATACTAAATTATCGCCTGGTCAACCATGATCCCACTGGCGGAGACAACATGGCCTAAAAAGGCTACCACTGGCATCTCAACTTACACTTAGAGAGCGTAGCATACAACTCTCTATCTCTCGAAATCTGCAGAATAGTCCTTAGATGATCGGTCTACTATTCTCTGCTATGAGAGTATACCATCATGTCATCAATGAAGTCCACCACCAACTAATCAAGGAAGTCGATGAATATACTGTTCATCAACTCCATAAAAACTACTAAAACATTCGTCAACCCAAATGACATCACTACAAACTCGTAGTGTCCATAACAGGTATGGGATGTTATCTCATACACATGTTGCTCTCTCATCCATGACTAGGGATATCTTGAGCACAAAGGAATCCTGAAAACACAATTGCTTCTTGAAGCTAACTCATCAGGTCGTCAATACGGAACATAGAACCTACTAGGGTAAAAGAAGCCCGTTTCAGTCAACTTTTCAAGTTATCAGTACAATATCTCAACAAGCACCATATAGTGTAGCTTTCCCATTCAATCTTGTATCATACTTCAACTCAATAACAATGTCCACACTTCGCTGAGGTGGCAACTAGAGGGTTCAGTAACACATCTATAAACTCATAAACAGCTGGAACACCTTCCAATGTTGGACTATCTCGCTCCTTCATGGTATAACACTAGAAGGCGTCACATCCCTGTGCTATCAGCTCGCTGCTCGTACAGTCCTGATGACAAACCCATCTCTTCAAAGGTCTTAACCTTAGAAGACCTCTAATTACCATCTCAGTAAAGACTATAATAGCCTTACTATTAATATCTAACACCGCATGATATCTATTCATCCAATCCATACACATAATGACTTCCTTATGCACCTACAACATGACAAAGAAGTCTGCAACCATACACGGGTCCTTGGAATAAGGGAACAAACACGCATCTCACGGGTATCTCAGACCCAAAGAGGTAATCCTGTAAAAGAAAATCCACCTTCTACTATATACTAAAATTCAACCATTAACGCATGCATCGAAAGACATGACGTGCATAGCACTCACAACAAGCAAAACTCCACTAGGTAAACCATTAACGAGAATGGTACCTATAACAGCTAACACTCGTAGCTCCTCTACATATCATCACTCAATGTCAAATCCATGCTCCTCAGGTATCACTGAGGTCATTACTATAGCCGCCACTTCCACTCCTTTTGCACCGGAAAGAGGAAGGTCTTGCTAGGAAGAAACACCACCGTGCTTGTTACGCTAGGAAATAGCATAAAAAGCTTTACATTTATAAACTCGATCTAATCTCCTAAACTACCTAGCGAAACCCGCAGTGTACGGATCGTTATGTAGAAAGGAAAGTATTCCGAGGTCGAACACAAGGACTGAGGCGAAATCAAGTCATTCAATGATCAAAGATAGTGTGAATCTAGTCTAAGAAAAGAGAAAGAAATAAAGAAATGAAAATCACGATATTTTTGGTTGGGTTTTTGTGGTGATCTAGCAAGATCACAAATCAAGTAAGATAATGAATCAAACTAACAACTCAAGCTAGCAAGGTAAACAAGTAACACAAGCACAAATATGAGATAAAAGAGAGAAAAGTGGATTCTAGAGGTCAAGATTTCCGGTTATGGCATTGGACTCAAGGTTCTAAAGATTCTAAGGACAAGGCTGCGGTGTTGGGAAAGGGTGTTTCACTAATGAAAGCAATTACCGGGTAGGTCTCTTACTTCACTAATCCCGCATCAAACTCCTATTACCGGGTAAGTCTCAAGGAGGTAAAGTTGGGAATTCTACACAAACCGGACACTACTTAAGTGGCAAACCTCTCCTTACCGGGTAAGTCTCGGAAAAGTAAGTCTCAAGCAATAATCCTAGCACACTCAATCCAATAGCGGCTTGTGAGGCTCACTACTACCTAGAATTCATCATCTTAGGTATCTAAGATCGGAAATCATCGGGTAGATCTCTTTCCTCACTTAGGTTGATAGCATTAGGTGATCCTAAGCTAAATTAGGCTAAATAAACACTAGGATTTCAACACCCTAACACCCTAACATACAGATTCATCAATTAAAGAGCAACAGAGAGGAAAATCGGGTGGATCATGGCCAGATCGGCCGATTTGACTGAAGAACAACCCGATTTTTCTCTCTAGAATGGGTTTCGTGCATACAAATCATCCTAAACTAACATATAAGTCCATCCTATCATCACCCTAGCCATAACCATCAATCCATCACTCTAGAATCACAATAAACTAGCCAATAATATGCATATCAAGATCCAAAATCATCACACAAGCATACATAGTTTTCATAGATGGATGATGAAAGATAAGCAAGTAAAAACAATAAATCTCAGCTGGATCTAAGTTTTAGCAAGACTTACAACCCTTCAAATGAAGTTCCAAAACGTTCCTAATAATCCTTGTAATAGTTCCTCAATCAAAGACTCCAAAAATCACTCAAAATCACTCAAAACCTCACTATCACTCTTAGATTGGTGTTCTTCTTCTTCCTTCAATTTGAGAGAGTTTTCCTTTTCTCCAAGTCTATCCCAATCCAATGAGCTGTGAATGAGAGAATGTGGGAGAGGAGAGATGCTCAGCAACAGCTTGCAGGCCCACTTATATTCTCCACCAAGAGCAAGGCCGGATCAAGAGATCGTGGGACACGTGGCTTAAGCTGTTGAAGGCCTAAAAATCGACCTACTCAAGAAAATCGGCCGATTTTCCTGAGTGATGGTCCGATTTTCTTCAACAGAAGCATGCTATGATTGTCTAGCCATGAGTTGCTCCATTGCTTGCACCAATAGTGGTCTTTGTGTCCTTTGTTGCTCCAATTATGCTCCTTCCAAGCTTTGGATGTGTACCACCATGAGGCTTGGCCCTCGAATGCATCGGTTAATGTCCAAAAGACCCTCGAAATACCTACAACACCGACAAAAGCTCGTGTAGACGTTTTTTCTAGAATTATGCATGAAATGAGTGTAAACGTCGTGAACTAATGCCAAACCGCGCATGAATAGTGGGAAAAACTATGTAATTATATGCCTATACTAACGTCATAAATCACGTTATGAAAATACCCCATACTTAAGATTTGCTCGTCCCTGAGCAAGATCCCACTATAGACTAAGAGATGACATGATTTATGCATGCAGAAAATCAACAAAATCTTTTTGGAATTGTGCTTCTAACATTGGATCACCTTCATAGTCATGTTTCATAGCAATGGATAAGCAATCATGCATTAAATGAGCGAAGGCATGGAAAGATAATTATACTTAACTAGAAAGCATGCATGAGAGGTGAAAATGAAGAAGTCAAGATGATCATGAGTATATCCAATCTAGATCACTAAGTCTTACACTCATGCATTTAGGTCACAAGGACTTAGGAAAGAAGAGGCTAAGAAACGTTGTGATTAGGTGGGAATTTTTAAGTCATGTGATGCTAATCCGGGAAAGGAACTAACTCCACAATTTCGTTTTTGCTCAACTTCCCAACAAGTGTATAATTTTCCCATCTTTTCTTTGTTTTCTTCTCTTTTTCACTCATTTTTGAGACAATGACATTGGTGTACAAAAGCCGAAACCTTGGTGATTAGCCGTCCTCGGGTTTTTTTATTTTTCGAGGTGCATCCACACCGGGCACACATACCAAAACTCGTTAGGACTATCGGTTTATTTGACTTTGGCAAGGCACCAACACACGATTATGTGAAGTGTGCCGAGTTACTTGTCATTTAAACCAACGTCCCCAAACCTATATTTTTGTCTACACTTTTCACAACAAATTCAGCACTTCATTCACGTCATTCATTCATCAACAACTTCACCCCACACTTGCTTTTCACACACATCAACACACTAGCATGCTCCTATTCCCGGATGGGTCAAAAGAGGTCAAATTTATATCAATTGAGGTGCTCAAACATCATGATCAAGATGAGAAGAAGAGAAAAATGAATTGTCTCATTCATTCCTAGATGGTGTGTAAAAACTAGCATGTAATTTCGACTTTCAATACTCAATCCATTCTAGGCAAGCATCATGATCACAAATAATTCATGGGATTCAAGAGAAGTACTTCAAGTCCACATATGCATTCATCTATTCAACACATAAGGCCATCCATAGCCAATTCACAAGACAATTTCATCATAAGGGTCATTCCCAAGCTTTAGAAGCACTAAAATTTTTAAAATTTTCTGATATTTTTGGATTTTTCGAAATATGTATGTACAATGCAAGACATAATGAAACATGTGACAATATTAAACTATCCTAGATGTTAATCATGCAAGTGATCATGAAAACCCCACCCCATACTTAGAAACACATTGTCCCTAATGTGTAAACTAAATGAAGAAGTGAAAGAGAGTTCTCACAATGTAAAATTGGTGATGCTTTGGTATTTCGGTTCACATCGAATGATGATGGTGGATGATCGATCAAGGATGGTAGAGAGCTCTTGATGTTCATTATAGTGTCGGAACCCGCGCTTGGCACCACAAGCCGTCCAAGTTCCACGTCTGCTCCACCCATGCTTGATTAGAGATCATCACTTTCCTTGACAGAAGGAAAAATCGGACCAACTACCCAGGAAAATCGGCCGATTTCCTCCTCGTCCATGTGCTTGGATCTTGTACCTTCAACAGTTCCATGAGGTTTTCACATGTCCTCCAATATCACACATGACAATCAACAAGATCTAGCACTCAAAAACACAAAAGAAAAACAAAGCACACCAAGAGTGAGATCAAACAAAAACAAGAAAAACGAAAGGGAAAAATATGTACCAATGGGTTGCCTCCCATTGAGCGCTTCATTAAGGTCATTAGCTTGACCAAATTCAGGAGCGCTTCACTCAAGGTGAAGTGGAGCAATCACTTCCACCGGGGCTTCCGGGATATACTTCTTCAAACGGTGTCCATTCACCTTGAAGTTACCACAATGATCTCCTCCTATCTCCACCGCGCCATGAGGAAAGACCTTCTTCACAACATAGGGACCCGTCCATCTTGATTTGAGCTTTCCGGGGAAGAGCCACAACCTTGAGTAGAAGAGAAGCACTAAGTCTCCCTCATTCAACTCTTTTGGGATGAGGCGCTAGTCATGCCAACGCTTGGTCCTCTCCTTGTAGATCCGGGCATTCTCATAAGCATCCAACCGGATCTCATCAAGGGCGTTCATGTCTAGCAACCGCTTCTCACCGGCCTCCTTGAGGTCAAAATTCAGCCACCTTATGGCCCAATATGCTCTATGCTCCATCTCCACTAGAAGGTGGCAAGACTTGCCATAGACTAACTTGTAAGGAGTGGTGCCAATTGGTGTCTTGAAAGCGGTTCTATATGCCCACAAAGCATCATCGAGCTTCATAGCCCAATCTTTCCTCGTCCTAGAGACCGTCTTCTCAAGTATCCCTTTTATCTCCCGGTTGGAGATCTCCACTTGGCCACTAGTTTGGGGGTGGTAAGGTGTTGCCACCTTATGAGTCACCCCATACTTAGCCAAAAGTGCTCCAAAGTTCCTATTAGTGAAGTGCTTCCCTCCATCACTTATGATCACCCTTGGTGTTCCAAACCTAGGGAAGATCACTCGGTTAAAGAACCGCACCACCACCTTGGCATCATTTGTGGGAGAGGCGATTGCCTCCATCCATCTCGAAACATAGTCTACCGCCAATAGGATGTAGAGGTTGCCACATGAAGAAGGGAATGGTCCCATGAAGTCCACACCCCACACATCAAATATCTCCACCTCTTGTATGTTGTTCAAGGGCATTTCATTCCTCCTTGAGATGTTGCCCGTCCTTTGGCAAGCATCACAAGTTACCACAAAGTTTTGCACATCCTTGAACAAGCTTGGCCAAAAGAAGCCCGATTGCAACACTTTAGCACATGTCTTGTGTGAGCTAGCATGCCCTCCACATGGCAAGGAATGACAATGGCGGATCACACTCTCCACCTCATCCTCCGGTATTCATCTTCTAAAGACTCCATTCGGCCCTCTCTTGAACAAAAGCGGTTCACTCCAATAGTAGTGCCTCACATCTTTGAAGAACTTCTTCCTTTGGACATATGACAATCCGGGAGGCACTTCCTCACACACTAGGTAGTTAACAATGTCGGCATACCATGGCTCACTTCCTCTAGACACTTGGAACAAGCATTCTTCCACCATTTGCAATTGCTCATCCCGGAATGAGTCATCAATCGGGATGTCAACTCTATCAAGCTCTAATGGTGGGAGTCTACTAAGGTGATCCGCCACTGAATTTTCGGATCCCTTCTTGTCTCGGATCTCCAAATCAAACTCTTGAAGAAGAAGGATCCACCGAATCAACCTAGGCTTGACATCCTTCTTTGTAAGGAGATAACGGATCGCAGCATGATCCGTATACACTATGACCTTCGCTCCAACAAGATATGAGCGGAACTTCTCAAATGCATACCCTCGGTTGTGGCATAGTTAAGTTGGGCATCATCTAGCGTCTTGCTAGCATAATAAATGGCATGTGTACGCCCATCTTTCCTTTGTCCTAAAACAGCCCCAACGGCCACATCACTTGCATCACACATCACTTCAAATGGTAAGCTCCAATTCGGAGGTTGCATGATAGGGGCGGACATCAAAGCATCCTTTAACCTACAAAAAGCTTCAAGGCAATCCTTGGAGAAAACAAACTCAACGTCTTTCATTAGTAGGTTAGTAAGAGGCTTAGAAATCTTAGAGAAATCCTTAATGAATCTCCGGTAAAAACCGGCATGTCCTAGAAAGCTCCTTACCCCCTTCACCGAGGTAGGTGGTGGCAACTTCTCTATCGTTTCAATCTTGGCCCTATCAACCTCAATGCCACGGTTGGACACCAAATGTCCCAACACAATACCTTCACTTACCATGAAGTGGCATTTTTCCCAATTTAAGACAAGATTTGTCTCCTCACATCTTTCCAATACTAATGACAAGTTAGCTAAGCAATTATCAAAGGAAGAACCATAAACAGAGAAATCATCCATAAACATTTCCATGATGTTTTCAATGTATTCCGAAAAGATAGCCACCATACACCTTTGGAAGTGGCGGGTGCATTACACAACCCAAATGGCATTCTCCTATATGCAAAAGTACCCCATGGACATGTAAATGTGGTCTTCTCTTGGTCATCGGGGTGGATAGGGATTTGGAAGAATCCACTATAACCATCTAAGTAGCAAAAATGAGAATGTTGAGCTAACCTCTCTAGCATTTGGTCAATAAAGGGAAGGGGGAAGTGATCTTTCCTAGAGGCCATGTTAAGCTTCCTATAATCAATACACATCCTCCATCCCGTAACCGTCCTAGTTGGGTTAGTTCATTGTTTTCATTCGTTACTACGGTCATCCCACCCTTCTTAGGAATTACATGAATTGGACTAACCCACTTACTATCCGAAATAGGGTAGATGATTCCCGCATCTAGCAACTTAATGATCTCTTTCTTGACTACCTATTTCATTATGGGATTCAATCTTCTTTGATGTTCAATAGAGGGTTTATGGTTATCTTCCATCATTATCTAATGCATGCACAAAGAAGGCTTAATGCCAACAAGGTCATCAATGGTGTATCCTATTGCCTTTCTATGCAGTTTCGATTCATTCAACAATCTATTAAGTTCATCATCATTCAAAGATGCATTCACAATCACCGGATAAGTAGAATTTGAACCAAGGAAAGCATACTTTAAATGAGAAGGAAGAGGTTTAAGATCAAGTTGAGGAGGACCTTTTTCGGTTGGAGATGATCCATACAATGTAGGTTGAGATGATTGCAAAGCCATGGAAGCCTCCCCTAAGTCCCTTGATGATTGCTCACAAGCAAGTGGATGATGCTCAAAAGACTCAGGAAAATCGGCTCAGTCAGGAAAATTGGCCGATTTTCCTGAGGGTGGGTCGATCTGAGTTTCTGTATTTGCAAAACTGGACGAAACTTCAGTGTAAGTCAAAAAATCGGCCGATCTGGCCCCAACAGGCTGATTTTTCTGGGTAATTCTCTCTCCCTCTAGTGCTTCAAATCCAACACTTGGTAGTTCGTCCAATGCATTCAAAGCCTTGATTACTTCATTGCTACTCTCCTAACTCCTTCCTCCATCAAGCTTGAGCTAAGAACCTTCTCAAGTGGATCCTTGAGCAAGATTGAGCTCACAACCTCTCTAGACTCCTCTTCCTCAACTATGTTGAATACATCTTCATCAAGGGTTGGTCCTTTCATCATTGTGGACAGCTTGAACTTGATGTTCTCTTCTCCAATGTTGAAGAAGAGAGTCCCATTCTTGCAATCTACTAGGCATCCGGAAATGGCTAGGAAAGGTCTTCCCAGGATGATGGGAACCGGATAGTCCGCCGGAATATCCAAAACAACAAAATCAATCGGCACATAGAACCTTCCTAGTTGCACCGGAATGTCTTCTAAGATTCCAACCGGATGAGTGATTGAGCGGTCCGCCATGTAAAGGGTCATCTTGACCGGCTTTGGCTCTCCTAGCCCAACCTTGTTACAAAGTGCAAGCGGGATGATGCTTACACTTGCCCCAAGATCATATAGGGCGTCATACTTAACTTCTCCTACTCCGATTGGCACACAAAAGGATCCCGGATCTCTTAGCTTAGGAGGCATCTCCTCCTTCATCGTTTGAATCAACTCCGAGGATCTCTTTGTCATTCTTATTTCCCCATACTCCTCCAACTTCCTTTTGTTGGAGAGTATTTCCTTCAAGAACTTGCCATACGCCGGCATTCCTAAAATGGCATCCATGAACGGAATGTTAATATGCAATTTAGACATAAGTTCAAGGAATTTACCAAAGTGATTGTCCAAGCGAGCTCTTGCTCGTGATTGTGGGAATGGTAGTGGTGGTTTGTATGGAGGCGGTGCCACATATGTTGGCTCGACATCCTTGCTCTTGCCTCCATCTTCTTGCAACATCTCTTCTTCCACTACTTGCTTTCCCTTGGCATTTTCTTTGGGCAAAGGATCCTTCATACTCAACCCACTCCTCGTTGTAATGGCCAACACTTGGCCTCTTGGGTTGTCTTCGGTCCTTCCGGGAAGCTTTCCCGGATCTCTATGGGCTTCACCCGCCTTTTGGAACACTTGTGCTTCCAACACCTTTTGAGCCTTAGAGATGGAAGTCACCGTGCTCTCAAGACCACTCAACCTTCCAAGCAATTGCTCAAACATCATTTCGGTCCTATCCTTTGGAGGTTGAGTAAATCCGGGTGGAGGTTCTTGTGAAGCTTTTGGTGGTGGAGTTGTGCTTGTGGAAGCGGGAGGGTTCAAGGCTCCATCCGGGTTAGAGTAGGAAAACCCATGATGGTTGTGGTTAGGCCGGTAATTGTTGAATTGCCGGTTGTTGTTGAAGTTCCTTGGGCCTTGGTAGTTGTTATAATTGCCCCTTCCCATGTAACTCACATCTTCCTCCTTGGAAGACAAGCTTGCTTGCACTTGCACTTGAGGAGTTGCTTGGTTCTTCAAAGTTGTAGCACACAACTCTCTCAAAGACTTCAATTCATTATTGATGGCATCAAGCTTGAAGTTGCTCATGGTGACTTCACTCACCTCATATGCACCCGCCTGTCTCCCTTCACTCTTCCTATGGGAGTATTTCTCAATCACTAGAGCTTGTTTCTCAACAAACTCCCAAGCTTCATCCACATGCTTTTCCATGAAAGTCCCACCGGAAAGAGATTGGAGCTTGAATTGGCTATCTTCATCAAGTCCCTTGAAGTAGATCTCCAATAGCTCAATTTTTGGTATACCATGGTGTGGACAGTCTAGGAGAAGATCTTTGAACCTCTCCCAAGACTTGAATAAACTCTCTCTATCCTTCATCACGAAGGCATTTATCTTCCCTCTTAACTCGGTAGTCTTGGAAGGTGGGAAGAACTTAGTCAAAAACTCGGTTGTCATCTCCTCCCAAGTACTAACTCACCCTTGTGGAATAGATTGATACCAAGCCAAGGCTTTATCCTTAAGAGAGAAGGAAAAAGCCCTAAGCTTATGGTTGTTGCTCTCCAATCTTGGCGGTCTAAGAGTCTCCATCAAAATCTCATAGTTCATCAAGTGTTGATGAGGAGACTCTCCTTCTATCCCTCCAAATTGATTATGCCGGATCATTTGTAGAACTTGAGGGCGGAGCTCGTAATTGTGGGTTGCGGGATCTCCTAAGTTCACACCCGGACGGTGTGCTCTTTGTGCCGGATCCATACGTCTCCCTAATGTTTGTGGCTCTTCAATTGCAATGGGCACAACCCTAACATTCGCCGCCGGCTGCGGTTGTGGTGGAGGAGGTGGAGGTTGTTGACGATTAAGCTCTCCTTGCACAAGGGCTTGCCTAATCTCATCAATCTCCCTCCTAGTTACTTCTTGCCTCTCATTGGCAAGTCTCCTTTCTTCCTCCAAGAGCTCATCTCTTAGCCTAATTTTCTCTAAAGCCTCATCCAACTCAGCTTGGAGATCTCTTCCGGCCATCTCTTTTCCCTTTTTAATGCTCTTGGATTTAGATCTAAGGGTTTTCTCCGGTTCGGGATCGAATGGAGCTAAATCCTTGCCACGAGATCTTCGCATACACCTAAAGAGTGAGAGATGTCCTGAAAAGCAAAGACACACACCAAAAGAGAGATCAAAAGCAACAAGAAAGATCTACACTATAAACAATCACAAAATATGACTCGATCTAGACCTAGTCCCCGACAACGGCGCCAAAAACTTGTTACGCTAGGAAATAGCACAAAAAGCTTTACATTTATAAACTCGATCTAATCTACTAAACTACCTAGCGAAACCCGCAGTGTACGAATCGTTATGTAGAAAGGAAAGTATTCCAAGGTCGAACACAAGGACTGAGGCGAAATCAAGTCATTCAATGATCAAAGATAGTGATCAAGCAAGATCACAAATCATGTAAGATAATGAATCAAACTAACAACTCAAGCTAGCAAGGTAAACAAGTAACACAAGCACAAAATATGAGATAAAAGAGAGAAAAGTGGATTCTAGAAGTCAAGATTTCCAGTTATGGCATTGGACTCAAGGTTCTAAAGATTCTAAGGACAAGGTTGCGGTGTTGGGAAAGGGTGTTTCACTAATGAAAGCAATTACCGGGTAGGTCTCTTACTTCACTAATCCCGCATCAAACTCCTATTACCGGGTAAGTCTCAAGGAGGTAAAGTAGGGAATTCTACACAAACCGGACACTACTTAAGTGGAAAACCTCTCCTTACCGGGTAAGTCTCGGAAAAGTATGTCTCAAGCAATAATCCTAGCACACTCAATCCAATAGCGGCTTGTGAGGCTCACTACTACCTAGAATTCATCATCTTAGGTATCTAAGATCGGAAATCATCGGGTAGATCTCTTTCCTCACTTAGGTTGATAGCATTAGGTTATCCTAAGCTAAATTAGGCTAAATAAACACTAGGATTTCAACACCCTAACACCCTAACATACAGATTCATCAATTAAAGAGCAATAGAGAGGAAAATCGGGTGGATCATGGCCAGATCGGCCGATTTGACTGAAGAACAGCCCGATTTTTCTCTCTGGAATGGGTTTCGTGCATACAAATCATCCTAAACTAACATATAAGTCCACCCTATCATCACCCTAGCCATAACCATCAATCCATCACTCCAGAATCACAATAAACTAGCCAATAATATGCATATCATGATCCAAAATCATCACACAAGCATATATAGTTTTCATAGATGGATGATGAAAGATAAGCAAGTAAAAACAATAAATCTCAGCTGGATCTAAGTTTTAGCAAGACTTACAACCCTTCAAATGAAGTTCCAAAACGTTCCTAACAATCCTTGCAATAGTTCCTCAATCAAAGACTCCACAAATCACTCAAAATCACTCAAAACCTCACTATCACTCTTAGATTGGTGTTCTTCTTCTTCCTCCAATTTGAGAGAGTTTTCCTCTTCTCCAAGTCTATCCCAATCCAATGAGCTGTGAACGAGAGAATGTGGGAGAGGAGAGATGCTCAGCAACAGCTTGCAGGCCCACTTATATTCTCCACCAAGAGCAAGGCCGGATCAAGAGATCGTGGGACACGTGGCTTAAGCTGTTGAAGGCCTAAAAATCGACCTACTCAGGAAAATCGGCCGATTTTCCTGAGTGATGGTCCGATTTTCTTCAACAGAAGCATGCTATGATTGTCTAGCCATGAGTTGCTCCATTGCTTGCACCAATAGTGGTCTTTGTGTCCTTTGTTGCTCCAATTATGCTCCTTCCAAGCTTTGGATGTGTACCACCATGAGGCTTGGCCCTCGAATGCATCGGTTAATGTCCAAAAGACCCCCGAAATACCTACAACACCGACAAAAGCTCGTGTAGACGTCTTTTTCTAGAATTATGCATGAATTGAGTGTAAATGTCGTGAACTAATGCCAAACCGCGCATGAATAGTGGGAAAAACTATCTAATTATATGCCTATACTAACGTCATAAATCACGTTATCAGTGTTGACAGAAAGGGCCAGATGACCTAACTCACTACAAGTGAAACAAGCTATCACTGTCAAAGGGCACACAAAACGCAAATGATCTGCATAGCCACAACTGAAACATAATCATCCCATCCTTGCAACCTGTGCAACTGAAGGGTAACTTGACCTTCGTCGTCCACCTGGAATGATCTCACTCTTGAAGGGAACTTGTAGAGACAATGCCTTGCCCTGTCGACAAAACTTTGCTCTATGCCCTGCTTTACCACACGTAAAGCATATGATGGGCGCCTTTGGGCACACAACTCGCTAGTGTCCCAACTTCCACGCAATTAAAACACTGTAGTTCCTTGCTAGTCATCTTCATGGCCAAAGGATCACTAGATTGTCCTGATATTGGACTTGGTTCCCCATTCATCATCTTTGCTTCTCCAGTAACTGATTCAGTCCATTGCTTCTTTCCAAATCTAGAAGCTTCAGTTAATTTCACAATTGTTGGTAAATCCGGTGTGGATCTACCCGCTATCACCGCTTCATATACTTGTTACATATATTCTTGAAACTCGGATCTACTCATGGAGACACGATCAGCCTCTTCAAACTCGTTCTCTGCCATAGGCGAAACAACAGCGGAAACTGGTCCCTAACTTATCACCACTGGAGGAAGAGGGGGTGTACCCCTACCTCATCCCACTACAGATACTACTCTAGTCTGAGTCATCTCTAGGATATACGCACCTAATCTTATAAGGCTATATATATGCCATAGGTATCGATATGTATATAATACATCCACATAATCCATAGTACACACAGATATATATACATATCTACGCTGCAGAGATCCATGGCAGAGGTGAGGACTTCTCGTACATTCTATCCCAAAACCACACTTAAAACCAAAACCTTTGAAAATGTCAGATCCCATGTGGGCTCTGTTTATTTTACCTATCAAACCTCATTGCAGGTACAAGTGCCATTGTTGTCAACCTGAGCTCTGATACCAACTCTGTAACACCCCGATTCCGCGGGACTCGGGATGTCACATTGGGCTAGGATCTCACAATGGATCCTGACCCTAGCCTGACAACAAGTTCACTAGACCTTACAACATGGCACTGACAGATATAAAAACAAATACATAAAACCGTATAAACTGTATAACAAAACGTTAACAACAACATAGCCGAGTATGAATCGACATCCTCACATAGGAGGTAAACAAGACATCATCCTCACGCGGGAGGGAAAACATAAACAAGCCCAAAACCAACCGCCTAATGTACGAGAGTCCTTGGCCTGTCACCCTGCTAGATCACCCAACATCGCCTATCCTGCAAACATCTAAAACACGGTATGAAACCGTTAGATAACCATACATATATGGGGTAAAGCATAAGCACAAGCACAATCATGAAAGATAAACACATCATCATGCTATCACACATTTTATTATCTTTATATAATAACCATTCACTCAAAAGCCGTATATATATAGATAGACGAAAGTATGTGACACGAGGACCGATACATCCCCACCTCTGAGTGCAATGTCCAGCTGTACGAGTATCGGTCACACAATCCGTGTACCCTATGGGAGTGGATTGCGCCCTTCCTGTAAACCAGTCTGGCCCGACATCAGAGAACCTCCCAGACTCCACGGCGGGATGAAAGGGAAAGGTTATCACAACCACGCAGTGGGGTAGTCAATAGAACATAGGTCGATAAAAACGAAAACTCATGCTATCATAGCAAACATATAAAGCACACACCACTCATGCAAACACCCAATATAGGGATGGTAGCTAAGTAAGTCCTACGAACTTACCTCAACCTCGTACAAACTCAACCACGATCAACCTCCAATCCTGAGAGGGACACTGCCTAATAACAAGGCATAAAGAGATATCAATACTCTTATCAATCAAAAAGGTCACATCTAGACCCAAGGGATCCATAAGGATCATAATCAATCTATAAGCCTCACAACCAACTAAACCTCAATATCTCAACATAACTCACAATTCCTCAAATCTCAAGGTAGTATCTAATCAACATTCCTCAATCTCAACTTTAATCCTAATTTAATTAATTAACCTTTAATTAATTAATTAAATTTCTCTAGAATAACGTTTTGCCCGCAGGTGATTTCCAAACCCACATGTCATCAGATTTCATCAAACAAACTATCCATAATCACCAGAATAATATACCGACCATAATGGAATTTATAATTATCCATTTTGACAAGCCTAAAGTCAATTTAGGCCAAATCGCAGTACGGAAAACGAATAAATTCATAACTTATTCGTTACTAACCAGATTGACGATCTGAAAGAAGATTCGGAATCACAACGACGCAGGCTACATATGGACAACATCAAATTCATCGGAATCTGAGCGACGGAACCGTCCTGGTGACATATATGCTCGATCAGCCCTCCATATACTCGGAAATGCAGAAACTCGGTACCGATATGAAGAGAATGAAGAGAGGAATCCAGAAACTCAAACGGAATTGAAATCGGATTAGAAACGGAGCGTAGATCTGAGTTTGAAGGTTGAGAGAAATCAGAGCTTTTACGAGGAAACGTGAAAGGAAATGAATTAATAAAGAATTTTCCGCTATTTATAGTGAAGACGATAATTATCATTTAGTAAAGTTGATAATTATCCTTTAACCGATCCAAAGGCGGGTCGAACCTCTTTCTCCAAACTTCTCGAGATTGGGACATTAAATCTGGAATATTGTAGGGATTATTATTCCACAACTGCCTCGGAAAACGTGTATTCCTAAGCTGTCTTTCTTAGCCGTTAAGAAACGAAATAGGGACTCTTTTGGCCGTTTTGCCTCTCCTTGTTATTTCATATCTAGGACATATCCGATGTACTGATCATTTCTCTCAACTGCATTTTTATTAATTGGAGCTCCTAAATGCTCCAAATAACACCGGAGGGTAAAAATAAGTACCTGGGGGAAAAAGTAAAAATTTCCCCAAACGTCCAAAATTACGCCAAGAACTTAACGGTGGAACTCTTACTCATCACTTGCGAGTCTTCGCGAGTTATATGCTAATTACTATCAACGATTAAGTTAATCAACATTAATTAGAATTCGAAATCCTAGCTATTACACAACTCCTCTTGGATGTTCTTCTCATTATGTTCAGCCATCTTTTTCTCTCTTAACTTTCTCTTCAGAGTTTTCTCTAGTTCAGGATCAAAAGGAAGGAGGTCTTTGGTGGATCTAGACCTTCGCATATACCTTAAAATTCTGCAAAAAAATCACTCAAGTAGATAGATCAAATCACAAGGGCAAAAGCTCCCAAGCCCGACAATCGAAAACTGAATTTGGCCTAAACTAAATCCCCGGCAACGGAGCCAAAAACTTGTTCACTCGAAAGTGTTCGTCACTAAGTCTTATAATTTATAAAACTGAAATCAAAGCAAAGCGAACCCGTAGTGTACTGATCGGCGTAGTAAAGCAAGAATTCCAGATTATCGAACTCAGGGATTTGAAGGGAACAAATTTAGTTTGTAAAATCGTCACGCAAGAAAAAACCATTTGTAAAGATGATAAGGAAAACAATGATTCTAAAGATTCAGGTATTCAATTGTGGCAATTGATTCAAGATATTCTATGGATATAAGGACAGAGTCGGAATTGCAAAGGTATATCTAAGGTAGGGAATTGTACGGTGAAGTTCCAAAACCCATATGTCTCACCCAAAGGCTCTCTCTATAAAGGTTGTTGAGGTTGCAGTATAGAAAGGATCAAAGGATAAGAATTACCCTCAAATACCCATGCCCAAACCAAAGAGAATCAAAGATAAGCCAAAACGGTTAAGGTTGTGACACTCGAAACCGAAGTAGAAGATGTTGAGTCTCACTATTACCTAGAAAAGGTAGTCAAGTCTAGGTTAAAGAAAATCTTTAACTTTGGATTAAAGTAAAAGCAAATAATGTACGACAGAGGAAAACCACGGTCGGATCTTGAAAAACCACGGCCGTGGAACTCAAGAACAGGCCGTGAAAAGCCTCGACGACGAGGTTTCTCGCAACTCTCAAGGTCCAATCTGTTTTGGTTCAATTTATTATCATCTATGCCACAACTATCAACCCTTCTCCTTAGAATTGCTTAAGGGTTTTAGCCAAAAATCATTGTCATCAAATCAATAATCAAATATGAAAGGGAAAAAGAGTAAAACCTTGAAAACTCAATAATAATGAAACAATCAATCTCAAAATAAACCAAAACGTGATTGTGTTCAATTGAAAGTAGAATCAAAGAACAGAAAACCTCACAAAGATCTCTAGGTAGAATGAAGAACGGGATGTCAATCCGTCTTCAAAAGAAATCCTAAGATCTTCTCCAAGTACGCAATCTTGAATTGCGTCCTTCTCCAAGTCTTTCCTGTGCGCAATAAGATCCTCCAAAGTCTCTCCAATTAATGCCTCGAAATGTCGCTGGATGCAAGATCTTCCTTTTTCTCCTTTCTTAAGCATTCTTATAGGGGAAAAATAGGGTTACGAAAGCCCAATAACCGCTGCTGACGTGACAAATATGACACGTGGCAACTGTTATAGAAATCACGGCCAAGTACAAACTTCCACGCACGTGAAATGAGCCATGGAACCTTTCTGTTGCTCTCGACCTTGTTTCCCACGACCCCAATACATAAACCAGGGTCGTGGTTCTTCATGTTTGGCCTTGGAAACTCCAATTTCTTTGTAAAAGCCTTTGTTTCGTAAAGCTCTCATATCATGCTCCTTCCTTAGCTTCTCCAATGCATCTTCTTGATGCCTAGCATGATCAAATACTCCTACTCACTCCATATATGCTCCAATCTAAGCCTTTATTCACCTAAAAAAACAACAAAGCTTGTGTAGATCTCTATACCAACATAATAGGTGAATGTGCTCATAAACGCTTCAAACTCATATCCATATACACAAAAGAAGGGGAAAAACAACCAAAACAAGTGGCTAAAATAAGGTCATATTTCATGCTATTAGCTGGCACTGATCGTTTCCTCAAGGGGAAATTGTGACTTGGATACAAGTTTACGTTGGGACAGGTAAGTCCATTGGCCTTACTTAGTTAGCGATTATAGATCTGAATAATTGTGATAGTGGTGCTTGTTCATATGTGTAACACCCCAAGTTTTGGGAACTCAAAGCGTTACGGGCTAGAGCCTCACAATTGGTCCCGAACCTCGGAGTAGCAACGGCAACATCAAATCTTACAACAAAGGCACAAATAAATGAATACCAAAACTTATAATAAAACCAAAGGTTTAACAAAGAGAAGCGTAAAAGACTCGAAGCCGAGTTCAAAACAAACTGAAATAACAACAACTAAAATATAAACCCGATCTCATCCCATAATGTACGGGAACTCCGGCTGACCACACCATCCGGATCACTCAGCAACATCCCTAACCAGCGGAAGATCTACAACATCGGTACAAACCGTTAGCTAACATTCTAGATATTAGAAAGACAGTAAAGGCACAAACACACATAAGGTAAGATAAACATATAGCATGTTCGCACTCAGCCGGTTATTATCTTTCATTAAGGTTAAACCCTTTACTAATTCAACTTAAGGTTGTTACACGAGAATCGCTACGATCTCGCCTCTGTCCCCTTTCATCAATAGGAATAGAACGTATGCATCATTTTGTCACCTGCTGGACTGGTCGCAAGAGCACCCCCCAGTTTCCCTATTCTGAACTGGACAAGCGGTAACCGCCCGGTTATAATACACTTGGGTCAATTATGGTTATAAAGGTCAATCCTAGTTCCGATTATCAATTATAACAAAAACAAACAACACAAGCAAGCCAATACAATCAAACTAATATACAGAATGCAGCTAAGTAAGTCCAAGGGACTTACCTCACTCAAAGGTAAACTCAAAGGGTTAACAACAACTCAATTTCTCGAAGGAAAGGAAGGAATGCCTGCTCAAACAAGGCATAAAGAATAAGGAACGAAACGGTTGCTAGAAGTCTATAACTTCTAGTCTCGATGATCTCTAAGAGATCTCCACAACCTATGGTCTCAACCTTAGTCTGATAGATCGCTAAGGGTCAACAACAACATCCTAAGCCAAGGCAAGGAACGGGGAAGAAAGGAAGGAAGAAACTCACCAAGAACGGGAGTTACTATAGAAGAACCGCGGGGGCGGCCATATAGAGGCACGGGGGCGGTAGGACAGACAGCCGCGGGGGAGGCAAGACAGAAGATCAAACAACAACAACGCAGCAAGGGCCAAAGCTTGCTTCCTTCACAGTGGGAGTAGTGAAGGCAAAAACTAGGGTCTTACATCAGATCCCCCTAAAAAGATGTTTTGTTCCGAAACTTGCAACAACCCAAAAGATCAAACAACAACAACGCAGAAACACTGAACTCAACTCATATATTCCCACTCAGGGCACATAACTCAAAATGTCACAAAAGCGTGCACAAAACTCAACAAAAGGAAACTAGAACTGAAATATCTATGATATAGGGACATCTAACTCAACATAGAACTCCGGATAGTTCCTTTGGATACTATCCTCTATCCCCCAAGTCGTCTCATCTGCTCCTCACATCGACTACTGAATCTTCATCATTGGTATGTCCTTCGATCGCAAATGTCTCGTACTACGCTCTAAGACAGCTACCGAATGCTCTACGAATGTATGGTCTATCTCGACAACTAAATCCTCATGACTAACGACGTGCCTCGGATCTAGTACATACTCCCGTAACTGAGACACATGGAAGACTAGGTGAACACCCTCCAGCCTCGATGGCAAATCAAGTATGTATGTTGCCTCTCCAACTCGCTCAAGAATCTCGAAAGTTCGGACGCATTTGGGACTCAACTTCCCCTTCACGCCGAAACGTCAAACACTTAGTGTCGGGGATACTCTCAACCAAACCTAAGCTCTAACTCTGAACTCCAGAGGTTTGTGCCTCTTATTTGCATATGACTTCTGGCGACTCTGTACTGCTAGCATCCTCTCTCGAATCACCGCTACTTGAGCCATATCATCCTATATCAACTCAGGTGCTACACCGTGAACACTACTTGTCTCGTCCCAACAAAGCGGGGTACGACACCTCTGTCCGTATAAAGCCTCATAAGGAGCCATCCTAATTGAAGCGTGCCAACTGTTGTTATACGAAAACTATACTAAGAGAAGGTGATCTGGCCACACCTGTCCCCAATCCAACATGCAAGTTCTCAACATATCATCTAGAGTCTGGATGATCCGCTCTGACTGACCATCGGTCTGATGATGATAAGTAGTCGTGAATTGTAGACTCGTACCTAGGGCCGCATGCACTTGCTGGCAAAACCTCAAAGTGAACCGTCCGTCTCTATCACAAACTATAGTCTTAGGTACTCCATGAAGTCTCACTATTTGTCTAGTGAACTCCTCTGCTAATCGACTTACCGGCCACGTCTCCTTGATAGGAATAAAACTTGCGGTATTCTCCAGTCAATCTACTATTACCTAGATGGCATCAAAATCTCGGCTCGGTCTCAAACCGGTAACAAAGTCCATCGAGATGTCTTCCCACTTCCACTTAGGGACGAAAAGTGGGTGTAGCTCTCCTACTGGTCGGTGATGCTCGATCTTGACTTTTTGACAAATCGCACACTGAGCTACATATCTCGGAACATCTAGCTTTAGATCTCCGCAGCAGAAAGAGCATATAATATCATGATACATCTTACTCGCACCGGGGTGCACTGAGTAAGGTGAAGAGTGAGCCTCCTGTAGGATCCGCTATCTCAACTCTCGATCTGATGACACACATACACGCTCCTGGCGTCTCAAAATTCATCGGCACCGACTGTAAACTGTGGCGCATCTCCTTGAGATATCTTGTCTCAGATCCGTGTCAAAGTTGGGCAACTCTCTTGATTTTGTCGGATTTCCACCAACAGATCACATAATATCTCCAAGGTGGATAGGCAGCTGTCGGAATCCGGAAAGTGGATATCCATCACTAGCCACGCAAGGTCTCGTTGTAATTGTGGCTGAGCTGTCAGCCTAGCGATCGCCATTTCCCGGGGAGTCTTCCTACTAAGGGCATCAACTACAACATTCGCCTTCCCCGGGTGGTATAAGATCTCAAGATCAAAGCCTTGATCAACATCAACCTTCCTCATGGCGGTTATTCAGCTCCCACTAAGTGAATATGTAATTCAGGCTCTAATGACCGTGAATATCTGACATGCAGTTCCGTATAGATAATGCCTCCAAATCTTCAAAGCATGAACAACAACAACCAACTCAAGATCATGGGTATGGTAATTCTCCTCGTACGTTTTCAACTGTCTTGACGTGTAAGCAATCACCTTATCCCTCTACATCAGAACACATCCTAAGCCGACTTGGATGCGTCGTTGTAAACCACAAAGTCCTCGATGCCCTTTGGCTGAGCAAAGATAGGAGCAAAGGTCAACCTCTTCTTCAACTCTTGAAACTTTGAAGGCACGGATCGGACCATACAAATCTCGTAGACTTCCTCAACAAGGAAGTGAGAGGTCGGGTGATAATTGAAAAAGCCCTCCATAAACGCCGGTAGTAGCCACCAATCCTAATAAGCTGCGTACCTCCTTGATGTTCTAAGGAGGCGGTCATGATGCTACTGACTCGATCTTCGCCGGATCTACCTTGATCCCTTCAGCTGAAACGATGTGACCAAGGATTGCTACCTCGGACATCCAAAACTCACACTTAGAGATCTTGGCGTAAAGCTCTCTATCCTGCAAGACTTGGAGTACGATCCTTAAGTGTCCAGCATGCTCCTCTCTGCTACGAGAGTATACTAGAATGTCATCTATGAACACAACTACAAACTGGTCGAGGAAGTCGATGAAGATGCTATTGATCAACTCCATGAAAACTGCGGGCGCATTCATGAGCCCAAATGGCATCACTACAAACTCGTAGTGGCCACACCTGATTCGAAATGTCGTATTGGCTATTACCTGCTCTCTCACCCTCAGCTTGTGATATCCGGATCTCAGATCCATCCGTGAAAACACTGAAGTTCCATGCAGCTTGTCCAAAAGATGGTCGATACGGGGAAATGGGTACTTATTCTTGATTGTCACCTTGTTAAAGTCTCGATAGTCAATACATAACCTCATCGACCCGTCTTTGTTTTAGACAAAGAGTACTGGTGTGCCCAAAGGAGATACACTAGGGCGGATGAAGCCCTTCTCAGTTATCTCCTCGAGTTGCTTCTTAAGCTCAAGCATCTCGATACACTCCTCTGTGGAGATAAACTTGATGGCTCTCCAAAAACATCGATAAACTCGCATGCTACTGGAATCTCCTCCAATGCTGGACTCATACTATCCTTCATGGCATAACACTAGAAAGCCTCGCAACCTTGACCGATAAGTCTCGCAGCTCGGACTGCGTTGATAACTGTACCGGTCTTTCCGAGATCCCGTCCTTTGAAGATCTCTACATGGTTTGACTTTGTAGTTACCGTCACTGTCCTTTTACCGATGTCCAGAACTGCTCGATGCCGATCTTTCTAATCCATGCCCATAATAACTTCTTCATGTAACAGGTACATGACGAAGAAGTCAGCCGGCCAATCACGACCTCCCAATCTAATAGGGCAATCGCAAACCTCTCGTGTACCTCTAATCTTACCCCCATCCAATAATCCTATAAAGAAGGGTCTACCCTCCATGGTAACTAAGGCCAATCACGACCTCCCAATCTAATAGGGCAATCGCAAACCTCTCGGGTGTTTATAGCACTACCAACTCGTCCTCTACCTCTCCCCTGTCCCTGAGCGGAACCCTGGGGAGTGGTAAAACCAGGAGCTCTCTATTGCTGTTGTTGCGGATTCTGAGTTCTCTGTCCACCTCCTGCAAGGTAGCAGGTGAAGATCCGTGCTGAGATAATGCTTTGCCCTGATGGCAAAACGCAGTTTTGTGTCCGGGCTTACCACAAGAATAACAAGTCACTGTAGTCTTCTTACAATCAGTTCTCAGATGTCCGAAACCTACGTAGTTAAAGCACTGCATCCTCTATCAGAACTTTGCACAGACTGTTGAAAACCAAAACGTCTTGGCGTCTAATTACGTCCAAATCCATATGCTCCAGCTCCAACACTGGTTGGTCCAGTCCGTTGCCTCTTCACAGAACCTTCTGTCTTAGAAGCTCTTCTCTGACCCGGTCGGTCTCTCTCATAAGCAGATGCTCTATCCTGATAGTCCGTCAAAGAGTCACAACGGAAACCGGCAAGATAAGAGCGTGTAGACTCTCTCAACCTCCGAGAGAAAAGGTCAACTTGTTGATCCTCAGGTGGTGCAAACAGACCCAACAAAGACAAATCCTCCTGAAACTTGTTGACGATCTCAACAATGGAGAGATCCTCAAATCCAGCCTCGAGGAAATCCTGAAGTCTATCTCTCCTTATAATTGCAGGGCAATAGCGGTCCCTGATCACCTTCTTCATCTGCTCGTAACTAGTGACCTTACTACGAGCAGTCCTCCATTAGGAATGAGCATGATCCTTCAGAAATGTCTGTGCTATGAAGACTCGATGTCTCTCTAGGCAACTGATCGCCTCCAAAGCAGAATCTAGCTGTCTTAGGCATAGCTCCTCCCCTAATCCAGTCTTTCCTAAGAAAGAAGGAACCTTCAACTAGTTGAATGCCTTCAACCAACATTCAGGTATCTGCTCTCTCGTCTCATCTAGTGCCCTAGCAACCTCAGTAACTCTAGCAGGTGTATCAATGATCGCTCCAAAACATGTGTGTGCAAAGAAGTCTTAAATTTATATCCTGAATATATACCTAACGATAAGCGAACACGCACTCTACGGATCTATTGTAGTAAAGGCTTATATTCCGGAGTCGATCTCAGGGATTTGGTGAAAATAAATTCAACAAGGTAATCTAAATTTAGAAGTATGCAATAACAATGATCAAAGACAAGACAAAGATATATAATATGATTGGGGAACACAAATTCTAGAGATCAAAATATCCAGTTGTGGATTCAACTCATGATTTCTCAAAGATATATGTGGACAAAGACGAGGTTTGTTGAGGGAAGGTATTTCTGCAATGGGATACATCACCTAGTAAGTCTCACTACCCACTTTCCCAAACCAAAGCTCCTATCACCGGGTAAGTCTCAAGGAACTAAGGAAAGGTACGAGTACTCAAACCAATACACTCACCTAAGGGTACAAAACTAACCATCCCCGGGTAAGTCTCAAGTTAACTCTCAAAGGTAGGATGAAGGCATACTCAAACCCTAACAAAGGATAAACCTTTGTTGCCTAACACTCATCATCATCGGTAAACAAGCAAAGGAATCACCGGGTAAGTCTCATTCTAGGCTTGCATGTAAACCAGGAAAGGTGCAACAAGGATAGGGCTTGGCAAACTATAACCGAAACTCAAGATTCGGACAAGCCGTGGATCGTCTCGTGCAATTCTTATCGATCTCGGTCGAGATGACTCCAAGAACAGCCCGAGACGGGTTTTAGTTTAGGGTTAACTCAAGCTTTCAGGGTCCACTGACGATAAAGGTTCATTCTTTCATCATCTGTACCATAACCCTCAACTAATCACCCTAGAATTGCAGGGGGTTTTAGCCAACAATGATCATTATCAAAGCAATCAAATATATATCAAGAATATCAAGAAAAGCAAACAAAACACTCAACAAATGTATCTCAATAATCAAAGCAAACAATCCAACAATCGTCTCAGAATGTGTTCGAAAAAGAATGATAACAACTCACTAACAACTTCCCAAGAAAATCTCACAATCCCTTCTCCTTGAATCCTAAGCAATCCTTCCTTAGATCATTTCCTTCCAATAGCCGTCGTTCCGTTCGTACGTGATCTTTAGCTTTAACTTTGCGCATTCCCCTTTTCTTATCATTCACCCTACATTCTTATAGAAGAATTTTAAACAATATTTTATTTCCCTTGGGTTGTGGGCCGTCGACCTTGATCCAGGCCCACTAGGCCATCTCGGTCGAGGTGCATGATTGTATCGTTCCGAGGTCAGTAGTAAACTACGTGCATGCCTTTGTTTCTTCAACCGAATCATTCCTTCATCCTTCTAATATAGTTCCTACCTTTCTTCTTGTCCTTCATAATGCTCCATAATGTGGCTCCATAGTTTCCTTGGACTTCAATACTCCATTTTGATCCAAAATACGCCTTATTCCCTACAAATACAATCAAATGTGGTGTTGAGTTCAATTCTTGCAAAGTAAACGAATAATGACAAAATCACGAAGAATATACATCCATGCATGCAAATTTGATGATAAAACGTCAAAACCATATCCGAAATATCGACAATAATTCATGCTATCAAAATACCCCAGACTTGCCTTTTGCTTGTCCCAATCAAGGATCAAATCTTAGATACAAGATAGAATGAATTACAATCAGTTAAAACCCAATGAAATCTTTCAAAACTTTTGGTTGCGTGCTCCAACTCATAGATCACCCTAAGAAAATTTTTCATAGCTAGTAAGAATCAATGTATGAGCAAAACAAGTTATAGACATAAGAAAGCTAATCATACTTCATATGAGACCAAAGAATGTGTAGCAGATCATACTCATCAAAATAACTCACTAAGCCTTGGAGATCAGCTAATCACAATTTCTCGAGATGCCTCAAACCTTGATACACATACCATGACCCGTTAGGACTATCAATGAATCGGACATTGGCAAGACGCAAACATCCGACTAAATGGTGCCGAGTTACTCATCCTCATGGCTAAAGTCGCCAAACGTATTGTTTTCTAACACTTCTCCACCTTTCAATATCAAATTTCACTTGCATTTTTTTTCACTTTCTTGCTTCCAAATTCCCGGATAGGTAAAGGAAGGCCAACATATACCAATGAGGGGATAAAAGCATGATCAAGAAGAGGAAGAAAGAGTACGAATTTCCTTAATCATTCCAATAAGAATGTTAAAGAACTTATAACGCAGTTTTAACCTTCAAATTCAACATGATCTAGATAAAATAACTCACTAAGCATGCTCAAATCTCAAACAAAGCAATCATACCTTAATTATATCATAAATTGTTTTAAACACATAAAGATTATAAAAACTATTTAGCAAACAATTTCATCATTGGGATCATATCCAGCCTTCAAGCACAAAATTTTCTAAAATTTCAAGTTTTCGAAATCCATCTTGGTCGAGATGCGTACGGACAAACGAGGTACTAGACCGAGTTATTGTGGTCACCTCGTTTGGCCATAAGCATTTCAGTCGAGACAAAAAAAAATTCAAACCATTTTTGCACGTTTTTTCGATCAAAAATCCTGATGCAATGCATGTAATGTACAATGTAACCTCAAAGCACATAATAGAAGCAGTAGAAATAGTTATAAGCGCAATAGTCGGTTATTACATACCCATATCATAATATCTCAAAGCACCCCATACTTAGGAAGACTCGATCATGCATCTAGAGGTGGAGGAGGGTGGAGTGGGTACAAGGAGGGATCAAAGGGGTGGCCCATCAGATGTTGAAACTACAGCTCCATCATCCGGCGTTGATAGTGATGGCTCTCCTCCATCTCGCGCCTCATAGCACCAATCTCTCTAGTTTGAGCATCGAGGTACCTATCCAAATCAATGCGCAAATCACCAAAAGACTCCTACATCTGACGAGTAAGGTCGTCAATCTTCTTGTGGGCCTCCGGGTCGCGGCGGCGGCGCTGATGGCGTGCTACCTACTGCGGGAACTGTTGTGGTGGCATCTAGCGCGGCTGATCATCATCAGTCACCGCATCATCCATGAGCTCAATCATCGGAGCACTCGGACCAGCAATGTCCGCCCCGGTGTCCATAGGAGCTCCTCCCTCATCATCCTCATCAGTTGTCCCCATCTCAGCAAGTCTTGTCGCCTCCTTAACGAGCGGATCCATATATCATTCCAATTGTTCCGGTCGCAGACCGTGAACTGGGCGGACCATATGATACCTCTTCGAGCCTTAGTTTCCCAAGGCATGACCACATATAGTGGACTACTCCCTCGAGGAACCAAGATCCGGTGAGTAATAAACTCGTGTAAACCTAATGGCTTGGCCTCAAAGGCCAAAGGACAAGCAGGAAGGTCAAGGCCGATGGTGTTGGCAATGTGTGTCACCAATCCACCTACACAATGATCTCCCTTTTTCTTCCTCTTGGTTCGGGGTAGATCCTCAGCCAACATGGTGGTGAAATCCGGGATCTCATCTATAGTCATACACCAAAGTGTGAATAGCTCACCTTGCCAGATTTTATGTGGTGTCTCAATGCAAGCTAGTAACATCTTATTAAGGATCCAAAGGTCTCCGCAGAGTATTTGTATGTCTTGCTCATCAGGCGGAATTTTACATAGTCCTCATCCGGCACATAAATGATGGAGCTTAGGAACTCATACGTCAGCTCTACATAAGCCGGTGTTCGGATCGAGGCAATTGTTTCAAGCCCTACAATGGAGATCATCCTCTTCAGGTCGTCGACTATGTGCAAGCAAGCAAAATCGTTGATGTCGATGTTACGAGGTGCTATGACCGGGTGAGAGCAAATGCGATCATATTTTTCTTTGAGGTTAGGGAGAATGACTTGTAGTTTTGGAGGTGGAGCGGGTGGAGGTGAAGGTTGTCTGGCCTCAACACGATAACGGAGCACAATTTGTCGATTGGATCGACGTAAACCTTCCATTTCAGCTAGGTATCTCGGGTTGTTCTTAAGTTCACCTCGGTCGAGATGCCTAGGCTTGACCGAGACGGAACCGGTTTCGATCGAACTCCCAAATCTGTAAGTTTCTACCCCCAAAATCACTACCAATTGCTTCCTAGGGGGTTCTCCAGTTATTTTCAACACAACAAGCAAGCAATAATCTCCAGAATCGAACTAAAACCACCGAAATCAAGAAGAGGGGTTTTCGAATGAGATTACTCGATTTTCTGCCCAATGCGGTGGATTGATGTCCCGATTGATGCTGGAGATGTCTATATCGTGCTTTTCCTATGGATTGGGAGCCGAAAATTGTTGCAAACGAGCAAGAAATGGAGTTTTGAGAGATTAGCGCTCGTTTCGGTCGAGACAACGTCGGGAGAGAGGGAAAAGTGAGGAGAGAGAATGTTCATCTCCTTTTATACCCGTCTGCATCTCGGTCGAGATGGTTGTCAGTATCCGAGGTGGTGAACTGAGGTGACTCCTTGTTACTCTCATCTCGGTTGCTCAGATGTGTCTCGGTCGAGATCAACTTATGGCTCCCGAGATAGCTTCCAATTTCCGTTCTTTCCCAGTTTCTCGAACTGTAGCGTTGCCCATATGCTTCCCGTTTGTTGTTTCCTTGAGTGGTACCTAATTCCTGTTATCATGGATACAAAACACGCACAAACTACACTAAACTAATCTAGAAAGCAAGAAAGAAAGTAGTACCTTGGGTTGCATCCCAAGAAGCGCTTGATTTAAAGTCGCTAGCTGGACCTACTCTTGTGGATCATATGAGATGCATGGATGCAATCTCCTCAACCGGAGGTTCCGGTATGTGTTTCCTCAACCTACACCCGTCGACCATAAAGGTTCCGTAATGTTCACCCCATACTTCTTCATTGCACCATGAGGAAAAATATTATTTTATAATAAAAGGTCCTGCCTATTTAGATTTTAGTTTATTGGGGAAAAGGTAAAAGTGATAATCCAAAAGAAGAACAAATTCTCCTTTGTGTTCTTTTTGAGTAATATGCTTGTTTTGCCACTTCTTTGTCCTTTCTTTGTAGATCTTCCTAACTCTTGCGATCATCCTGAGAAGTGGCGGTTTTGCATTCCTAGTATTGTCTTATAAAGCTTTAGAAGAGGTAGGGCTGAGGCTTGCAACGTTCCCAATCATCGAACGAGGAAGATTCGAGGATCCATGTACCTCGTTTCCCTTAGAAGTGTCTTGGTCGAGACCTAGTCCGAGGTCGAGACAGTCCTATTTCCTCTTCAATTCCTTCAAAAACAGCCATTTGGATCTTCTTCCGAGGCTTCCAAGCTTTGTATATATGCATCACAAGAAACATCTACACCTTTATGATTCATACTAAATCTTAAAACTCTTTCAAGTGGATCTTTAATAAGGATAGAGCTCACCAATTTTCGTGATTCCTCCTCATCATAGATGTTGTAAAGGTCCTCTTCAAGGCTCTATTCTTTCATTAAAGCTGACAACACGAATTCAACATGTTCTTCACCGATGTTGAAAGACAATTTGACGTTCTTGCGATCCACGTAGCAACAGGAGGTTGCAAGAAATGGCCTCCCAAGGATGATTGGGACTGGATAATCTGCAGGAATATCCAATACCACAAAATCTATAGGAATGTAAAACTTATCAAGTCTTACTAGGATGTCTTCTAATACGCCAACGGGCGAAGTGATAGGTCGATCCGCCATGTACAATGTCATCTTCACTGATTTAGGCTTCCCTAAACCGGCCTTCTCACATAATACAAGTGGAATGATGTTGACACTCGCTCCTAGGTCACAACGTGCATAATATGTGACCTCTCGTACTCCAATGGGGATGCAAAACAATCCCGGATGTCTTAACTTGGGTGACATTTTCTCCTTCATGATCTTGATGAGTTCTGATGACCTAGAAGACATCTTTACCTCACCAAAATCTTCTAGCTTCCTCTTGTTAGTGAGGATCTCCTTTAATAACTTCCCATAAGCGGGCATACCTAGTGATACGGGGATTAGCCGCGAAGAATGGATCTAGACGAGCAACCTGTTTTCGGGAATAAAAGCAAATGAAATTCAGCAACAAGATGCAAGGAAAACGTGCAAAGCAAAGAGGGAAAACGAAATAGGAAAGAAGAACCGAAAGGAACAAACGATAGAACCCTTGGATTCGATTATCCAAGAACCAAACCGGTGATGATTCGGCCACGCTTCTTACAACTTCATACAATCGATCTAGAATTATCGAAGGCACGAAGAGGTTGCTTCAATTCGACTTGTAGCACCAACCCGAAAGAGATTGACACACACAAGAATGAGAAAGCTATGCAAACACCACAATTCTCACGAGACAAGAGGCTGAACTCAAAGGTTTCAATTTGGCACTTTCACAAATGTGTTTAATGTATCCTCCCAAAAAGGAAGAGAGAAAGGTTTATATACAACCTAGACCTTCTCTCCTAAAAATAGAAAAAAAATAAAAACAATAATTATAAGTTAGAGTGTTTTAAATAAATCCATAAAATAGACTAATTCTAGGCTTTATTTAACACTCTCTAACTAGCTTCTTACGCCAGCCTCTCACGCCTTCATCCATGCACATGCACACGTGAGGCTCTCCTATGCTCCATTCAACTTCTTCTTGGTTGGTCCAATGTGGTTAAGCATCATGATGGGCCTTGGACTCATTGGAGGTGAGCTTGGGTGAGCTTCTTGAACCATGGCTAGGAAGATAGCATCCATCTCCGCTTGGTGTTTGGCTTGAGCTCTTGTTAGGGCTCCTTGTGGTGTTGAAGATGGAGCCGGCTCGGATGACCCTTCATCATTCTCCCCTTCTTTAAAAGAATTCGACCTCAAATTTCCTTGATCATCACTAAGGGTGGAAAAGGGCTTAGATCCCTCACATTGAACGTGGGATCACAAGCATAGTCGTCCGGCAAGTCTAGCACATAGGCATTGTCACTAGCCTTGTGTAGCACCTTGGAAGGTCCGTTTCCTCTTGGAGAGAGCTTGGACTTCCGAAGTTGTTGAAACCTCTCCTTCCTCAAGTGTAGCCATACAAGGTCACCGGCCTCAAATGTAACCTTCTTCCTTCCTTGGTTTGCCTTGGCTGCGTTGTATTTGCCTTTCTCCTCAAGCTTAATCCTTGTCCTTCTATGTAGCTCCTTGATGTGTTCAACCTGCGTTTTAGCACTTAAATCCAATCGCTCCTTCTTAGGCAACAGTGTAAGATCAAAAGGGGTTAGTGGATTAAAACCATAAACACACTCAAATGGAGAGATGGAAGTAGACGAATACACAACTCTATTATAGGCAAATTCAACATGTGCCAACATATCCTCCCATTCCTTTAGATTCTTTTTGATGACAACCCTTAAAAGTGTGGTTAAAGTCCTATTAGTTACTTCCGTTTGCCCATTAGTTTGGGGGTGGCTTGATGTAGAAAATAACAATTTCGTGCCTAGCTTTCCCCAAAGAGTCTTCCAAAAATAACCTAAGAACTTAACATCCCTATCACTTACTATTGTCCTTGGAATTCCATGTAACCTAACTACTTCCCGAAAGAATAGATTAGATACATTGGCCGCATCATCAGTTTTGTGACAAGCAATAAAGTGAGCCATTTTTGAGAAACGATCTACAACCACAAAAATCGAGTCCCTACCTTTTTTAGTCCTAGGCAATCCCACAATAAAGTCCATACTAATGTCTTCCCAAGGGATTGTTGGGATGGGCAAAAGTGTGTGCAATCCATGAGGCTTCACTTTAGATTTAGCTCTAAGGCATTCTAAGCATCTTTTAAGCACATTTTCAACATCCCTAAGCATGTGTGGCCAATAAAAGTGTGAGTGCAGCATAGCATAAGTTTTATCCCTCCCAAAATGACCCATTAAACCTCCTTTATGGGCTTCCTCTACTAACAACAATCGAAGGGAACACCTAGGTATGCACACCTTATCAATTCGAAACAAAAATCCCTCAAACAAATAGTATTTATCTAAGGAACCTTTTTGCACACATAACTTATATGTATCACCAAAATCAATATCAGATTCATAGAGCTCCTTAATATAAACAAAGCCTAGTACCTTAACATCCAATGTAGTCAACAATGTGTGCCTCCTAGAGAGGGCATCCACCACTACCATGCCTCCTATCTAGTTTATCTTGACTCCGAAAATGCTTTAAAGACTCATGATCGGAATGCAAAATAAACTCTCTAGGCCACAAGTAGTGTTGCCATGTCTTATGCACTCTAAACAAAGCATATAACTCTTTATCATAGGTAGAGTAATTAAGACATGCTTCTTTGAGCTTTTCACTAAAGAAGTAATAGGCTTACCTTCTTGTATGAGCACGCCGCCTATGCCAATGCCCGAGGCGTCACACTCCACTTCAAAGGGCCTAGTGAAGTCGGGAAGAACTAGCAAGGACGCGAGCAGCTGTGATGTAGGACCATCACATGGAAGCTATTAAGGTCCCATTACTAGAGCAAGAGCTAAGGAGATCCAAGAAGCTACGTCAAGGGAAGTGCTATTGCTTGGCACAATGCGTGAACCATTTAATTGCCATACATCATGTGTTAATCTTTTGATGAGTGCAGGAGCAAGCAAGCAAAGGGAGGAGATGTTGATCACGTCCAAAGAAGCCCACGAGGATAGCCTGCTGCTCACGTCCAAGGCAGCCCAAGAGCAAAGGGAGGAGATGTTGATCACGTCCAAAGCAGCCCACGAGGATAGCCTGCTACTCACGTCCAAGGCAGCCCAAGGGAGGCTGTTGTTCACGTCCAATACAATCAAGAGGGGAAGCAGCTGCTCACGTCCAAGGCAGCCCAAGGGAGGTTGTTGCTCATGTCCAATGCAGCCCAAGAGGATAGCAAGCTGATCACGTTCCAGGAGGCTCAAGAGAGTAACAAGTCAGCTCATTCGGATCATCATTTGGGCTCTTAAAACACAGCCAAATCACTCATGGATCTATTGAACAATTCAGCCCATTCGGATAGCCCAATTTGCTCCTAAAAAAACGTCCAGCACACTCCTACAGTTAATTGAATAAGTCAGCCTATTCTCATGCTGAATTAGTTGTTTGTTAGGTTGTTAGCTACATTAGAGGAAGCTCTCTTATTACCACCTGTTAGCATGAAATATTGTGATATTTTAGGCACGTTTTCTAAGTGTATTTCATCCATATTGATAGTCATTGATTAAGCATTGATGCATTTGTGAGCTAGTTTGTCTATAATGTCGATATAGAGATCTACACAAGCTTTATGTTGATTGTAGGCAATTAAGAGCTATTTCCGAACGGATTGTGCGAGAATGGAGTTTGATTGAGTATGTCCAAGGATTGAGGACATCTCTAGGAGCTAAGGAAGGTGCTAACTTGAAGAATAGCACGAGGAAAGGAAGAATTACGGTTTAGCCTAAACCACGCTCTAAAATATGGCCGTACTACATTCCACGTTCAAGTCCACGGCCGTGGAACCTTGGCAAGGGAAGCGTGATTCATTCCAGCAACTTCTACGGCCGTGAAAAGATTGAGACAAACCGTGACAATTTCCACGCTCTAAATTACGGTCGTGGAGCCCTTCCACGACCGTGATCTTGGCGATCTTTTTCGCCACACTTTAAGCCACAATCTCCTACGCAATTGGGCCGGGCCAATATTTTATCTTACACTATAAAAGGACGAACGAAGAGAGATTCCGTCACCTTCGCTTACGCTTAGACGCACTTCCGCTTACACTTGGATTTACCCTAATTTCGCATTTTGGCGGAGAAAGCGATTGAGAGATTTGCGCGTGGCTAGTGAGATTTCCAGATTGACGGAAGATTGAAGATTCGGAAGATTGTTCGTAAGAAGATTTCGCTTCTTGCTTAGGTTTGATTTAGAAGACGGATTGACAACCCGTTCTTCCTTCTTATCTAAGATTCGTGATTGTTTGTGTTATTCCGAATCAATTGACGTTATTGTTCTTGATTTGTGGATTTGAGATTGACTTGAAAATTATTGAAGGTTTTCGGAAGTTTTCATCTTTTATTCTTTCAAACTTTGAACTTGATATCAATATGACTATTGTTGGCTAAAACCCTTTAACAATTCTAAGGTGAAGGGTTGATAGTTGTGGCTTAGATGATGATAGATCGATCGTAAACAGATTGGACCCTGAGAGTTAGAGAGAATCGTCGACGAACCTAATCCACGGTCTGTTCTCGAGCTTCCACGGCCGTGGAACTCAAGACCACCTTCCCACTAATGTTTTTAATTTTCTTTTCTTTATTTTGTCTAGATAAAAGAGTCTATATAGATAGCCTCTTTAGCTGCAGATTAGTTACGTTATTTTCCATTGCTTAGAATTACAAATTGTAATCATTCACAAAATCAATCAAAGAACAAGAGAGTTTTTGGTTGGCATTGCTGTTGTTTGCTTCGCTGAGCTTGTTGGTGTCAACCGCCTTCGGATTGGTGCTTCGAGCCTTCACGAGTCCCTCTTTGTGCTAGTCCAGCCGGAGCTAGTGTAAAGTTGTATTGGAGACGGTTCTAGGGTATTCACGATTGGGGTTTTGGCTCTTCAGCCTTGGTTCCTTCGTTGACTCTCTTTGGTTCTTCTTTACACCTTCCTGCGCCATTCACCATCTACGTTTCATTCCGCATTTTGGATTCGCCTCATTCAGCCGGATTTGAGATCATTGTACCTAGATCGACTCAAACACGGACAATTCCGTATCAGTTGGTATCAGAGCTCAGTTGGTACAATTGATCACTCCTTTCTTCTTGTTAACCTTATTGCTTATCCAATTGAGATCTAACTTGTGCTTGAAGTGTGCAAATTCAAAAGCCGGACAACATCTTGAGGAGAGGTAAACACAAAACGAAAACAAAACAAAAAGGGAGCTCAAACGCTGCTTACACAATTCGGTAACCTGTTCTCCTACAATTCTCGTTGCCATCAGTTCGGTTACCATCTCTCCCTCAAATCTTGACAAAGTCTAAGAGATCTTTCAAAAAAAAAAAAACAACTATCCAAAACGGCTGGCCCTTTTTTATTAATCAAGCACAAGTAAACTCTTTCAATCATCTCAAAGCGTCATTCTAAACACATTCACCATACCTACACCAACCCAACGGTCAATACTCCAATTAGGGGTGTCTTGATTCATCTCCGACACTAACACAGTTTCAGCAGTTCTAGTTCTAAAGGGTTGCTAAGAAGGTTTGGAAATCGCGATCTTAAGGTGTTGGATCCTTACAACTCAAGTCACCAGCTAGGCAATACCAACGAGAGTGTGAGCGATACACAAGTGAGATCTTTGCTTTTCTAACCTAACCGGTTCTTTGTTTGTTACTTGAGCATGTCCAGGTCCCTAAGTCCCAGCAAGTTGAGTAGCGAGACCTTCACGCCTAAGATGACCAGTCTATTGAAACAATTGTCCGATTCCGTAGCTAACCTATCCAAATAAGTGGAGTCTATGGAAGCACGAACACCACCAGCCGGGACACCACCTTTGAGAACCAACTATGAGTTTGGCGGTCCTTCACGTGTTACTAGAGAGCCGGATCATCCGGATCAAGGTAATTTACATTCCAACGAACCCCCTAGTGCTTCTAACATGCCACCCTCTGTTAATAACTTTCAGCGACGGAATGAAGCTGCTTTCGAGGACACACTTGGGAAGGTTACAATCGGCCATTCCAGCAGCCAAGGCAAGGACGAGAACGAGATAACTTTCGGCCCTATCAAGAGCAAGACGGACTCAGCAAAGTCAAAATCAAAATTCCCGTCTTTGAAGGAAAGTGTGATCCCGACGTCTACACGGAGTGGGAAACTAAAGTTGAGCAAATCTGGTTGTGTCACAACTTTAGCGAGCCTAGGAAGGTTCAGCTAGCCGCTCTAGAGTTCCAAGGCTATGCTTTGGTATGGTGGGATCACGTTGTCAAAGAAAGAGTTCGAACATTGGATCCTCAAATCACCACATGGGAGCATATGAAGGCACTAATGAGGGCTAGGTTCGTTCCACCTCACTATACCCGAGAGCTTCGACAACGGCTGGAAAATTTGAGACAAGGCTCTCTTAGCGCTGAGGAAGCTTATACGAATATGCAAGTTGCTATGGTGAAGGCCAACGTTCTAGAAGATGAAGAAAACACTATGGCAAGGTACCTTCGTATTCTGAATTCTAATTTGGCTAATGAGGTTGATATGTATCCATACAACACCATGGAGCAATTACTACACTTGGCCATCAAGGTGGAAAGGAAGACTAAGGTGCGAAACCGGGAATACAAGCCACCTCATGGGTCTCCCAACACTTGGAAAGCACAAGGGAGCCAGCTGCTGCCTAACCACAGCAAGGATCAAGGAGGCCGGAAGGAAGAGAGAAAATCGGCACCTATGGGCCAAGAAGGACAAAGAAAGTCATCTACACCAGCAACTACACCACGATCCTTGAATGAGCCTTCAAGTGATCATCGGGGAGTACTCCTATCTCTAACTCTAGAACTAGGGACATTGTGTGTTTTAAATGCCAAGGTAGAGGTCACATGAGTAGAGAATGTCCTAATAGACGCACTTTGATCATAAATCATCTAGGAGAGTATGAGAGTGAGGATGATGTGGAATTAGATGATAAAAATGCCTTAATTGATGACAATGAACAAAATGAGAATGATGATTGCATTGAGTATGAACAAGGTGAATCTTTGATAGCTAGGAGAACTTTTCATGTCCAACTAGCACCTTGTGAGGATAACCAACGTGAAAATCTATTTCATACTAGGTGTAGTATTAATGGAAAAGTGTGTAATGTGATAATTGATGGAGGAAGTTGTTGCAACATAGCTAGCACTGAAATGGTAAACAAATTACAACTTCTTACATTTTATCACCCTAGGCCATATAAACTACATTGGATGAATGAGTGTGGAGAACTTAAGGTCAATAAGCAAACTAAGGTCAATATAACATTAGGATCATATGAGGATGTTATTACATGTGATGTTGTGCCTATGAATGCTTGTCACTTGTTGCTTGGTCGTCCATGGCAATATGATAGGAAAGTTGTCCATGATGGGTTTTCTAACAAATATAGCTTTGAGTATAAAGGTAAAACTTTAACACTTAAACCTATGACACCTTTACAAATAGCCGAGTACTATGAGAACAAGAGGGTAGAGCAAGGAACCCCTCCAAAGCCTAAGATCACACGGCCTAAGAGTAAAGATAACAAAACCCATCAAACATTGTTAGTACAACCAACAAGTAGCTATCTTGAGTCTAGGAATGAATATGTCACTAACTATGCTTCTATTGATGTGCTAATGATGAGTTTGTGTAAATCTCTAGTGAATGTGCCTCATGACTCTACGATTCCACTTCCTAGTTCTATTCAGGGGCTGTTAGAGAAGTTTAGGGACGTTTTTCCTGAGGAGATTCCAGCCGGCTTGCCGCCCATTAGGGGCATTGAACACCAAATAGATTTAATACCCGGAGCCACTCTTCCCAATAGGCCCGCCTATAGGATGAACCCATGGAAGCCCAGGAAATTCAGAACCCAGTTCAAGCCTTGCTAGATAAGGGGTATCTGCGGGAAAGCCTTAGTCCTTGTGCCGTTCCCGTCCTGCTAGTACCCAAGAAGGATAATACTTGGAGAATGTGTATTGATTGTAGAGCAATCAATAACATTACTATCAAATATAGACACCCGATTCCCCGTTTAGATGATATGCTTGATGAGTTACATGGAGCTACAATTTTCACTAAGATTGACCTTAGGAGTGGCTACCATCAAATTAGAATGAGGGAAGGGGATGAATGGAAAACATCTTTTAAAACCAAATTTGGACTCTATGAGTGGCTAGTAATGCCTTTTGGTTTAACTAACGCTCCTAGTACTTTCATTAGATTAATGAACATATTTTGACGCCTTATATTGGTTTATTTATTGTAGTCTACTTTGATGACATTCTTATCTATAGTAAGACTTTAAAGGAGCATGAAAATCATTTGAGAGATGTGCTTGCTATATTGCGTATAGAATACTTTTATGCTAATATTCAAAAATGTGATTTCTATACTAACCGAGTGATTTTTCTTGGTTTTGTAGTAAGTGCCAATGGTTTGCAAGTGGATGAGGACAAGGTGAAGGCAATCAATGAATGGGCCGTTCCTAGGTCGGTTGGTGACGTGAGGAGTTTCCATGGCCTAGCTACATTCTATAGAAGGTTTGTGAGAGATTTTAGCACCATTGCAGCACCACTCACGGCTTTGACCAAAAAGAAGGTTCCTTTTGAGTGGAATGAACCGCAGCAAAGAGCTTTTAAAGAGCTCAAGAGATGCCTCACCCATGCACCCCTACTCGCTCTACCAGACTTCACTAAACTCTTTGAGGTTGAATGCGACGCATCCGGTATTGGTATTGGCGGCGTCCTTATGCAAGAAGGTAAGCCTCTAGCTTTCTTTAGTGAAAAATTGAAGGGTGCATGCTTAAACTATTCCACTTATGACAAAGAATTGTATGCCTTGTTTAGAGTACTCAAAACATGGCAACATTACCTTTGGCCTCAAGAGTTTGTTTTGAAAACCGATCATGATTCACTTAGACACTTTAGGAGCCAAGATAAGCTAGATAGACGGCATGGTAGGTGGATGGAGTTCATCGAAACCTTTCCTTACATTATCAAGTATAAGCAAGGAAAGGATAATATCGTAGCGGATGCATTGTCTAGGAGATACACCTTAATCACCACCTTGGATTCTAGGATGTTAGGTTCTACTTACATTAAGGATTTATATGTGGATGATGCTGAATTTGGGAAGATATTTCATAGATGCACTACTCAAGGCCCTTATGATAAGTATTTTGTGTTTGAAGGTTTCTTGTTTTAAGTGGATAAGATTTGCATACCTAGATGTTCCCTTAGGATCTTATTAGTGGAAGAAGCCCATAAAGGAGGTTTAATGGGGCATTTTGGGAGGGACAAAACTTATCACATGTTGCAAACTCACTTTTATTGGCCTCATATGTTAAGGGATGTAGAACACATGCTGAAAAGGTGCTTTAAATGTCTTAAGGCCAAAGCAAGGGTACAACCCCACGGGTTGTATACACCTTTACCAACGCCTAATGGCCCTTGGGAGGACATCAGTATGGATTTCATTGTTGGACTACCTAGGACTAAGAAAGGAAGAGATTCCATTTTTGTGGTAGTAGATAGATTCTCTAAAATGGCACATTTTATTCCATGTCATAAAACTGATGATGCATATAATGTTGCTAATCTTTTCTTTAAGGAAATAGTGAGATTGCATGGAATACCTAAAACTATTGTTAGTGATAGGGATGCCAAGTTTTTGAGTTTCTTTTGGAAAATGGTTTGGGGAAAAATGGGCACTAGATTACTATTCTCGACCTCTAGTCATCCCCAAACAGATGGGCAAACGGAAGTCACCAATAGGACCCTAACGACTCTCCTTAGAACCATGTTGAAAGATAACTTAAGAGAATGGGAAGACATGTTACCACATATTGAGTTTGCTTATAATCGCACCATGCATTCTTCCACTTCGTTATCACCTTTCAAATGTGTTTATGGATTTAACCCTTTAACTCCTTTGGACTTATTACCGATTCCTTGAAAGGATCGAGTAGCTTTTGATGCTTTGGAACAGGTGGCCTACATTAAGGAACTTCATGCTAAGACCAAGGCTGCACTTGATAAGAAGGGCGTTGAAACTGCAGCTCGGAATAACAAGGGACGTCGGAAGATGGTTTTCCAGCCCGGCGACTTAGTTTGGCTACATCTAAGGAAAGAGTGTTTTCCGACAAAACACCATTCCAAGCTAGCACCAAGGGGTGATGGACCATTCAAAGTCTTACACCGGATTAACGACAACGCTTATGTGTTGGACTTACCGGAAGAGTATGGAGTTAGTACCACTTTTAATGTAGGAGATTTGAGCCCCTATGAAGGAGATTCAGAACAAGATGAAAATTCGGGGTCGAATTCTTTCCAAGAAGGAGTGGATGATGTAGGACCATCACATGGAAGCTATCAAGGTCCCATTACTTGAGCAAGAGCTAAGGAGATCCAAGAAGCTACGTCAAGGGAAGTGCTATTGCTTGGCACAATGCGTGAACCATTTAATTGCCATACATCATATGTTAATCTTTTGATGAATGCAGGAGCAAGCAAGCAAAGGGAGAAGATGTTGATCACGTCCAAAGCAGCCCACGAGGATAGCTTGCTGCTCACGTCCAAGGCAGCCCAAGAGCAAAGGGAGGAGATGTTGATCACGTCCAAAGAAGCCCACGAGGATAGCCTGCTGCTCACGTCCAAGGCAGCCCAAGGGAGGCTGTTGTTCACGTCCAATGCAGCCCAAGAGGGGAAGCAGCTGCTCACGTCCAAGGCAACCCAAGGGAGGCTGTTGCTCATGTCCAATGCAGCCCAAGAGGATAGCAATCTGATCACGTTCCAGGAGGCCCAAGAGAGTAACAAGTCAGCTCATTCGGATCATCATTTGGGCTCTTAAAACACAGCCAAATCACTCATGGATCTGTTGAACAATTCAGCCCATTCGGATAGCCCAATTTGCTCCAAAAAAAACGTCCAGCACACTCCTAGAGTTAATTGAATAAGTCAGCCTATTCTCATGCTGAATTAGTTGTTTGTTAGGTTGTTAGCTACATTAGAGGAAGCTCTCTTATTACCACCTTCCCACTAATGTTTTTAATTTTCTTTTCTTTATTTTGTCTAGATAAAAGAGTCTATATAGATAGCCTCTTTAGCTGCAGATTAGTTACGTTATTTTCCATTGCTTAGAATTACAGATTGTAATCATTCACAAAATCAATCAAAGAACAAGAGAGTTTTTGGTTGGCATTGCTGTTGTTTGCTTGGCTGAGCTTGTTTGTGTCAACCGCCTTCGGATTGATGCTTCGAGCCTTCACGAGTCCCTCTTTGTGCTAGTCCAGCCGGAGCTAGTGTAAAGTTGTATTGGAGACGGGTCTAGGGCATTCACGATTGGGGTTTTGGCTCTTCAGCCTTGGTTCCTTTGTTGACTCTCTTTGGTTATTCTCTACACCTTCCTGCGCCATTCACCATCTACGTTTCATTCCGCATTCTAGATTCGCCTCATTCAGCCGGATTCGAGATCATTGTACCTAGATCGACTCAAACACGGACAATTCCGTATCAAGCTGCCTCCCCTCTTGGGCTGCATTGGACGTGAGCAACAACCTCCCCTCTTGGGCTGCATTGGACGTGAGCAACAGCCTCCCCTCTTGGGCTGCATTGGACGTGAGCAACAGCCTCCCCTCTTGGGCTGCATTGGACGTGAGCAACAGCCTATCCTCTTGGGTTGCCTTGGACGTGAGCAACGTCTGCATGGTCTCCTCGAGCTGCATGGGAAGTGAGTACGTCGGCATGGTCTTCTCGCTTGGTTCGCTTGCTCCTACATTCACCAAAAGATTAACACATGATGTATGGAAATTAAATGGTTCACGCATTGTGTCAAGCAATAGCACTTCCCTTGACGTAACTTCTTGGATCTCCTTAGCTCTTGCTCTAGTAATGGGACCTTGATATCTTTCATGTGATGGTCCTACATCACATCATCATCGGTAAACAAGCAAAGGAATGACCGGGTAAGTCTCATCCTAGGCTTGCATGTAAACCAGGAAAGGTGCAACAAGGATAGAATTTGGAAAACTATAACCTAAACTAAAGATTCGGACAAGCCGTGGATCGTCTCGTGTAGTTCGTAACGATCTCGGTCGAGATGACTCCAAGAACAGCCCTAGACGGGTTTCGGTTTAGGGTTAACTCAAGCTTTCAGGGTCCACTCACGATAAAGATCATTCTTTTATCGTCTGCACCATAACCTTCAATTAATCACCCTAAAATCGCAGGGGGTTTTAGCCAACAATCATCATTATCAAAGCAATCAATTATAAATCAAGAATATCAAGAAAAGCAAAAAAAACACTCAACAAAGGTGTCTCAATAATCAAAGCAAACAAACTAGCAATCGTCTCACAATGTGTTCCAAAGAGTATAATAACAACTCACTAACAACTTCCCAAGAAAATCTCACCATCTCTTCTTCCTTGAATCCTAAGCAATACTTTCTTAGATCTTTTCCTTCCAATAGCTGTCGTAAAGTTCATACGTGATCTTCGGCTTTAACTTTGCACAGTCCCCTTTTCTTACCATTCACCCTACATTCTTATAGAAGAATTTTAGGTCAAACAATATTTTATTTCCCTTGGGTTGTGGGTCGTCGACCTCGATCCAGGTCTAGTAGGCCATCTCAATCGAGGTGCATGACTGTATTGTAACACCCCGAATCCATGGGACTTGGGATGCTACGGGCGGAGACCTCACAAAGGGTCCCGACCCTTAGCCTGACAAAATTTTCACGGGATCTTGCAACAAGACACAAATAAAGGCCAAAACCGAAATACATTTTTATGCAATGAAAGGAAACCCGAAAGAAAACAAAGAATGGACTTCAGCCAAAAACAAATCCAAAGATCAAACGCCATAAAGCAGCATACAAAATAATAAACGAAGAATAATACACAACCCGACTCGAACCAAACCCCCTCCTAAAATGTACGGAACCCCGGTTGCCCAGTCTTCCGGATCTCACGGCCGCATTTCTAACCTGCAAGGCAATCTACAACATCGGTATAAAACTGTTAGCTAATAATCAAAGCATTAGAATCAAGGTGATGGCATACACACACACACAAATAAACATAAACATACAACATGCTCGCAAACGCACAATTCCGGTTCATTATCTTTTTATTATTATTAAGTCATATTCTGTTCTAATATAACTTTCGTTTGTGATGCGAGAATCACCGCATGATCACGGCTCGGTCCCTACTCACCGTCAAGGAATGACATTGATGCATCTAGCCGTTATCATACACTTGGGCCAATAATATAATATAAGGTCGTCTAGTTTCGGTTTCATGGTTGTCATAACATATGCAATTAACACACACCACCAAACACACATCGAAACTAATACAAAGAATAAAAGCTACGTAAGTCCGGAGACTTACCTCTGATGAAGGATCATCTGAGCTAACTCCATCTTCACCACCTCAAGGGATTCTAACAAGAGCACAAGCTAAACATCAAGCTGAGATGGATGCTCTATTCCTAAACATGGTCCATGAAGCTCAACCAAGTCCACCTTCATCAAGTCTAAGGACCATCTTGTGGATCAGCCGCGAACACATCCCAGCCAAGATGATTAATGGAGCTTAAATTGTATTTCTAGTTGCTGGGCAGGCCTTGAAACGCATTTCAAAGGACAGCCGGAGGCCTTGAAATCAGATACAAAGGGGTTTCACGTATGTGCATGTGCATAGCTGGATGATCATTTAAGTATGTGGACGTGAGAGCCTGAATAGGAGAGTTTAATTAGGCCCAATTGTGTTATATGTTTACTGGGCTTTATTTAACTCTCTCTCAATGTAATTATTGTAATTAGTTTCTTTTTTTTTTCTGTTTTAGAAGAAAAGGCCTAGGATGTATATAAAGTCTTTTCTCTCTTCTTTTGTAGTTAGACAAGTTTTATAAAAGTTTTGCTAAGATCATTTCAGAATTCAATCCAAGAGAATTCAATCATTCTTGTCTCGTGAGTTTGTGTGTGTGATCTGGCTTTCTCGTTCTTGTGTATGTCAATTTCCTTCGGGATTGGTGTTGCAAGTCGAACAAGGCACCCTCTTCGTGCTCTCGATTCTAATATCGATTGTGTGGAGTTGTAAGAAGCGGGGTCGAATCGTCACTGGTTTGGTTCTTGGATCTCGAATCCAAGGGTTCTATCATTGTTCCATTCGGTTCTTCTTGTCCCTTTCTGTTTTCTCGTTTTCATTACCATCCATGTTTGTTAATCTCATGTGTTCTTCATTCTTCATAACAGGTTGTTCGTCTAGATCCGTTATTCGCGGCTAATCCCCGTATCAATTGGTATCAGAGCAAGTTGACGTCCAACCACCAAAAAGAGTCGGTAAACCAATCATAAAATCACAAAAAGAGTCTGTTTTGATCATTGCAATTGATCATTGTCTTTTGTTTGAGTGTATTTTTGTTTCTCTCTTCTACTCTAAGCTTTGTTTGAGCCTAACGAGTTTGTTCCTTTGATTGGGAGTTCTGGACACCGGAAACCACCATAGCACCAACCACCACCACACCCCCATCAACCACCATTTTCCCCTCAGCCAGATTAGCCTCACTTGAAACCAGTTGAACAAAAACCAAACGTGGTTGTTTCTCTTCCTGCATCCAGTAAACACATAATTGGAGTTGATTCAGCGTATTTCCTACTAACCCGGCGTAGAACTTGCAGTTGTTTTTCTCCTACAGATTTGGCACATTGAATCAGTTGCAACAAATCTAGGAGCTGAGATTTGATCTTATCGTGAAGATTTGCAACAACTTGGCTCACGTTTATCTTCAAACAAAATTTTGATTTATTTCTTTCAATTTTTTTTGTTTATTCTTCTTTTTTGGTTTCCTGAATCATAAAGTTCAAAAAAAAAAGGATAAAAAAAAGAGAATTTAAAAAAAAGAAAAGAAAAGAAAAGGAATAAGATTTTATTCATTTCATTCTAGTTTATTGTTTTATTTCATTCTTTCTTATTCATAGTTTGTAATTAGCCTAGTGTTATTACATTTGTTTTAGTGTTATTCAGCAACAAAGAGGACTTCAAGAAAGGACTTAAGTCAAGTATCTCGTCTAAGTGGAGGAAGAACCAAGCATCTAGTTGAACCTATCTAGCCACTCCTAACTACTGTCCATTTTCGGTCATCAAACACCATAGCTCAGCCTTCCTTAACCTCATCCTACGGTGTCTAGGGTTCACTTCTTGGGTCTTACGAGTAAGTTCTTTCAAGGCTTATCTTGAGTTCTAAATTTTTGAGTCATTTAGTTGCATATAACATTCGTGCAATTGTCTTTTCCATTTGAGTCTTTTCTTTTTATTTTGTTGAGTCAAACACGTTTTTGAAGTGACTGAAATCGAACCTTGTTTTTATCTAAAAGCTTTAGTTTGACTAAGCATCGAACTCACGTGAGGTTTTTGATTAATACAAGACAAGCCATCAACAAGCTTGTATCACACCACTAGAGAGTGAGAGAATCTTATTTTCTGAGTGAGCGAGGTGTTTTTTTTAAAACTAACCTAACGTGTTTGCTGTTGTTGAGTGTTTTGCATCATGTCAGGGACTTCTGCAGGTTCAAAGAGCCTTGAGCCTATGACACCGGAGTTGTTCGGTCTCATCAAGAGCTTGAAAGACAGCCTTGAGGGGCTAACTACAAGGATATATATCTTGGAGACCTCCAAGGTGACCCCGGATTCTCGACCACTAGGAGGTAACTTGGAGATAGGAGACAACTTGAGGGCGCAACACCAAGGACAAGATCGAGTTCCCCTTCAAAGTCAGCAAGTTGCGTTCCAAGCCACAAGGAATTTGACTGTTCCGCAGCCTTCTAGGCATGCCCATGGTTTAGGCAACATTGTTTTCCAACCTGTTTGGGGAAACCTTGCTTTTGAGGAGTATATTTCTATTCCTTCTTCTCCTTCTATTAATGATAATATGTGTTACTATCCTCACCAATTTCAGAATCCATTTTATGACCAGGAAGGGAAGGACGATGGGGAGAAAGAGGAATGGAGGCCGGAATGGATGCCTAATGGACGGAGAAAGCGAGATCAGCCAAGGAGGCATCAAGATGGGCGACGTAACGATGAATGGAGACGTGAGCCCTATGGAGTCCAGCAAAGGAGAGACCGAGAACCGAAACATGACGGTCTTGGCAAAGTGAAGGTGAAAGTCCCTAGTTTCGAGGGCAAATGTGATCCTGATGTTTATATGGCATGGGAGGCAAAGATAGAGCAAATATGGTCATGCCATAAATTTCCCGAACACAAAAAAGTACACTACGCAACCCTTGAATTTATTGACTATGCTATGATATGGTGGGATGATTTGGTGAAGGAAAGGAGAAGAACTTTGGATGCACCAGTAGTTACTTGGGAGCATATGAAGGCATTGATGAGAGCTCGATTTGTTCCCCAACACTATACAAGGGACTTGACGCAAAGATTGGAGAACTTGAGACAATGATCAATGACTGTTGAGGAGACCTATAATGCCATACAAATGGCCATGGTAAAGGCCAATGTGCGAGAAGATGAAGAATCAACAACGACTAGATATCTTCGTATCCTTAATTCAAGTTTTGCTAACGAAGTAAATCTTTTCCCCTATGGCTCTATGACAGAACTACTCCACCTCGCAATCAAAGTGGAAAGGAAGATAAAAGGGAGAAATCAAGGAGGAAAGGCTTCTTATGGTGTCTCCAGCTCTTGGAAGAACCAAGGGAACCGCCAACAAGGTAGTTACAACAGGGAAGTGCTTAATAAGGAGGAAACAAAACTGGAACAAGGAGGACAGCGTAAAGCACCTTCTGCAGCCCCTCCTAAGCCCACGGCTACCTTTCCTAAGGGAACACAAGGGAGTACTTCTAACCCTTCATCTAGAGCTAGGGATTTAGTGTGTTTTAAGTGTCAAGGTAGAGGACACATGATGAAAGACTGTCCTAACAAGAAAACATTGTTAATCAACCATTTAGGGCAATATGAGTCCGAATCTGAGCATGAACATGATAACGATGATTTTGAACCTAATATGCATGATCATGATGATTTGGATGATGATGGGATTGAATATGAGCAAGGGGATTGTTTACTAGCTAAAAGAGTGTTATTTGATCATCCTAGCTCATTTCTAGCTAATAATAACATGGTTTGTGATGAAAATCTTGAGCAAGATAATTCCTTGATAGCTAGGAGAACTTTGAGTGCACAACCGGCCCCTTGTGAGGATAACCAAAGAGAGAATTTGTTTCATACTAGGTGTTTGGTTAAGGGAAAGGTGTGTAATGTTATCATTGATGGAGGTAGTTGTTGCAACATAGCTAGTACTGAATTGATCTCTAAGTTGCAAATACCTACATTTTGTCACCCTAGAACCTATAAGCTGCATTGGATGAATGATTGTGGTGAATTGAAGGTCAATAGGCAAGGTAAGATCACTTTCACTCTAGGACACTATGATGATACTGTTTTATGTGATGTTGTGCCTAAGCAAGCTTGTCATGTGTTATTAGGCCGTCCTTGGCAATATGATAGGAGAGTTATGCATGATGGTTTTACTAATAGGTATTCATTTACTTTTAATGAAAAACCCGTTACTCTAAAACCTATGACTCCCATGCAGATTGCGGAGGAATTTGAGAAGAAGAAGGCGAGTGAACAAGAGCAAGGACAAGCTAAGAAGGGGAGCAAGTCATCGAGGCACCAAGAACTTGCCATAGACCCGTTCACTAGCCAACAGCCTAGTGCTCTCTTTGTCACGCCCATAACTCAGCCTCCTACGGCCTTGTTAGCTTCTAAACTTGTGTTCCAAAGTGAGTATCTACCCTTAGACGACATCTTGATGAGGTTGTGTAAGGAGCTAACCTTGGTGAGTGAAGAAACAAAGGCTATCTTACCCCCTACCATTACAACCATCCTAGAGGAGTTTAAGGATGTGTTTCCGGAAGAGATACCTCATGGCCTTCCACCTTTGAGAGGCATAGAGCATCAGATTGACCTTATCCCCAGAGCTACCTTTCTTAACAGACCAGCCTATAGGATGAACCCTAAGGAGAGTTAAGAGATCCAAACCCAAGTCCAAGACCTCCTAGATAAGGGATACGTTAGAGAAAGCCTTAGCCCTTGCGCCGTTCCTGTCCTATTAGTGCCTAAGAAGGACAACACTTGGAGGATGTGTGTTGATTGTAGGGCTATAAATAACATAACCATTAAGTATCGCCACCCTATTTCCCGCCTCGATGACATGCTTGATGAGCTTCATGGTGCCACTACATTCAGCAAGATAGACCTTCGGAGTGGCTACCATCAGATCCGAATGAAGGAGGGGGACGAGTGGAAGACAACCTTCAAGACTAAATTTGGGTTGTTTGAATGGCTTGTTATGCCATTTGGGTTAACCAATGCTCCATCTACTTTTATGAGTTTAATGAACCATGTGTTGAGACAATTCATTGGGAGATTTGTTGTAGTGTATTTTGATGATATCTTAATCTATAGCAGGTCCCTAGAGGAGCATGGAGAACATCTAAGGGAAGTTGTTTCTACCCTTAGGGCTGAACACTTGTATGCCAACCTAAAGAAATGTAGCTTTTGCACTAATGAAGTTATATTTCTTGGTTTTGTAGTGACTACACAAGGTCTACAAGTGGATGAGGAGAATATTAGAGCTATTCGAGATTGGCCAACACCTACATCCATTAGCCATGTACGGAGTTTCCATGGGCTTGCAAGTTTCTATAGGCGCTTTGTGAGAGACTTCAGTACCATTGTTGTACCCTTGACGGAGATTTGCAAGAAACATGCACCATTTGTGTGGGAAGCATCTCAAGAACGTGCTTGCAACAAGCTGAAGTTGGTTCTCACCGAAGCACCCTTACTAGCTCTCCCTGACTTCACTAGGCCTTTCGAAGTGTAGTGTGATGCATCGGGAATTGGCATAGGAGGTGTGTTTATGGAAGAAGGTAAGCCTATTGCCTTTTTCAGTAAAAAGCTTAAAGGGGCACGTCTTAACTACTCTACATATGATAAAGAGTTGTATGCATTATTTAGAGTACTTAAGACATGGCAACACTACTTGTGGCCTAGAGAGTTTATTTTGCATTCTGATCATGAATCATTGAAACATTTTCGGAGTCAAGATAAACTAGATAGGAGGCATGGTAGATGGATGGAATTTATTGAGACTTTTCCCTATATTATCAAGTATAAAAAGGGAAAAGACAATGTAGTTGCGGACGCTCTTTCTAGGAGGCATACATTGCTAACTACATTGGATGCTAGGGTGTTAGGATTTGTTTACATTAAGGAGCTCTATGAATCAGATCTTGACTTTGGAGAAACATATAAGCTTTGTGTGCAAAAAGGTTCCTTAGATAAATTCTATTTGTTTGAGGGATTTCTGTTTCGAGTAGATAAGGTGTGCACACCTATTCCCTTCGTTTGTTGTTAGTGGAAGAAGCCCATAAAGGAGGTTTAATGGGTCATTTTAGAAGGGATAAGACTTATGCTATGTTGCACTCACATTTTTATTGGCCACATATGCTTAGGGATGTTGAAAATGTGCTTAAAAGGTGTTTAGAGTGCCTTAGAGCTGAATCGAAAGTGAAGCCTCATGGATTGTATACACCTTTTTCAATCCCCACAGCCCCTTAGGAAGACATTAGCATGGATTTCATAGTGGGATTGCCTAGGACTAGAAGAGGTAGGGATTCGATATTTGTGGTTGTAGATCGTTTCTCTAAGATGGCTCAGTTTATTGCTTGTCACAAAACTGATGATGCAGCCAATGTATCTAATTTGTTCTTTCGGGAAGTAGTTAGGTTACATGGTATTCCAAGGACAATAGTGAGTGACAGGGATGTTAAGTTCTTGAGTTACTTTTGGAAAACTCTTTGGGGAAAGCTAGGAACTAAGTTGTTATTTTCTACATCAAGCAACCCCCAAACTGATAGGCAAACCGAAGTAACTAATAGGACCCTAACAACACTTCTAAGGGCTGTCATCAAGAAGAATTCGAAAGAATGGGAAGATGTCTTGCCACATGTTGAGTTTGCCTATAATAGAGTCGCCCACTCATCTACTTCCATCTCTCCTTTTGAGTGTGTTTATGGATTTAATCCGCTAACCTCTTTTGATCTTACACCGTTACCTAAGAAGGAGCGAGTGGATTAATGTGCTAAAACGAACGTTGAACACATCAAGGAGTCACAGCGGGAGCCACAGCGGAATCCCGCAAGTTAAGCTCGGGTGGACTCCCTCAATCTTCGTGAAAAGAGATAGACATGTTGGTCCGCCGGAGGTGCAGCGGGACCCAACAAAGCTAACTCTGCCCTAAATTGCCTAATAGCCTCGATGAACGGGATGTCCTCAAATCTCGCCCCCAAGAAGTCTTGGACTGTCTCTCCTAAGTGAATCAGGGAAAAAGGTCTCCCTAACGAGGCTCAATAGCTGGTCCATCCTGGTCACACCTCCTCTAATTGTCCTCCACCAGTATTGGGCCTGATCCCGGAATAGTGTCTGGACTACTTCAACCTATCTCTCCTCCGGGTAACGGATTACCTCTAAAGCGGACTCTACGTGCCCAATCCAATGCTCCACCTTTAGTCCTACTTTCTCGTCGAAGTAGGGTAGATGCTGTTGGTTGAAAGCCTTCAACCATGAATCCGGTCTCGGAGACCTCAGCTCGTCTCTCGCCCTAACAACATCCATAACCGGCTCAGGTGCAACTACCGCTGGTGCAATCTCTGGTGCGGCCCTCACTTGAGTCACCCTCTACGAGACCTCAACTGATCTTGCAAGTGCGTTACAAGTACCGGTGGTATGGGCGGTGGTGCTCCCATCCTAAACGCCTCCTCAACTCGGCGTACATAATCCTCAAACACGTTAGCCTCGATAGATGCTCCCCCGGTTGTAGAAGATGGGGAACTATGCGCCCCGGATCTCACAGTTGTCCTATCCCTAGCCTCGGGAACGATGCTCTTTGCCACGTCCTCTATGAGAACCTCAATTGCTGGCGGATCCACAACTGGTGGGTCCACAATGAGGATACGTTCCCGAGCTCTCGTACTTGGAGGTCTCCCTACTCGTCCCCGTCTTGGGACGGTAGGAGGAAGAGGTGGTCTACCCCTTGCGGGTCCTACGTATGCGGTAGCTCTCGTACGTGCCATCTGATAGCGTTTTGCGTTTATGAATATATGTATATATATATGTCCGTCATACTTACAATTTAAATAGGGAAGAAAAACTTACACAAGCATAAGAATAAGTAGAAATCCAAGTATACAACCAAGGCATGATAGCCCAATCATCCTAAGGTCACATGCATAGCTGTAAATATATATATATATATATAATACATAAATCAAATCCAAAAATCTACGTCGCCAAGGTTTGTGTGAGGAGTGGTGTCCCATACATTCTAACCCAATCCCGACTCATGCATATGAATTTTGAAAACGAAAGATCGAAATCAGTGGGGTTCTGTTTATTCCTCATTTGGCATTTAGAAGTGCGAGTGCCATTGCTGTCAACCTAGGGCTCTGATACCACTTTGTAAAATCCCGAAACCGCGGGACTTGGGATGCTATGAGCGGAGACCTCACAATGGGTTCCGACCCTTATCTTGGAAACAATTTCACCGGATCTTGCAACAAGGCACAAATAAACGCCAAAACCGAAATACATTTTTATGCAATGAAAGGAAACCAGGAAGAAAACAAACAACGGACTTCAGTTGAAAACAACTCCAAAGATCAAACGCCATACAAGCGGCATACAAAACAATAAACGAAGAACAATACACAACCCGACTCAAACCAAAACCCCTCCTAAAATGTATAGAACCCCGGCTGCCCACTCTTCCGGACCTCTTGGCCGCATTCCTAACCTGCAAGGCAATTTACAACATCGGTATAAAACCGTTAGCTAATATTCAAAGCATTAGAATCAAGGTGATGGCACACAATCACACAAATAAACATAAACATACAACATGCTCGCAAACACACAATTCCGGTTCATTATCTTTTTATTATTATTAAGTCATATTCCGTTCTAATTCAACTTTCGTTTGTGACACGAGAATCACCGCATGATCTCGCCTCGGTCCCTACAGACCATCAAGGAATGACACTGATGCATTTGGCCATCTACCTGCCCGGGCTACTCGCCAAGAATCCCCCCAGCTCTCCGCAAACTAGGCAGTGTTGTCACCGCCGGTTATCATACACTTGGGCCCGTAATATAATATAAGATCGTCCTAATTCCGGTTCCATGGTTGTTATAACATAAGGAATAAACACACACCACCAAACAAACATGGAAACTAATACGAAGAATAAAATCTAAGTAAGTTCGAAGACTTACCTCACTCAAGGTAACTCGAATAAAACCACTCTCAACTTCCCGCAGGAAAACGCTCAAAGCCTGGCCAAACGAGACACACTATCAATAACTAAGCAAAAAGCTAGAAGTCCTCGGACTTCTAGTCTCCAACACTTATATGAGGTCCTAACTCTAGCCTACTAGGTCCAACCTCTAATCTCGAAGATCATCCTAAGATTGTAAGAAAGATAACTCAACAAGCTCAATATCCATCCAATAATACCTATGGTTCAAGGCCACTACATGGCATTTTCTCTACGTTATGCTAGATTCACCTAGCATGACATACTATTATTACCGAACTAACGAAGGAGAAGGTACTCACAAGTGCTCCAAGGTGAAACGCGGTCTACGGAGTCAAGAACGGATTTGTTGTCCTATATCGGGCGCTTCCGGACCTAAGCACCAAAGATAAACAAATTTAGCTTTAACGCTAAATTTGAAAGGAAGATTTTACGCATAAAATATTCTAATGAAAAACCCCGCTTTCAAAATCATTAAAACTCGTTAAAACAAATTTCCGGGCAAAATACAAAACGGGAATTTAGACCAAATCCATAATTAAAACTTAAGTTGATATTCGAAATTTAACTAGCAAGGGCACCAACTATAATTTGCAATCGAGTTGAGTCGCAAAATGTGATAAAATTAAGGGTCCGAATATGTAATAATTTACAGCAAGGGCATAATAGTTCATTTCTAATGTTCTTTGGTCACACCTGCAGTTATCAACAAAATGGGGTCAAAACCGAAATAAACACAAAAGAAGGGCATAAATGCAATAATCCGACCTTCTTCTTCAACCTCTTTTGAAACGCGACAAAAGAAGGAAAAGGGGAAAGGGGCAAAGCCCTGTCGGCTTGCGTTGGTGTAGGAAAGGCAAGTGGCCGGCGTCGGTGCAGGCGGGCGGATCCACTAGCTCCGTCTCCGGCAACAGGAGGTTGCTACACAAAAACCAGGGAAGACAGGGTGTTACACAGAGGAGAGAAGAAATAAAAAGGAGGGAGAGATGGCGGCGACTCACTACGCCGACGACACAAGTGGCTCGGGGGGGAGACGAGGCGGCTTCTGCTCTCCCGGCAGACCTCCTGGTGGCGTTGCATTGCCACAGAACGAGAAGAGAGGGAGAAAGGTGAATGAGGGTAGTGAGAGGCTGCTTGGGAAGTAGATCCAGCGAGAGGGGGTCGAGAGGTCGTCTGGCCGGTCGCAGCAGCCGCACACGGGAGAATGAGGAGCCGGTGCAGGCTGTGGGGTGGGGGCGAGGAGTCGGCCATCCGACACTCCCTTGAGCGCGAACACGCCACACGCAAAGGCTGGAAGGAAAGAAAGAAATAGAAAAGAAAAAAAAAGGAAAAGGAGAAAAAGGAAAAAGAAATAAATAAGTAAAGAGGAGTGAAATAGAAATAATTAACTCGATCAAACATCCGGAACGGGATCCCCGAATCAGGAATTTCCGACTTTTACGACTAAAAATAACATACGGAAAATACGTATATGGACACCAAAACAATAAAATACCCGGAAAGATATTTTTATGTCGATAGTTATTTTTAGATAATAATAAAAGAAATCTCATGCTATGAACGAATCGAAAGTAGGGAGAAATAAGAATCAGAACGCACCCAAATAAACTGAGCGTTACATGAATCGGTCCGAGGTCATTATTAAACTACGTGCATGCCTTTGTTTCATCAACTGAATCATTCCTTCATCCTTCCAATATAGTTCCTGCCTTTCTTCTTGTCCTTCGTAATGCTCCATAATGTGGCCCCATAGTTTCCTTAGACTTCAATTCTCCATTTTGATCCAAAATTCGCCTTATTCCCTACAAATACAATCAAACGTGGTGTAGACCTTGATTCTTGCAAAGTAAACGAATAATGATATAATCGCCAAGAATATACATCCATGCATGCAGAATTATGATGATAAAACGTCAAAACCATATCTCAATATACGTATTTTCACAACCAAATGCCAACCCCCCAAAATGGAAACTTAAAAGCTCTTAAATAGGTTCAGCTAAAGACTAAAACAAACAATTAATAATCTGGAAATTAATCCCAATGGGCTATAAAACAACAAATAACAAAGCAAGCCTTAGAAAGTCATATTCTTCAAAGAGAGGCACGAACGTTGTCGCTAGCCAGCAGCACCGGGCGCAAAGAAGGAAGCGGCGTTGGCCTGGTCATGTGCTGCAACGTTGGGCTGGCCATGTGTTGCGGCGTCGTCGGTTCCTTTCATTCCTAGGAGTCCTCTTTCAATGTGAGAACCTGTTGCAAACAAGATCAACATGCTCTCCGTATTCCGCTCAATCCTCCGGGACCTTGTGACTGCTCCCTCATACTCCAGAAGTGCTAGCTTGGATTTGTCCATAGGCGGGTACGGGTTGAGGTCCCGAACATTGAATGTTGGACTGACTCCGAAGTCTTCAAGGAGATCCGACACATAGGCGTTGTCTCCGACCTTGTGAAGCACCTTGAAAGGCCCGGTTCCTCGAGGAGATAGCTTTGACTTTTCCAGCTCTTGGAAACGCTCCTTCCTTAGGTGAAGCCATACGAGATGGCCGGGCTCGAACAACACCTTCTTGCGACCCTTGCTGGCTCGAACTGCATTGCGGCGTACCTTCTCCTCCAGCTGCAGCCGTGTTTGCTCATGTAAACCCCTAATGTACTCCACCTGTTTACCTTCATTGAAATGTACTCGCTCCTTTGAAGGTAACGGTATAAGATCAAAAAGGGGTTAGGGGGTGTTAACCATACACACATTTAAAAGGGGTCATGTTGGTGGAGGAGTGGATGGTCCGGTTATACACAAACTTAACATGTGGCAAAACATCCTCCCACTCCTTCAAATTCTTTTTAATAACAGCCCTAAAAAGTGTTCCTATAGTCCTATTAGTAACTTCGGTTTGGGGGTGGCTAGCGGTAGAGAACAACAGCTTAGAACCTAGCTTGCCCCACATAGTTTTCAAAAATTAACTAAGGAACTTCACATCCCGATCACTAATAATGGTCCTAGGAATCCCATGTAACCTAACTACTTCTCTAAAGAAGAGGTTTGCAACATTAGAGGCATCATCTGTTTTGTGACAAGCAATGAAATGTGCCATCTTAGAGAACCTATCAACCATAACAAAAATAGAGTCCCTCCCCCTCTTAGTCCTAGGTAACCCCCCAATAAAGTTCATGCTAATGTTCTCCCAAGGAGGAAGGGGAATGGGTAACGGGGTATACAAACCATGGGGCATGACCCTAGACTTGGCTTTCAAACACTCTAAACACCTCTTCAAAAAGTGCTCAACATCCCTAAGCATGTGTGGCCAATAAAAATGAGTATGCAGCATATGATTTTCTTATCCCTACCAAAGTGACCCATTAAACCTCCCTTATGGGATTTCCTCCACAAGTAAAAGTCTTACAGAACACGTTGGGATGCATACTTTATCAACACGAAACAAGAAGCCATCAAACAAATAATACTTTCTACAACCCCCTTTTCCACACAATTCTTATAAATCTCACTAAAATCATCATCATGCTCATACAATTCCTTAATGTAAACAAATCCAAGGACTTTAGCATCTAGTGTGGTTAGAAAACAATGTCTCGTAGAAAGTGCATCAGCTACCACATTATCTTTCCCTTTCTTGTACTTAATCACATAAGGAAATATTTCAATGCATTCCATCCATCTACCATGCCTCCTATCACACTTATCTTGGCTCCTAAAGTGTTTTAATGATTCATGATCAGCATGCAAAATAAACTCTCTAGGCCAAAGATAATTTTGCCAAGTCTGCAGCACTCTAAACAAAGCATAAAGTTCCTTATCGTAAAAAGAATAGTTTAGAGTCGGACCTTTCAACTTTTCACTAAAGAAGGCGATGGGCTTGCCCTCTTGCATAAGCACTCCTCCAATGACGATTCCTGAAGCGTCACACTCCACCTTGAATGGCCTAGTGAAATCCGAGAGAACTAGCAAAGGGGCATTAGTTAGCATCCATTTGAGCTTGTTGAAATCTCTCTCTTGGGCCTCTCCCCACACAAACGGCGTGTTTTTCTTGGTGATATCTGTTAGAGGGGCTGCTATGGTGCTGAAATCTCTCACAAAACGCCTATAGAAGCTAGCCAAACCATGGAAGCTATGCATATCACCAATAGACTCTGGGGCTGGCCATTCGCGGATCGCTCTAACCTTCTCTTCATCTACTCGCAGCCCTTGAGCACACACTACAAAGCCAAGAAACATAACTTCATTGGAGTAGAAATCACATTTCTTAAGATTAGCATACAAATGTTGATGTCTAAGAGTAGAAACAACCTGACGCAGATGATCTGCATGCTCCTCCGCTGACTTGCTATAGATGAGTATATCGTCGAAGTAGACAACGACGAACTTCCCTATGAACTTCCTCAATACATGATTCAAGAGGCGCATGAAAGTGCTCGGGGAATTACTTAATCCGAATGGCATTACAAGCAACTCATAGAGCCCAAACTTGGTTTTAAACGCCGTCTTCCATTCATCCCCTTCCTTCATTCGAATCTGATGATAGCCACTTCAAAGATCGATCTTGGAACAGGTAGTGACACCATGTAGCTCATTAAGCATGTCATCAAGGCGCGGGATTGGATGACGGTACTTGATAGTGATGTTGTCGATGACTCTACGGTACTTGATATTTGATGCTCAATACCCCACAATGGTGGTAATCCATGGGGTATTTCTTCGGGGAACACATATGCGAATTTATCCAAGATAGCCAAAATAATAGGAGGTAAATCAACTAGGGCCTCGTTACTTACCAAATTCAGCCCTTTGCATAATCCCATAAGAGTGACGTCGGGAGGAAGGTACCCGTCCACAAACTCCGCCTTGGTTGCAAGCATAGTCCTCGGGGTTGTTTTGGCCACTGCTGCAAGCGTCTTGTGTGTTGTGGGTGCCGCTTTGGCGTCGCGTCCCTTGGCCGAGCTGGCCGATGCCTCCGGTTGGCCGCTGCTGCTAGCTGGGCCGTCATCACTCGCTTTCTTCTTAAAGGCCTCCACAATCTGCATATGAGTCATAGGCTTGAGAGTAACAAGTTTATCTTTAAAAGTAAAAGAATACTTGTTAATAAAACCATCATGTAGCACTTTCCTATCATATTGCCAAGGACGACCTAACAAAAGATGACAAGCTTGTATAGGAACCACATCACATAAAATAGTGTCTTCATAATGTCCTACGGTGATGTTTACTTTAGCCTGCTTGTTCACTTTTAGCTCACCACAATCGTTCATCCAATACATCTTATATGGTCTAGGGTTATAGAAAGTAGGCAATTGCAATTTAGAAATCATTTCTGTACTAGCTATATTGCAACAACTACCACCATCAATAATCACATTACAAATCTTCCCTATAACTAAGCATCTTGTATGAAACAAATTTTCTCGTTGGTGATCCTAACAAGGGGCAGGTTTTAAATGCAACGTTCTTCTAGCTATCAAGGTTTCACCACCACCACCACCACCACCACCACCACCATCATCGTCATCACCATCATCACCATCATCACCATCATCACCATCATCACCATCATCACCATCATCATCACCATCATCATCATCACCATCATCACCATCACCATCATCACCATCATCATCATCATCATCATCATCATCATCATCATCATCATCATCATCATCATCATCATCATCATCATCATCATCATCATCATCATCATCATCATCATCATCATCATCATCATCATCATCATCATCATCATCATCATCAAAAACAGGATTATCAACAACATTTTCATATTCATTATCCTCATTGTCGGATTCCGACTCATACTGTCCTAGGTGATTGATTAAAAGGGTTCTTTTATTAGGGCATTCTCTCATCATGTGTCCCCTACCTCGACATTTAAAACAAATCACATCTCTAGCTCTAGAAGCAGGATTATAAGCAAGGGGGTTAGAGATACTTAGCTTGGATCCCGAAGGAACAGCCGGATTCGCCTTGGGAGGGAATGGAGTGGTGCCCGGTATAGCGCGGCACCTTGCAGCTGCAGATGACCCTTGTGCTGCAACAGTCGTCTCCCTTGCAGCGGCGATCTCCTTTCCGTAGGCCGGGTTTCTCCACTTGTTGGCTGCGTTAGAAGCATTGTAACCCGCTCCTTGGTACCTCTGTCATATTTCCACAGGGAAACAAGTCCACTTCATTAGCTAAAGAAGGGGTTAAGACTCGGAGATACCTTGCCATTGTAGCTTCTTCATCCTCAGTCACATTGGCTCGGGCCATTGCAACTTGCATTGCATTGAAGGTCTCCTCGGCGCTCAAGTTGCCTTGTCTCAAGTTTTCAAGCCTTTGTCGGAGCTCTCTATGGTAGTGGTGGGGAATGAACCTAGCTTGCACCAAATAAGAGCAAATTCATGGAATTCAAGGGCATCTAGTTCGACCTTCTTATGCTCGGGGAAGTTATGGAATGACCAAATCTGCTCAATCTTTGTCTCCCCCTTCATGTAAGCATCGGGGTCACATTTTCCATCTAAGGCGGGGATTTTCACCTTGATTTTGCCAATCCCGTCTTGTTCCGGCTCCCGGTAATGCCTTTAGTAACCTTGCTGCGGTGGAGCCCATGCCTCTTCCGTCATCGACACCTCCTCTTCTTCATTGAACCTGTTGAAATTAATAGAAGGAACAACATTTCTATGCAAAGGAGAGTTAGGATTGGGCTCATAGCCATATCGGTGGCCCGGTTGGGCTGGTGGAGCAGGCCCTCGGATACGAGCAGTAGTGGCGGCCTCAAAAGCAGCCCGTTGATCGGGCAAAGGCCCCGTTGCCGCTGATGTTGCGACGATTGGCTACCGTGCTCGAAGACCGACACCAAAGGTTGACTAGCCTCCATGGTAACCATGCGTGCGGTCAAGGCATCATACTATCCGACATTTGCTTCAACAAGCTGGAAGTGGCCGGGTCCGTCGGCTCAGGGCTCTTCGTGCCGTCGTTGCTGTGTGAGCTAGCCACAATCAACAACACAAGATCGAACACGTAAAGACGTTAAGGTTAGTTAAAACTAAAAACGCCTCACAAGTGTCTCACTCCTTTTTCCACTCAACTAGGACCACCGACCAACAATTAAACCGGAACTAGGACGTAAACGAATGACAACCAAGTGAAGGAAAACTCGAGACTAAGAGGAATTAAGATGGAAGCATTACAAGAAAAGGGAGCAACATTAAAGTGTATAAGCGGTTCTAATGAAGCCATGACCGAACGACGACGGGACCAATGAAGATAACAAACTTAAGTTCTTCAAGAAGATGTGTTGACAACTACTAAGGATGCGAATTGAGGAGGAGAGGGATACATTCTAACAAGGTTAAAGATGGTATTCCATTAAGATGTGAGGTTTTCTTTAGGCGCTCCTAAGCATTGGAGTCAAGACGAGAAGAGTGATCGAACCATTTGCTAAAGATTTAAGACACCGTAAGTTAAGTTTACGAGGTACCAATGAGTAGTGTCAACATTACAAGACTTATGAGAAGAAGGCGTGGTGGAGTTTCACATGGTAAAATTCCCCTAGAAGAGTTGACCAGTTTTTCCTTATAATGATAAGGATAAGAAATGCCAAGAAGGAGGAAGTGTGTATAAATGATGATTCCAAGAAGATGAAAGACGAAACGGGGAGCTTTGATCGAGAGACTTAAGATACCAACCATGAGGAACGCGAATGGATACTAGCTAGTGCTATAATATTTGGGAGGGTGCACTTGAAAGACATCAAGGAAGAATGGTTAAAGAAGGGTGTGAATAGTGAAATGAGCAAGTGAAGTCTAAGACAGAGTACAGTGAGAGGGTAGCCTTCAAGAGTATGGTAACATGGAGGATAAGAAGAATGGTATGAAGGATCAGTAATAAGAGCTTGGAGAAGTTCAGTTATAAGTTAATTGGTGACAGCCAAGAACGCACGTGTGCGGGTTGGCTATTGATGAGCGTAGATGAGAAGAGTAGGCAAGACAATGGCATGAAGGATCGGTAACAAGAGCTTGGAAAATTTCGGGTGGTTCTGTTTAAGTAGTGAAAAAGTATGTCAACTAAGTACAATTGTCTTAATCAAGTAATATTGCATGGGATCAAAGAAAGTGAATGTAACAGACCACCTAGGGAGGGATTGTAATGACCCTTTGCGACCTTCTTAGGTCATGAGAACAACATATGGTGTGAACGACCCGGGTTAGAAGTTTTAAGGTTTGATCATGGTAAAGGGAACCAGTAGATCAAGATGAAGGTAAGGTTTTCATTGTTTGTTGTGCGTAGACGGGAGTATAGTAAGATGGTGCATAATATGTTCGTTCTAATGAAATGGATGGTATGTTTTTGCGAGCAAAAGTTGAGTAAGATGTTTTAGACTCACATGGAAGATCCATGGTAGCTATGGCGGGAGGACCTAGATTAGGGCAACACTGCAAGCTTAGAATTTATGATGTTCATGCTTGGGAAGTAATAAGTGGATCTTTCTTTCAGTGCTTGTGGTTGGAGAGATTGTCTAGCATTCTCCATGGAGCACACTAGTACGGTTGTGAAGATTGTTCATGAAATATCAAGAGATGCTTAAGGTGACCAACAAGAGTAAGAGAAGACCGAAGTTTTGAAGTTTGTTGCCTACATGAGATGTGCGAGAAGTATATGAAAGCTTGAGATTAAGAGCCTCTGTTGTTGGATTGACGTTGCAAAAAGGGAATGAAGTGAGTTCTACACCTACTTGAAGAAAGGATGTTTATAGTGCAAGCATTCATAGAATGCAAGGAGCGTTTCCCTTATCTTGTGGGATATAGTGGAAAGCAAAGAAGATAAGGGCAATTGTTTTGAAGCACGGTTAAGTCCTGCAGTTTGGACCCTTATGGTCATATATAAGTGAGAAAGCTTAGAAGATTGTTACAATTATGTCATCTGATGAAGGATCATCTGAGCTAACTCCATCTTCACCACCTCAAGGGACTCTAACAAGAGCGCAAGCTAAACTTCAAGCTGAGATGGATGCTCTTTTCCTAAACATGGTCCATGAAGCTCAACCAAGCCCACCTTCATCAAGTCTAAGGACCATCTTGTGGATCAGCCACGAACACATCCCAACCAAGATGATTAATGGAGCTTAAATTGTATTTCTAGTTGCTGGGCAGGCCTTGGGACGCATTTCAAAGGACATACGTAGGCCTTGCAATCAGATACAAGGGGTTTCACGTGTGTGCATGTGCATGGCTGGAACAATCATTTAAGTATGTGGACGTGAGAGGCTGAATAGGAGAGTTTAATTAGGCTCAATTGTGTTCTATGTTGCTGGGCTTTATTTAACTCTTTCTCAATGTAATTATTGTAATTAGTTTCTTTTTTCTGTTTTAAAAGAAAAGGCCTAGGATGTATATAAAACCTTTTCTCTCTTCTTTTGTAGTTAGACAAGTTTTATACAAGTTTTGCTGAGAGCATTTCAGAATTGAATCCAAGAGAACTCAAGCATTCTTGTCTCGTGAGTTTGTGTGTGTGATCTAGCTTTCTCGTTCTTGTGTAAGTCAATCTCCTTCGGGATTGGTGTTGCAATTCGAACAAGGTATCCTCTTCGTGCTCTCGATTATCAGATCGATTGTCTAGAGTTGTAAGAAGCGGGGTCGAATCGTCACTGGTTTGGTTCTTGGATCTCGAATCCAAGGGTTCTATCATTGTTCCTTTCGGTTCTTATTGTCCCTTTCTGTTTTCTCATTTTCATTACTGTCCATGTTTGTTAATCTCGTGTGTTCTTCATTCTTCATAACAGGTTGTTCGTCTAGATCCGTTCTTCGCGGCTCCTATATCAATTGGTATCAGAGCATAGTTGACGTCCAACCACCAAAAAGAGTCGGTAAATCAATCATAAAATCACAAAAAAGAGTATGTTTTGATCCTTGCAATTGATCATTGTCTTTTGTTTGAGTTTATTTCCGTTTCTCTCTTCTACTCTAAGCTTTGTTTGAGTCTAACGAGTTTGTTCCTTGTTTGTGAGTTCTGGACACCGGAAACCACCATAGCACCAACACCAACCACCACCACACCACCATTTTTTCCTCAGCCACATTTGCCTCACTTGAACCTGTTGAACAAAAACCAAATGTGACTGTTTCTTTTCCTGCATCTAGTACACGCAGAATTGAAGTTGAAGTAGATTGTTTCCCTACATCCAATACGCGCCAAAATTGGAGTTGATTCAGCGTGTTTCCTACAAATCCGGTGTAGAGCTTGAAGTAGTTGTTTTCCTCCTACAGATCTAGCACGTTGAATTAGTTGCAACAATCTAGGAGCTGAGATATGATATTATCCTGAAGATTTGCAACAACTTGGCCCACGTTTATCTACAAACAAGAATTTGTTTTTTATTTCATTCAAAATTTTGTTTATTCTTCTTTTCTGATTTCCTGAATTATAAATTTAAAAAAAAAAGAAAAGAAAAGAAAATAAAAAGTGTAAAAAAAAAAAGAAGAAAGAAATCCGAAATTAAAAAAAAAAGAAGAAGAAAAGGAATCCGAATCATTTTCATTTCATTCTAGTCTTGTTATTTTATTTCACTCTTTCTTATTCTCAGTTTGTAATTAGTCTAGTGTTATTACATTCATTTTAGTGTTATTCAACAACAAAGACGACTTCAAGAAAGGACTTAAGTCAAGTATCTCGTCTCATTTGGAGGAAGAACCAAGCATCTCGTTGAACCTATCTAGCCACACCTAGCTACTGTCCATTTTCGGCCATCAAACACCATAGCTCAGCCTTCCTTAACCTCAACCTACGGTGTCTAGGGTTCACTTATTGGGTCTTACAAGTAAGTTCTTTCAAAGCTTTTCTTGAGTTCTAAATTTTTGAGTCATTTAGTTACATATAACATTCGTGCAATTTTCCTTTCCGTTTGAGTCTTTTCTTCTATTTTGTTGAGTCAAACACGTTTTTTTTTGAAGTGACTGAAATCAAATCTTATTTCTATCTAAAATCTTTAGTTTGACTAGCCATCGAACTCACGTGAGGTTTTTGATTAATACAAGACGAGCCATAAACAAGCTTGTATCATACCACTAGAGAGTGAGAGAACCTTATTTTCTGAGTGATACACTTGCGAGGTGTCTTTTTTTAAAACTAACCTAACTTGTTTGCAGTTGTTGAGTGTTTTGCATCATGTCAGGGACTCCCGCAGGTTCAGAGAGGCCTGAGCCTATCACACCGGAGTTGTTCAGTCTCATCAAGAGCTTGAAAGATAGCATTGATGGTCTAACTACAAGGATATCTACCTTGGAGACCTCTAGGGTGACCCCGGATTCTCGACCACTAGGAGGTAACTTGGAGAGAAGAGACAACTCGAGGGCGCCAAACCAAGGACAAGATCGAGTTCCCCTTCAAATTCAACAAGCTGCGTTCCAAGCAACAAGGAATTCGAAATGTTCCGCACCTTCTAGGCATGCCCATGGTTTAGGCAACAATAATTCCCAACCTGGTTGGGAAAACCTTGCTTTTGATGAGCATAATTCTATCCCTTCTTCTCCAATTATTAATGATAATATGCCTAACTATCCTCACCAATTTCAGAATTCAGTTTATGATAATATGCCTAACTATCCTCATCAATTTCAAAATCCAGTTTATGACCAGGAAGAGGAGGACGATGGGGAGAATGAGGAATGGAGACCAGAATGGATGCCTAATGGACGGAGGGGGCGAGACCAGCCAAGGAGGCACCAAGAAGGGCGACGTAATGATGAATGGAGACGTGAGCCCTATGGTGTCCAGCAAAGGAGAGACCGAGAACCGGAACATGACGGTCTTGGCAAAGTGAAGGTGAAAGTCCCTAGTTTCGAGGGAAAATGTGATCCTGATGTGTATATGGCATGGGAGGCAAAGATAGAGCAAATATGGTCATGCCATAACTTTCCCGAACACAAAAAGGTACACTACGCAGCCCTTGAATTTATTGACTATGCTATGATATGGTAGGATGATTTGGTGAAGGAAAGGAGAAGAACTCTGGATGCACCAGTAGCTACTTGGGAGCATATGAAGGCATTGATGAGTGCTAGATTTGTTCCCCAACACTACAAGGGAATTGAGGCAAAGATTGGAGAACTTGAGGCAAGGATCAATGACTGCTGAGGAGACCTATAATGCCTTGCAAATGGCCATGGTAAAGGCCAATATGCGAGGAGATGTAGAATCAACAATGGCTAGGTATCTTCGTATCCTTAATTCAAGTTTTGCTAGCGAAGTAGATCTTTTTCCTTATGGCTCTATGACAGAACTACTCCATCTCGCAATCAAAGTGGAAAGGAAGATGAAAGCGAGAAATCGAGGAAAGGCTTCTTATGGTGTCTCCAGCTCTTGGAAGAACCAAGGGAACCGCCAACAAGGAAGTTACAACAGGGAAGTGTCAAATAAGGAGAAAACAGCCCTGGAACAAGGAGGACATCGTAAAGCACCTTATGCAGCCCCTCCTAAGCCCATGGCTACTTTTCCTAAGGGAACTCAAGGGAGAACTTCTAACCCGTCATCTAGAGTTAGGGATATAGTGTGTTTTAAGCGTCAAGGTAGAGAACACATGATGAAAGACTGTCCTAACAAGAAAACGTTGTTAATCAACCATTTAGGACAATATGAGTCCGAATCTAAGCATGATCATGATAATGATGATTTTGACACTAATATGCATGATCATGATGATTTGGATGATGATGGGATTGAATATGAGCAGGGGGATTGTTTACTAGTTAAAAGAGTGTTATCTGACCATCCTAGCTCATTTCTAGCTAATAACTACATGCTTTGTGATCTTGATTCTCAAAATGAACCTAATGAGTTTGAAAACGCAGGAAATAATCCTAATAACATGGTTTGTGATGAAAATCTTGAGCATGATAATTCTTTGATAGCTAGGAGAACTTTGAGTGCACAACCTGCCCCTTGTGAGGATAACCAAAGAGATAACGTGTTTCATACTAGGTGTTTGGTTAAGGAAAAGGTGTGTAATGTTATCATTGATGGAGGTAGTTGTTGCAACATTGCTAGTACTGAATTGATTTCTAAGTTGCAAATTCCAACATTTTGTCACCCTAGACCATATAAGCTGCATTGGATGAAAGATTGTGGTGAATTGAAGGTCAATAGGCAAGCTAAGATCACTTTCATTCTAGGACACTATGAGGATAATGTTTTATGTGATGTTGTTCTTATGCAAGCTTGTCATATGTTATTAGGCCGTCCTTGGCAATATGATAGGATAGTTATGCATGATGGTTTAACTAATAGGTATTCATTTACTTTTAATGAAAAAACTATTACTCTAAAACCTATGACTTCCTTGCAGATTGCGGAGGCATTTGAGAAGAAGAAGGTGAGTGAACAAGAGCAAAGACAAGCAAAGAAGGCGAGCAAGTCATCGAGGCGACAAGAACCTGCCATAGACACGTCCCCTAGCCAACAGCCTAGTACTCTCTTGGTCACGCCCACAAATCAGCCTCCTACGGCCTTGTTAGCTTCTAAACTTGAGTTCCAAATACCTACCCTTAGATTCCATCTTGATGAGGTTATGTAAGGAGCTAACCTTAGTGAGTGATGAAACAAACACTATCTTACCCCCTACAATTACAGCCATCCTAGAGGAGTTTAAGGATGTGTTTCCGGAAGAGATACCTCATGGCCTTCCACCTTTGAGAGGCATAGAGCATCATATTGACTTTGTCCCCGGAGCTACACTTCCTAACAGACCAGCCTATAGGATGAACCCCAAGGAGAGTCAAGAGATCCAAACCCAAGTCCAAGACCTCCTAGATAAGGGATATGTTAGAGAAAGTCTTAGCCCTTGCGTTGTTCCTTTCCTATTAGTGCCTAAGAAGGACAACACTTGGAGAATGTGTGTTGTTTGTGTAACACCCCGAATTCGCGGGACTCAGGATGCTACGGGTTGGGACCTCACAATGGGTCCCGACCCTTAGCTTAACAACAATTTTACCGGATCTTGCAACAAGGCACAAATAAAGGTAAAAACCGAAATACTTTTATATGTAATGAAAAGAAAACCCAAAAGAATACAACAAAGGACTTCAGGCGAAAATACAACCCCAAAGACTAAAACGCCATACAACATACAATAAATGCAATACTCAAAATCGACTCAACCCAAAACCAAATCCTAAAATGTACGGAATTCCGGCTGCCCACTCTTCCGGATCCCTCGGCCGCAATCCTAACATGCAATGCAATCTACAACAGTCGGTATAAAACCGTTAGCTCATATTCGAAGAATTAGAATCAATGAAAAAGGCACAAACACAAGTAAATCATCATAAACACACAACATTCTCAAAGCACACAATTCTGGTTTGTTATCTTTTTATTATTAACTCATATCCCGTTCTAATTCAACTTAGTTTTATGACACGAGATCACCGTGGTCCCGCCTCGGTCCCTACTTACCGGCATGGAACGGTACAGATGCCTCCGACCGTCTAACTAGCACGGCCTAGTCGCCAAGAACCTCCTAGACTCTCGCAAGAGGTAGGCACATGATGTCATCGCCTGTTATCATACACTTGGGCCAAAATGATATAAGGTTGGTGGTCATATTACCGGTTTAGTTGCTATAAACGATAAGGAATAAACACACACCAACAAACACACATCAATGCTAATACAAGGAATACGAGCTAAGTAAATCCGGAGACTTACCTCGTCACCACACTCAACTCACAACTGATGAGGGACCATCACCAACAGCCCCTACTAGTCCTACAATGCAAGGGCCAATCACTAGATCAAGGACAAGAGCAATTCAAGAGGAGGTGTCCAACTTGTTGGTGTCCTTAGCTCCTAAGGAGACCATTGATGATCCATTGCTGACTGAGGCTTCCTTAGTCACGTTAATGACGATTCCCGACGAATTGGACGTGGAAGGGAGACTATGCACACGTGATTTGGAGCCATGCAAGAGCAAAGAAGAGACACTTGTTCCGGAATTGCAAGAAATGGAAGATTGAGGCTTTCAGAACTTCTTTTTTATTTTATATCATCTTTTGGTATAAAATGAAAGACTTTTTTTTATAACCTTTAGGTTCAAAACATTTTAAGGGTTATTTTTATTTGTTTTAGTTGTTTTATTTGTTTTTATTGTCTTTTTGACAAATGTTATTCCTTTTTTAGATAGGAGGCTTTCTAGGCATATAAAAAGCCTCCCTTAGCTTCTTTCTTGATTAGATAGATTTTAGTCAATTGATAAACCGTCTCTTTGAGAGCTTTTGTTTCCATTCAGAAAATTCAATCAATAAAGTGAGTCATTGATTGAATTGTTGTGAATTCCTGCTAGATTGTTCTTGTGTGTGTTAATCTGTTTAGAGATTGGTGCTACTAGTCAATACTAGTCCCTCCTTGTGCTTGTCTCCATTGAAGGCTTGTGTAAGGTTATAGAAGAAAGGGTTGAAGGCATCATCTTGCTTGGGTTTTGATCAAGGTTCTTGTAAGGGAGTCTTTTGGTTCTTTTGGATCTACTTCTACCAAACATTCCACGTTCCATTTCATTTTCTTTCTTCCCTTTTGTCCAACATCATTTCTGGTTCTAAACAATCTGATTTTGCGTGCCATTTGTCAAGGAAAATGTCCATTGTTGGTCTTCAAGGATTCCCAATCTAGATCTAGTCATTTACGGCCCCAACCCGCATCAAAGTGGTATCAGAGCTAGCTGATTGCGAGTCCGGAATCAACCATCACCATTGACGGTTTGAGTATCTTCCTTGAGTCTTTTTCTTTGTTTGAGTCAAGTGCTTCATTTTAAGAGTCTATTTGAGTCTAATTTGCTTTGTTTCTTGTGTTTATTGGAGAAGAGAGAAAGCCAAGCCAAAACCGCCATTTTCCAGGAATTTTACATCACTTTCATCGGCCGTTCTTCATCAAAAACGTCCAGCTCTTTTTTTTTATCTTGCGAATCAGGTCCCAACAAAATTTTAGAAGCAAAAGGGGACCACTCTTCCAAAGACAAATCAGACGTTGCAAAATAGAAGAGAGAGGCCACAAAAAGCTCCTAAATTGTAGCAACAACCAAGAGACTACTTTTAGTTAGTTATCTCTTTTTTCTTTTCAATTTTATTTTCATTCCTCTCTCCTATTTTATTCCAAAAAGAACGTCAGCCAAGGTCCTACATTTAAAAAAAAAGAAGAAGAACATTTTATCATATCATTTCACCCTTCCAATCTATCATACACATCATATCATATTCTATACCAACCTAAGTTGTGTAGAAGCTAGAAAAACAAGTGTTTTTGCAATCTGATTGTGAAAGGATCATTGAGACTACAAACAAGAGTTACCTACCTCATTTCTTATCCATCACCATTACCTAAAACCAACGCTTAACAGCCGGCCATATCTCTCTCCATTGCATAAGGACAAGGTAAGTGAAGCTCTCTTCTTAGTCTCTTGTGTGTCTATCTTTCTTGTTTCATTCTAATTCTATCATATCTTGACTTTACCATCTTTGAGAGTCCATATCAGCCTCTTGCATCTTTCTTTGAGTCTTGAGTCTTATCTCCATCTCTTAGTGTCTATCATAATGTTTTTATGTTGTAAACCTTCAAGCAGTCGTGTATCACCCTTATTCAAGTCAAGGAGTGTGCTAGTTGAGCTAAGACATTGATTAGAAGGAGTTTTAATCCATCCAAGTCAATTGCATCAAATAGCTTGTGATCAACACAACTTGAGTGTGAGAGTGAGAGTAAACACTTGTGAGAATTTTCTGTTTTATCTGATTCAACTAGTTTGCTTGTTTTGTGTGTGTTTTTTTTATCATGTCTAGGTCTAATAGTCCAAGCAAGTCCCAAAGCAGTGAGCCAATGTACCCGGAGACATTTGCTATGTTGAAGCAACTAATGGATTCGGTGGCAAGATTGACCCACCGGATTGGCACGTTGGAGCCTCGACCAGCACCCACGGCCACGCCACAACCGAGGTCCACTTTCGAGCTAGGAGGCACATCTAGAGATGCACATAGAGAAACAGCCCCTGAATCACCCCAAAGAACCCCTCAAGGGCAAGGTATGAGACATGCTAACACTCTTCCTAGAACACCTAATGTGCAAGGTTTTGTGGATGATTTTCAGTAGCCACAAGAGGATGTTGAGGAAGAAGGTATGTGGAGAGAGTTCCCTAGGCGTCACCCACAGCCAAGGAGAGGACGATAATATGAGCCATTTAGGCCTTATCAAGAGCTAGATGGAATAGGGAAAGTGAAGGTCAAGATTCCCCGCTTTGAAGGCAAGTGTGACCCGGATGCTTACATGGATTGGGAGACTAAATTGGAGCAAATTTGGTCTTGCCATCACTTTGGAGAGCAAAGGAAGGTCCAGCTTGCATCATTGGAGTTCCAAGGCTATGCACTAGTATGGTGGGATCATCTTGTCAAGGAAAGGAGAAGAACCTTGGATCCAGCCATGGGAACAAATGAAGGCCTTGATGAGAGCTCGTTTTGTACCTCAATATTATGCTAGGGAGCTGAGGTAAAGGTTGGAGAACCTTAGACAAGGAGCCATGAGTGCCGAAGAGGTCTACACCTCTATACAAATGGCAATGGTGAAAGCTAATGTGGTTGAAGATGAGGAGTCTACAATGGCTAGGTATCTACGCATTTTAAACTCATCTTTGGCTAATGAAATTGATTTGTACCCTTATAGTACCATGGTGGACCTGCTGCATTTGGCAATCAAAGTAAAGAAGAAGACAAAGGTTAGGAACCAAGGTGCCAGGACAAGCTTTGGAGCTACAAGCTCATGGAAAGCACAAAACAGCCGCCCCCAAGGGTCCTATAACCGTGAACCTACATCCACCAAGGAGGACCGGAAAGCATCAACCATGGACCAAGGAGCACAAAGAAGGAGCTCAACACCTCATTCATCTTCTAGACCCTTGAATGAGCCTTCAAGTGGTCCTAAAGGGAGTACCTCTGACTCTACTCTTCGTTCTAGAGATATTGTGTGTTTTAAATGTCAAGGTAGAGGCCATTATATGAGGGATTGTCCTAATAAGAAATTCTGAATTTAAATCAATTTGGTCAATATGAGAGTGAGGATGAGCATGAAAACGATGATAACACCAACCTTAATGGATTGCATGAAATTGGTAGTGATAGTAATGAGGGCATTGAATATTAGCATGGAGAATCATTAATAGCTAGAAGAACTTTGCATGCTAAGCTAGCTCCGTGTGAGGATAATCAAAGAGAGAACCTTTTTCATACTAGATGTCTAATTAAAGGGAAGGTGTGTAATATGATCATAGATGGAGGTAGTTGTTGCAATATAGCAAGCCTGATTTGATTAATAAGTTGCAAATTACCATATTTTATCACCCTAGGCCTTACAAATTACATTGGATGAATGATTGTGGAAAATTAAAAGTAAATAGGCAAGCTAGAGTTACTATCACTTTAGGTAGCTATGAGGACACCATTACTTGTGATGTAGTTCCCATGCAAGCTTGTCATATTCTTTTGGAACGTCCATGGTAATTTGATAGGAGAGTTAAGCATGATGGTTTTACTAATAGGCATACCTTTGAATTTAATGGTCAAACACTAACTCTTAAGCCTATGACACCATTGTAGATTGTTGAATTTTATGAGAAGAAGAAGTTGAGTGTGGAGCAAAATGAAGGGAAAAAGAGAGGGGATAGCTCACGGCCTAAATCAGAACCCACGACCAAGACTGGTACCACCCTATTAGCCACACCTTCTAGTGTCCTTCTAGCATCCAAGGAGGAGTACATCCTAGATTACACCCCTTTAGATGCCATTCTTGTGAGATTGTGCAAGAGCTTACTGACTTTGAGTGATGAAGCCAAGGCCACCCTACCTAAGCCCATCCTAGCTATCCTAGATGAGTTTAGTGATGTGTTTCCCGACGTGATTCCGGCTGGCCTTCCACCTTTTAGAGGTATTGAGCACCAAATAGACCTTATTCCCGGTGCTACACTCCCAAACCATCCAGCCTATAGGATGAACCGTAAGGAGAGCCAAGAGATCCAAAACCAAGTGCAAGAACTCCTAGATAAGGGTTATGTAAGGGAGAGTTTGAGTCCTAGTGCCATTCCCGTCCTCTTAGTGCCTAAGAAGGACCGTTCATAGAGGATGTGTGTTGATTGTAGAGCCATCAACAACATCACCATTAAGTACCGCCACCCTATCCCCCGTTTAGATGACATGTTAGATGAGTTAAATGGAGCCACATTGTTCTCTAAGATCGACCTTAGGAGTGGTTATCACCAAATCAGAATGAGGGAGGGAGATGAGTGGAAAACGGCATTCAAGACCAAGTTTGGTCTTTATGAGTGGCTAGTGATGCCATTTGGTTTAACCAATGCTCCTAGCACATTTATGAGATTGATGAATCACGTGTTGAGACACTACATTGGTAGGTTTGTTGTGGTTTACTTTGATGACATCCTCATCTATAGTAAGTCACTTGAAGAGCATGAGGAACATTTGAGAAAAGTACTTGCAACTCTTAGAATTGAATATTTGTATGCTAATTTGAAGAAATGTGAGTTTAGTACTAATCAAGTTGTTTTTTTTGGTTTTTTAGTGAGCACAAGAGGTCTAGAGGTGGATGAAGAGAAGATCAAGGCAATCCAGGAATGGCCTACTCCCATAACCGTTGGTTAAGTGAGGAGTTTCCACGGCCTAGCAACCTTCTATAGACGTTTTGTGCGAGATTTCAGCACCATAGCAGCCCCACTCACGTCCTTAACAAAGAAGAAGGTGCCATTTGCGTGGGGAGATGCTCAAGAGAAGGTGTTTAAGGAGTTGAAGTGGCGGCTGTCCCATGCACCTCTCCTAGCTCTTCCGGACTTCACCAAACCTTTTGAGGTCGAGTGTGATGCTTCGGGTATTGGCATTGGAGGAGTACTCATGCAAGAGGGTAAGCCACTAGCATTTTTTAGTGAGAAATTAAACGGAGCATGTTTAAACTACTCTACGTATGATAAAGAACTTTATGCATTGTTTAGAGTATTAAAAGCATGGCAACATTATTTATGGCCTTGTGAATTTGTTCTACGTACCGATCATGAGTCCTTAAGACATTTTAGGAGTCAAGATAAGTTAGATAGGAGACATGGTAGATGGATGGAGTTTATAGAAACTTTTCCTTATATCATAAAGTATAAAAAGGGCAAGGATAATGCTGTAGCGGATGCTCTCTCTAGGAGACACTCTTTAATCACAACTATGGATTCTAAGGTCTTAGTTTTCTATTATATTAAGGATCTATATGTTGATGATTCTGATTTTGGAGACATATTTAAGCAATGTGCATCTAGAGGAGCCTTTGATAAGTATTACTTGTTTGAGGGTTTTCTATTTAGAGTCGATAAAGTGTGCATTCCTAAGTGTTCCCTTAGGCTATTACTTGTTGAGGAAGCCCATATGGGAGGCTTAATGGGGCATTTTGGGAGAGATAAGACTTATCATATGCTACATTCACATTTTTTATTGGCCCCATATGCTTAGAGATGTAGAGAACTTTCTTAAGAGATGTCTTGTGTGTTTAAAGGCTAAGGCTAGATTGAAACCTCATGGATTGTATACCCCCTTACCCACGCCTAAGTCACCTTGGGAGGATATTAGTATGGACTTCATTGTTGGGTTACCTAGGACTAAGAAAGGGAGAGATTCAATTTTTGTGGTGGTAGATCGATTTTCTAAAATGGCCCATTTTATTGCTTGCCATAAGACTAGTCATGCTTATAATATAGCTAACTTGTTCTTTAGGGAAATTGTTAGATTACATGGAGTACCTAGGAGTATAGTGAGTGATAGGGATGTTAAGTTTCTTAGTTCCTTTTGGAAGACTCTTTGGGGTAAACTAGGGACAAAGTTGCTGTTTTCGACTTCTAGTCATCCTCAAACGGATGGTCAAACCGAAGTAACTAATGGGTTGAATCCTTTGACCCCTTTTGATCTTATATTGTTGCCCATAGCGGAGCGAGTAGATTTTAATGCAGACAAACAGGTAAAGATCATCAAGGAACTGCATGAAAGGACATGCAAAAGGCTAGAGGAGAAGGGGAGGCAAGTGGCGGCCAAGGCTAATAGGAACCGCAAGCAAGTGCTGTTCGAACCGGGAGACCTTGTGTGGCTGCATTTAAGGAAGGATAGGTTCCCGGAATGGCGCAAGTCCAAGCTATCACCTAGGGGAGATGGACCATTCAAAGTACTACGTAAGGTTGGCAATAATTCTTATGTACTAGAGCTTCCGGAGGACTATGGAGTGAGCCCTACTTTCAACGTCGGAGATCTAAGTCCCTTTGAGTCAAGTGATGCAGATGGTGATGATTCGAGGATGAATCCTTCCCAAGAAGGGGAGTATGATGAGGGACCATCACCAACAGGCCCTACTAGTCCCACAATGCAAGGGTCAATCACTAGATGAAGGGCAAGAGCAATTCAAGAGGAGGTGTCCAACTTGTTGGTGTCCTTAGCTCCTAAGGAGGCCATTGATGATCCATTGCTGACTGAGGCTTCCTTAGTCACGTTAATGACGATTGACGACTTGGACGTGGAAGGGAGACCATGCACACGTGATTTGGAGCCATGCAAGAGCAAAGAAGAGACACTTGTTCCGGAATTGCAAGAAATAGAAGATTGAGGCTTTTGGAGCTTCTTTTGTATTTTATATCATCTTTTGGTATAAAATGAATGACTTTTTTTTTCTTATAACCTTTAGGTTCAAAACATTTTAAGGGTTATTTTTATTTGTTTTAGTTGTTTTATTTGTCTTATTGTCTTTTTGACAAATGTTATTCCTTTTTTAGATAGGAGGCTTTCTAGGCATATAAAAAGCCTCCCTTAGCTTCTTTCTTGATTAGATAGATTTTAGCCAATTGATAAACCGTCTCTTTGAGAGCTTTTGTTTCCATTCAAAAAATTCAATCAATAAAGTGAGTCATTGATTGAATTGTTATGAATCCCTGCTAGATTGTTCTTGTGTGTGTTAATCTCTTTAGAGATTGGTGCTACTAGTCAATACTAGTCCCTCCTTGTGCTTGTCTCCATTGAAGGCTTGTGTAAGGTTATAGAAGAAAGGGTTGAAGGCATCATCTTGATTGGGTTTTGATCAAGGTTCTTGTAAGGGAGTCTTTTGGTTCTTTTGGATCTACTTCTACCAAACCCTCCACGTTCCATTTCATTCTCTTTCTTCCCTTTTGTCGAATGTCATTTCTGGTTCTAAACAATCTGATTTTGCATGCCATTTGTCAAGGAAAACGTCCATTGTTGGTCTTCAAAGATTCTCAATCTAGATCTAGTCGTTTGCGGCCCCAACCCGCATCAACAACACTCTCGTTTCTCTAGTGGAGGAAGCCCATAACCTGCTCACAAGAAGATAACTATATCAACAACAACCCACTCACAATAGAAGTCTTAGACTTAATGATCTATGCAAGACAATTTGGATCTCAATTCTAAGACCGCATCCTAGAATCCCTCGTGCTCACATCACACTCAACAGAAGCTAGAAGTCCTAAGACTTCTAAGCCTTCGGATCTCGCAAGATCATAACTCACAACACCACTAGGATACTCTCTTTCTAGTCCACAACCTCAACAATCATACAACCTCAACCCCTAAATTCTCACAAGCTCAACATACAACTTGAAGCCATAAACAACCTCACAAGATAATATCAACTCCTTAAGCCTTACAACATTTCACAATCCACAAACTCACCTAAGGTCCATAACCACTACTTGGTATTCACTCTAAGTTATGCTAGATTATCCAACCTAGCATGATACTAATACTAAACATAACTAAATCGAGATAAGATCATAAGCTCGGGGGAGAGGGTACTCACATGACGTCAAAAGACGGAAGGCGAACTTAGACTCGTTTGGCCTTTATCGGGGCGCTTCCGGACCTAAAACCAAAGCTACAAAAATTTAATACGCTAAACTTGATCATAAAATATAAGATATATTATTCTAAGGTAACTCATTTTCAAAAGCAAATGCTAAAAACCCGCAATTAAACCCTTGAGTCATAATCTCGAAATTAATCCAACGAGGGTATAAAATTTAAGGAAAGTCCCGCTTTTAAAACAAGAATAAAACTCGCAAAAAGGTTTCCGGGACAAATAATATCGTTCCAAAAATATGGGTCATAATACGTAATTAAATATAGGGCCAAATTCCATAAATAAACAAACAAGGACACAATACGTAATATACATAAATATAAGATCAACTCGTATATAAAATCCAAGGTTAAAACTCGTAAAAACATTTTCTAGGCAACTCATGAAGTTCCATAAACTTTGGGATATATTCTGAAAATAAAATCTGGGCCAATTCTGTAATTAATTTAAATCAGTAGGACACAATCTACAAATTCCAGAAGAGTGGGTTAAATCTGTAATTACAAAATAAGGGGTTTTAATTTGCAATTACACCTAAATTTGGGGGCCGCGAATTGAATTAGGAAAATAGGGTTTACAAAGGTCTGGAGATGGCAGCCGGCGAGCACAGGGCAGCTGGTGAGCACAGGCGGCGGCTTTGTCCCTGCCCAAAGGCGTTCGAAAGTCGGCAAGGTTGGCAGGGTTCAGGCGGTGGGACTGGTTGCTGCTCCATCAAGGCGGAGGCAAGGGCCAGTGCAGGGTGAAGGAGGCGCCCTCCGGCGATGTGCTCCGGTGCGACAAAAGGTGGGAGAAGGAAGGAGGGGAGGCGGCGGCGAGGCAAGGCATCGTGATCCCCGGAGGTTCTCCTCGACGGCGGTGACACTGTAGGCGGCAAAGGAGGTGTTCCCGGTGGTGAGAGTGGTGGTGAGTTCTAGAGAATGAGGTGGTGCCGGTGGCTGTCTGGGTGCAGAGGAGGCTGAGGACTGCTGTCTTGTGGTCCTCGAACCGACGCCGGCAAAAAAAGGGTGTTGCAGAGAGGCGTAAGGGGAGAAGAGGGAGATGGAGGTGAGGTTGAGTGTGCAGGGGAGGGATGCAAAGAGTTGAAGAATGGAGAGAGAGAGTTGAGGGGATATAGAGGCATAGAGAGATGAGAGGACAGAGTGACAAGGCCATGACAGCAGAGAAATCGAGAGGTTAACTGCAGAGGTGAGAACGAGGGGGCGCTCACCAGCCAAGAAAGAAGAAAGAAAAAAAGAAAAGAAAAGAAAAGAAAGAAGAATAAAAGGAAAAAGATAATTAATTTAATAAACTCGATCAAAATAAATCAGAACGGAATTTCCGGATCGTAAAAACTTTCTAAACTATTCTGAAAGTATTTTACGGAAACTATATGATCAAGTATATATATAAATACACTCGTAAAATTTAAATTTACAACTGAAAATACTCCTAAAAATATTTAAATTATTATAATATCGATAGAAGCCGGGAAAATAAATATCGCAAACGCACCAAAAATTTGGGGCGTTACATCAGATCCCCCTAAAAACAAGTTTCATCCTGAAACTTGCTAGGCGTCGAACTTCTCGGTCCCTAAGGCCGAGGTATGAACTCTCAAACTAAAAAGGCTTGAACCTTCTAATCAATACACACAATCTACTCAAACTACCCCTGCAAGATATAACACGTCACATAGCACATTCCCGCACGAGGCACAAACTAGACATAACATCACTCATGCACATAACTCAACCAAGGAAAGAACGAAGTCTAACCTATCGATTCTAACGATGCTACTAGCTCAGCGTAAAACTCAACTAAAGATACTATCCTCCGTCTTCCAATTAGCCTCATCAATTCCTTGTCTGCCACAAAATCCTCATGATTGACAACATGTCTCGAGTCATGGATGTACTTCCTCGACTGATACACCTGAAACACCGTTGAACACCCTCTACTCTCGGCGGCCACGCCAACCGGTAAGCTACTTTCCCAACTCGTGCTAAGATCTCAAAAAGGTCTGATATATCGGAAATTGAACTTCTTTCTCGGGTCTTTCTAAGTGCAATATTTCTATTATGTTTCTCTTTTATTGTCTCTGACAAAGAAGATCGGATTTCCAATTTACATTGTTGGCTTTGGTTCTTGTCGAACCAAACTTTGATGTTACGTTTCCTCAATTCTTGTTGCAACTCCCAAGCAATGAAGGAAGTATTATACTTCACACCGCTTGACAAGGCACGTATGTTATTACTTCTCCCTTTGAATCAATACTTAACCAAGACCTTGTCTTGGAGAATTGGTTGTAATCTCCAAATCCCTCATACCGTGAGGCAATGTCAAAACAATTGCCCAAAGACTCTCCTCTTAACTCTTACAACTCTTCTAAGAATTGTCCCGCTCAAAACCTTTTGTCTTCCGGAGTAGGTTACCCTTGGTTTGTTTGGAATGCCTTAATCGCAATATCCGAATCTCGAATTTTCAAATGGTGTCAATCAAATCTTAACTTAATCTTAGAAAAGACTACCCACTCTTGCAGCTGATCGAGTAGATCTTCCATTCGTTGTAAGGAATACTGGTCCTTCATTGTCATCTTGCTCATCTTATAGACATCGATGTACAAACGGAGATAATCGTCTCTCTCTTTGCAAACTGGTGTTCTCCATAACAATTTCCAATCAAGAGTTTAAGATATATTCCAATATGAACTTTAAATCAAGAGTTCAAGATAACATATGAACTTCTTCATAGCATTTCACTAATTCTAATGAAATCTTATCACTAAGTGTTTACAATTCCTCCTTCACTCGCTTCCACAACTCATATCTCTGCACAAGTGTTATTTCATATGGCGCCTTAGACATCGACATTAAATCAAGATCGACCTTAGTGGAAAAATCCACATTCTAACGTATTGGAATCCGTGATATCTCGGTTTTTGTCTTTCCTTATTTCGTCTCATACATAAGACCGACACAACCTTGTCTTAACACTTGTCAGGTAGTCATGGAATTAATGATCTCCCCCAATCTGTTGGGGTGATGTCTTTCAAACACGTGTATTGCTCCATCTTTAGCTACAATGTTGATCGTCCTCTTTCAAATATTGGTCTTTTCTTGAATTGGAAAGATTTGCTTGCGTCTTCTAACTCTTGTGTTCTTATATAAGTATTCTTTTAACTCAATCCCATTTTCCCTCTTAAATGGCATGATTGTAAAAATCTATTAAGGTTTCTCACTTATGTGCAACCATAGGGGTCCAAACTACAGGACTACACCATGCTTCAAAACAATTGATCTTATCTTCTTTGCTTTCCCTGACATCCCAACGTATGGGAGGAGTTCTTCGTATTCTACATAATCTCTCACCATAGACATCCTTTCTTCAAGTCGATGTAGAAATTATACTTCACTTTCCTTATGTAAAGTCAACCCGACGGTAGAGGTTCTAACCTAAATCTTCCATATACTTTTTGTGCATCTCTTGTCGACATCAAACTTCAAGTTGGTCATCTTATGCATCTCTCGGTATTCCATGAACAAATGCACAATTGTACCGGTATGCCCTGTGGAAAATGCTAGAATGAACTCCCCATCCAAAACCACTAAAATATCAAACTCATTACATCTCCCGGTACTAACATCCTAACTCTAAGCTTCTAGTGTTGCCTTAAACTAGGTCCTCTCTTTCCCGCCATAGCCACCATGTCTCTTCCGTGTGAATCTAGAAACTTGACTTATCTCTTGCCCGCGGTAACATATCATCCATTTCTTACCCTGCATCCTCTATATTCTCCCATTTACGTACCACCTCCATGGCACAAAAGTCTTAAATTTATAACTCAATATATTTTCCTAACTCCTAGCGAACCCACAGTGTATGGGTCGTTTTGTAGCAAGGATAGTATTCCGAGGTCGAACACAAAGACTAAGGTGATATCAAATCAAATAAATGATTATGGATAGTACAAACCTAGTCTAAGAAAAGGGAAAACAATAAAGAAATGAAAATCATAATGTTTTTGGGTTGGTTTTGTGGTGATCAAACAAGATCACAATTGATGCAAGATTATAAAACAAACTAACGAATCTAGCTAGCAACACAAACAAGCAACACAAACACGAGATATGTGATCAAAGAGAAAAAAGCGGATTCTAGGGGTTAGGACTTCCGGTTATGGCATTGGACTCAAGCTTCTAATCAACCTTGGATTAGCTATGGTATGTTGGGAAGGAATGTTTCTCAAATGGATCAATCACCGGGTAGGTCTCATGATCCACTAATCTCGCAACTTAGGTCCTATCACCGGGTAAGTCTCTAGGAGCCTAAGGTTGGAAAATCTACACAAACCGGATTGCTATCTAGGGGTCTAACCTCTCCTTACCGGGTAAGTCTCGGGAAGGCAAGTCCTAAATATCAATCCTAGCACATTCGGTCCAATAGCGGCTTGTGAGGCTTACTACTACCTATAGTTCACCATCTTTGGTACTTAAGATCAAGAATCACCGGGTAGGTCTCTTCTCTCACTTAGTTTGCTAGCATTAGGTTACCCTAAGCTAGATTAAGCTTAACAAACACTAGGATTTCAACAATCTAACATCCTAACATTCAGATTTATGAATACAAGCACAACAGAGAAAATTACAGGCTGATAATCCAAAACCACGGCCGTGGTTAGGCAAGAACAGGCCGTGATTCTCAACAGTGGTTAGGTTCGAGCAAGCAATTCATCCAAAGATACAATTAAGTCTATTCTATCATAGTCCAAGCCATAACCATCATTCCATTACCCTAGAATCACAAATATTTAGCCAACAACAAGCATTTTAACATTCAAACTCAACAAGCAAACATTCATGGCTTCCATAGCAAGAAAATGAAATGAAAGAGAAGAGAAATGAGTAAACACAAGTAAACCAAGCTGAATATACGTTTAAGAAAGACTTATAACCCTTCAAAAGAAGGTCCAAATCGTTACTTACAAATCCTTGCAAATGTCTTCAACAAGTTTACTCCAAAACCCACTCAAAAGCTATAAAAACTCTAAAACTAATGTTGTTCTTTTTCATCTCCAAATGAGAGTGTGATGAAGGGTCATCCGAGCCGGTTCCATCTTCAACACCACAAGGAGCCCTAACAAGAGCTCAAACCAAACGCCAAGCGGAGATGGATGCTATCTTCCTAACCATGGTTCAAGAAGCTCACCCAAGCTCATCTCCAATGAGTCCAAGGCCCGTCATGATGCTTAGCCACATTGGACCAGCCAAGAAGAAGTTGAATGGAGCATAGGAGAGCTTCACGTGTGCATGTGCATGGCTGGCGTGAGAAGCTAGTTAGAGAGTGTTAAATAAAGCCTAGAATTAGTCTATTTTATGGTTTTATTTAAAACACTCTAATTTGTAATTATTGTTTTTATTTCTTTTCTATTTTTTTAGGAGAGAAGGTCTAGGTTGTATATAAACCTTTCTCTCTTCCTTTTGTGGGCAGAGAAGTTAAACACATTTTGTCTAAGTGCCAAACTGAACCCTTTGAGTTCAGCCTCTTGTCTCGTGAGAATTGTGGTGTTTGCATAGCTTTCTCGTTCTTGTGTGTGTCAATCTCCTTTGGGTTGGTGCTACAAGTCGAATTGAAGCAACCTCTTCGTGCCTTCGATAATTCTAGATCGATTGTGTGAAGTTGTAAGAAGCGGAGTCGAATCGTCATCGGTTTGGTTCTTGGATAATCGAATCCAAGGGTTCTATCGTTTGTTCCTTTCGGTTCTTCTTTCCTATTTCGTTTTCCCTTATTGCTTTGCACGTTTTCCTTGCATATTTGTTTGCTGAATTTCGTTTGTTTTTATTCCCGAAAATAGGTTGCTCGTCTAGATCCGTTCTTCGCGGCTAATCCCCGTATCAATTGGTATCGAAGCTAATTGACGTTCAACCTACAATAAGAGTCGGTAAATTATTCAAAAACCAAAAGTGTCTCGTTTGTTTGTTTTGAGTCTATTGCCATTGCCATTTCTATTCCAAGTTTTTGATTGAAATAACGAGTTTGTTGCTTTGTTTCTGAATCTTGGACGCCGGCACCACTCCCACACAACACCTACACCGCGCCTACCACCAGCCCTTGTGCCGACCACCACGCCGCCACTAGCCTTGTCCCACGTCCAAACACCACACTAAACAAACCCTAAATTTTCAAAAAAAAAAAAAGAAGAAGGCTGATCCGTCCAGCCTATTTTCCAGCCACTCTCTCTCCTACACATTTTCAACTAATTTTTTTGAATTTTCACCCTTGGTTAGCTATTTACTTGGTCAACTCTATCCTCTTGCAACTAATTAGATTTTCTTAGCATTTTTGTTTTATTTTTCTTTAATTCCATCAGTAAGTTAAAAAAAAAAAGAAAGAAAAATCCGATTTCAAAAAAAAAAGAAAAGAAAAAGAAAAGAAAAGAAAAGAAAGAGAAAAGAAATCAACATTAGTATTCATTTCATTTCATTCTTGCTAGCTTATTCTTATTTTATTTCATAGTTTGTAATAGTTGAAGTTGTGCTTGCAAAGTGTTATTGTTCAGCAACCAAAGAGGATTACAAAGGAGCTCATCTCACTCAAAAGTTGTGCTTGCTAAGTGTTATTGTTCATCAACCAAAAAGGACTACAAAGGAGCTCATCCCACTCAAAGGGACCAAGCCATTAACGCCTAGCCTAGCTTCACCCTAGCCTAGCCACGCCTTGGCCCTCGCCTAGCTCACTTCACTCGAGCCACGCCTTAGCCTTGACCAGCCCTTCTACACACACCTTCGGTGTCCAAGGTTTGCTTGCTTAGGCTTGACGAATAAGTTCTTTCAAGGCTTATCTTGAGTTCAAATTTTGAGTCCATACTCAGTTGTATATAACATTCGTGCAACTTGTCCTTTCCGTTTTGAGTCTTTTCTTCTCTTTTATTGAGTCAAACACGTTTTTAAGGTAATTGAAATCGAATTTCGCTTCTACTTTAAAGCTTTTGTTTGGCTAAGTATTGAACTCACGTGAGGTTTTTGACTAATACAAGACGAGCCATCAACAAGCTTGTTGAGCACCACTAGAGAGTGAGAGTTTGCTTTCGAGTGATACACTTGTGAGGCGTTTTTGTTTTACCTAACCTAACGTGTTTGAGTGTTTTAGTGTCTTTGAACAATGTCAGGAACTCCCACAGGTACGCCAAGCCCCGAGCCTATCACCCCGGAGTTGTTTAACCTTATCAAGGGCTTGAAAGATAGCATTGAAGGGTTAACTACAAGGCTGTCCAGCTTGGAGGCGTCTAAGGTAGTTCCAGAGCCTCGGCCACTAGGAAGCAACATGTAGGTAGGAGACCACTCGAGGGCTCAACAACAAGGGCAAGACCGAATACCACTCCAAAGCCAACAAGAGGCGTTTCAAGCAGCCCGGCACTCTAATGCCACGCAGCCCTCTCGGAATGTCCAAGGCTTAGGCCACACCGTGTCCCAACCTAGATGGGGAAATCTTGCTTTCGAGGAGCACGTTTCTATCCCTTCTTCTCCCATTATACATGATAATTTGCATAACTATCCTCAACAGTTTCAGAATCAAGCTTATGAGCAGGATGAGGACGGTGATGGAGATGTCGAGGAATGGAGGCCAAACGGACGAAGGGAGCGCCAACAGCCCCGGAGACCTCATGACGGCCGGCGCCAAGACGAGCAGAGGCGTGAGCCCTATGGTGGCCAGCCAAGGAGGGAGCGAGATCCGGAGTATGATGGTTTTGGCAAAGTAAAGGTGAAGATCCCAAGCTTTGAAGGCAAATGTGACCCGGACGTATACATGGCTTGGGAGGCGAAGATAGAGCAAATATGATCATGCCATAACTTTCCCGAGCATAAGAAGGTACATTTCACAGCTCTTGAGTTTATTGATTATCCTTTGATATGGTGGGATGATTTGGTGAAGGAAAGGAGGAGAACTTTGGATGCACCGGTAGTTACTTGGGCGCACATGAAGGCCTTGATGAGAGCTCGGTTTGTGCCTCAACATTACACTAGAGAATTGAGGCAAAGGTTGGAGAACTTGAGGCAAGGAGCCATGACTGCCGAGGAGACCTATAATGCCATGCAAATGGCCATGATAAAGGCTAATCTGCGAGAGGATGAAGAGACTACAATGGCTAGGTATCTTCGTATTCTCAATTCAAGTTTTTATAACGAGTTAGATCTTATTCCCTATAGCTCTATGACAGAATTGCTCCACCTAGCAATCAAAGTAGAAAGGAAAATGAAGGCAAGAAGTCAAGGAGGTAAGGCTGCCTATGGCGCGCCTAGCTCATGCAGGAGCCAAGGAGGTCGCCAACAAGGGAATTACAACCGGGAGGTGCCAAGCAAGGAGAAGCTAGCCCCGGAGCAAGGAGGCCCATGCAAGGCTCCTTATGCAGCCCCTACCAAGCCCACGCCTACACTACCTAAAGGCACTCAAGGGAGTACTTCTAACCCTTCATCTAGAGCTAGGGATATTGTATGTTTTAAGTGCCAAGGAAGAGGGCACATGGTGAAGGATTGTCCTAATAAAAGAACTTTGCTAGTTAACCATTTAGGGCAATATGATTCCGAATCTGAGCATGAGCATGATAATGATGATTTTGAGCTTAATATGCATGATCATGATGATTTGGATGATGATGGGATTGAATATGAGCAAGGAGATTGTTTATTAGCTAAGAGAGTGTTATTTGATCATCCTAGCTCATTCCTTGCTAACACTTACATGATTTGTGATAAAAGTCTTTAGCATGATAATTCTTTGATAGCTAGGAGAACTTTAAGTGTACAAGCTCCTCCTTGTGAAGATAACCAAAGAGAAAACTTGTTTCACACTAGATGCTCGGTTAAAGGAAATGTTTGTAATGTTATTATTGATGGAGGAAGTTGTTGCAATATTGCTAGCACCGAAATGATATCTAAGTTGCAAATTCCTACATTTTATCACCCTAGGCCATATAAGTTGCATTGGATGAACGAATGTGGTGAGTTAAAGGTTAATAGGCAAGCTATCACTTTTACTTTAGGCCATTATGAAGACACGGTTTTATGTGATGTTGTGCCTATGCAAGCTTGCCATGTGTTGTTAGGCCGTCCTTGACAATATGGTAGGAGAGTTATGCATGATGGTTTTACTAATAGATATTCTTTTGTATTCAATGGTAAAACCGTGACTCTTAAGCCTATGACTCCCTTGGAGATTGCGGAGGCATTTGAGAAGAAGAAGGCAAGTGAGCAAGAGCAAGGACAAGCTAAGAAGGGGAGCAAGCCGTCGAGCCAAGACCCCTCCCTAGCCACGCCTTCTAACCACCAGCCTAGCACCCTTGTGTCCACGGCCACAAAACAGCCCACAACAGCCTTGTTAGCTTCCAAACTTGAGCTACAAAATGACTACCTACCCTTAGACACCACCTTGATGATGTTGTGTAAGGAGCTCACCTTGATGAGTGATGAAGCCAAGGCTAGCTTACCACCTACTATCTCAGCCATCCTTGAGGAGTTTAAGGATGTGTTTCCGGAAGAAATACCACATGGCCTTCCACCTTTGAGAGGCATTGAGCACCAAATTGACCCTATTCCCGGCGCAACACTCCCAAATAGACCAGCCTACCGAATGAACCCAAAGGAGAGTCACGAGATCCAAGTGCAAGTTTAAGACCTCCTAGACAAGGGCTACGTGAGGGAAAGCTTAAGTCCGTGCGCCGTGCCCGTGCTCTTGGTGCCTAAGAAGGACAACACATGGAGGATGGGTGTTGATTGTCGAGCTATCAACAACATCACCATCAAGTACCGCCACCCTATTCCCCGCCTAGATGACATGCTTGATGAGCTACAAGGCGCCACCACCTTTAGCAAGATAGACCTACAGAGTGGCTACCATCAAATCCGAATGAAGGAGGGGGACGAGTGGAAAACAGCCTTCAAAACTAAGTTTGGTTTGTATGAGTGGCTTGTTATGACATTTGGGTTAACTAATGCTCCTTCTACTTTTATGCGCTTAATGAACTATGTTTTGAGACATTTTATAGGGAAGTTAGTTGTAGTATACTTTGATGATATTTTAATCTATAGCAGGTCCCTAGAGGAGCATGAAGAACATCTAAGGGAAGTAGTTCTTACCCTTAGGGTTGAACACTTGTATGCTAATCTTAAGAAATGTAGCTTTTGCACTAATGAGGTTATATTTCTTGGTTTTGTAGTGACTACACAAGGCCTACAAGTGGATGAGGAGAAGATTAGAGCAATTAAAGATTGGCCCACGCCAACATCCATCAGCCAAGTAAGGAGTTTCCATGGGCTTGCAAGCTTCTATAGGCGCTTTGTGAGAGACTTTAGTACCATTGCCGTGCCCTTGATGAAAATCTGCAAGAAGCATGCGCCATTTGTGTGGGAGGAGGCGCAAGAACGTGCCTTTAGCAAGATGAAATTGGTCTTAACCGAGGCGCCCTTGCTAGCTCTTCCCGACTTCACTAGGCCCTTTGAAGTGGAGTGTGACGCCTCGGGCATTGGTATAGGCGGCGTGCTCATTCAAGAAGGTAAGCCTATTGCCTTCTTTAGTGAAAAGCTCAAAGGAGCATGTCTTAATTACTCTACCTATGATAAAGAGTTACATGCTTTGTTTAGAGTGCTTAAAACATGGCAACACTACTTGTGGCCTAGAGAGTTTATTTTGCATTCCGATCATGAGTCTTTGAAGAATTTTCGGAGTCAAGATAAACTAGATAGGAGGCATGGTAGGTGGATGGAATTTATTGAGATTTTGCCCTATGTTATCAAGTATAAAAAGAGAAAAGACAATGTAGTGGCGGATGCCCTCTCTAGGAGGCACATATTGTTGACTTTATTGGATGCTAAGGTATTAGGCTTTGTTTACATTAAGGAGCTCTATGAATCTGATAATGATTTTGGTGATACATATAAGTTATGTGTGCAAAAAGGTTCCTTAGATAAATACTATTTGTTTGAGGGATTTTTGTGTCGAATTGATAAGGTGTGCATACCTAGGTGTTCCCACGAAACAAAAATCCCTCAACGGTGTGCACATATAACCATTTGAAGGTTACATTTGAGGCCGGTGACCTTGTATGGATACACTTGAGGAAGGAGAGGTTTCAACAACTTCGGAAGTCCAAGCTCTCTCCAAGAGGAAACGGGCCTTTCAAGGTGCTACACAAGGCTGATGACAATGCCTATGTGCTAGACTTGCCGGACGACTATGCTTGTGATCCCACGTTCAATGTGAGGGATCTAAGCCCTTTTCCACCCCTTAGTGATGATCAAGGAAATTCGAGGTCGAATTCTTTTAAAGAAGTGGAGAATAATGAAGGGTCATCCGAGCCGGTTCCATCTTCAATACCACAAGGAGACCTAACAAGAGCTCAAGCCAAACGCCAAGTGGAGATGGATGCTATCTTCCTAACCATGGTTCAAGAAGCTCACCCGAGCTCACCTCCAATGAGTCCAAGGCCCGTCATGATGCTTAGCCACATTGGACCAGCCAAGAAGAAGTTGAATGGAGCATAGGAGAGCTTCACGTGTGCATGTGCATGGCTGGCGTGAGAAGCTAGTTAGAGAGTGTTAAATAAAGCCTAGAATTAGTCTATTTTATGGTTTTATTTAAAACACTCTAATTTGTAATTATTGTTTTTATTTCTTTTCTATTTTTTTAGGAGAGAAGGTCTAGGTTGTATATAAACCTTTCTCTCTTCCTTTTGTGGGCAGAGAAGTTAAACACATTTTGTCTAAGTGCCAAACTAAACCCTTTGAGTTTAGCCTCTTGTCTCGTGAGAATTGTGGTGTTTGCATAGCTTTCTCGTTCTTGTGTATGTCAATCTCCTTCGGGTTGGTGCTACAAGTCAAATCGAAGCAACCTCTTCGTGCCTTCGATAATTCTAGATCGATTTGTGAAGTTGTAAGAAGCGGGGTCGAATCGTCATCGGTTTGGTTCTTGGATAATCGAATCCAAGGGCTTATCGTTTGTTCCTTTCGGTTCTTCTTTCCTATTTTGTTTTCCCTTATTGCTTTGCACGTTTTCCTTGCATATTTGTTTTCTGAATTTCGTTTGCTTTCCCGAAAACAGGTTGCTCGTCTAGATCCGTTCTTCGCGGCTAATCCCCGTATCAGAGTGTTTTCTTCCTCCCCCAATAGTAGCCTCCAATGGAATGATGTATAATGAGAGAGTGTAGGAGAGGATCGTTTAGCATCAACCTGCAGGACCACTTATATCCTCCATCAAGGGCAAGAGTCGGTTATGGAGATCGTGGGACAGCTGTCTAGAGAGAACCACGGCCAAAACCACGGGCGTGGAAATGGCCTCTGGGCCATGGTTTTGGTGGTTCAGCTTCCTTTGGATCGTTAAGCCACGAGTTGGTGCAAGGCATGTACCAGCAAGGTCCTATGTGTTCTCCTTATGATGAGGGACCATCACCAACAGCCCCTACTTGTCCTACAATGCAAGGGCCAATCACTAGATCAAGGGCAAGAGCAATTTAAGAGGAGATGACCAACTTGTTGGTGTCCTTAGCTCCTAAGGAGACCATTGATGGTCCATTGCTGACTGAGGCTTCCTTAGTCACGTTAATGACGATTCCCGACTGATGTGTTCGAGCCTACACATCTAAGTGATTACGCACAAGATGTTGGTGATGAAGAGGAGCCGACACATCACACAGAAGAGGAGTCAAGAGAAGAAGCCGAACCGGCCAAGCTCAAGGAGGACCCACCACCCGGTGCTATCACTAGAGCCCGAGCCCGCCTGATGTAGGACAATCACATGGAAGATATCAAGGTCCCATTACTAGAGCAAGAGCTAAGGAGATCCAAGAAGTTACGTCAAGGGAAGTGCTATTGCTTGACACAATGCGTGAACCATTTAATTTCCATACATCATGTGTTAATCTTTTGGTGAATGTAGGAGCAAGCGAACCAAGTGAGGAGACCATACCGACGTGCTCACTTCCCATGCAGCTCGAGGAGACCATGCAGACGTTGCTCACGTCCAAGGCAGCCCAAGAGGGTAGGTTGTTGCTCACGTCCAAGGCAGCCCAAAAGGATAGGTTGTTGCTCACGTCCAATGCAGCCCAAGAGGGGAGGCTGTTGTTCACGTCCAATGCAGCCCAAGAGGGGAGGCTGTTGCTCACGTCCAATGCAGCCCAAGAGGGGTGGCAGCTGCTCACGTCCAAGGCAGCCCAAGAGGATAGCAAGATGCTCACGTTCAAGGAGGCCCAAGAGAGTAACCAGCTTCCTCATTTGGATCATCATTTGGGCTCTTAAAACCATCCAAATCACTCATGGATCTGTTGAACAATTCAGCCCATTCGGATAGTCCATTTTGGCTCTTAAAAAACGTCCAGCTCACTCCAAGGATATGCTTGAATAAGTCAGCCTATTTTTATGCAGAAATAGTTGTTTGTTAAGTTGTTAGCTACATTAGAGGAAGCTCTTTTATTACCACCTTCCCACTAATGTTTTAGTTTTCTTTTCTTTATTTTTGTCTAGATAAAAGAGTCTATATATAGCCTCTTTTAACCGCTGAATAGGTACGTTATTTTCATTGCTTAGAATTACAATTGTAATCATTCACAAAACCAATCAAAGAACAAGAGAGTTTTTGGTTGGCATTGCTTTGTTTGCTTGGCTGAGCTTGTTCGTGTCAACCGCCTTCAGATTGGTGCTTTGAGCCTTCACGAGTCCCTCTTTGTGCTAGTCCAGCCGGAGCTAGTGTAAAGTTGTATTGGAGACGGGTCTAGGGCATTCACGATTGTGGTTTTGGCTCTTCAGCCTTGGTTCCTTTCGTTGACTCTCTTTGGTTCTTCTCTACACCTTCCTACGTTCATTTACCAAGGGTTCTTAGTGTCGGACAACATCTTGAGGAGAGGTAAACACAAAACAAAAACAAGAAGAGCTCAACGCTGCATACACATTTCGGTAACCCTCTCTCCAATCAATTTCGGTTACCTTCTCTCCTACAAATCTTTGACAAATTCTAAGAGGTCTTTCAAAAAAAAAAAAAACAAAAGAACAATACAAACCGGCTGGCCTTCTATTAATCGACATCAAGCACAAGAAAACCCCCTCAAAACGCCATTCTAATCACAAATCACCATACCTACACCAACCCAATGGTCAATACTCCAATTAGGGGTGTCTTGATTCATCTCCGACACTAACATCAGTTTCAGCAGTTCTAGTTCCAAAGGGTTGCTAAGAAGGTTCGGAAATCGTGATCTTAAGGTGTTGGATCCTTACAACTCGAGCCACCAGCTAAGCAATACCAACGAGAGAGTGAGCCATACACAAGTGAGATCTTTGCTTTTCTAACCTAACCGGTTCATTGTTTGTTACTTGAGCATGTCCAGGTCCCTAAGTCTTAGAAGTCTAGTAGCGAGACCGTCACGCCTGAGATGATCAGTCTATTGAAACAATTGTCCGATTCCGTGGCTAACCTATCCAAACGAGTGGAGTCTATAGAAGCACGAACACCACCAGCAGGGACGCCACCTTTGAGAACCAACTATGAGTTTGGCGGTCCTTCACGCGTTACTAGAGAGCCGGATCATCCGGACCAAGGTAATTTACAGTCCAACGTCCACCCTAATGATTCTAACATGCCACCATTTGTTGATAACTTTCAGCGACGGAATGAAGCTCCTTTTGAGGACCACACTTGGGAAGGTTACAATCGGCCATTCCAGCAGCCAAGGCAACGACGAGAACGTGATAACCTACGGCCCTATGAAGAGCAAGACGGACTCGGCAAAGTCAAAATCAAAATTCCCGTCTTTGAAGGAAAGTGTGATCCCGACGTCTACACGGAGTGGGAAACTAAAGTTGAGCAGATCTGGTTGTGTCACAACTTCAGCGAGCCTAGGAAGGTTCAGCTAGCCGCTCTCGAGTTCCAAGGCTATGCCTTGGTATGGTGGGATCACGTAGTCAAAGAAAGAGTGCGCACATTGGATCCTCAAATCACCACATGGGAGCATATGAAGGCACTAATAAGGTCTCGGTTCGTTCCACCTCACTATACCCGAGAGCTTCGACAACGGCTGGAAAATTTGAGACAAGGCTCTCTTAGCGCTGAGGAAGCCTATACGAATATGCAAGTTGCTATGGTGAAGGCCGACGTTCTAGAGGATAAAGAAAACACTATGGCTAGGTACCTTCGTATTTTGAATTCTAATTTGGCTAATGAAGTTGATAAGTATCCATACAACACCATGGAGCAATTACTACACTTGGCCATCAAGGTGGAAAGGAAGACTAAGTTGCGAAACCGGGAATACAAGCCACCTCATGGGACGCCCAACGCTTGGAAAGCACAAGGGAGCCGGCTGCCTAACCACAGCAAGGATCAAGGAGGCCGGAAGGAAGAGAGAAAGTCGGCACCTATGGGCCAAGAAGGGCAAAGAAGGTCTTCTACACCGTCCACTACACCACGATCCTTGAATGAGCCTTCGAGTGATCATCGAGGGAGTACTTCTATCTCTAACTCTAGAACTAGGGACATTGTGTGTTTTAAATGCCAAGGTAGAGGACACATGAGTAGAGAATGTCCTAATAGACGCGCTTTGATCATAAATCATCTAGGAGAATATGAGAGTGAGGATGATGTGAAATTAGATGATGAAAATGCATTAATTGATGACAATGAACAAAATGAGAATGATGATTGCTGTTACGCTAAGAACGTGTCACGCAAAAAGCCTTAAATTTATAACTCGATATATTTCTCCTAACTCCTAGCGAACCCGCAGTGTACAGGACGTTTTGTAGTAGGGATAGTATTCCGAGGTCGAACACAAAGACTGAGGTGAGATTGAATCAACTAGTGACTAAGGATAGTGAGGGTCTAGAGAAAGGAATAAAGAAATGAAAAGCTCAATTGTTTTTGGTTTGGTTTTTAGGTCATCAATCAAAGATCACAAATCATGCTATGCCTTGGTATGGTGGGATCACGTAGTCAAAGAAAGAGTGCGCACATTGGATCCTCAAATCTCCACATGGGAGCATATGAAGGCACTAATAAGGTCTCGGTTCGTTCCACCTCACTATACCCGAGAGCTTCGACAACGGCTGGAAAATTTGAGACAAGGCTCTCTTAGCGCTGAGGAAGCCTATACGAATATGCAAGTTGCTATGGTGAAGGCCGACGTTCTAGAGGATAAAGAAAACACTATGGCTAGGTACCTTCGTATTCTGAATTCTAATTTGGCTAATGAAGTTGATAAGTATCCATACAACACCATGGACCAATTACTACACTTGGCCATCAAGGTGGAAAGGAAGACTAAGGTGCGAAACCGGGAATACAAGCCACCTCATGGGACGCCCAACGCTTGGAAAGCACAAGGGAGCCGGCTGCCTAACCACAGCAAGGATCAAGGAGGCCGGAAGGAAGAGAGAAAGTCGGCACCTATGGGCCAAGAAGGGCAAAGAAGGTCTTCTACACCGTCCACTACACCACGATCCTTGAATGAGCCTTCGAGTGATCATCGAGGGAGTACTTCTATCTCTAACTCTAGAACTAGGGACATTGTGTGTTTTAAATGCCAAGGTAGAGGACACATGAGTAGAGAATGTCCTAATAGACGCGCTTTGATCATAAATCATCTAGGAGAATATGAGAGTGAGGATGATGTGAAATTAGATGATGAAAATGCATTAATTGATGACAATGAACAAAATGAGAATGATGATTGCTGTTACGCTAAGAACGTGTCACGCAAAAAGCCTTAAATTTATAACTCGATATATTTCTCCTAACTCCTAGCGAACCCGCAGTGTACAGGACGTTTTGTAGTAGGGATAGTATTCCGAGGTCGAACACAAAGACTGAGGTGAGATTGAATCAACTAGTGACTAAGGATAGTGAGGGTCTAGAGAAAGGAATAAAGAAATGAAAAGCTCAATTGTTTTTGGTTTGGTTTTTAGGTGATCAATCAAAGATCACAAATCATGCAAAATAAACAATCAACTAAGCTAACACCACAAGTAAACAAGCAAATACGAAATATGTAATCAAAGGGAGAAAAGCGGATTCTAGGAGTTGGAAATTCCGGTTATGGCATAGGACTCAAGCTATCTAATCATTCCTTGGATCAACTATAGTATGTTGGGAGTGAGTATTTCTAGATTGGGATCAATCACCGGGTAGGTCTCATGGTCCACTAGTCCGTTCCTAAGGTCTCATCACTGGGTAAGTCTCAAAGAGCCTAAGGAATGGAATTCTACACAAACCGGATGGTATTCTAGGGATCTAACCTCTCTTTACCGGGTAAGTCTCGGAAAGGCAAGTCCTAGACACCTATCCTAGCACACTCAGTCCAATAGCGGCTTATGAGGCTCACTACTACCTAGAGTTTGTCATCTTCGGTATCTAAGAGCAAGAATTACCGGGTAGGTCTCTTCTAACACTTAGTTGCTAACACTAGGTCACCCTAGGATAGAATTAGCTCAACAAACACTAGGATTTCAACAATCTAACAACCTAACACTTGGATTTATCATTACAAGCAAATTCATCAAAATCACGGTGTGTTCATCAAGGTCCACGGCCGTGGTTTGTCTAGAACAAACCTTGGATTCTAACAGTGACTAGGTTCAAGCAAACGAATCATCCAAGCATACATTTAAGTCTATTCTGTCATAGTCCAAGCCATAACCATCCTTTCCTTACCCTAGAATCGCATATATTTAGCCAACAACATACATCATCATAATCGAAATCATCAAGCATAAAATCAAGGCATCCATTTGCAAGAAAATAAAGAGAGAGATAAGCAAGTTAAACAAAGTAAAACCAAGCTGAATATGAGAATTAGAAACACTCACAACCCTTCGAAAGAAGGTTTAATCGATTCTTACAACCCTAGAAAACGATTCCGATAATCTTCACTCTAAAATCTATCAAAGGCTAACAATGGTGTCTTCTTCTTCTCTTCTCCAACGGAGCTCTTCTTTTCCTGCAATGGTAGCTCCCTTCCAAGCTTCCAATTGAGAGAATCTTCTTGTTGAGAGTGTGGGAGAGAATAGTAGTGAGAGTGGATGATGGGAGATGCCTTTTTTAGCCTTGGAGGACCACCTATTTATCCTACAAATTTACAAGAGTCGGCCATGAAGATCGTGGCACATCTGTCACAACCGTTTGGCAAAAACCACAGTCCAATTCCACGGCCGTGGAAGTCCCAGTGACCGTGGTTTTGGTGCCTCAGCTTGTTTTGGATCATTAAGCTACGATTTGGTGCATGGCATGCACCAACAAGGTTCCAAGTGTCCTCCTTAGCTCCTAACTTGCATCCCAATGAGTCCGAAGGTGTGTCATCTTGAGGAACGATCCTCAAATGTATCGATTAAGCTCCTAAATCTCCCAAAATACCTACAAAGCAATGCAAAAGTCCGTGTAGACGTCTATCTCGACAAAATACGTGAATTGAATGCAAACGTCGTGAACTAGTGCTAAACCATGCATGAATGAGCGGAAAAACTATCTAAATGATTACCTAAACCTAAGTCATAAATCGTGTTATTAAAAATACCCCATACTTAAGGTTTGCTCGTCCCCGAGCAAGTCCCAACTATAGACTAAAAGATGACATGATTTATGCATGTCGAAAAAAAACAACAAAACTTTTTGGAGTTGTGCTTCTAATATTGGATCACCTTCATAGTCGTGTTTCATAGCAATGGACAAGCAATTATGCATCGAATAAATGAAGGCACGGAAAGACAATTGTACTTAACTCGAAAGCGTGCATGAAATGTAAAAATGAAGAAGTCAAGATGATCAAGAGCATATCCAATCTAGATTACTAAGTCTTACACACATGCAAATAGGTCACAAGGGCTTGTGAAATAAAAGGCCAAGAAACGTTGTGATTAGGTGGGAATTTTTCTAGGCTATGTGATGCTAATCCGGGAATGGAACTAACTTCACAACTTCGTTTTTGCTTAACTTCCCAACAAGTGTATAATTTTCTCCATCTTTTCTTTGTTTTCTTTTCTTTTTCACTTATTTTTGAAACAATGGCATTGGTGTACAAAAGCCGAAACCTTGGTGATTAGCCGTCCTCGGGCTTTTTCTATTTTTCGAGGTGCATCCACACCGGGCACACATACCAAAGCTCGTTAGGACTATTAGTTTATTTGACTTTGGCAAGGCACAAACACCCGATTATGTGAATGGTGCCGAGTTACTCGTCATTTAAACCAACGTCCCCAAACCTATATTTTTGTCTACACTTTCACAACAAATTCAGCATTTCATTCATAACATTCTTTCATCAACATCTTCACCCCACACTTGCTTTTCACACACTCAACACACTAACTTGCTTCTATTCCCGGATGGGTCAAAAGAGGTCAAATTTTTCATCAATTGAGGTGCTCAAACATCATGATCAAGATGAGAAGTAGAGAAAGATGAATTGCCTCATTCATTCCTAGATGATGTGCAAGAACTAGCATGTAATTTCGACTTTCAATACTCAATCCAATCAAGGCAAGCATCACAATCACAAATCATTCATGGGATTCAAGATAAGTACTTCAAGTCCACATATGCATACATCAATTCAACACATAAGGCCATCCATAGCTAATCCACAAGACAATTTCATCATAAGGGTCATTCCCAAGTTTAGAAGCACTAAAAATTTTTAAATTTTCTGATTTTTTTTTTTGGATTTTTCGAAATATGTATGTACAATGCAAGATATGTGATAATATTAAACTATCATAGATGCAAATCATGCAAAAGATCATGCAAACCCCACCCCATACTTAGAAACACATTGTCCCTAATGTGGCATTCAAGTAAAGAAGAGTGAAAGAGGGTTCTCACAATGTAAAAGTGGTTTGCTTTGGTATTTCGGATTACTCAAGTGGATTGATAGTGGATGATCCTATCAACAATGGTAGAGAGCTCTAAATGTTCATCATGGCGTCGGGACCCGCGCTAGGCGCCGCTAGCCGTCCAAGTTCCGCGTCCGCTCCACCCATAATTGATGAGGGACTCATCATCATCATCCACATGCCATGCAAGGCTTCCATGCTACCAAGACTCTAGCACACACACAAAGCGCACCAAACACACAAAAACGCACAAATCAAAACAAAAACGAAAACGAAAAAGGGAAAGATGATTACCAATGGGTTGCCTCCCATTAAGCGCTTCTTTAAGGTCATTAGCTTGACAAAACTCGGGGGCGTCTCACTCTAGGTGAAGTGGGGCAATCATATCCACCGGAGCTCCCGGGATATACTTCTTCAACTGGTGCCCATTCACCTTAAAGTCTCCACAATGCTCCCCTCCTATCTCAACTGCTCCATGGGGAAAGATCTTCTTCACCACATAAGGACCCGTCCATCTTGACTTTAGCTTTCCGAGGAAGAGCCGCAGCCTTGAGTTGAAGAGAAGGACAAGGTCGCCTTCACTCAACTCCTTGGGGATGAGACGCTTGTCATGCCAACGTTTGGTCCTTTCCTTATAGATCCGGGCGTTTTCATAGGCATCCAACCGGATCTCCTCAAGAGCGTTCATATCGAGCAACCTCTTCTCTCCAGCCTCCTTGAGGTCAAAATTCAACCACCTTATAGCCCAATATGCTCTATGCTCTATCTCTACCGGAAGGTGGCAAGACTTGCCATAGACTAGCTTGTAAGGAGTGGTGCCAATCGGTGTCTTGAAAGCGGTTCTATATGCCCACAAGGCTTCATCGAGCTTCATAGCCCAATCCTTTCTCGTCCTAGAGACCGTCTTCTCAAGAATTCCCTTTATCTCCCGGTTGGAGATCTCCACTTGGCCACTAGTTTGGGGATGGTAAGGTGTTGCCACCTTATGAGTCACCCCATACTTAGCCAAAAGTGCCCAAAAGTTCCTATTAGTGAAGTGCTTCCCTCCGTCACTTATGATCACCCTTGGTGTACCAAACCTAGGGAAGATCACTCGGTTGAAGAAACGCACCACAACCTTGGCATCATTTGTGGGAGAGGCGATTGCCTCCACCCATCTCGAAACATAGTCCACCGCCAATAGGATGTAGAGGTTGCCACATGAAGAGGGGAATGGCCCCATGAAGTCCACACCCCACACATCAAATATCTCCACCTCTTGTATGTTGTTCAAGGGCATCTCATTCCTCCTTGAGATGTTGCCCGTCCTTTGGCAAGCATCACAAGCTACTACAAAGTTTTGCACGTCCTTGAACAAACTTGGCCAAAAGAAACCCGATTGTAACACCTTCGCACATGTCTTGTGTGAGCTAGCATGGCCTCCACACGGCAAGGAGTAACTATGGCGGATCACACTCTCCACCTCATCCTCCGGTATGCATCTCCTAAAGACTCCATCCGGCCCTCTCTTAAACAAAAGCGGTTCACTCCAATAGTAATGCCTCACATCCTTGAAAAACTTTTTCCTTTGGGCATAGGATAAACCGGGTGGCACTTCCTCACACACAAGGTAGTTCACAATGTCGGCATACCATGGCTCACTTCCTCTAGACACTTGGAACAAGCACTCCTCCACCATTTGTAATTGCTCATCCCGGAATGAGTCATCAATCGGGATGTCATCTCTCTCAAGCTCCAATGGTGGGAGCCTACTAAGATGGTCCGCTACAGAGTTTTCGGACCCGTTCTTGTCCCGGATTTCCAAATCAAACTCTTGAAGAAGAAGGATCCACCGAATCAACCTAGGCTTGGCATCCTTCTTTGTAAGGAGATAATGGATCGCAGCATGATCAGTATAAACAATGACCTTCGCTCCAACAAGATATGACCGGAACTTCTCAAAGGCATACACTACCGCTAGTAACTCTTTCTCGGTGGTAGCATAATTGAGTTGGGCATCATCTAGCGTTTTGCTAGCATAATAGATGGCATGTGTAAGCCCATCTTTCCTTTGCCCCAAAACAGCCCCAACGGCTACATCACTTGCATCACCCATGATTTCAAACGGTAAACTCCAATCCGGAGGTTGCATGATAGGTGCGGAGATCAAAGCATTCTTCAACCTACAAAAAGCTTCAAGGCAATCCTTGGAGAAAACAAACTCAATATCTTTCATTAGTAGGTTAGTAAGAGGCTTAGAAATTTTAGAGAAATCTTTAATAAACCTCCGGTAGAAACCGGCATGCCCTAGAAAACTCCTTACCCCCTTCACCGAGGTAGGTGGTGGCAACTTCTCTATCGTTTCAATCTTAGCCCTATCAACCTCAATGCCATGTTTGGACACCAAGTGTCCCAACACAATACCTTCACTTACCATGAAGTGGCATTTTTCCCAATTCAAGACTAGATAAGTCTCCTCACATCTCTTAAGCACTAAAGACAAGTTAGCTAAGCAATCATCAAAGGAAGATCCATAAACGGAAAAATCATCCATAAACACTTCCATAATATTCTCAATGTACTCAGAAAAGATAGCCATCATACACCTTTGAAAGGTGGCGGGTGCATTACACAACCCAAATGGCATTCTCCTATATGCAAAAGTACCCCATGGACATGTAAATGTGGTTTTCTCTTGGTCATCGGGGTGGATAGGGATTTGGAAGAATCCACTATAGCCATCTAGGTAACAAAAATGAGAGTGTTGAGCTAATCTCTCTAGCATTTGGTCAAGAAAGGAAGGGGGAAGTGATCTTTCCTTGAGGCCATGTTCAATTTCCTATAGTCAATACACATCCTCCATCCCGTAACCGTTCTAGTTGGGATTAATTCATTATTCTCATTAGTTACTACGGTCATCCCACCCTTCTTAGGAACCACATGTACGGGACTAACCCACTTACTATCCGAAATAGGGTAGATGATTCCCGCATCTAGCAACTTAATGATCTCTTTCTTGACTACCTCTATCATTATAAGATTCAATCTTCTTTGATGTTCAATAGAGGGTTTATGGTCATCTTCCATCAAGATCTTATGCATGCACAAAGAAGGTTTATGCCAACTAAGTCATCAATGGTATAGCCTATGGCTTTCCTATGCAATCTTAGTTCATGCAACAATCTAGCAAGTTCATCATCATTCAAGCATGCATTCACAATCACCGGATATGTAGAATTATCACCAAGAAAAGCATACTTTAAATGAGAGGGGAGGGGTTTGAGTTCAAGTTTAGGAGGACCTTTATCGAGTGGAGACGATCCAAATAACGTTGGTTGAGATGAATCCAAAGCAAAAGAAGGCTCTCCAAGGCTCCTTGAAGCTTGATCAACAACAAAGGCTGTTTTCGGGGAAATTACGGGCAAATCCACGGATTCTAGCACATCCACGGCCGTGGTTCTTGCAAAGCTTGCACTTCGGAGCATTCCAGAGAGTTCCATAGCCGTGGTTCTTGGGTCCTGGCCGTGGTTCCTACAGGAATTCAGCATACTCTCGTGGACTTCAAATTCAGCTCTTGCCTCCTTTTCTAATGCTTCCAAGGCCTTGATTTCTTCATTGCAAGCCTCCTCAACACCTTCCTCCATCAAACTTAAGCTAAGAACCTTATCCAAGGGGTCCTTGATCAAGATCGAGCTCACAACTTCTCTAGACTCCTCTTGCTCGACAATGTTGAATACATCCTCATCAAGGGTTGGCCCTTTCATTATTGTGGACAGCTTGAACTTGATATTCTCTTCTCCAATGTTGAAGGAGAGAATTCCATTTTTAGAATCCACCAAGCATCCGGAAGTGGCCAAGAAAGGTCTCCCTAAAATGATGGGAACTGGATAATCCGCCGGGATGTCCAAGACAACAAAATCAATCGGCACATAGAACTTCCCGAGTTGCACCGTGATGTAGGACCATCACATACAAGCTATCAAGGTCCCATTACTAGAGCAAGAGCTAAGGAGATCCAAGAAGTTATGTCAAGGGAAGTGCTATTGCTTGACACAATGCGTGAACCATTTAATTTCCATACATCATGTGTTAATCTTTTGGTGAATGTAGGAGAAAGCGAACCAAGCAAGGAGACCATGCCGACGTGCTCACTTCCCATGCAGATCGAGGAGGCCATGCAGGCTGTTGATCATGTCCAATGCAGCCTAGGAGAGGAGGCTGTTGCTCACGCCAATGCAGCCCAAGAGGAGGCTGTTGCTCACGCCAATGCAGCCCAAGAGGAGGTTGTTGCTCACGTCCAATGCAGCCCAAGGAGAAAGGTTGTTGCTCACGTCCAATGCAGCCCAAGGAGGGAAGCAGCTGCGCGTTCCAAAACAGCCCAAGAAGGCAGCCAACTGATCACGTTTAAAGAGGCCCAAGAGAGTAACAATTCAGCTCATTCGGATCATCATTTGGGCTCTTAAAACACATCCAAATCATTCATGGATCTGTTGAACAATTCAGCCCATTCGGATAGCCCATTTGCTCTTAAAAATCGGCCAGCACACTCCAAGGATCAGCTTGAATAAGTCAGCCTATTTTTGTGCTGAAATAGTTGTTTGTTAGGTTGTTAGCTACATTAGAGGAAGCTCTCTTATAGCTGCAGAATTAGTTACGTTAGCTGCAGAATTAGTTACGTTATTCCCAATTGCTTTCTTTTCTTATAGCCCATTTGCTCTTAGAGGAAGCTCTCTTATAGCCCATTTGCTCTTAAAAATCGGCCAGCACACTAATGTTTTCAGCTTTCTTTTCTTTATTTTGTCTAGATAAAAAGAGTCTATATATAGTCTCTTTTAGCTGCAGAATTAGTTACGTTATTCCCAATTGCTTAGAATTACATTTGTAATCATCTCACAAAATCAATCAAAGAACAAGAGAGTTTTTGGTTGGCATTGCTGCTGTTGCTTGGCTGAGCTTGTTTGTGTCAACCGCCTTCGGATTGGTGCTTCGAGCCTTCACGAGTCCCTCTTTGTGCTAGTCCAGCCGGAGCTAGTGTAAAGTTGTATTGGGGACGGGTCTAGAGCATTCACGATTGGGGTTTTGGCTCTTCAGCCTTGGTTCCTTCGTTGACTCTCTTTGGTTCTTCTCTCACCCTCCTGCGCCATTCACCATCTTCATTTCATTCCGCATTTTGAATTCGTTTCATTCAGCCGGATTCGAGATCATTGTGCCTAGATCGACTCAATCACGGATCATCCCGTATCAGTTGGTATCAGAGCTCAGTTGGTACAATTGATCACTTCTTCTTCTTGTTAACCCTATTGCTTATCCAATTGAGATCTAACTTGTGCTTAAAGTGTGCCAATTCAAAAAGCCGGACAACATCTTGAGAAGAGGCAAAAACAAAATGAAAACAACATAAAAAGAGAGCTCAAACGCTGCATACACAATTCGGTAACTTGCTCTCCTACAATTCTCGCTGCAATCAATTTCGATTGCCTTCTCTCCTACAAATCTTTGACAAAGTCTAAGAGATCTTTCAAAAAAAAAAAACACTACAAAAAAAACGGCTGGCCTTGTTTTTATTAATCAAGCACAAGTAAACTCTTTCAATCATCTCAAAACGTCATTCTAAACACCTTCACCGTACCTACACCAATCCAACGGTCAATACTCCAATTAGGGGTGTCTTGATCCATCTCCGACACTAACATTCAGTTTCAGCAGTTCTAGTTTCAAAGGGTTGCTAAGAAGGTTCAGAAATCGCAATCTTAAGGTGTTGGATCCTTACAACTCGAGCCACCAGCTAGGCAATACCAACGAGGGTGTGAGCGATACACAAGTGAAATCTTTGCTTTTCTAACCTAACCGGTTCTTTGTTTGTTACTTGAGCATGTCCAGGTCCCTATGTCCCAGCAAGTCGAGTAGCGAGACCGTCACGCCTGAGATGATCAGTCTATTGAAACAATTGTCCGATTCCGTAGCTAACCTATACAAACGAGTGGAGTCTATGGAAGCACGAACACCACCATCCGGGACACCACCTTTGAGAACCAACTATGAGTTTGGCGGTCCTTCACGTGTTACTAGAGAGTCGGGTCATACGGATCAAGGTAATTTACATTCCAACGAAACCCCTAATGCTTCTAACATGCCACCCTTTGTTGATAACTTTCAGCGACGGAATGAAGCTCATTTTGAGGACCACACGTGGGAGGGTTACAATCGGCCATTCCAGCAGCCAAGGCAAGAACGAGATAACTTTCGGCCCTATCAGGATCAAAATTCCCGTCTTTGAAGGAAAGTGTGATCCCGACATCTACACGGAGTGGGAAACTAAAGTTGAGCAAATCTGGTTGTGTCACAACTTTAGCGAGCCTAGGAAGGTTCAGCTAGCTGCTCTCGAGTTCCAAGGCTATGCTTTGGTATGGTGGGATCACGTAGTCGAAGAAAGAGTTCGAACATTGGATCCTCGAATCACCACATGGGAGCATATGAAGGCACTAATGAGGGCTAGGTTCATCCCACCTCACTATACCCGAGAGCTTCGACAACGGCTGGAAAATTTGAGACAAGGCTCTCTTAGCGCTGAGGAAGCTTATACGAATATGCAAGTTGCTATAGTGAAGGCCAACGTTCTAGAAGATGAAGAAAACACTATGGCAAGGTACCTTCGTATTCTGAATTCTAATTTGGCTAATGAGGTTGATATGTATCCATACAGCACCATGGAGTAATTACTACACTTGGCCATCAAGGTGGAAAGGAAGACTAAGGTGCGAAACCGGGAATACAAACCACCCCATAGAACGCCCAACGCTTGGAAAGCACAAGAAAGCCGGCTGTTGCCTAACCACAGCAAGGATCAAGGAGGCCGGAAGGAAGAGAGAAAATCGGCACCTATGGGCCAAGAAGGACAAAGAAAGTCGTCTACACCAGCCACTACACCACGATCCTTGAATGAGCCTTCAAGTGATCATCGAGGGAGTACTCCTATCTCTAACTCTAGAACTAGGGACATTGTGTGTTTTAAATGCCAAGGTAGGGGTCATATGAGTAGAGAATGTCCTAATAGACGCACTTTGATCATAAACCATCTAGGAGAATATGAGAGTGAGGATGATGTGGAATTAGATGATGAAAATGCATTAATTGATGACAATGAACAAAATGAGCATGATGATTGCATTGAGTATGAACAAGGTGAATCTTTGATAGCTAGGAGAACTTTGCATGTCCAATTAGCACCTTGTGAGGATAACCAACGTGAAAATCTGTTTCATACTAGGTGTAGTATTAAAGGCAAAGTGTGTAATGTGATAATTGATGGAGGAAGTTGTTGCAACATAGCTAGCACTGAAATGGTAAACAAATTACAACTTCTTACATTTTATCACCCTAGGCCATATAAACTACATTGGATGAATGAGTGTGGAGAACTTAAGGTCAATAAGCAAACTAAGGTCAATATAACATTAGGATCATATGAGGATGTTATTACATGTGATGTTGTGCCTATGAATGCTTGTCACTTGCTGCTTGGCCGTCCATGGCAATATGATAGGAAAGTTGTTCATGATGGGTTTTCTAACAAATATAGCTTTGAGTATAAAGGTAAAACTTTAACACTTAAACCTATGACACCTTTACAAATAGCCGAGTACTATAAGAACAAGAGGGTAGAGAAAGGAACCCCTCCACAGCCTAAGATCACACAGCCTAAGAGTAAAGAGAACAAAACCCATCAAACATTGTTAGTACAACCAACAAGTAGCTATCTTGAGTCTAGGAATGAATACGTCACTAACTATGCTTCTATTGATGTGCTAATGATGAGTTTGTGTAAATCTCTAGTAAATGTGCCTCATGACTCTACGATCCCACTTCCTAGTGCTATTCAGGGGCTGTTAGACGAGTTTAGGGACGTTTTTCCTGAGGAGATTCCAGCCGGCTTGCCGCCCATTAGGGGCATTGAACACCAAATAGATTTAATACCCGGAGCCACTCTTCCCAATAGGCCCGCCTATAGGATGAACCCTACGGAAGCCCAGGAAATTCAGAACCAAGTTCAAGCCTTGCTAGATAAGGGGTATGTGCGGGAAAGCCTTAGTCCTTGTGCCGTTCCTGTCCTACTAGTACCCAAGAAGGATAATACTTGGAGAATGTGTATTGATTGTAGAGCAATCAATAACATTACTATCAAGTATAGACACCCGATTCCCTGTTTAGATGATATGCTTGATGAGTTACATGGAGCTACCATTTTCACTAAGATTGACCTTAGGAGTGGCTACCATCAAATTAGAATGAGGGAAGGGGATGAATGGAAAACAACTTTTAAAACCAAATTTGGACTCTATGAGTGGCTAGTAATGCCTTTTGGCTTAACTAACGCTCCTAGTACTATCATGAGATTAATGAATCATATTTTGAGACCTTATATTGTTTTATTTGTTGTAGTCTACTTTGATGACATTCTTATCTATAGTAAGACTTTAAAGGAGCATGAAAATCATTTGAGAGATGTGCTTGCTACATTGCGTATAGAATACTTGTATGCTAATATTCAAAAGTGTGATTTCTATACTAACCGAGTGATTTTTCTTGGTTTTGTAGTAAGTGCCAATGGTTTGCAAGTGGATGAGGACAAGGTGAAGGCAATCAATGAATGGCCCGTTCCTAGGTCGGTTGGTGACGTGAGGAGTTTCCATGGCTTAGCTACCTTCTATAGAAGGTTTGTGAGAGATTTTAGCACCATTGCAGCCCCACTCACGGCTTTGACCAAAAAGAAGGTTCCTTTTGAGTGGAATGAACCGCAGGAAAGAGCCTTTGAAGAGCTCAAAAGACGCCTCACCCACGCACCACTACTAGCTCTACCGGACTTCACTAAACCCTTTGAGGTTGAATGCGACGCATCCGGCATTGGTATTGGCGGCGTCCTTATGCAAGAAGGTAAGCCTCTAGCTTTCTTTAGTGAAAAATTGAAAGGTGCATGCTTAAACTATTCTACATATGAAAAAGAATTGTATGCCTTGTTTAGAGTACTCAAAACATGGCAACATTACCTTTGGCCTCAAGAGTTTGTTTTGAAAACCGATCATGATTCACTTAGACACTTTAGGAGCCAAGATAAGACAGATAGACGGCATGATAGGTGGATGGAGTTCATAGAAACCTTTCCTTACATTATCAAGTATAAGAAAGGAAAGGATAATGTCGTAGCGGATGCATTGTCTAGGAGATACACCTTAATCACCACTTTGGATTCTAGGATGTTAGGTTTTACTTTCATTAAAGAATTATATGTGGATGATGCTGAATTTGGGAAGATATTTCATAGATGCACTACTCAAGGCCCTTATGATAAGTACTTTGTGTTTGAAGGTTTCTTGTCAAAGTGGATAAGATTTGCATACCTAGATGTTCCCTTAGGATCTTATTGGTGGAAGAAGCTCATAAAGGAGGTTTAATGGGGCATTTTGGGAGGGACAAAACTTATCACATGTTGCAAACTCACTTTTATTGGCCTCATATGTTAAGGGATGTAGAACACATGCTTAAGAGGTGCATTGAATGTCTTAAGGCCAAAGCTAGGGTACAACCCCACGGGCTGTATACGCCCTTACCGACGCCTAATGGCCCTTGGGAGGACATAAGTATGGATTTCATTGTTGGACTACCTAGGACTAAGAAAGGAAGAGATTCCATTTTTGTGGTAGTAGATAGATTCTCTAAAATGGCACATTTTATTCCATGTCATAAAACTGAAGATGCATATAATGTTGCTAATCTTTTCTTTAAGGAAATAGTGAGATTGCATGGAATACCTAAAACTATTGTCAGTGATAGGGATGTCAAGTTTTTGAGTTTCTTTTGGAAGACACTTTGGGGAAAAATGGGCACTAGATTACTATTCTCGACCTCTAGTCATCCCCAAACAGATGGGCAAACGGAAGTCACCAATAGGACCCTAACGACCCTCCTTAGAACCATGTTGAAAGATAACTTAAAAGAATGGGAAGACATGTTACCACATATTGAGTTTGCTTATAATCGCACCATGCATTCTTCCACTTCGTTATCACCTTTCAAATGTGTTTATGGATTTAAGCCTTTAACTCCTTTGGACTTATTACCGATTCCTCGAAAGGATCGAGTAGCTTTTGATGCTTTAGAACAGGTGGACTACATTAAGGAACTTCATGCTAAGACCAAGGCTGCACTTGACAAGAAAGGCGTTGAAACTGCAGCTCGGAATAACAAAGTACGTCGGAAAATGGTTTTCCAGCCCGGCGACTTAGTTTGGCTTCATCTAAGGAAAGAGCGGTTTCCGACAAAACGCCATTCCAAGCTAGCACCACGAGGTGATGGACCATTCAAAGTCTTACACCAGATTAATGACAATGCATATTGATAACACGATTTATGACTTAGGTTTAGGTAATCATTTAGATAGAATTCTCGCTCGTTCATGCATGGTTAAGCACTAGTTCATGACGTTTGCACTCAATTCACGTATTTTGTCGAGATAGACGTCTACACGGACTTGTGCATTGCTTTGTAGGTATTTTGGGAGATTTAGGAGCTAAAACGATACGTTTGAGGATCGTTCATCAAGATGACACACCCTCGGACTCATTAGGATGCAAGCTAAAGGCTAGGGAGGGCTCATGGAACCTTGCCAACACAAGCCATGCACCAAATCGAAGCTTAATGATCAAAGGCAAAGCTGAAGCACAAAATCACGGTTCACTGGTACTCCACGGCCGTGGTTTCACCCGTGGATTTTGCCAGGTTTTCGTGACAGCTGTGCCACGATCTCTTGGCCAGCTCTTGCAAAGTTGTAGTATAAAAGTGGTCCTGCATTGGCTGAGAGAATGATCTTGGAGCAGCTCTCCATTATCCACTATCATCCAATCAAAATACTCTCTCAACAAGAAGATTCTTGGAAGAAGGAGGTAGAAGGAAATCACCATTGGAGAAGAGCTTCATTGGAGAAGAAGAAGAGCACACCATTGATAGATTAACATAGCCTTGTAGTGAAGGATTTCGGAATCAATTTCTAGAGTTTTATGAACCATTTGAACCTTCTTTAAGAAGGATTGTGAGTCACTCTAATTCCATTTTCAGCTTGGTTTTGTTTACTTAACTTGTTCATCTCTTTCTCTTCATTATCTTGCAAATGGAAGCCATGATTTTATGTTTGATGATTTTGATTGCTATGATGTATGTTGTAGGCTAAATAGATGTGATTCTAGGGTAAGGAAGGAATGGTTATGGCTAGGACTATGATAGGATGGATTTAGATCAACCTTTGGATGACTCGTGTGCTTGAACGTAGCCTCTGTTAGGATCCACGGTTTGTTCTTGCCAAACCACGGCCGTGGACTTGGTAGAACAACCCGTGATCTTCCCTGGTTCGATGGATCTAGTTTTAGATTGTTAGAATGTTGAAATCCTAAGTGTTTGTTAAGTTAAAACTACCCTAGGGGAACCTAGTGTTAGCAATTAAGTGTTAGGAGAGACTTACTCGGTAATCCTTGCTCTTAGATTCCAAAGATCACAAACCCTAGGTAGTGGTGAGCCTCATAAGCCGCCATTGGACTAAGTGTGCTAGGATAGTTGCTTAGAACTAACCCTTTCGAGACTTACCCGGTAAGGATAGGTTAGATCTCTAGGCGACAATCCGGTTTGTGTAGAATTCCGTCCCTTAGGTTCTTAGAGACTTACCCGGTGATGAGACCTTAGGAATGGACTAGTGGACCATGAGACCTACCCGGTAATTGATCCCAATCTAGAAATACTTACTCCCAACATATCATAGTTAATCCAAGGAATGTTTAGATAGCTTGAGTATATGCCATAACTGGACTTTCCAACCCCTAGAATCCGCTTTCCTCTATTTGATCCATATCTTGTGTTTATCTTGTTTGCTTGCGTTGATTTGTTAGCATAGTTGATTGTTTATTCCGCATGATTTGTGATCCTTGATTTATCACCTAAAAACCTCCCAAAAACATTGAGATTTTCATTTCTTTATTTCCTTCTCTTTTCTTGAACTAGATCTTCACTAGACTTGATCATAAATAGAATCAATCTCACCTTAGTCTTTGTGTTCGACCTCGGAATACTATCCCTACTACAACGTCCCGTACACTGCGGGTTTCGCTAGGAGTTAGGATAAATATAACGAGTATAAATTTAAAGCTTATTGCGATTCACACACACATCCTGAGCGTGACAAGTTTTTGGCGCTGTTGCCGGGGACTAGGTCTAGATTGAGTCTATTTTGTGATTGTTTATTAGTGTAGATCTTTCTTGTTGCTTTTGATCTCTTTTTGGTTTGTGTCTTTGCTTTTCAGGACATCTCTTACTCTTTAGGTGTATGCGAAGGTCTCGTGGCAAGGATTTAGCTCCATTCGATCCCGAACCGGAGAAAACCCTTAGATCTAGATCCAAGAGCATTAAAAAGGGAAAAAAGATGGCTGGAAGAGATCTCCAAGCTGAATTAGATGAGGCTTTAGAGCAAATAAGGATAAGGGATGAAGCTTTGGAGAATGAAAGGAGACTTGCCAATGAGAGGCAAGAGGCAACTAGGAGGGAGATTGAGGAGATTAGGCAAGCTCTTGTGCAAAGAGAGCTTAACCGTCAACAATCTCCTCCACCCCCACCACAACCGCAGCCGGCGGCGGTGAATATTAGGGTTGTGCCCATTGCTATGGAAGAACCACAAACGTTGGGGCAACGTATGAATCCGGCACAAAGAGCACACCGTCCGGGTGTGAACTTAGGAGATCCCGCAGCCCATGATTACGAACTCCGCCCTCAAGTTCTACAAATGATCCGGCATAATCAATTTGGAGGGATGGAAGGAGAGTCTCCTCATCAACACTTGATGAACTATGAGATCTTGATGGAGACTCTTAGACCGCCAAGATTGGAGAGCAACAACCATAAGCTTAGGGCCTTCTCCTTCTCTCTTAAGGACAAAGCCTTAGCTTGGTATCAATCTATTCCACAAGGGCGAGTTGGTACTTGGGAGGAGATGACAACCGAGTTTTTGACTAAGTTCTTCCCACCTTCCAAGACTACCGAGTTAAGAGGGAAGATCAATGCCTTCGTGATGAAGGCTAGAGAGAGTTTATTCAAGTCTTGGGAGAGGTTCAAAGATCTTCTCCTAGATTGTCCATACCATGGCATACCAAAAATTGAGCTATTGGAAATCTACTTCAAAGGACTTGATGAATATAGCCAATTTAAGCTTCAATCTCTTTCCGGTGAGACTTTCATGGAGAAGCATGTAGATGAAGCTTGGGAGTTTGTAGAGAAGCAAGCTCTAGTGATTGAGAAGTACTCCCATAGGAAGAGTGAAGGGAGAAAGGCGGGAGCATATGAGGTGAGTGAAGTCACCATGAGCAATTTCAAGCTTGACACCATCAACAATGAATTGAAGTCCTTGAGGGAGTTGTGTGCTACAACTTTGAAGAACCAAGCAACTCCTCAAGTGCTTCCACAAGCTAACTTATCTTCCAAGGAGGAAGATGTGAATTACATGGGAAGGGGCAACTACAATAACTACCAAGGTCCAAGGAACTTCAACAACAACCGGCAATTCAACAATTACCGGCCCAACCACAACCATCCCGGGTTTTCCTACTCTAACCCGGATGGAGCCTTAAACTCTCCCGCTTCCACAAGCACAACTCCACCACCAAAAGCTTCACAAGAACCTCCACCCGGATTTACTCAACCCCCAAAGGATAGAACCGAAATGATGTTTGAGCAATTGCTTCGAAGGTTGAGTGGTCTTGAGAGCACCGTGACTTCCATTTCTAAGGCTCAAAAAGTATTGGAAGAACAAGTGTTCCAAAAGGCGGGTGAAGCCCATAGAGATCTGGGAAAGCTTCCCAGAAGGACCGAAGACAACCCAAGAGGCCAAGTGTTGGCTATCACTACAAGGAGCGGGTTGAGTATGAAAGATCCTTTGCCCAAGGAGAATGCTAAAGGGAAACAAGTGGTGATAGAGGAAGAGACTTTGCAAAGAGATGGAGGCAAGAGCAAGGATGTAGAGCCGACTTATGTGGCACCGTCTCCATACAAGCCACCACTACCTTTCCCTCAATCACGAGCAAGAGCTCGCTTGGACAATCACTTTGGTAAGTTCCTTGAACTAATGTCTAAATTGCATATTAACATTCCGTTCATGGATGCTATTTTAGGAATGCCGGGATATGGCAAGTTCTTGAAAGAGATACTTTCCAACAAAAGGAAGTTGAAGGAGTATGGGGAGATAAGAATGACCAAGAGATCCTCGGAATTGATCCAAACGATGAAGGAGGAGATGCCTCCCAAGCTAAGAGATCCGGGTTCCTTTTGTGTCCCGATAGGAGTGGGAGATGTGAAATATGAAGCCCTTTGTGATCTTGGAGCAAGTGTAAGCATCATACCGCTTGCACTTTGCAACAAGGTTGGGCTAGGAGAGCCGAAACCGGTCAAGATGACCCTCTATATGGCGGACCGTTCTATCACTCATCCGGTTGGGACCTTAGAAGACATCCCGGTGCAACTAGGAGGATTCTATGTGCCAATTGATTTTGTTGTCTTGGATATTCCGGCGGACTATCCGGTTCCCATCATCCTAGGAAGACCTTTCCTAGCCACTTCCGGGTCCCTAGTGGATTGCAAGAATGGGACTCTCTCCTTCAACATTGGAGAAGAGAACATCAAGTTCAAGTTGTCCACAATGATGAAAGGGCCAACCCTTGATGAGGATGTCTTCAACATAGTCGAGCAAGAAGAATCCAGAGAAGTTGTGAGCTCGATCTTGATCAAGGACCCCTTGGAGAAGGTTCTTACTTCGAGTATGATGGAGGAAGGTGTTGAGGAGGCTTGCAATGAAGAGATCAAGGCCTTGGAAGCACTAGAAAAGGAGACAAGAGTTGAAGATGAAGACCACGAAGAGGTGCTAAACAGCTGCTTGTTCCACGGGCGTGGAAGTGGTTCCACAGCCGTAGAACTCTCTGGACAACTCCGAGAAGCAGGCTTGGCAGCAACCACGGCCGTGGACTTAGAGCAAACCGTGGAGTTGGCCGTGGTTTCCCCTGAATCAGCCCTTGATGATGATCAAGCTTCTAGGAGCCATGGAGAGTCTTCATTTGCTTTGGATTCATCTCATCCAACCTTATTTGGATCGTCTCCGCTCGATAAAGGTCCTCCTAAACTTGAACTTAAACCCCTCCTCTCTCATTTAAAGTATGCTTTCCTTGGTGATAATTCTACTTACCCGGTGATTGTTAATGCATGCTTGAGTGATGATGAACTTGCTAAGTTGTTGCATGAACTAAGATTGCATAGGAAAGCCATTGGCTATACTATTGATGATTTGGTTGGCATTAAGCCTTCTTTGTGCATGCATAAGATCTTGATGGAAGATAACCATAAACCCTCTATTGAACATCAAAGAAGACTCAATCCTATAATGAAAGAGGTAGTCAAAAAGGAAATCATTAAGTTGCTAGATGTGGGAATTATCTACCCTATCTCGGATAGTAAGTGGGTTAGTCCCGTTCATATAGTACCTAAGAAGGGTGGGATGACCGTAGTGACCAATGAGAACAATGAACTAATCCCAACTAGGATGGTTACGGGGTGGAGAATGTGCATTGACTATAGGAAGTTGAACATGGCCTCTAGGAAAGATCACTTCCCTCTCCCCTTCATTGACCAAATGCTAGAAAGGTTAGCTCAACATTCTCATTTTTGCTACTTAGATGGCTATAGCGGGTTCTTCCAAATCCCTATCCACCCCGATGACCAAGAGAAAACCACCTTTACATGTCCATGGGGAACTTTTGCATATAGGAGGATGCCATTTGGGTTGTGTAATACACCCGCCACCTTCCAAAGGTGTATGATGGCTATCTTTTCGGAATACATTGAAAATATCATGGAAGTGTTCATGGATGATTTCTCTGTTTATGGTTCTTCCTTGGATAATTGCTTGGCTAACTTGTCATTAGTATTGCAAAGATGTGAGGAGACAAATCTTGTCTTGAATTGGGAAAAATGCCACTTTATGGTAAGTGAAGGCATTGTGTTGGGACACTTGGTGTCCAACCGTGGCATTGAGGTTGATAGAACCAAGATTGAAACGATAGAAGAGTTGCCACCACCTACCTCGGTGAAGGGGGTAAGGAGTTTCTTAGGGCATGCCGGTTTTTACCGGAGGTTTATTCAAGACTTCTCTAAAATTTCTAAGCCTCTCACTAACCTACTAATGAAGGATGTTGATTTTGTCTTTTCCAAAGATTGTCTTGAGGCTTTTTGTAGGTTGAAGAACGCCTTGATCTCCGCACCTATCATGCAACCTCCGGATTGGAGTTTACCGTTTGAGATCATGTGTGATGCAAGTGATGTAGCCGTTGGGGCTGTTTTGGGGCAAAGGAAAGATGGGCGCACTCATGCTATTTATTATTCTAGCAAGACGCTAGATGACGCCCAACTCAATTATGCTACCACCGAGAAGGAGTTGTTAGCGGTTGTGTACGCATTTGAGAAGTTCCCTCATATCTTGTTGGAGCAAAGGTCATAGTCTATACGGATCATGTTGCGATCCGTTACCTCCTTACCAAGAAGGATGCAAAGCCTAGGTTGATTCGGTGGATCCTTCTTCTTCAAGAGTTTGATTTGGAAATCCGGGACAAGAAGGGATCCGAGAACTCCGTGGCGGATCACCTTAGTAGACTCCCACCATTGGAGCTTGAAAAAGATGACATCCCCATTGATGATTCGTTCCGGGATGAGCAATTGCAAATGGTGGAGGAATGCTTGTTCCAAGTGTCTAGAGGAAGCGAGCCATGGTTTGCCGACATTGTGAACTACTTAGTGTGTGAGGAAGTGCCTCTCGGTTTGACATATGCCCAAAGGAAGAAGTTCTTCAAGGATGTGAGGCATTACTATTGGAGCGAGCCACTTTTGTTCAAGAGAGGGCCGGATGGAATGTTTAGAAGATGCATACCGGAGGATGAGGTGGAAAGTGTGATCCGCCATTGTCATTCCTTGCCATGTGGAGGGCATGCTAGCTCCCAGAAGACATGTGCGAAGGTATTGCAATCGGGCTTCTTTTGGCCAAGTTTGTTCAAGGATGTGCAAGGCTTTGTGGTAGCTTGTGATGCTTGCCAAAGGACGGGCAACATCTCAAGGAGGAATGAGATACCCTTGAACAACATACAAGAAGTGGAAATATTTGATGTGTGGGGTGTGGACTTCATGGGACCATTCCCTTCTTCATGTGGCAACCTCTACATCCTATTGGCGGTTGACTATGTTTCAAGATGGGTAGAGGCAATCGCTTCTCCTACAAATGACGCCAAGGTTGTGGTGCGCTTCTTCAACCGAGTGATCTTTCCTATGTTTGGAACACCAAGGGTGATCATAAGTGATGGAGGGAAGCACTTCACCAATAGGAACTTTGGGGCACTTTTGGCTAAGTATGGGGTGACTCATAAGGTGGCAACACCTTACCATCCCCAAACTAGTGGCCAAGTGGAGATCTCCAACCGGGAGATAAAGGCCATTCTCGAGAAGACGGTATCTAGACCTAGAAAGGATTGGGCTATGAAGCTCAATGATGTCTTGTGGGCATATAGGACCGCTTTCAAGACACCAATCGGCACCACTCCTTACAAGTTGGTCTATGGCAAGTCTTGCCACCTTCCAGTAGAAATAGAGCATAGAGCACATTGGACCATCAAGTGGCTAAATTTTGATCTCAAAGAGGCCGGAGAAAAGAGGTTGCTTGATATGAACGCACTTGAGGAGATATGGTTGGATGCTTATGAGAATGCCCAGATCTACAAGGAGAGGACCAAGCGGTGGCATGACAAGCGGATCATCCCCAAGGAGTTGAGTGAAGGCGACCTCGTTCTTCTCTTCAACTCAAGGCTGCGGCTCTTTCCCGGAAAGCTCAAATCAAGATGGACCGGGCCATATGTGGTGAAGAAGATCTTTCCCCATGGAGCTATTGAGATAGGAGGGGAGCATTGTAAAAACTTTAAGGTGAATGGGCACCGGTTGAAGAAGTATATCCCGGGAGCTCCGGTGGATATGACTGCCCCACTTTACCTTGAGTAGATGCCCCCGAGTTTGGTCAAGCTAATGACCTTAAAGAAGCGCTTGGTGGGAGACAACCCATTGGTAACATTTTTCCTTTTCTTGTTTTGATTTTGTTTAGATTTTTCTGTTTTTGGTTGTGTTTTGTGTGCTTTGTGTGTGCTAGAACCTTAGTAGCATTGGAAGCCTTGCTTGGCAAGTGAATGATGATGATGAAACCCTCATCGATTATGGGTGAAGCGGACGCGGAACTTGGACGGCTAGCGGTGCCTAGCGCGGGTCCCGACGCTTTGAGGAATACTTAGAGCTCTCTACCATGGTTGATAGGTTCATCCAACATCAATTCACTTGAGCATCCCAAATACCATAGCAAACCACTTTTACATTGTGAGAACCTTCTTTCACTCTTCTTTACTTCATTTACACATTGGGGACAATGTGTTTCTAAGTATGGGGTGGGGTTTGCATAATCCTTTGCATGATGAGCATCTAGGATAGTTTAACATTTTCACATGTCTTGCATTGAACATATTCATCTCAAAAATCCCATAAAAATCCAGAAAATTTAAAAAATTTTGTGCTTTCTAGGCTTGGATATGACCCTAATGATGAATCTTGTCTTGTGGATTGGCTATGGATGGCCTTATGTGTTGAATTAATGAATGCACATGTGGACTTGAAGTACTTCCCTTGAATTCAATGAATGATTTGTGATCATGATGTTTCCTAGAATGGATTGAGTATTGAAGGTCGAAATTACATGATAGTTCTTGCATACCATCTAGGAATGAATGAGGCAATTCATCTTTCTCTACTTCTCATCTTGATCATGATTGTTTGAGCACCTCAATGGATATATTTTGACCTCTTTTGACCCATCCGGGAATAGGAGCATGATAGTGTGTTTATGTGTATGAAAAGCAAGTATGGGGTGAAGATGTTGATGAAAGAATATCATGCATAAAATGCTGAATTTGTTGTGAAAGTGTAGCCAAAAATATAGTGATGCGCCCTTGGATGCCCCTTTTACGTTGACCATAGACGAAGAGGACGAGGCTCTTAGAGTTCGCTCAGATGGACCGATCACCCGATCCCGAGCTAAGGCCATTGCTCGAGCCACCGGCTCCATCATCACCCGCATTACGTCTTCACTTGGTCCCATTACCGGCATGCCTTGTCTCTACACCACCATGGCATAGGCTACCGGTTCCGTTAGCGGCATGTCCCGTCTTTCCGACTCCATGGCATGAAGCTAGCTTATTTTCGGACTATATTTTCATGTGTTTCCTTTTTATGTAATAAAGGGATATTCCGTATAGGAATATTCCCTTTTTGACCTTATCCGTTTAGGGTTTGCTTCCGCCCCTTTTAGGTTTTCCCCTCTTGGGCTTTTCTTCATGTATTTTTTGTTTGGCCCGTTGGCCCATAGGTAGGCAAGTCTCTCTATATAAGAGATATCTTGCCTCACGTATTTCCCATGTTCAATATTACTAAGTTTTGAGAAGAATTTCCTCCACTTAGCTTGGGCATCAAAACCTCTCTTCTAACCCTCAAACTTCTTCCTTGGATCTCGTCTTTGATTCAAGAAATCCATATTCGAGGATTCTTTCTAAGAATCAACCTTCGATCCACCCAAAAAGGTTCCTTCGATCTCTCTAGATCGGAGTAACCCTTGTTTCTTCATCGCTTCCGCCCCTTTGGATCAGAAACGATACAACGTTGCACAAAGAATCAAGGCGTAGTTGGAGTTTTGCTTGATCTAGATCCGGAGTTATCCTTGTTACCTCCAAGGACGCATCAAATTGGTATCAGAGCAAGGGATCAAAGCTAAGTTCTCTTTACTCTTGTTTTTGTGCGTTATTATCTTAAACCTATTTAGCCTTTTTTTGTTCATGATGTTCTTCGTTTGCTCATGATGTTCTTCATTTGTTCTTCATGATCTTCATGTTGTTCATCATGTTCTTCATCATGTTCATCCATTTTTCCTGAATTTTTTTTTCTTTCTTTTCCGTGTTTAACTCAAAACAAAAAGAACAAAAATAGGAGATATTTGGTTTGCCTTCAAACCATTTATCAAACCCGTCTTTTTCTTAAACCGACCTAAATCGACAATTTTGTTAATTAATTTCACCAAATCTCTTGGGATATTTTTGTTAACGAAAAGTTCGGATATCTCGCCTTTGATATTCCAAGAAAAGCAAAAAAACTCTTCATCAATACGGATTTGTGTTCAAAACAAAAAAAAAAAAACAAAAGAAAGTGTTGCTCAAAACGTTTCAAAGAAACGAAACACACAAAGTAAAAAGACGTCCGGCAAACCGGTCCATCCGAAAAATCGGATTTTACAAAACGGTCAAAGACCGAAAGCAAGCAAAGCTTGCCGACTGAACAATCCGTCCATCTTCTATCTCTCCATTTTCTTACATACGTTTGCAAAATATCACTTGTTTATTTGTGTGTAATTGGTTCAATTTTGTTGGATTTGCCTTCCTTGCCAAACCGCCAAACGGCTTTCCCCAAAGTAGAACCCGATAACGCACTTGAACTTTGGTAAAGTTGACCTAACTTGTCACCTTGCTCACTTGATTGCTTGAAATTGTGTGCTGATTTGGAGCAATGACTAACGTTGAAATGGAAACTTCTCAGGATTCTGGTCCGCAAGAGTTCAGTGAACCCTTGGCTCAAGAAACTGCTTCGTTGTCCCTCGAAAATGACTCCATAAGGCGAGAATTGGAAGCCTTGAAGGCACAACAAAAGTTTGATGCCTTGACCCAAGAAAACATTGCCTTGAAAAAAGAGCTAGAAGCTCTTAAGTCCCTTCAGAATGCTCACCGTCCCACCCCAACTTATCCGAATGAGAACGTGGTCAATGCTTCCACTTCCGATGCTCAACGGAAAGGCAAGGGACTTTTGGGAGCCGGCCCATCAAACGTTACCCGGCTTGCGTCTGTCATTGAACGCACCCATTCTTTACCTCTTGACGGAAATGAGTCCCATGAGGAAGAGGAGGAATTCCCCGACCCGCGCCAAGATAACTTGCCCATAGTCGATACGGAACATCGGCACCAATATTATGAGCATCAACATCAACGGTATGTTCCTTCTCCACCTCCACCTAGTGTGCCCCGCACCGACCGACAAACCCGGGAAGAGCCCCGGTACCGTCCCAACTCAACCACCAATCATGGTCGCGAGCATGATCGTTCCGAACACCGTCACCAACGGTCAACCCGGCAACCGAGGACCCTTGACTTTGATGAATACGATGAGCAACACAACTTCAATGAGTTCTCCGGTGATGAATCCGATTTAGAACGGGTAGCACATAACCGCCCGTGGCACCCACCCGTCATCGACCCTTATGAGAACCAAGACCGGGGTGAAGAATGGTTGCCTCCCCCAAATCCACCTAGGCAGGCCCCACCCGTTCATGGGCGCCAACGGCCTCATGGCGGCCACCGGCGAGCCCGTGCCGATGATGCCTACATTCCACCGCCCCGCCCGGACCCCTACCGAGCTCGTAGGGAAGGTAAAGTTAAGTTCCCTACCTTTCATGGTGAATATGATCCGTGTGTTTTTCTTGATTGGGCGCAGGATATGAAACGAGCATTAAAACATTGTCATTATGAGGAGGAATCCGAGAAAATCGAGGCGGCAACTCTATACTTTGAAGGAGATGCGAAGTCTTGGTGGAACCGGTATGAGTTCACCCGAGAGAGGCGAGGATGGGCACCAATTGAGACGTTTGAACAATTACTCTATTGCATGACCAAGAAGTACGTACCCGAGGACTTTAAGAATGATATGCGGTTGCAAATTGCCGAGTTCAAGCAAGGCAACCTCACTCCGGTGGCTTACTTGGCTAAACTTGAGGACATGCACATTAAGGCCGGTGTCTCGGCCTCCCCCTCCGCTCTCCGCACCAAGTTCATGAGTGGGCTTAATGCTTCCATCCGGCGGCCTCTCGAGATTGTCCCATTCAAGGATTTGGGAGCATTATGTCATGCCGCCATGAAGTTATATAAGCAACAACTCGAAACACCGCGGTATTCTAGGTATCCCTCTTCCTCGAGTCCATATCTTTATCCATCTAACACACGTTCTCGAGATGCGCCTAGTCCTACAGATACCGACGCCTCCAAAGGGACCCAACGGACGGGTCCTTCCAATAGGCAAACGGGTACCGAGAAGACACCAAACCGGGGCCCGACACCGGCGCCTCCCTCTCGAGGTCAACAAGGACTCTCACCGGCGGCTCGCCCAAGGGAGCCCGTGTGTTACAAGTGTAGCGGTTTTGGCCATGTACAACGTGATTGCCCAAACACCAAACGGGTCTTGTTTGCCGACCCAACATATTTCGAGGACGACGATGGTCAATATGAAGGTGATATCATTATTGAGGATGACCATGACACCGACCCACTTTTTGGCATGGAACCCTGTGATGACGAGCTTGCTTGCGGCCCCGCACAACCCGGTAAATTTGCTCTTGTTTCTCGTCGTATTTTGGCTGTTAAAGAGCATATTCCTATTGATCAACGCGAGAATCTCTTCCACTCTCGTTGCTTGGTTAATAATACGAGTCTTTCTCTCATCGTTGACGGGGGTTCTTGTTACAATATTGTCAACGAACGGGTGGTAAAACACTTCAACTTGCCTACGACCCCCCACCCAACGCCTTACGGACTCCAATGGATTTCCGATACGGCATGTGACACCGTCACACAACAAGCTTGGGTGCCGTTTTCTATTGGCGCCTATGTTGATAAGGTCCTTTGTGATGTTATCAAGATGGACGCCACACATGTCCTATTAGGATGACCATGGCAATTCGATCGCCGCACATATCATGATGGTTATCTTAATCGGTACATGTTCCAATATAATGGAAAACGGGTCACACTTTTGCCTATGACTCCGCACGAAATTTTGGTTGACTATTCGGAACGGAAGAGGCAACAAACTATTGATGAGTCCGCTAAAGCACCGGCAAAATCGGACCCCCGGAGTCCCGATGTTGTAGGTGCTAGTACTCCCAAATCCCACAACACCGCCCCTCTTGTCCATGCTACCGAATCCAAAGTTAGTAAAGGTCGCATCGTTTCTTCGGGCGCACTTTTATCATCCTCGGATCCCGTAATTCAAGGACGGTGTGAGCCACGGATACTCTTAGCTCGCCGGCATGATTTGCAACCGGTCATGGAAGGCAAGTTCCCATGCTTTTTACTTGTTCCGTTTTGTTTATCTACTTCTCATGACCCAAGTAATGTGCCACACGAGGTGTCTTTGTTGTTGTCCGAATTTCAGGATATTATGACCAAAGACCTCCCACCCGGCTTGCCACCTATCCGAGGGATTGAACATCAAATTGACTTTGTGCCTGGTGCCTCTTTGCCCAACCGTGCCGCTTACCGAGCCAGTCCGGAAGAGACAAAGGAGCTACAACGTCAAGTGCAAGAGCTCCTAGACCGGGGACATGTGCGTGAATCCTTATCACCATGTGCCGTCCCGGTAATCTTAGTACCAAAGAAAGATGGATCATGGCGGATGTGTGTTGATTGTCGTGCCATCAACCAAATCACCGTCAAATATCGCCACCCGATCCCGCGCCTTGATGACATGTTGGATGAGCTTCATGGCGCCACTATCTTCTCCAAAATTGATCTCCGGAGCGGTTACCACCAAATCCGGATGGCCGACGGTGACGAATGGAAGACGGCGTTCAAAACGAAGTATGGACTCTATGAATGGCTTGTCATGCCTTTTGGCCTCTCCAACGCCCCGTCCACCTTCATGCGCCTCATGAACCACGTCTTGCGCCGATTCTTGGGTACATTCGTTGTTGTTTATTTTGATGATATTTTGGTGTTTAGTACGTCTTTGGAGGATCACATCGGGCACCTTCGCCAAGTGCTCGAGTGCCTTAGACAAGAGCAATTGTATGTCAACTTTGACAAATGCGTCTTTTGCTCGGACACCACTATCTTTCTTGGCTATGTCGTGTCTAAGGACGGACTCCGAGTAGACGAATCTAAAGTTCGTGCTATTCGGGAGTGGCCTACTCCTACTACGGTCACCATGGTCCGAGCCTTTCTCGGCTTAGCGGGTTTCTACCGCCGCTTTGTCAAGGACTTTAGCACGGTAGCGGCACCGCTCCATGAGCTCACTACCAAGGGTGTCACGTTTGAGTGGCGTGATGTCCATGCTCGAGCGTTTGATGCGCTCAAAGACCGTCTTTGTAATGCACCATTACTCCAACTCCCAAACTTTTCGAAAACCTTCGAGGTGGAGTGTGATGCATCAAATGTGGGCATTGGAGGAGTTCTCTTACAAGAGAATCGTCCAATTGCCTACTTCAGTGAAAAACTGTCCGGTCCTTCGCTCAACTACCCTACATATGACAAGGAACTATATGCTCTAGTTCGTTGTCTTAAGACATGGCAACATTACTTGTGGCCGAAGAAGTTCGTGATTCATTCGGATCATGCGGCTCTTTCGTATCTCAAGAGTCAAACAAATCTCAGTCGGCGCCATGCTAGTTGGGTAGAGTTTTTAGAGACCTTTCCTTATGTCATTCGGCATAAGAAAGGCAAAGAGAATGTGGTCGCCGATGCCCTTTCTCGCCGCTATGCCCTCCTTGTGTATATGGATGCCAAGATACATGGCTTTGCTCTTATCAAAGAGTTATATGCCACGGATCTTGACTTCAAGGACATATGGGCACAATGCCTCGACCTCCGAGAGCACGAGTCTTTCTTTATTAACGATGGCTACCTTTTTCGAGCGGGAAAACTTTGTATTCCGCGCTCATCTATACGCCATTTGTTGGTCAAGGAAGCTCATGAGGGCCGTGGTCATTTCGGTGCTACCAAGACCCTTTCCGCTCTCCAAGAGCATTTCTTTTGGCCCCGGATGCGTATGCATGTGACACGGTTTTGCAAGGGTTGCATCACATGTCATCATGCCAAGTCGCGCCAAGGTCCGGATGGGATGTATTCTCCTTTGCCTATACCAATGGGACCTTGGGAGGATCTATCCATGGACTTTGTGGTCGGGTTGCCTATGTCAAAACGAGGCAAAGACTCCATTTTCGTGGTAGTCGATCGTTTCTCCAAAATGGCTCATTTCATCGCATGTAAAAGCACCCTAAATGCTAGTGAAGTTGCCACCTTGTTCTTTGATAATGTGGTGCGTTTACATGGGATACCACGTTCCATCGTTAGTGATCGGGACGTGAAATTCGTAAGTCATTTTTGGAGAACTTGTGGGGAAAACTTGGAACCAACTTGTTGTTTTCAAGCAGTTATCACCCCCAAACCGATGGTCAAACGGAGGTGACCAATCGGACTCTTGGTGCTCTACTTAGAGCCACCACTAGGACCAACCCACGTAGGTGGGAGGACTTACTTTCTGTTGTAGAGTTTTCGTATAACAGGTCTAGGCACACGGCAACTAAATTGTCCCCATTTGAAGTTGTCTACGGCCTCAATCCACATACACCATTGGATTTCACTCCCCGCCCGCTCAAGGATGGAGAACACATCATCGCCGGAAACCGAGCCGCCCAAATCATTGAGCTTCATGAGCGGACTAGGACACAACTCGAACGTCGTGCCGCCCAACTTGCCGGACAACGCAACAAGGGCCGCCGCGACGTCTCTTTTGAGCCCGGTGATCTTGTTTGGCTCCACCTACGGAAGGAGCGTTTTCCTACTCGCCGCATGAGCAAGCTCTCGGACCGTGGTGATGGCCCATTCCGCATCTTAGCCCGTCATGGTCCAAATGCATACAAGTTAGAGCTTCCGGATTCCTACGGAGTACACCCAACGTTCAACGTCAAGGACCTTGCCCCTTATGTTGAGCCCCTCTTTGACGATGGTGAAACGGGGACGTTTCACAGCCAAGATGGGGGGACTGATGCGCCCTTGGATGCCCCTTTTACGTTGACCATAGACGAAGAGGACGAGGCTCTTAGAGTTCGCTCAGATGGACCGATCACCCGATCCCGAGCTAAGGCCATTGCTCGAGCCACCGGCTCCATCATCACCCGCATTACGTCTTCACTTGGTCCCATTACCGGCATGCCTTGTCTCTACACCACCATGGCATAGGCTACCGGTTCCGTTAGCGGCATGTCCCGTCTTTCCGACTCCATGGCATGAAGCTAGCTTATTTTCGGACTATATTTTCATGTGTTTCCTTTTTATGTAATAAAGGGATATTCCGTATAGGAATATTCCCTTTTTGACCTTATCCGTTTAGGGTTTGCTTCCGCCCCTTTTAGGTTTTCCCCTCTTGGGCTTTTCTTCATGTATTTTTTGTTTGGCCCGTTGGCCCATAGGTAGGCAAGTCTCTCTATATAAGAGATATCTTGCCTCACTTATTTCCCATGTTCAATATTACTAAGTTTTGAGAAGAATTTCCTCCACTTAGCTTGGGCATCAAAACCTCTCTTCTAACCCTCAAACTTCTTCCTTGGATCTCGTCTTTGATTCAAGAAATCCATATTCGAGGATTCTTTCTAAGAATCAACCTTCGATCCACCCAAAAAGGTTCCTTCGATCTCTCTAGATCGGAGTAACCCTTGTTTCTTCATCGCTTCCGCCCCTTTGGATCAGAAACGATACAACGTTGCACAAAGAATCAAGGAGTAGTTGGAGTTTTGCTTGATCTAGATCCGGAGTTATCCTTGTTACCTCCAAGGACGCATCATATAGGCTTGGGGACGTTGGCTTAAATGACAAGTAACTCGGTACACTTCACATAATCGGGTGTTGGTGCCTTGCCAAAGTCAAATAAACCAATAGTCCTAACGAGCTTTGGTATGTGTGCCCGGTGTGGATGCACCTCGAAAAATAAGAAAAAGCCCGAGGATGGCTAATCACCAAGGTTTCGGCTTTTGTACACCAATGCCATTGTCTCAAAAATAAGTCAAAGAAAAGAAAAGAAAGGAAAAGAAAGAAAAGATAGAGAAAAATATACACTTGAGGGAAGTTGATCGAAGACAAGATTGTGGAGTTAGTTCTATTCCCGGATTAGCACCACATAGCCTAGAAAAATCCCCACCTAATCACAATGTTTCTTGGCCTTTTAATTCATAAGACCTTATGACCTATTTGCATGTTTGTAAGACTTAGTAATCTAGATTGGATATGCTCTTGATCTTCTTAGTTTCTTCATTTTTACATTTCATGCATGCTTTTGAGTTAAGTACAATTGTCTTTCCATGCCTTCATTTATTTGATGCATGATTACTTATCCTTTGCCATGAAACATGACTTTGAAGGTGATCCAATAGTAGAAGCACAAACCCAAAAAGATTTTGTCATTTTTCTGCATACATAAATCATGTTATCTAGTAGTCTATAGTTGAGAATTTGCTCGGGGACGAGCAAACCTTAAGTATGGGGTATTTTTGATAACACGATTTATGACTTAGGTTTAGGTAATCATTTAGATAGAATTCTCGCTCGTTCATGCATGGTTAAGCACTAGTTCATGACGTTTGCACTCAATTCACGTATTTTGTCGAGATAGACGTCTACACGGACTTGTGCATTGCTTTGTAGGTATTTTGGGAGATTTAGGAGCTAAAACGATACGTTTGAGGATCGTTCATCAAGATGACACACCCTCGGACTCATTAGGATGCAAGCTAAAGGCTAGGGAGGGCTCATGGAACCTTCCCAACACAAGCCATGCACCAAATCGAAGCTTAATGATCAAAGGCAAAGCTGAAGCACAAAATCACGGTTCACTGGTACTCCACGGCCGTGGTTTCACCCGTGGATTTTGCCAGGTTTTCGTGACAGCTGTGCCATGATCTCTTGGCCAGCTCTTGCAAAGTTGTAGTATAAAAGTGGTCCTGCATTGGCTGAGAGAATGATCTTGGAGCAGCTCTCCATTATCCACTATCATCCAATCAAAATACTCTCTCAACAAGAAGATTCTTGGAAGAAGGAGGTAGAAGGAAATCACCATTAGAGAAGAGCTTCATTGGAGAAGAAGAAGAGCACACCATTGATAGATTAACATAGCCTTGTAGTGAAGGATTTCGGAATCAATTTCTAGAGTTATATGAACCATTTGAACCTTCTTTAAGAAGGGTTGTGAGTCACTCTAATTCCATTTTCAGCTTGGTTTTGTTTACTTAACTTGTTCATCTCTTTCTCTTCATTATCTTGCAAATGGAAGCCATGATTTTATGTTTGATGATTTTGATTTCTATGATGTATGTTGTAGGCTAAATAGATGTGATTTTAGGGTAAGGAAGGAATGGTTATGGTTAGGACTATGATAGGATGGATTTAGATCAACCTTTGGATGACTCGTGTGCTTGAACGTAGCCTCTGTTAGGATCCACGGTTTGTTCTTGCCAAACCACGGCCGTGGACTTGGTAGAACAACCCGTGATCTTCCCTGGTTCGATGGATCTAGTTTTAGATTGTTAGATTGTTGAAATCCTAAGTGTTTGTTAAGTTAAAACTACCCTAGGGGAACCTAGTGTTAGCAACTAAGTGTTAGGAGAGACTTACTCGGTAATCCTTGCTCTTAGATTCCAAAGATCACAAACCCTAGGTAGTGGTGAGCCTCATAAGCCGCCATTGGACTAAGTGTGCTAGGATAGTTGCTTAGAACTAACCCTTTCGAGACTTACCCGGTAAGGATAGGTTAGATCTCTAGGCGACAATCCGGTTTGTGTAGAATTCCGTCCCTTAGGTTCTTAGAGACTTACCCGGTGATGAGACCTTAGGAATGGACTAGTGGACCATGAGACCTACCCGGTAATTGATCCCAATCTAGAAATGCTTACTCCCAACATATCATAGTTAATCCAAGGAATGTTTAGATAGCTTGAGTCTATGCCATAACTGGACTTTCCAACCCCTAGAATCCGCTTTCCTCTATTTGATCCATATCTTGTGTTTATCTTGTTTGCTTGCGTTGATTTGTTAGCATAGTTGATTGTTTATTCCGCATGATTTGTGATCCTTGATTTATCACCTAAAAACCTCCCAAAAACATTGAGATTTTCATTTCTTTATTTCCTTCTCTTTTCTTGAACTAGATCTTCACTAGACTTGATCATAAACCGAATCAATCTCACCTTAGTCTTTGTGTTCGACCTCGGAATACTATCCCTACTACAAACGTCCCGTACACTGCGGGTTTCGCTAGGAGTTAGGATAAATATAACGAGTATAAATTTAAAGCTTATTGCGATTCACACACACATCTTGAGCGTGACACATATGTGTTGGACTTACCGGAAGAGTATGGAGTTAGCACCACTTTTAATGTAGGAGATTTGAGCCCCTATGAAGGAGATTCGGAACAAGATGAAAATTCGGGGTCGAGTTCTTTCCAAGAAGGAGTGGATGATGTAGGACCATCATACAAGCTATCAAGGTCCCATTACTAGAGCAAGAGCTAAGGAGATCCAAGAAGTTATGTCAAGGGAAGTGTTATTGCTTGACACAATGCGTGAACCATTTAATTTCCATACATCATGTGTTAATCTTTTGGTGAATGTAGGAGCAAGCGAACCAAGCAAGGAGACCATGCCGACGTGCTCACTTCCCATGCAGCTCGAGGAGGCCATGCAGGCTGTTGATCACGTCCAATGCAGCCCAGGAAAGGAGGTTGTTGCTCACGCCAATGCAGCCCAAGAGGAGGCTGTTGCTCACGCCAATGCAACCCAAGAGGAGGTTGTTGCTCACGTCCAATGCAGCCCAAGGAGGAAGGTTGTTGCTCACGTCCAATGCAGCCCAAAGAGGGAAGCAGCTGCTCATTCCAAAACAGCCCAAGAAGGCAGCCAGCTGATCACGTTTAAAGAGGCCCAAGAGAGTAACAATTCATCTCATTCGGATCATCATTTGGGCTCTTAAAACACATCCAAATCACTCATGGATCTGTTGAACAATTCAGCCCATTCGGATAGCCCATTTGCTCTTAAAAATCGGCCAGCACACTCCAAGGATCAGCTTAAATAAGTCAACCTATTTTTATGCTGAAATAGTTGTTTGTTAGGTTGTTAGCTACATTAGAGGAAGGTCTCTTATTACCACCGTCCCACTAATGTTTTCAACTTTCTTTTATTATTTGTCTAGATAAAAAGAGTCTATATATTGTCTCTTTTAGCTGCAGAATTAGTTACGTTATTCCCAATTGCTTAGAATTACATTTGTAATCATTTCACAAAATCAATCAAAGAACAAGAGAGTTTTTGGTTGGCATTGCTGTTGTTGCTTGGCTGAGCTTGTTTGAGTCAACCGCCTTCGGATTGGTGCTTCGAGCCTTCACGAGTCCCTCTTTGTGCTAGTCCATCCGGAGCTAGTGTAAAGTTGTATTGGAGACGGGTCTAGAGCATTCACGATTGGGGTTTTGGCTCTTCAGACTTGGTTCCTTCGTTGACTCTCTTTGGTTCTTCACTCACCCTCCTGCGCCATTCACCATCTTCGTTTCATTCCGCATTCTGAATTCGTTTCATTCAGCCGGATTCGAGATCATTGTGCCTAGATCGACTCAATCACGGATCATCCCTTATCACACCGTTATGTCCTCCAAGATTCCAACCGGGTGAGTGATCGAACGGTCCGCCATGTAAAGGGTCATCTTGACCGGCTTTGGCTCTCCTAGCCCAACCTTGTTGCAAAGTGCAAGCGGTATGATGCTTACACTTGCCCCAAGATCACATAGGGCTTCATACTTCACTTCTCCCACTCCAATTGGCACACAAAAGGATATGGGGTTTCTTAGCTTAGGAGGCATCTCCTCCTTCATGGTTGAATCAACTCCGAGGATCTCTTCGTCATCCTTACTTCTCCATACTCTTCCAACTTCCTCTTGTTGGAGAGTATTTCCTTCAAGAACTTGCCATATGCCGGCATACCTAAGATAGCATCCATGAACGGAATGTTAATATGTAATTTAGACATAAGTTCAAGGAATTTACAAAAGTGTTTGTCCAAGCGAGCCCTTGCTCGTGATTGAGGAAATGGTAGGGGTGGCTTGTATGGAGGCGGTGCCACATATGTTGGCTCAACATCCTTGCTCTTGCCTCCATCTTCTTGCAATATCTCTTCTTCTACCACTACTTTCTTTCCCTTAGCATTCTCCTTGGGCAAGGGATCCTTCATGCTCAGCCCACTCCTTGTAGTGATGGCCAACACTTGGCCTCTTGGGTTGTCCTCGGTTCTTCCGGGAAGCTTTCCCGGATCCCTATGAGCTTCACCTGCCTTTTGGAACACTTGTGCTTCCAACACCTTTTGAGCTTTAGAAATGGAAGTCACCGTGCTCTCAAGACCACTCAACCTTCCAAGCAATTGCTCAAACATCATTTCGGTCCTATCCCTTGGAGGTTGAGTAAATCCGGGTAGAGGTTCTTGTGAAGCCTTTGGTGGTGGTGTTGTGCTTGTGGAAACGGGAGGGTTCAAGGCTCCATCCGGGTTAGAATAGGAAAACCCGGGATGGTTATGGTTAGGCCGGTAATTGTTGAATTGCCGGTTGTTGTTGATGTTCCTTGGGCCTTGATAGTTGTTGTAGTTTCCCCTTCCCATGTAGTTCACATCTTTCTCCTTGGAAGACAAGTTTACTTGCACTTGCACTTGCACTTGAGGGGTTGCTTGATTCTTCAAAGTTGTAGCACACAACTCCCTCAAAGACTTTAGCTCGTTGTTGATGGCGTCAAGCTTGAAATTGCTCATGGTGACTTCACTTACCTCATACGCTCCCACCTTCCTCCCATCACTCTTCCTATGGGAGTACTTCTCAATCACTAGAGCTTGTTTCTCTACAAACTCCCAAGCTTCATCTACATTCTTCTCCATGAAAGTCCCACCGGAAAGAGAGTGGAGCTTGAATTGGCTATCCTCATCAAGTCCTTTGAAGTAGATCTCCAATAGCTCAATTTTCGGTATACCATGGTGTGGAAAATCTAGGAGAAGGTCTTTGAACCTCTCCCAAGACTTGAACAAGCTTTCTCTATCCTTCATCACGAAGGCATTGATCTTCCCTCTTAGCTCGGTAGTCTTGGAAGGTGGGATGAACTTAGTCAAAAACTCGGTTGTCATCTTCTCCCAAGTACTCACTCGCCCTTGTGGAATAGATTGATATCAAGCCAAGGCTTTATCCTTAAGTGAGAAGGAAAAAGCCCTAAGCTTATGGTTGTTGCTCTCCAATCTCGACGGCCTTAAAGTCTCCATCAAGATCTCATAGTTCATCAAGTGTTGATGAGGAGACTCTCCTTCCATCCATCCGAATTGATTATGCCGGATCATTTGTAGAACTTGAGGACGGAGCTCATAATCATGGGCTGCGGGATCTTCTAAGTTCACACCCGGACGGTGTGCTCTTTGTGCCGGATCCATACGTTGCCCTAACGTTTGTGGCTCTTCAATAGCAATGGGCACAACCCGAATATTAACCGCCGGCTGCGGTTGTGGTGGGGGTAGAGGAGGTTGTTGACGATTAAGCTCTCTTTGCACAAGAGCTTGCCTAATCTCTTCAATCTCCCTCCTAGTTGCCTCTTGCCTCTCATTGGCAAGTCTCCTTTCATTCTCCAAGGCTTCATCCCTTATCCTAATTTGCTCTAAAGCCTCATCCAACTCAGCTTGGAGTTCTCTTCCGGCCATCTCTTTTCCCTTTCGGATGCTCTTAGATCTAGATCTAAGGGTTTTCTCCGGTTCGGGATCGAATCGAGCTAAATCCTCGCCACGAGATCTTCGCATACACCTAAAGAGTGAGAGATGTCCAGAAAAGCAAAGACACACACCAAAAGAGATCAAAAGCAACGAGAAAGATCTACACTATAAACAATCACAAACTATGACTCAATCTTAACCAAGTCCCCGGCAACGGCGCCAAAAACTTTGTTACGCTAAGAACGTGTCACGCAAAAAGCCTTAAATTTATAACTCGATATATTTCTCCTAACTCCTAGCGAACCCGCAGTGTACGGGACGTTTTGTAGTAGGGATAGTATTCCGAGGTCGAACACAAAGACTGAGGTGAGATTGAATCAACTAGTGACTAAGTATAGTGAGGGTCTAGAGAAAGGAATAAAGAAATGAAAAGCTCAATTGTTTTTTGTTTGGTTTTTAGGTGATCAATCAAAGATCACAAATCATGCAAAATAAACAATCAACTAAGCTAACACCACAAGTAAACAAGCAAATACAAAATATGTAATCAAAGGGAGAAAAGCGGATTCTAGGAGTTGGAAATTCCGGTTATGGCATAAGACTCAAGCTATCTAATCATTCCTTGGATCAACTATAGTATGTTGGGAGTGAGTATTTCTAGATTGGGATCAATCACCGGGTAGGTCTCATGGTCCACTAGTCCGTTCCTAAGGTCTCATCACTGGGTAAGTCTCAAAGAGCCTAAGGAATGGAATTCTACACAAACCGGATGGTATTCTAGGGATCTAACCTCTCTTTACCGGGTAAGTCTCGGAAAGGCAAGTCCTAGACACCTATCCTAGCACACTCAGTCCAATAGCGGCTTATGAGGCTCACTACTACCTAGAGTTTGTCATCTTCGGTATCTAAGAGCAAGAATTACCGGGTAGGTCTCTTCTAACACTTAGTTGCTAACACTAGGTCACCCTAGGATAGAATTAGCTCAACAAACACTAGGATTTCAACAATCTAACAACCTAACACTTGGATTTATCATTACAAGCAAATTTATCAAAATCACGGTGTGTTCATCAAGGTCCACGGCCGTGGTTTGTCTAGAACAAACCGTGGATTCTAACAGTGACTAGGTTCAAGCAAACGAATCATCCAAGCATACATTTAAATCTATTTTATCCTAGTCCAAGCCATAACCATCCTTTCCTTACCCTAGAATCGCATCTATTTAGCCAACAACATACATCATCATAATCGAAATCATCAAGCATAAAATCAAGGCATCCATTTGCAAGAAAATAAAGAGAGAGATAAGCAAGTTAAACAAAGTAAAACCAAGCTGAATATGAGAATTAGAAAGACTCACAACCCTTCGAAAGAAGGTTTAATCGATTCTTACAACCCTAGAAAACGATTCCGATAATCTTCACTCTAAAATCTAACAAAGGCTAACAATGGTGTCTTCTTCTTCTCTTCTCCAATGGAGCTCTTCTTTTCCTGCAATGGTAGCTCCCTTCCAAGCTTCCAATTGAGAGAATCTTCTTGTTGAGAGTGTGGGAGAGAATAGTAGTGAGAGTGGATAATGGGAGATGCCTTTTTTAGCCTTGGAGGACCACCTATTTATCCTACAAATTTACAAGAGTCGGCCATGAAGATCGTGGCACAGCTGTCACAACCGTCTGGCAAAAACCACGGTCCAATTCCACGGCCGTGGAAGTCCCAGTGACCGTGGTTTTGGTGCCTCGGCTTGTTTTGGATCATTAAGCTACGATTTGGTGCATGGCATGCACCAACAAGGTTCCAAGTGTCCTCCTTAGCTCCTAACTTGCATCCCAATGAGTCCGAAGGTGTGTCATCTTGAGGAACGATCCTCAAATGTATCGATTAAGCTCCTAAATCTCCCAAAATACCTACAAAGCAATGGAAAACTCCGTGTAGACGTCTATCTCGACAAAATACGTGAATTGAATGCAAACGTCGTGAACTAGTGCTAAACCATGCATGAATGAGCGGAAAAACTATCTAAATGATTACCTAAACCTAAGTCATAAATCGTGTTATCAATTGCATTGAGTATGAACAAGGTGAATCTTTGATAGCTAGGAGGACTTTGCATGTCCAACTAGCACCTTGTGAGGATAACCAACGTGAAAATCTGTTTCATACTAGGTGTAGTATTAAAGGAAAAGTGTGTAATGTGATAATTGATGGAGGAAGTTGTTGCAACATAGCTAGCACTGAAATGGTAAACAAATTACAACTTCTTACATTTTATCACCCTATGCCATATAAACTACATTGGATGAATGAGTGTGGAGAACTTAAGGTCAATAAGCAAACTAAGGTCAATATAACATTAGGATCATATGAGGATGTTATTACATGTGATGTTGTGCCTATGAATGCTTGTCACTTGTTGCTTGGCCGTCCATGGCAATATGATAGGAAAGTTGTTCATGATGGGTTTTCTAATAAATATAGCTTTGAGTATAAAGGTAAAACTTTAACACTTAAACCTATGACACCTTTACAAATAGCCGAGTACTATGAGAACAAGAGGGTAGAGCAAGGAACCCCTCCCAAGCCTAAGATCACACGGCCTAAGAGTAAGGAGAACAAAACCCATCAAACATTGTTAGTACAACCAACAAGTAGCTATCTTGAGTCTAGGAATGAATATGTCACTAACTATGCTTCTACGGATGTGCTAATGATGAGTTTGTGTAAATCTCTAGTGAATGTGCCTCATGACTCTACGATTCCACTTCCTAGTTCTATCCAGGGGTTGTTAGACGAGTTTAGGGACGTTTTTCCTGAGGAGATTCCAGCTGGCTTGCCGCCCATTAGGGGCATTGAACACCAAATAGATTTAATACCCGGAGCCACTCTTCCCAATAGGCCCGCCTATAGGATGAACCCTACGGAAGCCCAGGAAATTCAAAACCAAGTTCAAGCCTTGCTAGATAAGGGGTATGTTCGGGAAAGCATTAGTCCTTGTGCCGTTCCCGTCCTGCTAGTACCCAAGAAGGATAATACTTGGAGAATGTGTATTGATTGTAGAGCAATCAATAACATTACTATCAAGTATAGACACCCGATTCCCCGTTTAGATGACATGCTTGATGAGTTACATGGAGCTACAATTTTCACTAAGATTGACCTTAGGAGTGGCTACCATCAAATTAGAATGAGGGAAGGGGATGAATGGAAAACAGCTTTTAAAACCAAATTTGGGCTCTATGAGTGGCTAGTAATGCCTTTTGGCTTAAATAACGCTCCTAGTACCTTCATAAGATTAATAAATCATATTTTGAGACCTTATATTGGTTTATTTGTTGTAGTCTACTTTGATGACATTCTTATCTATAGTAAGACTTTAAAAGAGCATGAAAATCATTTGAGAGATGTGCTTGCTACATTGCGTATAGAATACTTGTATGCTAATATTCAAAAATGTGATTTATATACTAACCGAGTGATTTTCCTTGGTTTTGTAGTAAGTGCCAATGGTTTGCAAGTGGATGAGGACAAGGTGAAGGCAATCAATGAATGGCCCATTCCTAGGTCGGTTGGCGACGTGAGGAGTTTCCATGGCCTAGCTACATTCTATAGAAGATTTGTGAGAGATTTTAGTACTATTGCAGCACCACTCACGGCTTTGACCAAAAAGAAGGTTCCTTTTGAGTGGAATGAACCGCAACAAAGAGCCTTTGAAGAGCTCAAGAGACGCCTCACCCATGCACCACTACTCGCTCTACCGGACTTCACTAAACCCTTTGAGGTTGAATGCGACGCGTCCGGCATTGGTATTGGCGGCGTCCTTATGCAGGATGTAAGCCTCTAGCTTTTTTTAGTGAAAAATTGAAGGGTGCATGCTTAAACTATTCCACTTATGACAAAGAATTGTATGCCTTGTTTAGAGTACTCAAAACATGGCAACATTACCTTTGGCCTCAAGAGTTTGTTTTGAAAACCGATCATGATTCACTTAGACACTTTAGGAGCCAAGATAAGCTAGATAGGCGGCATGGTAGGTGGATGGAGTTCATCGAAACCTTTCCTTACATTATCAAGTATAAGAAAGAAAAGGATAATGTCGTAGCGGATACATTGTCTAGGAGATACACCTTAATCACCACCTTGAATTCTAGGATGTTAGGTTTTACTTACATTAAAGAATTATATGTGGATGATGCTGAAATTGGGAAGATATTTCATAGATGCACTACTCAAGGCCCTTATGATAAGTATTTTGTGTTTGAAGGTTTCTTGTTTAAAGTGGATAAGATTTGCATACCTAGATGTTCCCTTAGGATCTTATTGGTGGAAGAAGCCCATAAAGGAGGTTTAATGGGGCATTTTGGGAGGGACAAAACTTATCACATGTTGCAAACTTACTTTTATTGGCCTCCTATGTTAAGGGATGTAGAACACATGCTGAAAAGGTGCATTGAATGTCTTAAGGCCAAAGCTAGGGTACAACCCCACGGGTTGTATACACCCTTACCAACGCCTAATGGCCCTTGGGAAGATATAAGTATGGATTTCATTGTTGGACTACCTAGGACTAAGAAAGGAAGAGATTCCATTTTTGTGGTAGTAGATAGATTCTCTAAAATGGCACATTTTATTCCATGTCATAAAACTGATGATGCATATAATGTTGCTAATCTTTTCTTTAAGGAAATAGTGAGATTGCATGGAATCCCTAAAACTATTGTTAGTGATAGGGATGTCAAGTTTTTGAGTTTCTTTTGGAAAACGCTTTGGGGAAAAATGGGCACTAGATTACTATTCTCGACCTCTAGTCATCCCCAAACAGATGGGCAAACGGAAGTCACCAATAGGACCCTAACGACCCTCCTTAGAACCATGTTGAAAGATAACTTAAAAGAATGGGAAGACATGTTACCACATATTGAGTTTTCTTATAATCGCACCATGCATTCTTCCACTTCGTTATCACCTTTCAAATGTGTTTATGGATTTCACCCTTTAACTCCTTTGGACTTATTACTGATTCCTCGAAAGGATCGAGTAGCTTTTGATGCTTTGGAACAGGCGGACTACATTAAGGAACTTCATGCTAAGACCAAGGCTGCACTTGATAAGAAGGGCGTTGAAACTGCAGCTCGGAATAACAAAGGACGTCGGAAGATGGTTTTCCAGCCCGGCGACTTTGTTTGGCTACATCTAAGGAAAGAGCGGTTTCCGACAAAACACCATTCCAAGCTAGCACCACGGGGTGATGGACCATTCAAAGTCTTACACCGGATTAACGACAATGCATATGTGTTGGACTTACCGGAAGAGTATGGAGTTAGTACCACTTTTAACGTAGGAGATTTGAGCCCCCCATGAAGGAGATTCAGAACAAGATGAAATTTCGGGGTCGAATTCTTTCCAAGAAGGAGTGGATGATGTAGGACCATCACATGGAAGATATCAAGGTCCCATTACTAGAGCAAGAGCTAAGGAGATCCAAGAAGTTACGTCAAGGGAAGTGCTATTGCTTGACACAATGCGTGAACCATTTAATTTCCATACATCATGTGTTAATCTTTTGGTGAATGTAGGAGCAAGCAAACCAAGCAAGGAGACCATGCCGACGTGCTCACTTCCCATGCAGCTCGAGGAGACCATGCAGACGTTGCTCACATCCAAGGCAGCCCAAGAGGATAGGCTGTTGCTCACGTCCAAGGCAGCCCAAGAGGATAGGCTGTTGCTCACGTCCAATGCAGCCCAAGAGGGGAGGTTGTTGCTCACGTCCAATGCAGCCTAAGAGGGGAGGCAGCTGCTCACATCCAAGGCAGCCCAAGAGGATAGCAAGCTGCTCACGTTCAAGGAGGCCCAAGAGAGTAACCAGCTCCCTCATTTGGATCATCATTTGGGCTCTTAAAACCATCCAAATCACTCATGGATCTGTTGAACAATTCAGCCCATTCGGATAGTCCATTTTGGCTCTTAAAAAACGTCCAGCTCACTCCAAGGATATGCTTGAATAAGTCAGCCTATTTTTATGCTGAAATAGTTGTTTGTTAAGTTGTTAGCTACATTAGAGGAAGCTCTCTTATTACCACCTTCCCACTAATGTTTTAGTTTTCTTTTCTCTATTTTTGTCTAGATAAAAGAGTCTATATATAGCCTCTTTTAGTTGCTGAATAGGTACGTTATTTTCATTGCTTAGAATTACAATTGTAATCATTTATAAAATCAATCAAAGAACAAGAGAGTTTTTGGTTGGCATTGTTGTTGTTTGCTTGGCTGAGCTTGTTCGTGTCAACCGCCTTCGGATTGGTGCTTCGAGCCTTCACGAGTCCCTCTTTGTGCTAGTCCAACCGGAGCTAGTGTAAAGTTGTATTGGAGACGGGTCTAGGGCATTCACGAAGTGGGGTTTTGGCTCTTCAGCCTTGGTTCCTTTCGTTGACTCTCTTTGGTTCTTCTCTACACCTTCATGCGTTCATTTACCATCTACATTTCATTCCGTATCTGGATTCGCCTCATTCAGCCGGATTCGGGATCATTGTACCTAGATCGACTCATTCACGGACTAATACCGTATCACCGCCACCTACACCAACAACTCAAGGCCACCCTCTTGAGCCTCGGCGAGCCGAACCTAAGTGGAGGGACTTTCATCACATGCCTAAGTCAAGAAAGGCCCGGGTCACTCGTGCACAATATTTCCGAATAAAGAGGGTTTGCATGGCAATTAGTTTGCATGGGATATTCTTAGACATTTTATCATTAGACATTTAATCATTAGCATTGTTTGCTTTTTATTTTAATTTTCCACCATTTATTTTCGGATAAAACAATTAGGAGATAACCAAATTAGTGATTCTCTTAGTGGGTAGATTAGTGGGCTATTTTTTAGGATTTATTTCTTGTTTTATTTCCTATTTTCAGCAAGGCCTATTTAGGTCTAAACTTCAGATTGGTATGGTAGTTTTGAATGAATGAAAATAGCAACCTTTTTGCTGCCAAAACTCACGAGTCTTTTCTCTCATCTCCATAGAAGGATTGTGAGCACATCAACCTTCTTCTTCCTTTGATTCGAGTGGTTCCTATCTCGAGTCCCTTCCTTTGATCTTCATAACCGAGTGGCACCCATCTTGGCTGGAGATCATTCACATCTTCATACCAGTCCATCCCCACCAGCCATTCGCATCTCGGCTACAACATCTTCACCAGCGAGCCCTTGTGTACCCTCGGCGTTACCTTTGGCGAGCAAGATCTTGCACCGACTCCATCGATCCTAGATCTCACCATGTGGTATCAGAGCTATGTAAGTTCTTGCTCTTGTTTACCTTTGATTTCTCGCAATTGTCATCGTTGAAGGCTCTTGATTTCGTGCCCTTCTTTTTCTGCATTTCCGAATTGTTGTTGCGTCTAGAGTATTAGGGTTGTCCTTGCATTTGTGTTGTTTTGAGTCTTGTTTTGTTGAGTTCGTAGTTCTGCATTTTTAGGGTTTAGACGTCTCAAAAAAATATCCGATTGAAGCAAGTAGAAGACGGCAGAATTAGGGTTGATTGTGGTTGAATTTGTTACTTGCAACCTGATTTTTAAATTCCAAAGAGTTCTGCCATGAATTTCTTGCCCTAACCGAGACCATATAGCTGCATATAGTTAGGACATTTGAGTCTTTATTTTGTTTAATTTTGCACCTTAATCAACCTACATAGAGTACTTAAGTTACATTCAAATTAAACTTTCGAGTAGAGGAAAATTTTTGAGGTATGGACTCTATAGGTTGATCAAGAAGTTTATTTTATTAACATTGTTACAGCTTGTGTTAGTCAAAAAAAAAATATATATATATATACATATATATATATATATACATATATATATATATATACATATATATATATATATATATATATACATATATATATATATATATATATATACATATATATACATATATGTACATATATGTACATATACATATATATATACATATATATACATATACATATACATATACATATATATATACATATACATATACATATACATATACATATATAGATATACATATACATATATAGATATACATATACATATATATATATATATACATATATATATATACATATATATATATACATATATATATACATATATATATACATATATATATATATATATACATATATATATACATATATATATATATATATATATATATATATATATATGAAAAGCAAAAGTCGGCTTGTTTAAAAAAAGAAAAAAGAGACAAAGCGTTTTGTGTTCATTCTTAATACATAGTGACTCATTGTAATCATGATAAGTGCTCATCCTTGTATTCGAATTCACCATTGCTAGTTGCAATTCCTTGTAATCTTTCTTGTTCACATATAGTAAGTGGTAATAGGGGATAAGTACCTACAAGATTGTTTGAGTTGCATCTAACTTAAGGACTTGAATCAAGGTTGTGGTGCACTTTATTTTCCACTTTGTGAGTCATATTTGCATATAGGAAGCCATCCCTTACCCTTGTTTTCTGAGCTTACAACTTGAGGGTTGCAAGCAGTTGTTGGTAGATCATAGCTTCTTACTAGCTTTAGGGACCATTGTGTGTTGTGTAGTGTTTGTGGCTCTCGTGTGAGTTTCTTGTTGAAGGTACAATGGGGGATCCCAAGGACAAGCAAGTCAGCCAAGTGGAAGGAGGGGATGGTTCGGCCATTAGCATGGAGACACTCCTACGAGCCATCCAAGCCTCCAAGGAAGAGGCCGACGAGCGTGCACGGCAACATCTCCAAGCCATGCGTGAGGAGCAAGCGGCTTTCATGAGAGCCATGGAAGAACAGTGGAGCAAATCCTACAGTCCAGTCCCTAGCTACCACCGTGAGCAACAACAAGGGGGCAACGGAGCTCCACCGACGAGTTCCTTGGCAACTCCCATGTCCTTGTCCGCAAACATGCCGAGCCCTAGTCTTCACCCCCTACGAATTCACTTGTTGCTACCACCCGGGAGGAGTAAGGACTTGAATCAAGGTTGTGGTGCACTTTATTTTCCACTTTGTGAGTCATATTTGCATATAGGAAGCCATCCCTTACCCTTGTTTTCTGAGCTTACAACTTGAGGGTTGCAAGGAGATGTTGGTAGATCATAGCTTCTTACTAGCTTTAGGGACCATTGTGTGTTGTGTAGTGTTTGTGGCTGTCGTGTGAGTTTCTTGTTGAAGGTACAATGGGGGATCCCAAGGACAAGCAAGTCAGCCAAGTGGAAGGAGGGGATGGTTCGGCCATTAGCATGGAGACACTCCTACGGGCCATCCAAGCCTCCAAGGAAGAGGCCGATGAGCGTGCACGGCAACATCTCCAAGCCATGCGTGAGGAGCAAGCGGCTTTCATGAGAGCCATGGAAGAACAGTGGAGCAAATCCTACAGTCCAGTCCCTAGCTACCACCGTGAGCAACAACAAGGGGGCAACGGAGCAACAACAAGCGGCTTTCATGAGAGCCATGGAAGAACAGTGGAGCAAATCTCCAAGCCATCCCTTAGATGTCTTTTATGCTCCTCTAGTAATTTGCTATAAATGAGAATGTCATCAAAGTAAACAACGAAAAATTTACCTATAAACTTTCTCAAAACATGGTTCATTAATCTCATGTAAGTAGAAGGAGCATTAGTAAGTCCAAATGGCATAACAAGCCCCTCATATAAACCAAATTTGGTTTTAAAAGCAGTTTTTCACTCATCCCCTTCCTTCATCCTAATCTGATGGTATCCACTCCTAAGATCAATTTTACTAAACATAGTGGAACCATGAAGCTCATCTAACATATCATCAAGGCGTGGGATAGGGTGGCGATACTTAATGGTTATGTTATTGATGGCCCTACAATCAATACACATCCTCCAAATATTATCTTTCTTAGGCACTAAAAGAACGGGGACAACACATGGACTAAGGCTTTCCCTCACATAACCCTTATTTAAGAGCTCTTGCACTTGGTTTCTAACCTCTTGGCTCTTATTAGGGTTCATTCTATAGGCTGGCCTATTCGGTAAGGTTGCTCCCGGAATGATCTATTTGATGCTCTATGCCTCTCAAGGGTGGTAGGCCATGGGGTATCTCATTAGGAAACACATCCTTAAACTCCTCAAGTATGGCTACAATGCTAGGTGGAAGATTTGCCTTAGTTTCATCACTCACTAGGGCTAACTTTTTACATACGGTCATCAACGTGATTTCTAGAGGAAGATAAGCACTTTGAAATTCAGATTTGGCTACTAGCAAAGTAGAGGGCATTTGTGTGTTAGTTGAAGCTAAAAGGGTATTAGAAGGCTCTATAGGCTCGGTTTTAGAATTATTTTGATACGGTATTAGTCCGTGGATTAGTCGATCTAGGCACAATGATCCGAATCCGGCTGAATGAAGTGATTCCAGATGCGGAATGAAATGTGGAGATGGAATGGATGCAGGAGGGTGTTGAGAAGAACCAATGAAAGTCAACGAAAGGAACCAAGGCTGAAGAGCCAAGACCCCGCTTCGTGAATGCCCTAGACCCGTCTCCAATACAACTTTACACTAGCTCCGGCTGGACTAGCACAAAGAGGGACTCGTGAAGGCTCAAAGCACCAATCCGAACGCGGTTGACACAAACAAGCTCAGCCAAGCAAACAACGACAATGCCAACAAAAAACTCTCTTGTTCTTTGATTGATTTTGTGAATGATTACAAACGATAATTCTTAGCAAAATAAAAACGTACCCTATTCAGCAGCTAAAGAGACTATATATAGACTCTTTTATCTAGACAAAATAAAAAAAGAAAACTAAAACATTTGTGGAAGGTGGTAACAAGAGAGCTTTCACAAATGTAGCTAACAACTTAACAAACAACTAATCAGCATCAAAATAGGCTGACTTATTCAAAGCATCTCCATGAGTGTTTTTGGACGGTTTAGAGCCCAAATGGATGATCCGACTGAAAGAAATGGGCTGACTTATTCAAACAGATCCATTAGTGAGTTGGACGGTTTTTAAGAGCCCAAATGGATGATCCGACTGAGGGAGCTGGTTACTCTCTTGGGCTGCCTTGGACGTGAGCAGCTGGTTACTCTCTTGGGTCGCCTTGGACGTGAGCAGCTGGTTACTCTCTTAGTCCTAGGTAGTCCAACAATGAAATCCATACTTATATCTTCCCAAGGGCCATTAGGCGTCGGTAAGGGTGTATATAGCCCGTGGGGTTATACCCTAGCTTTGGCCTTAAGACATTCAATGCACCTCTTAAGCATGTGTTCTACATCTCTTAACATACGAGGCCAATAAAAGTGAGTTTGCAACATGTGATAAGTTTTGTCCCTCCTAAAATGCCCCATTAAACCTCCTTTATGGGCTTCTTCCACTAATAAGATCCTAAGGGAACATCTAGGTATGCAAATTTTATCCACTTTAAACAAGAAACCTTCAAACACAAAATACTTATCATAAGGGCCTTGAGTAGTGCATCTATGAAATATCTTCCCAAATTCAGCATCATCCACATATAATTCTTTAATGTAAGTAAAACCTAACATCCTAGAATCCAAGGTGGTGATTAAGGTGTATCTCCTAGACAAAACATCCGCTACGACATTATCCTTTCCCTTCTTATACTTGATAATGTAAGGAAAGGTTTCAATGAACTCCATCCACCTACCATGCCGCCTATCTACCTTATCTTGGCTCCTAAAGTGTCTAAGTGAATCATAATCGGTTTTCAAAACAAACTCTTGGGGCCAAAGGTAATGTTGCCATGTTTTGAGTACTCTAAACAAGGCATACAATTCCTTATCATACGTGGAATAGTTTAAGCATGCACCCTTCAATTTTTCACTAAAGAAAGCTAGAGGCTTACCTTCTTGCTTAAGGACGCCGCCAATACCAATGCCGGATGCGTCGCATTCAACCTCAAAGGGCTTAGTGTAGTCCGGTAGAGCGAGTAGTGGTGCGTGTGGGTGAGGCGTTTCTTGAGTTCTTCAAATGCTCTTTGCTGAGGTTCAATCCACTCAAAAGGAACCTTCTTTTTGGTCAAGGCCGTGAGTGGTGCTGCAATGGTACTAAAATCCCTCACAAATCTTCTATAGGATGTAGCTAGGCCATGGAAACTCCTCACGTCACCAACCGACCTAGGAGTGGACCATTCATTGATTGCCTTAACCTTATCCTCATCCACTTGCAAACCATTGGCACTTACTACAAAACCAAGGGTAATTACTCGGTTAGTATAGAAATCACATTTTTTAATATTAGCATACAAGTATTCTATACGCAATGTAGCAAGCACATCTCTCAAAAGATTTTCATGCTCCTTTAAAGTCTTACTATAGATAAGAATATCATCAAAGTAGACTACAACAAATAAACCAATATAAGGTCTCAAAATATGATTCATTAATCTCATGAAGGTACTAGGAGCATTAGTTAAACCAAAAGGCATTACTAGCCACTCATAGAGACCAAATTTGGTTTTAAAAGCTGTTTTCCATTCGTCCCCTTCCCTCATTCTAATTTTATGGTAGCCACTCCTAAGGTCAATCTTAGTGAAAATTGTAGCTCCATGTAACTCATCAAGCATGTCATCTAGGCGGGGAATCGGGTGTCTATACTTGATAGTAATGTTATTGATTTCTCTACAATCAATACACATTCTCCAAGTATTATCCTTCTTGGGTACTAGCAAGACGGGAACGGCACAAGGACTACGGCTTTCCTGAACATACCCTTTATCTAGCAAGGCTTGAACTTGGTTCTGAATTTCCTGGGCTTCCGTAGGGTTCATCCTATAGGCAGGCCTATTGGGAAGAGTGGCTCCGGGTATTAAAACTATTTGGTGTTCAATGCCCCAAATGGGCGGCAAGCCAGCTGGAACCTCCTCAGGAAAAACGTCCTTAAACTCGTCTAACAGCCCCTGGATAGAACTAGGAAGTGGAATCTTAGAGTCATGAGGCACCGTCACTAGAGATTTACACAAACTCATCATTAGCACATCCATAGAAGCATAGTTAGTGACATATTCATTCCTAGACTCAAGATAGCTACTTGTTCGTTGTACTAACAGTGTTTGATGGGTTTTGTTCTCCTTACTCTTAGGCCGTGTGATCTTAGGCTTTGGAGGGGTTCCTTGCTCTACCCTCTTGTTCTCATAGTACTCGGCTATTTGTAAAGGTGTCATAGGTTTAAGTGTTAAAGTTTTACCTTTATACTCAAAGCTATATTTGTTAGAAAACCCATCATGGACAACTTTCCTATCATATTGCCATGGACGACCAAGCAAGAAGTGACAAGCATTCATAGGCACAACATCACATGTAATAACATCCTCATATGATCCTAATGTTATATTGACCTTAGTTTGCTTATTGACCTTAAGTTCTCCACACTCATTCATCCAATGTAGTTTATATGGCCTAGTGTGATAAAATGTAAGAAGTGGTAATTTGTTTACCATTTCAGTGCTAGCTATGTTGCAATAACTTCCTCCATCAATTATCACATTACACACTTTTCCATTAATACTACACCTAGTATGAAACAGATTTTCACGTTGGTTATCCTCACAAGGTGCTAGTTGGACATGCAAAGTTCTCCTAGCTATCAAAGATTCACCTTGTTCATACTCAATGCAATCATCATTCTCATTTTGTTCATTGTCATCAATTAAGGCATTTTTATCATCTAATTCCACATCATCCTCACTCTCATACTCTCCTAGATGATTTATGATCAAAGTGCGTCTATTAGGACATTCTCTACTCATGTGACCTCTACCTTGGCATTTAAAACACACAATGTCCCTAGTTCTAGAGTTAGAGATAGGAGTACTCCCTCGATGATCACTCGAAGGCTCATTCAAGGATCGTGGTGTAGTGGCTGGTGTAGACGACTTTCTTTGTCCTTCTTGGCCCATAGGTGCCGATTTTCTCTCTTCCTTCCGGCCTCCTTGATCCTTGCTGTGGTTAGGCAGCAGCTGGCTCCCTTGTGCTTTCCAAGTGTTGGGCGACCCATGAGGTGGCTTGTATTCCCGGTTTCGCGCCTTAGTCTTCCTTTCCACCTTGATGGCCAAGTGTAGTAATTGCTCCATGGTGCTATATGGATACATATCAACCTCATTAGCCAAATTAGAATTCAAAATACGAAGGTACCTTGCCATAGTGTTTTCTTCATCTTCTAGAACGTTGGCCTTCACCATAGCAACTTGCATATTCGTATAAGCTTCCTCAGCGCTAAGAGAGCCTTGTCTCAAATTTTCCAGCCGTTGTCGAAGCTCTCGGGTATAGTGAGGTGGAACGAACCTAGCCCTCATTAGTGTCTTCATATGCTCCCATGTGGTGATTTGAGGATCCAATGTTCGAACTCTTTCTTTGACTACGTGATCCCACCATACCAAAGCATAGCCTTGGAACTCGAGAGCGGCTAGCTGAACCTTCCTAGGCTCGCTAAAGTTGTGACTCAACCAGATTTGCTCAACTTTAGTTTCCCACTCCGTGTAGACGTCGGGATCACACTTACCTTCAAAGACGGGAATTTTGATTTTGACTTTGCCGAGTCCGTCCTGCTCTTGATAGGGCCGAAAGTTATCTCGTTCTCGTCATTGCCTTGGCTGCTGGAATGGCCGATTGTAACCTTCCCAAGTGTGGTCCTCGAAAGCAGCTTCATTCCGTCGCTGAAAGTTATTAACAAAGGGTGGCATGTTAGAAGCATTAGGGGGTTCGTTGGAATGTAAATTACCTTGATCCGGATGATCCGGCTCTCTAGTAACACGTGAAGGACCGCCAAACTCATAGTTGGTTCTCAAAGGTGGTGTCCCGGCTGGTGGTGTTCGTGCTTCCATAGACTCCACTTATTTGGATAGGTTAGTTACGGAATCGGACAATTGTTTCAATAGACTGGTCATCTCAGGCGTGACGGTCTCGCTACTCGACTTGCTGGGACTTAGGGACCTGGACATGCTCAAGTAACAAACAAAGAACCGGTTAGGTTAGAAAAGCAAAGATCTCACTTGTGTATCGCTCACTCTCATTGGTATTGCCTAGCTGGTGACTCGAGTTGTAAGGATCCAACACCTTAAGATCGCGATTTCCAAACCTTCTTAGCAACCCTTTAGAACTAGAACTGCTGAAACTGATGTTAGTGTCGGAGATGAATCAAGACACCCCTAATTGGAGTATTGACCGTTGGGTTCGTGTAGGTATGGTGGTTTGTGATTAGAATGACGTAGGAGTTGTTTGAAGGAGTTCTCACAAAGAGGGAACTTTTCCTTGTGCTTGATGGTCGATTAATAGAAGGCCAGCCGTTTTTGTGTTGTTCTTTTTTTTTTGAAAGATCTCTTAGACTTTGTCAAAGATTTGTAGGAGAGAAGGTAACCGAAATTGATTGCAACGAGATTTGTGGGAGAGAAGGTTACCGAAACTGATTGCACGTTCGATCTCGATCTCTTTTCTTTTTTTTTTTTGCGTTTGCCTCTCCTCAAGATGTTGTCCGGCTCTAAGAAACCCTTGGCTTTTGATCAAGTTTACCAACTGAGCTCTGATACCAACTGATACGGTATTAGTCCGTGGATTAGTCGATCTAGGCACAATGATCCGAATCCGGCTGAATGAAGTGATTCCAGATGCGGAATGAAACGTGGAGATGGAATGGATGCAGGAGGATGTTGAGAAGAACCAAAGAGAGTTAACGAAAGGAACCAAGGCTGAAGAGCCAAGACCCCGCTTTGTGAATGCCCTAGACCCGTCTCCAATACAACTTTACACTAGCTCCGGCTGGACTAGCATAAAGAGGGACTCGTGAAGGCTCGAAGCACCAATCCGAAGGCGGTTGAAACAAACAAGCTCAGCCAAACAAACAACGACAATGCCAACCAAAAACTCTCTTGTTCTTTGATTGATTTTGTGAATGATTACAAACGATAATTCTTAGCAAAATACTAACGTACCCTATTCAGCAGCTAAAGAGACTATATATAGACTCTTTTATCTAGACAAAATAAAGAAAAGAAAACTAAAACATTTGTGGAAGGTGGTAACAAGAGAGCTTCCACAAATGTAGCTAACAACTTAACAAACAACTAATCAGCATCAAAATAGGCTGACTTATTCAAAGCAGCTCCATGAGTGTTTTTGGACGGTTTAGAGCCCAAATGGATGATCCGACTGAAAGAAATGGGCTGACTTATTCAAACAGATCCATGAGTGAGTTGGACGGTTTTTAAGAGCCCAAATGAATGTGACCTTAACTTGCTTATTTACCTTTAATTCTCCACATTCATTCATCCAATGAAGCTTATAAGGCCTAGGGTGATACAAAGTTGTTAATTGCAGCTTATTAACCAATTCGGTGCTAGCTATGTTACAACAACTACCCCCATCAATTATAACATTACAAACCTTCCCTTTAACCAAACATCTAATGTGAAACAAGTTTTCCCTTTGGTTATCCTCACAAGGGGTAGGTTGTATACTAAGGGCTCTCCTAGCTATCAAAGCATTATCATGTGACAAGCAAACATCCAAAACAGGTTAATCATACTCAAAATCAGATTCAATACGTTCAAGAGACTCATCATGCTCAAAATCAGATTCAACACAAGCAATAGACTCGTTTGGAACATCCAAATCACATGGCACATAGTTATTAGCTAGGAATGAACTAGGGTGATCATACAACACACATTGAGCAAGAAGCAATCCCCTTGTTCATATACTATTCCATCATCCGAATCAACATCATCACTAGGCTCGATTTCATTAGATTCAAGTTCATGCTCAGATTCTGATTCATATTAGCCTAAATGATTTATTAGCAAAGTTCTCCTATTCGGACAATCTTTCATCATGTGTCCTCTACCTTGACACTTAAAACACACAACATCTCTAGCCCTAGAAGAAGAAGAAGAGTTATAAGTACTCCCTTGAGGTGGTTTAGGGGCTGCAGTAGGCGTCTTAGGGTAGGTTGGGCGTGTGGGAGCTTGGTCGGGGGCTATTTTGGGGGCTTCGCGGTTGTATCCTCCGTGTCGGTGCCCTCCTTGTTGTTTCCATACATTTGAGGTCCCAAATGAGCTCTTTACGCCTTGAATCCTCCCTTTTATCTTCTTCTCGACTTTGATGGCGAGATGTAGTAGTTCTGTCATAGTAGAGTAGGGAAACAAATCCACCTCGTTAACAAAACTTGAATTAAGGATACGAAAATACCTGGCCATAGTTGCCTCTTCATCCTCACTAACATTGGCCTTCACCATAGCCATTTGCATGGCATTATAGGTCTCCTCGGCACTCATTGAACCTTGCCTCAAGTTTTCCAACTTTTGTCTTAAGTCCCTCCTATAGTGTTGGGGAACAAATCGAGCTCGCATGATTTCCCTCATTTGTGCCCATGTTGCAACTTGTGGATCCATGTTTCGCCTCCTTTCCTTCACAAGCTCATTCCACCATATCAAAGCATAATCAGTGAACTCAAGGGCTGCGTAATGTACCTTTTTATTCTCGGGAAAGTTGTGGCACGCCCATATTTGCTCAATCTTCGTCTCCCAAGCCATGTACACATCCGGATCACACTTGCCTTCAAAGGATGGAATCTTGATCTTCACCTTGCCTAGATCATCTTGCTCATGATCTCGCCCTCTCCTTTGGTGTCTATTGTCTCTCCTCCCTTCATAGTCTTCCTCTTGCCTCCATCTATACTCACGCCTCCCATCTTGATCCCTCTCATCTTCTCGTCTCCTATCTTCACGCCTCCTATTTTGTTCCATCCTTCTTTCCTCATTTCTCATCCATTCCTCATCTTGCCTCCAGGCTTCCTCTTGCCTTCTTTCTTGTGCATAATCATAGCCATCATCTTCGGACTTCTCATTATCTCCATCCTGTGTGGTGCTAAGAGAGAAAGTAGCATAATGACTGTTATCATGAATAGGAGGTTTAGAGTTAGAATGATGCCCCTGTGAAGCATTAATGGGAGTCTTCTTGGCTTCGTTGAAAGCTTCTTGTTGGCTGCCAAGAGGTACTCGTCGATGGCTTATAGTTAAGGGTTTAGAACCTGCTCCATTCTCAAAGTGATGGCCTAGTGCCTTAGTTCGGGGAAATGAGGTGTCTTCTTTAGCCTTATTAGTCTTAAGCTTGGTTATTTGCCCTTTTAAACCCGTAAGCCTATCTTCCATGGCTTTAAATTCTGCTTGCATCATAGCCTTCATCATGCTAACCAAATCTGCTGGACTAGACTCCGGTTGCTTCTCGGTATGATGATCACTAGACATCTTGTTAAATACAACAAAACAAGCAAACACGTTAGATTAGATCAAAACAAAATCCTCTCTAGTGTGTCTCTCAAGTGTTTATCCCTCACTCTCAAGTGATGTGATAAGACTTTGCTGATGGCTCACCATGTAAGAATTAACAACCTTGTGTGGGTAGTGTCTAGTCAAATATAAGCTAACACGAAACAACAATTGAATTAATCAAGGTATGTCCTAGGCTGACTGAACAAAAGAAAGAAAAAAATAATGACTCAAGAAATGGACTATTTGTATGAATGAGATGTACAACCAAAATGACCCGAAATATAGACTCAAGATAAGCTAAAAGAACCTTACTCGTTAGTGCCTTAACTTGCAACCTCAAACACCAAAATCAACAACTAAGGTCGGTTTAGGGTAGGGTGGCCGAATGAAAAAGGCTTGGAATGTAGGTTTCTTGGAGTCCGCTTGAAATCTTCTTCCTCTTGGTCAACTCTTGCAAGAACAATGTTGTTAGTTCAATAACTTAGAGCTAAACACAATGCAAACACAAAGCTGAATTCTTCTTTTCTTTTCTTTTATTTTTGGTTCGTCCTTTTCTCTCTCTTTTTTTTTTTAAATATTCTGGACAACAGCTTTCCTTTTTTTATCTCAGCAAAAATAAAACGAAAATTAAATAACAAGAGGGTAAATAGGGAAACAACTTAGAAGATAAGATATGCTTAGAGATGAGATATAGAAAGATATGGATGAAGCAGGATTATGGAAAAAAATATGAAAAGATATGGTTGTTGTAGGATTAAGGAAAGATATGGAAAGATATGGCTGTTGCAGGATTAGGGTTTACGAAAACAGTAGGTTAGGGTAGGTTTTGGTGGCATGAAAGTGGTGGTGGGGCTGGCGTGGTGGTGTTGGTGTTTGTTGATGACTTTGGTGCTCAATTCGCTGATCAAGAACAACAAACAAGTTAGAAGCCCATAAAGGAGGTTTAATGGGTCATTTTGGGAGGGATAAGACTTATGCTATGCTGCACTCACATTTTTATTGGCCACATATGCTTAGGGATGTTGAAAATGTGCTTAAAAGGTGTTTAGAGTGTCTTAGAGCTAAATCAAAAGTGAAGCCTCATGGATTGTATACACCTTTGCCAATCCCCACAACCCCTTGGGAAGACATTAGCATGGATTTCATAGTGGGATTGCCTAGGACTAGAAGAGGAAGGGATTCGATATTTGTGGTTGTAGATCGATTCTCTAAGATGGCTCACTTTATTGCTTGTCAGAAAACTGATGATGCAGCCAATGTAGCTAATTTGTTCTTTCGAGAAGTAGGTAGGTTACATGGTATTCCAAGGACAATAGTGAGTGATAGGGATGTTAAGTTCTTGAGTTACTTTTGGAAAACTCTTTTGGGAAAGCTAGGAACTAAGTTGTTATTTTCTACGTCAAGCCACCCCCAAACGGATGGGCAAATAGAAGTAACTAATAGGACACTAACAACACTTCTAAGGACTGTCATTAAGAAGAATTTGAAAGAATGGGAAGATGTCTTGCCACATATTGAATTTGCCTATAATAGAGTCATCCACTCATCTACTTCCATCTCTCCCTTTGAGTGTATTTATGGTTTTAATCCACTAACCCCTTTTGATCTTACACTGTTACCTAAGAAGGATCAAGTGGATTTAAGTGCTAAAACGCACGTTGAACATATCAAGGAGCTACATAGTAGGACAAGGATCAAGCTCGAGGAGAAAGGCAAATACAACGCGTAAAAGGCGAATCAAGGACGCAAGAAGATTATATTTGAACCCGGCGACCTTGTATGGCTACATTTGAGGAAGGAGAGGTTTCAACAGCTTCGGAAATTGTTCGCTCAAAAGGTGTGTGCGTCAAAGTCTTAAATTTATATCTAGAAATCAAAGCAAAGCGAACCCGCAGTGTACGGATCAGCTGTAGTAAGGTAAGAATTCCAGAGTCGAACTCAGGGATTTGGTGAGAATAATTCCGATTTCAATTATCTAGCAAAAAGTGTGAAAAGCTTTTGTGATCAAATAAGAGTGAAATGATTCCAAGGATTCAAGTATCCGATTTCGGCTTTCGATTCAAGACACTTTATAGATATAGGACAGAGTTTATATTGCCAAGATTAAATGTTCAAAGGTAGGATTCGTACGGTGAAGTTCTGAAGCCTATATGACTAATCAAAAGGTTCTCTCTATAAGGGTTGTTGAGGCTGCAATATAGAAAGATCTAGAGACAAGAATTATGTTCAAACTAACTATCTAAAACTCCAGGATATGACTCTCCAAAGTAAAGAATAGCAAGCACAATTAAAATCTTAATAAAGGATGTTGAGTCTCTTTATTACCCAAATCTTGAAATCTTAATCTATTAAATGTAGAATCAGGTTTGAAGTGTCTTCATACATTCAATTAGAGGGTAAAAAGGTTAATCAAGGTTGGGGTTCAAGCAAGGATTAGTTTTGGTTAAGGATTAAATCAATTAAAGTTCCTCAGAGGAATAAATCGGGCTGTTCATAAGAAAATCGGCCGATTTACTCAAGAACAGTCCGATTTTCCTATAGTCGCAAAACTAAAATCTACACTCTCAGGGTCCTAATGTTTGAATGAGTTCAGTCTATCATCATCTAAGCCTTAATCATCAACTATTCTCCCCAGAATCACAAGGGTTTTAGCCAACCATTTTCAAAATCGAATCAAATTAAATATTGGGAGAAAAATCGCAAAGAAACCAAATCTTGAATAAAAAATCCAATAACCTTCAAATCTGTAAACGATTGTCAAAACAAATCAATGTATCTCTTTAGTAACTCAAATTCGTGCTCAAAAACAGCAAGCACTTCAATGGACAAAGAAATCTCACAACTAGAATCAAGATTAGCTTCCCGGCAAAGAGTCCTTCAATCTCCTTCCAAGAATCTTCGAATTCTCTCCAACGTGTAAAGATTTCCCGCTGCGGCCTCCTCGTTTTCGTTCGTAGGGTTCTCTTCTATAGTTTCTTGCAAATGGGCTGTTTGGCAAAACTCTCTTCTAGCCCAAAAGAATTGGGCTTTGTGTCTTCTTTTCATTTGGCCGAAAAACAGAATAAATCGACCCAGGCAATTTATGCACAAAATCGTTCGAATTCTTGAGGGGGAAATCGTCCGATTTATGTACATGTTGGCACGATTTTCTTCAACAGAAAGTGCTCTACTCTTGGCTCGTTTTCTATGCTTTTCCTTTGCAATTCTTCAACTCTTTATGACCCCTTCTTGGTTCCTTTAGCTTCCTTAACATCCTTAGATACTCCTTGCTTTGCTTTTGCTTCCAATTCCACTCCATTTACCTATAATTCATCAAAAACTCGTGTAGACCTCTATTTCCGATAATTAATTGAATAGAACATAAAAGGCACACAAAATCTCTCTAAATGCAAGGTAAATTGAGATAATCTTCTATAATATGCATGAATATGATGATACATAATTCATGTCATCAAAATACCCCATACTTGCCTATTGCTTGTCCCTAAGCAAGACTCAAATTTAGAATATAAGATGTCATGGATTATATATATATGAAAACTCAAAAACTCTTCTTTTGGTAGTGCTTCTTCTTATTGGATCACCCTCAAAGTGATATTTCAAGCCATAAAAAGGCTAGGCATGTATCAATGATAACTATAAGATGAACCAATCTTCCTTTTTTTTTCTTGAAAACACAAATAAAAGACATGATAAAGGTGTAGAGGTAATCAAAGTCAAACAAATCTAAGCCATTAAGTCTTAAACACATGCATAAAAGTCTCAAGGTCTTCTAATCAAAGAAAAGGTTCAAGAAACGTATTAAGGGAAGGAATTTTTTTTGGCAATTGTGGTGCTAATCCGGGAAAGAGGAACACATAATACCTTCAAGATTTTTCTTCACCGCACATGCTTTGCATGTAGAAAGCTTTGCTTTCATTATACTTTACTTTTTGAGAGTATGGACAGCGGTGCACAAAAACCAAAGCCTAGGAGATTGGCATTTCTCAATTTCGAGATGCCTCAAACCCTTGATGCACTTACCATATCCCGTTAGGACTTGTCGTTCAATCGGACTTTGGCAAGACACAAACACCCGGCTATGTGAATGGTGCCGAGTTACTCATCCTCATGTTCAACGTCCCCAAACTTATGAATTTCTGCACTTTCTTTTAATACTTTTTCCTTGGCCCTCCCACATCAAACATGCCTTTTTCTATCACTTATCCTAATTCCCGGATGGTAAAAGGAGGGTTACATATTTCATTGAGGGGCTAGCATGATCAAGATATGAGAAAAGAAAAGAAGTGAATTGCCTTAGTCATCCTTATATGATGTAAAAGAACTTGCAATATAGCTTCGACTATTATTTCATTCTCTTATCAAAACAACTAAATCATATAACTTATTCATGCGTTTAAGTAACAAAAGCAAAATCATTCATGCTATGATTAACATCTCAACACAACTAAGCATCTTTTTTTTTTTGCCTATCCATATACACAATTCTCATCATAGAGGTCATTTCCATCATAAGAAGCACAAAAATTTTTGAAAATTCATAGGATTTGAAAAAGATCATGCAAATGCAAGTGTCATAAAGGAAAGCAAGTAGTCCAAGAGTTATTACAAGCCAAGTCATCAAGAGTAGTGCAAATGTCCTAAAGTGCTAAGGTGACCATAAGGAATTGTAAGTACCCCCACCCCATACTTGACATCCACATTGTCCCCAATGTGAAAATCAAGCATAAGAAGGAGAAAAATACTTACAATGTAAAAGAAGTGGAAGCTCAATCCTTTGTCGGCGGTGAAGGTGGTGGATAGGGGTACATCGGTGCGCTAGGATCATAGAAGTGGCCGAACTGGTGGAAGTATAAGTCTCTCATCTAGCCATCATAGGAGGAATGCCTAGCGTCCGTCTCCTCCCTGTAGTTCGTGAACTGAGTGTTCAGGGTCTCGTAGTCGGTGTGGAGAGCATGATAGTCGGTGCTGAAATCAAAGCTTTCTTTGATCCTGCAAAAAGCATCTAAACAGTCCTTCGAAAATTCGAAAGTTGCGTCCTTTATCAAAAGATTAGTCAAGGGTTTTGAAATCTTAGAAAAATCTTTTATGAATCTCCTATAGAAGCCTGCATGTCCTAAGAAACTTCTAATTCCTTTCACTGAAGAAGGGGGAGGTAACTTCTCAATGGTTTCTATTTTTGCTCTATCAACTTCTATTCCCCTTTGTGATACTAAATGACCTAACACGATCCCTTCGGTGACCATGAAATGGCACTTTTCCCAGTTTAAGACTAAGTTAGTGTCCTCACATCTCTTAAGAACTAGTGAAAGGTTATTGAGACAGTTATCAAAGGAAGAACCATATACCGAAAAATCGTCCATGAAGACTTCCATGATATTCTCTACATATTCGGAGAAGATTGCCATCATACACCTTTGGAAGGTGGCTGGAGCGTTGCATAGGCCGAATGGCATTCTTCTATAAGCAAACGTACCCCATGGGCACGTAAAAGTCGTCTTCTCTTGATCATCCGGATGAATTGGAATCTGAAAGAAACCGCTATATCCATCTAGATTACAAAAGTAAGAATGTTGGGCTAACCTTTCCAACATTTGATCGATAAAAGGAAGGGGGAAGTGGTCCTTCCTAGTGGCCACGTTCAGTTTGCGGTAGTCGATGCACATACGCCACCCTGTAACTGTCCGTGTGGGGATAAGCTCGTTGTTTTTGTTGGCAACAACGGTAATGCCTCCTTTCTTGGGTACTACTTGTACTGGACTCACCCATTTGCTATCGGAAATGGGGAAGATGATACCTGCATCAAGTAGCTTAAGGTTTTCTTTCTTCACGACCTCTTTCATTGCCGGGTTTAACCGCCTTTGAGGTTGGCGTGAAGGTTTGTAATCCTCTTCCATTAGAATTTTGTGCATACATAGTGAAGGCTTTATTCCTACTAGATCATCAATAGTATAGCCTAATGCTCTCCTATGTTGCTTCAAAACATGCATAAGTTTCTCTAATTCAGCATCATTCAAATTCGCATTAACAATGACCGGATATGTGGAATTAGTGCCAAGAAATGCGTACCTTAGATGCGTGGGGAGTGGTTTCAATTCTAATGATGGGGGTACCTTGATTGATGATGAATCTTGGCCTTCGAGTGTTGTGGAAGAGGCCTCTAGAGGTGGGGGTACGGCATCATTAGATTTGAGAGTAGCTGTGGAAACGTTTGGAGAATCCAGAAAATTTTCCTTTGGATCGACCTCCCCTGAAGTAAATCGGTCGATTTGAGGTTCGATTTTTCTTTCTATCGAAAAAAATCAGGTTACCTCTTCACAAATCGGATGATTTTTCTTAGTCAGGTCGATTTTTGTTTCTGTTGAAAAAAATCGGGTTTCCTCTTCACAAATCGAACGATTTTGTGCTTGCTGGTCGATTTTCTTCACAGTTTCCGGAGTTAATTCTAGCTCTTCAATTCTTGTTCCTAGTTCTTCCTCCACATTATTTAATGCCTTCACATCCTCATTGCAATCGTGTTCCACTCCTTCCTCCATGATGCTCATACTAAGGACCTTTTGAAGAGGGTCTTTCATCAAGATCGAACTTATTACCTCTCTAGACTCTTCTTCATCAAACATTTCAAAAGCATCGTCTTTCAAGGCTGGCTCCTTGATTAAGGAAGAGAGTATGAATTCTATCTTTTCTTCACCAATATGGAAGGACAGTTGGCCGTTCTTGCAATCTACCATGCATCTGGACGTTGCAAGGAATGGTCTCCCAAGGATGATGGGAACCGGATAATCTGCATGGATGTCAAGAACGACAAAATCTATTGGAATGTAAAACTTACCGAGCTTTACTGGAATGTCTTTTAATATCCCCACCGGCTTAGTGGTGGAACGATCAGCCATGTAGAGTGTGATCTTCACCGGTCTAGGTTCTCCTAGACCAACTGCTTTGCATAGAGCAAGAGGTATGATACTCACACTCGCTCCAAGGTCACAAAGAGCATCATAAGTAGCTTCTCCCAAAGTGATGGGTATGCAAAAAGATCCTGGATCACGGAGTTTGGGTGGCATGTTCTCCGTCATAGTCTTGATGAGTTCGGATGACTCCATACTCATCTTGACTTCTCCTATGTCTTCCAATTTCCTCTTGTTAGAGAGGATCTCCTTGAGGAATTTCCCGTAAGCCGGCATACCTAAAATTGCATCCATAAAAGGTATGTTAATATGTAGCTTTCTCATAAGTTCAATAAACTTACCAAAATGTTTATCTAGGCGTGCACGCGCTCTAGATTGAGGGAAAGGTAGGGGTGGTTTGTAAGCAGGAGGAGGAACATAGACTTCTTCCTTCTCTTTTGCCTCTCCTTCTTTTGTGGTGGTATCGACTACTTTGGGTTGAGGATCGGTGGTTGTCTTGCCGCTCCTAGTAGTTATTGCCATAACCCTTCCCTTTGGGTTATCTTCCGTCTTCCCGGGAAGTTTCCCTTGATCTCTTGGAACTTCTCCGGCTTTGTTGAATACTTGGTTTTCTAAAGCCTTGTGAGCTTTGTCAACCGAAGTTATATAACTCTCCAACCCTTGTAGCTTGCCTAGGATCGTCTCTAGCATGGGATCGGGTTTGCTTGATCCGCTTGATTGTCCCTGGCTTGTTAAAGGAGTAGAAGAAGATGGAGGTGTTAGAGCCTTTTCAGCATGAGAGTAAGGATTACCTGGATTTTGCTGATTTGACCTCCAATTGTTGTTATTTGAGTTCCTATTGTTGTTGTTGTTGTTCCAATTGGAGTTTCGGTTGTTATTGTTGTGGTTGCTCCAATTGGAATTCCTATTGTCACTCCTTTGATTGTTGTCTCTTCCCATGTAGTTGGCTTCTTGCTCCTTAGTCTTTTGAAGACTTGTTTTGAGTACTTCCCTCAATTCTTTGATGTCATCTTTGAGGGAGAATATTTGTGTTTGAGCAGCTTGGTTCAACCTAGCTCCCGAATCGCCTTGATTCCGGCTATTTGAGTCCACCTTCCGGTGGGAATACTTCTCAATTACTTGGGCTTGCTTCTCAATGAAGTGTCAAGCATCATCCTCTCTCATATCCATGAATGTGCCACAAGAAAGAGATTGGAGGTTGAATTGTGTTTCCACATCCAACCCTTTGTAGTAGATCTCCAATAATTCCAGCTTGGAAATGCCATGGTGTGGGCAATCCAACAAGAGATCTTGAAACCTTTCCCAAGATTGAAACAAGCTTTCATTAGGTTTCATAGAAAAAGCATTTATTTTACCTCTCAATTCCGATGGCGGAAAGAATTTGGTGAGGAATTCCGAAGACAATTCCTCCCATGTAGCTAGCTTTGCAGCTGGAAGTGTTTGGTACCAAGCTAGAGCCTTGTCCTTCAAAGAAAAGAAGAACGGTTTGATTTTGTAGTTGCTTATAGTAGCCTTCTTCGGCTTCATAGTCTCCATGAGAATCTCAAAATTTTGCAAGTGTTGGTGTGGAGATTCAGTACTTGCTCCGCCATATTGACTTTGGCGAACCATGGTGATGACTTGTGGTGAGAAGCTAAACTCTTGGATGTCTTCAGCTCCGAAATCCACACCTAGACGGCGTGGTTGCTGAATTGGATCCATCCGTTGCCCCAAAGTTCGGGGTCTATCACCGTCATTAACAGCTCTTACGTCCCTAGTTGGAAGGCGAGGAACAACCCGTGGTTTTGGGGTGTTCCGAATAGGACGAAGTAGCGGATCGATCTCCTCAAGTTCCGGCATGTCCGGATCAATCTCTTCATCATCGGATGAGTCATTTCGAATGGATTTAGTTGGCGTCTTGGCTTTCTTCTTCTTCCTGGATTCGTTCAACTCCAACTTCATGTCCAGCATCATAGCCCTTAGTTCATCAATCTGAAATTGATGACTCGTTCCGGCATCTTTTCGTGCTTTTTCACTCAACTGGAGTTGGCGTTGAGCTTCATTCAGTTCAGCCTGGTAGTTTCTCTCGTCATTTTCAGCCATTTTCTTTTCCTTCAACTTTTTCCTCAAAGTTCTCTCCAATTCGGGATCGAAAGGGACTAGATCTTTAGTGGATCTAGTCTTTCGCATATACCTAAAGAACCTGCAATGATCACTCAAGTAGACAAATCAAATCACAAGAGCAAGAGCTCTCAAGCTAGACAACCGAAAACCGAATTTGGTCTAGACCAAATCCCTGGCAACGGCGCCAAAAACTTGTTCGCTCAAAAGGTGTGTGCGTCAAAGTCTTAAATTTATATCTAGAACTCAAAGCAAAGCGAACCCGCAGTGTACGGATCAGCTATAGTAAGGTAAGAATTCCAGAGTCGAACTCAGGGATTTGGTGAGAATAATTCCGATTTCAATTATCTAGCAAAAAGTGTGAAAAGCTTTTGTGATCAAATAAGAGTGAAATGATTCCAAGGATTCAAGTATCCGATTTCGGCTTTCGATTCAAGACACTTCTATAGATATAGGACAGAGTTTATATTGCCAAGATTAAATGTTCAAAGGTAGGATTCGTACGGTGAAGTTCTGAAGCCTATATGACTAATCTAAAGGTTCTCTCTATAAGGGTTGTTGAGGCTGCAATATAGAAAGATCTAGAGACAAGAATTATGTTCAAACTAACTATCTAAAACTCCAGGATATGACTCTCCAAAGTAAAGAATAGCAAGCACAATTAAAATCTTAATAAAGGATGTTGAGTCTCTTTATTACCCAAATCTTGAAATCTTAATCTATTAAATGTAGAATCAGGTTTGAAGTGTCTTCATACATTCAATTAGAGGGTAAAAAGGTTAATCAAGGTTGAGATTTAAGCAAGGATTAGTTTTGGTTAAGGATTAAATCAATTAAAGTTCGTCAGAGGAATAAATCGGGCTGTTCATAAGAAAATCGGCCGATTTACTCAAGAACAGTCCGATTTTCCTGTAGTCGCAAAACTAAAATATAAACTCTCAGGGTCCTAATGTTTGAATGAGTTCAGTCTATCATCATCTAAGCCTTAATCATCAACTATTCTCCCCAGAATCACAAGGGTTTTAGCCAACCATTTTCAAAATCGAATCAAATTAAATATTGGGAGAAAAATCGCAAAGAAACCAAATCTTGAATAAAAAATCCAATAACCTTCAAATCTGTAAACGATTGTCAAAACAAATCAATGTATCTCTTTAGTAACTCAAATTCGTGCTCAAAAACAGCAAGCACTTCAATGGACAAAGAAATCTCACAACTAGAATCAAGATTAGCTTCTCGGCAAAGAGTCCTTCAATCTCCTTCCAAGAATCTTCGAATTCTCTCCAACGTGTAAAGATTTCCCGCTGCGGCCTCCTCGTTTTCGTTCGTAGGGTTCTCTTCTATAGTTTCTTGCAAATGGGCTGTTTGGCAAAACTCTCTTCTAGCCCAAAAGAATTGGGCTTTGTGTCGTCTTTTCATTTGGCCGAAAAACAGAATAAATCGACCCAGGCGATTTATGCACAAAATCGTTCGAATTCTTGAGGGGGAAATCGTCTGATTTTTGTACATGTTGGCACGATTTTCTTCAACAGAAAGTGCTCTACTCTTGGCTCGTTTTCTATGCTTTTCCTTTGCAATTCTTCAACTCTTTATGACCCCTTCCTGGTTCCTTTAGCTTCCTTAACATCCTTAGATTCTCCTTGCTTTGCTTTTGCTTCCAATTCCACTCCATTTACCTATAATTCATCAAAAACTCGTGTAGACCTCTATTTCCGATAATTAATTGAATAGAACATAAAAGGCACACAAAATCTCTCTAAATGCAAGGTAAATTGAGATAATCTTCTATAATATGCATGAATATGATGATATATAATTCATGTCATCAAAATACCCCATACTTGCCTATTGCTTGTCCCTAAGCAAGACTCAAATTTAGAATATAAGATGTCATGGATTATATATATATGAAAACTCAAAAACTCTTCTTTTGGTAGTGCTTCTTCTTATTGGATAACCCTCAAAGTGATATTTCAAGGCATAAAAAGGCTAGGCATGTATCAATGATAACTATAAGATGAACCAATCTTCCTTTTTTTTCTTGAAAACACAAATAAAAGACATGATAAAGGTGTAGAGGTAATCAAAGTCAAACAAATCTAAGCCATTAAGTCTTAAACACATGCATAAAAGTCTCAAGGTCTTCTAATCAAAGAAAAGGTTCAAGAAACGTATTAAGGGAGGAATTCTTTTTGGCAATTGTGGTGCTAATCCGGGAAATAGGAACACATAATACCTTCAAGATTTTTCTTCACCGCACATGCTTTGCATGTAGAAAGCTTTGCTTTCATTATACTTTACTTTTTGAGAGTATGGACAGCGGTGCACAAAAACCAAAGCCTAGGAGATTGGCGTTTCTCAATTTCGAGATGCCTCAAACCCTTGATGCACATACCATATCCCGATAGGACTTGTCGTTCAATCGGACTTTGGCAAGACACAAACACCCGGCTATGTGAATGGTGCCGAGTTACTCATCCTCATGTTCAACGTCCCCAAACTTATGAATTTCTGCACTTTCTTTTAATACTTTTTCCTTGGCCCTCCCACATCAAACATGCCTTTTTCTATCACTTATCCTAATTCCCGGATGGTAAAAGGAGGGTTACATATTTCATTGAGGGGCTAGCATGATCAAGATATGAGAAAAGAAAAGAAGTGAATTGCCTTAGTCATCCTTATATGATGTAAAAGAACTTGCAATATAGCTTCGACTATTATTTCATTCTCTTATCAAAACAACTAAATCATATAACTTATTCACGCGTTTAAGTAACAAAAGCAAAATCATTCATGCTATGATTAACATCTCAACACAACTAAGCATCTTTTTTTTTTGCCTATCCATATACACAATTCTCATCATAGAGGTCATTTCCATCATAAGAAGCACAAAAATTTTTGAAAATTCATAGGATTTGAAAAAGATCATGCAAATGCAAGTGTCATAAAGGAAAGCAAGTAGTGCAAGAGTTATTACAAGCCAAGTCATCAAGAGTAGTGCAAATGTCATAAAGTGCTAAGGTGAACATAAGGTATTGTAAGTACCCCCACCCCATACTTGACATCCACATTGTCCCCAATGTGAAAATCAAGCATAAGAAGGAGAAAAATACTTACAATGTAAAAGAAGTGGAAGCTCAATCCTCTGTCGGCGGTGAAGGTGGTGGATAGGGGTACATCGGTGCGCTAGGATCATAGAAGTGGCCGAACTGGTGGAAGTATAAGTCTCTCATCTAGCCATCATAGGAGGAATGCCTAGCGTCCGTCTCCTCCCTGTAGTTCCTGAACTGAGTGTTCAGGGTCTCGTAGTCGGTGTGGAGAGCATGATAGTCGGTGCTGAAATCAAAGCTTCTTTGATCCTGCAAAAAACATCTAAACAGTCTTTCGAAAATTCGAAAGTTGCGTCCTTCATCAAAAGATTAGTCAAGGGTTTTGAAATCTTAGAAAAATCTTTTATGAATCTCCTATAGAAGCCTGCATGTCCTAAGAAACTTCTAATTCCTTTCACTGAAGAAGGGGGAGGTAACTTCTCAATGGTTTCTATTTTCGCTCTATCAACTTCTATTCCCCTTTGTGATACTAAATGACCTAACACGATCCCCTCGGTGACCATGAAATGGCACTTTTCCTAGTTTAAGACTAAGTTAGTGTCCTCACATCTCTTAAGAACTAGTGAAAGGTTATTGAGACAGTTATCAACGGAAGAACCATATACCGAAAAATTGTCCATGAAGACTTCCATGATATTCTCTACATATTCGGAGAAGATTGCCATCATACACCTTTAGAAGGTGGCTGGAGCGTTGCATAGGCCGAATGGCATTCTTCTATAAGCGAACGTACCCCATGGGCACGTAAAAGTCGTCTTCTCCTGATCATCCGGATGAATTGGAATCTGAAAGAAACCGCTATATCCATCTAGATTACAAAAGTAAGAATGTTGGGCTAACCTTTCCAATATTTGATCGATAAAAGGAAGGGGGAAGTGGTCCTTCCTAGTGGCCACGTTCAGTTTGCGGTAGTCGATGCACATACGCCACCCTGTAACTGTCCGTGTGGGGATAAGCTCGTTGTTTTTGTTGGCAACAACGGTAATGCCTCCTTTCTTGGGTACTACTTGTACTGGACTCACCCATTTGCTATCGGAAATGGGGAAGATGATACCTGCATCAAGTAGCTTAAGGATTTCTTTCTTCATGACCTCTTTCATTGCCGGGTTTAACCGCCTTTGAGGTTGGCGTGAAGGTTTGTAATCCTCTTCCATTAGAATTTTGTGCATACATAGTGAAGGCTTTATTCCTACTAGATCATCAATAGTATAGCCTAATGCTCTCCTATGTTGCTTCAAAACATGCATAAGTTTCTCTAATTCAGCATCATTCAAATTCGCATTAACAATGACCGGATATGTGGAATTAGTGCCAAGAAATGCGAGGGATCTAACTCCTTTTCCGCTATTGGATGATGATCAAGGCAATTCGAGGTCGAATTCTTCCAAAGAAGGGGAGAATGATGAAGGATCATCAGAGCTAACTCCATCTTCACCACCTCAAGGGACTCTAACAAGAGGCAAGCTAAACGTCAAGTTAAGATGGATGCTCTTTTCCTAAACATGGTCCATGAAGCTCAACCAAGCCCACCTTCATCAAGTCTAAGGACCATCTTGTGGATCAGCCACAAACACATCCTAGCCAAGATGACTAATGGAGCTTAAATTGTATTTTTAGTTGCTGGGCAGGCCTTGGAACGAATTTCAAAGGACAAACGGAGGCCTTGAAATCAGATACAAGGGGTTTCACGTGTGTGCATGTGCATGGCTGGAACATTTATTTAAGTATGTGGACTTGATAGGTTGAATAGGAGAGTTTAATTTGGCCCAATTGTGTTCTATGTTTCCTGTGCTTTATTTAACTCTCTCTCAATATAATTATTGTAATTAGTTTCTTTTTCCGTTTTAGAAGAAAAGGCCTAGGATGTATATAAAGCATTTTCTCTCTTCTTTTGTAGTTAGATAAGTTTCATTGATACGGTATTAGTCCGTGAATGAGTCGATCTAGGTACAATGATCCGAATCCGGCTGAATGAAGTGAATCCAGATACGGAATGAAATGTGGATATGGAATGGATGCAGGAAGACGTAGAGATGAACCAAAAAGAGTCAACGAAAAGAACCAAGGCTGAAGAGCCAAGACCCCGCTTCGTGAATGCCCTAGACCTGTCTCCAATACAACTTTACACTAGCTCCGGCTGGACTAGCACAAAGAGGGACTCGTGAAGGCTCGAAGCACCAATCCGAAGGCGGTTGACACAAACAAGCTCAGCCAAGCAAACAACGACAATGCCAACCAAAAACTCTCTTGTTCTTTGATTGATTTTGTGAATGATTATAAACGATAATTCTTAGCAAAATAAAACGTACCCTATTCAGCAGCTAAAGAGATTATATAGACTCTTTTATCTAGACAAAATAAAATAAAGAGAAGAAAACTAAAACATTTGTGGAAGGTGGTAACAAGAGAGCTTCCACAAATGTAGCTATCAACTTAACAAACAACTAATCAGCATCAAAATAGGTTGACTTATTCAAAGCAGCTCTATGAGTGTTTTTGGACGGTTTAGAGCCCAAATGGATGATCCGACTGAAATAAATGGGCTGACTTATTCCAACAGATCCATGAGTGAGTTGGACAGTTTTTAAGAGCCCAAATGGATGATCCGACTGAGGGATCTGGTTACTCTCTTGGGCCGCCTTGGACGTGAGCAGCTGGTTACTCTCTTGGGTCGTCTTGGACGTGAGAAGCTGGTTACTCTCTTGGGCCGCCTGGGAAGTGAGCAACGTCGAGCTTGCTGCCGTGGCTATATGATCCATCTCTTGTTGTTCTAACGTCTACATGGTCTCTTCCCTTTGCTTGCTTGCTCCTGCATTCACCAAGAGATTAACACATGATGTATGGAAGTTAAATGGTTCACGCATGGTGCCAAGCAATAGCACTTCCCTTGACGTAACTTCTTGGATGTCCTTAGCTCTTGCCCTAGTAATGGGTCCTTGATATCTTCCATGTAATGGTCCTACATCATCCACTCCTTCTTGGAAAGAATTCGACCCCGAATTTTCATCTTGTTCTGACTCTCCTTCATAGGGGCTCAAATCTCCTACGTTAAAAGTGGTACTAACTCCATATTCTTCCGGTAAGTCCAACACATATGCGTTATCGTTAATCCGGTGTAGGAATTTGAATGGTCCATCACCCCGTGGGGCTAGCTTGGAATGGCGTTTTGCCGGAAACCACTCTTTCCTTAGATGTAGCCAAACTAGGTCGCCGGGCTGGAAAACCATCTTCCGACGTCCTTTGTTATTCCGAGCTGCAGTTTCAACGCCCTTCTTATCAAGTGTAGCCTTGGTCTTGGCATGAATTTCCTTAATGTAGTCCGCCTGTTCCAAAGCATCAAAAGCTACTCGATCCTTTCGAGGAATCGGTAATAAGTCCAAAGGAGTTAAAGGGTTAAATCCATAAACACATTTGAAAGGTGATAACGAAGTGGAAGAATGCATGGTGCGATTATAAGCAAACTCGATATGTGGTAACATGTCTTCCCATTCTTTTATGTTATCTTTCAACATGGTTCTAAGGAGGGTCGTTAGGGTCCTATTGGTGACTTCCGTTTGCCCATTTGTTGGGGATGACTAGAGGTCGAGAATAGTAATCTATTGCCCATTTTTCCCCAAAGCGTTTTCCAAAAGAAACTCAAAAACTTGACATCCCTATCACTAACAATGGTTTTAGGTATTCCATGCAATCTCACTATTTCCTTAAAGAAAAGGTTAGCGACATTATATGCATCATCAGTTTTATCACATGGAATAAAATGTGTCATTTTAGAGAATCTATCTACCACCACAAAAATGGAATCTCTTCCTTTCTTAGTCCTAGGTAGTCCAACAATGAAATCCATACTTATATCTTCCCAAGGGCCATTAGGCGTCGGTAAGGGTGTATACAGCCCGTGGGGTTGTACCCTAGCTTTGGCCTTAAGACATTCAATGCACCTCTTAAGCATGTGTTCTACATCCCTTAACATATGAGGCCAATAAAAGTGAGTTTGCAACATGTGATAAGTTTTGTCCTTCCCAAAATGCCCCATTAAACCTCCTTTATGGGCTTCTTCCACTAATAAGATCCTAAGGGAACATCTAGGTATGTAAATTTTATCCACTTTAAACAAGAAACCTTCAAACACAAAATACTTATCATAAGAGCCTTGAGTAGTGCATCTATGAAATATCTTTCCAAATTCAGCATCATCCACATATAATTCTTTAATGTAAGTAAAATCTAACATCCTAGAATTCAAGGTGGTGATTAAGGTGTATCTCCTAGACAAAGCATCCACTACGACATTATCCTTTCCCTTCTTATACTTGATAATATAAGGAAAGGTTTCAATGAACTCCATCCACCTACCATGCCGCCTATCTAGCTTATCTTGGCTCCTAAAGTGTGTAAGTGAATCATGATCGGTTTTCAAAACAAACTCTTGAGGCCAAAGGTAATGTTGCCATGTTTTGAGTACTCTAAACAAGGCATACAATTCTTTGTCATAAGTGGAATAGTTTAAGCATGCACCCTTCAATTTTTCACTAAAGAAAGCTAGAGGCTTACATCCTGCATAAGGACGCCGCCAATACCAATGCCGGACGCGTCGCATTCAACCTCAAGGGGTTTAGTGAAGTCCGGTAGAGTGAGTAGTGGTGCATGGGTGAGGCGTCTCTTGAGCTCTTCAAAGGCTCTTTGTTGCGGTTTATTCCACTCAAAAGGAACCTTCTTTTTGGTCAAAGCCGTGAGTGGTGCTACAATAGTACTAAAATCTCTCACAAATCTTCTATAGAATGTAGCTAGACCATGGAAACTCCTCACGTCGCCAACCGACCTAGGAATGGGCCATTCATTGATTGCCTTCACCTTGTCCTCATCCACTTGCAAACCATTGGCACTTACTACAAAACCAAGGAAAATCACTCGGTTAGTATATAAATCACATTTTTGAATATTAGCATACAAGTATTCTATACGCAATGTAGCAAGCACATCCCTCAAATGATTTTCATGCTCTTTTAAAGTCTTACTATAGATAAGAATGTCATCAAAGTAGACTACAACAAATAAACCAATATAAGGTCTCAAAATATGATTCATTAATCTCATGAAGGTACTAGGAGCGTTAGTTAAGCCAAAAGGCATTACTAGCCACTCATAGAGACCAAATTTGGTTTTGAAAGTTGTTTTCCATTCGTCCCCTTCCCTCATTCTAATTTGATGGTAGCCACTCCTAAGGTCAATCTTAGTGAAAACTGTAGCTCCATGTAACTCATCAAGCATGTCATCTAGACGGGGAATCGGGTGTCTATACTTGATAGTAATGTTATTGATTGCTTTACAATCAATACACATTCTCCAAGTATTATCCTTCTTGGGTACTAGCAGGACGGGAACGGAACAAGGACTAAGGCTTTCCCGAACATACCCTTTATCTAGCAAGGCTTGAACTTGGTTCTGAATTTCCTGGGCTTCCGTAGGGTTCATCCTATAGGCGGGCCTATTGGGAAGAGTGGCTCCGGGTATTAAATCTATTTGTTGTTCAATGCCCCTAATGGGCGGCAAGCCAGCTGGAACCTCCTCAGGAAAAACGTCCTTAAACTCGTCTAACAGCCCCTGGATAGAACTAGGAAATGGAATCTTAGAGTCATGAGGCACCGTCACTAGAGATTTGCACAAACTCATTATTAGCACATCCATAGAAGCATAGTTAGTGACATATTCATTCCTAGACTCAAGATAGCTACTTGTTGGTTGTACTAACAGTGTTTGATGGGTTTTGTTCTCCTTACTCTTAGGCCGTGTCATTTTAGGCTTTTGAAGGGTTCCTTGCTCTACCCTCTTGTTCTCATAATACTTGGCTATTTGTAAAGGTGTCATATAAGTGTTAAAGTTTTACCTTTATACTCAAAGCTATATTTATTAGAAAACCCATCATGTACAACTTTCCTATCATATTGCCATGGACGACCAAGCAACAAGTGACAAGCATTCATAGGCACAACATCACATGTAATAATATCCTCATATGATCCTAATGTTATATTGACCTTAGTTTGCTTATTGACCTTAAGTTCTCCACACTCATTCATCCAATGTAGTTTATATGGCCTAGGGTGATAAAATGTAAGAAGTTGTAATTTGTTTACCGTTTCAGTGCTAGCTATGTTACAACAACTTCCCCCATCAATTATCACATTACACACTTTTCCTTTAATACTACACCTAGTATGAAACAGATTTTCACGTTGGTTATCCTCACAAGGTGCTAGTTGGACATGCAAAGTTCTCCTAGCTATCAAAGATTCACCTTGTTCATAGTCAATGCAATCATCATTCTCAATTTGCTCATTGTCATCAATTAATGCATTTTCATCATCCAATTCCACGTCATCCTCACTTTCATATTCTCCTAGATGATTTATGATCAAAGTGCGTCTATTAGGACATTCCCTACTCATGTGTCCTCTACCTTGGCATTTAAAATACACAATGTCCCTATTTCTAGAGTTAGAGGTAGAGTACTTCCTCGATGACCACTTGAAGGCTCATTCAAGAATCGTGGTGTAGTGGACGGTGTAGAAGACCTTCGCTGGCCTTCTTGGCTCATAGGTGCCGACTTTCTCTCTTCCTTCTGGCCTCCTTGATCCCTGCTGTGGGTAGGCAGCCGGCTTCCTTGTGATTTCCAAGCGTTGGGCGTCCCATGAGGTTGCTTGTGTTCCCGGTTTCGCACCTTAGTCTTCCTTTCCACCTTGATGGCCAAGTGTAGTAATTGCTCCATGGTGCTGTATGGATACATATCAACTTCATTAGCCAAATTAGAGTTAAGAATACGAAGATACCTAGCCATAGTATTTTCATCATCCTCTAGAACGTTGGCCTTCACCATAACAACTTGCATATTGGTATAGGCTTCCTCAGTGCTAAGAGAGCCTTATCTCAAATTTTCCAGCCGTTGTCGAAGCTCTCGGGTATAGTGAGGTGGGACGAACCGAGACCTCATTAGTGCCTTCATATGCTCCCATGTGGTGATTTGAGGATCCAATGTTCGCACTCTTTCTTTGACTACATGATCCCACCATACCAAGGCATAGCCTTGGAACTCGAGAGCGGCTAGTTGAACCTTCCTAGGCTCGCTGAAGTTATGACACAACTAGATCTGCTCGACTTTAGTTTCCCACTCCATGTAGAAGTCGGGATCACACTTTCCTTCAACGACGGGAATTTTGATTTTGACTTTGCCGAGACCGTTTTGCTCTTGATAGGGACGTAGATTATCACGTTCTCGTCCTTGCCTTGGTTGTTGGAATGGTCGATTGTAATCTTCCCAAGTATGATCCTCAAAAGGATCTTCATTCCGTCGCTGAAAGTTATCAACAAATGGTGGCATGTTAGAAGCATTAGGGAGGACATTGGACTGTAAATTACCTTGATCCGGATGATCCGGCTCTCTAGTAACGTGTGAGGGACCGCCAAACTAATAGTTGGTTCTCAAAGGTGGTGTCCATGATGGTGGTGTTCGTGCTTCCATAGACTCCACTCGTTTGAATAGGTTAGCTACGGAATCGGACAATTGTTTCAATAGATTGAGCATCTCAGGTGTGACGGTCTCGCTGCTAGACTTGCTGGGGCTTCGGGACCTAGACATGCTCAAGTAACAAACAAAGAACCGGTTAGGTTAGAAAACAAAGATCTCACTTGTGTATCGCTCACTCTCTCGTTGGTATTGCCTAGCTGGTGGCTCGAGTTGTAAGGATCCAACACCTTAAGATCACGATTTCCGAACCTTCTTAGCAACCCTTTGGAACTAGAACTGCCGAAATTGATGTTAGTGTCGGAGATGGATCAAGACACCCCTAATCGGAGTATTGACCGTTGGGTTGGTGTAGGTATGATGGTTTGTGATTAGAATGACGTAGGAGTTGTTTGAAGGAGTTCTCACAAAGAGGGGACATTTCCTTGTGCTTGATGGTCGATTAATAGAAGGCCAGCCGTTTTTGTGTTGTTCTTTTTTTTTTTTTGAAAGATCTCTTAGACTTTGTCAAAGATTTGTAGGAGAGAAGGTAACCGAAATTGATTGCACCGATATTTGTGGGAGAGAAAGTTACCGAAACTGATTGCACGTTCGATCTCGATCTCTTTATTTTTTTTGTTTTGTGTTTACCTCTCCTCAAGATGTTGTCCGGCCCTAAGAAACCCTTGGCTTTTGATTTTGCGCACTTCAAGCACAAGTTAAACCTCAATTGGTTAGGCAATAAGGTTAACAAAGAAGAAAGGAGTGATCAATTGTACCAACTGAGCTCTGATACCAAACTAATACGGTATTAGTCCGTGAATGAGTCGATCTAGGTACAATGATCCGAATCCGGCTGAATGAAGCGAATCTAGATGCGGAATGAAACGTGGATATGGAATGGATGCAGGAAGACGTAGAGATGAACCAAAGAGAGTCAACGAAAAGAACCAAGGCTGAAGAGCCAAGACCCCGCTTCGTGAATGCCCTAGACCCATCTCCGATACAACTTTACACTAGCTCCGGCTGGACTAGCACAAAGAGGGACTCGTGAAGGCTCGAAGCACCAATCCGAAGGCGGTTGACACAAACAAGCTCAGCCAAGCAAACAACGACAATGCCAACCAAAAACTCTCTTATTCTTTGATTGATTTTGTGAATGATTACAAACGATAATTCTTAGAAAAATAAAACGTACCCTATTCAGCAGCTAAAGAGATTATATAGACTCTTTTATCTAGACAAAATAAAATAAAGAAAAGAAAACTAAAACATTTGTGGAAGGTGGTAACAAGAGAGCTTCCACAAATGTAGCTATCAACTTAACAAACAACTAATCAACATCAAAATAGGCTGACTTATTCAAAGCAGCTCCATGAGTGTTTTTGGACGGTTTAGAGCCCAAATGGATGATCCGACTGATGGAGTTGGTTACTCTCTTGGGCCGCCTTGGACGTGAGCAGCTGGTTACTCTCTTGGGTCGTCTTGGACGTGAGCAGATTAAGCATGTCCACGGGTCGGACCCGCCGGGTCGACGGGTCCGACCCGCCGGGTCATGGGTCCGGGGAGGGCGACCCGGACCCGTGTATCTGGCCGACCCGCCGGGTCACGGGTCAGACCCGGCGGGTCGACGGGTCGGCCACCTGACTATTAAAAAAAAAAAAAGTGGAAATAAACTTTAAAAAATAAGAAAATAAATAGAACATAAAAATTGGACTTAAACTTAAAAAAGGAGAAGAAAATAAACTAATAAAAAAAATAGGACTTAAACTTAAAAAAGAAGAAAATAAACTAATAAAAAGAGGACTTAAACTTAAAAAAATTGGATTTAAACTGAAAGTTTAAGTTTAAATCCAATTTTTTTAAGTTTAAGTCCTCTTTTTATTAGTTTATTTTCTTCTTTTTTAGTTTAAGTCTTAAACTTTTAAAAAAAAAAGGGAAGAATTGGGCTTGAACCGGAATCCCGGTTGCCTACGTATCCTCTCGGGGAGGAGGAATCAAAGCCCACGTAGTTCTCTTACCTTTGTTTATATCCCCGATTGGCCCTTACCTTAGTCGGACACTCCCGCCGATACATCCGATGGCGTTTGTTGTTGCTCGTCGTCATCTTCGTCGCCTTCCTCCGCCGAGAGGTTGTTCTTTTGTGTTCGCATTTCCGCTTTTCTCCAATCGGCTAGGAGGACTTGTGCCTCCAACGTCTCGGGCAACATGTTTGATCTCGTCGGATCGAGCACCTTTCCACTCCGGCTAAAGGTTTGCTCAACCGCTACCGTTGAGGCCGGAACGGCGAGAATTTGTGCCGCGATTCTTGAGAGGGTAGGGAACCTCATTCTCTCCGGTCGGCTCCACCATTCTAATATGTTGAAATCCTCCTCTTCTTCGTCATTGGCAAACTCAAAAGAAATGGTTAGATATTCGTCGAGTTCCGAGTTGGAACTCGACGTGGTCTTTGCCCTTTTTGGGCCAAACAAATCTCTAGCAATTGATTTAAATTTAGATGAACTTGAAGATGAAGGACGAGGAGGGGGTTGAGTAGATTGACCTCGACCGGAAACACGATATTGAACCAATAATTCATCAAATAATTTTCTAACATTAGCAATTATGGTAGAAACATGACAATCGGGATGTTGTTCTAAACTTAAAAATTCATAATAACTTTCTAAAAATTGTTTTAAACCATCCATTTTACGTCTAGGGTCTAACACAAATGCAACAAGAAAAACATCGGGAATGGTTGTATAATAAGCTAACCATTTACTTCGTATTGAATAAATAGCTTGTGAAATATTTTCAATTAAAAAACCTTGTTTAATTGCAAATGCAATATTAATTCCTACATAACAAAATATGTTTGAAGTTGGTGTATAAACATAACTAAAAGTGTTAGTAGCATCATAAAAATGTTTGAAAACCTCCATTACATCTCTTGCTAAAACCCAAGATTCACCGAAAACAAAATCACCGTCAATATGTTGTGCGGTAAAACCACTTAAAAGTTCTCGATATTCATATGATTCGTAAATCATTTTGTAAGTAGAGTTCCATCTTGTACAAACATCTTTTGGAAATTTTTTAGGATAAACGCCATTTTGTTTACAATATGCATACCATTTAGTACGTACACTTTTTTTAGACCAAAGTTCATTAAGAATTTTTCGAATAGGTTGTACTAAATCTCCAACGTATGCTAAACCGTCTTGAACACAAGTTTAAAATATGAGCGGCACACCTAATGTGAAAAAATTTACCTCCAACCGTCGGCTTACAATAGTTGGTTAAATCTCTAATTGAAGCCGTGTTAGCGGGGGCGTTGTCAAAACCGATTGAAAAAACTCGTGAAACTAATCTATATTCTTCCAAAACATTTGCAATCAAACGGGCAATGTTTTGGGCGGTGTGTTGTTCGTTGAAAACTCGTAGTGCTAAAACTCTTTTGTTTAAAATCCAAAATCTATCAACAAAATGAAAAGTAATACCCATATATGAATTTTTTTGAAAACCGTCAGTCCAAATATCACTACAAATAAAAACTTGAATATCACCGTTGTCCATAAAATATTTAATCAATTCTTCTTTACGAATTTTATATTTATGCATCATTTTTCTTTTAGCGGTTTGGCGAGAAATCGGTTTATATGCGGGTTGAGCATGATTTTGAATCCAATTATTAAAACCAACATTTTGTGCAAAACTAAACGCTAAAGAATCTACGGCCAACATTTCCGAAAATGAATCCATAGAAGAAGAATGATCATATGTAAATAGAGAAGGAGGTTGGTTAGAAGTAGATGCGTACCCGGTAAGTTGTGTTTGCCCTCGTGCTAATCCCATTTTCTCGGGATGCCTTGTTCCGGATATGCCTCTTGTAGTTCCCGTAGCCTTCTTCCTTTTTGTGCTTGTATTGTGCCGCACAAAAATTGCATTTGGCATAGAAAACTTCGTTGGTATCGGGAGCACCCTTTGTAAACCAAAATCGGAAGACCGCCGCCGTTAGTTGAGTGTTGTTCAACGGCGGCTCCTCTGGCTCCGGCTCCTCCGTGAATTGGGTCTCGGATCCTTGGGTGTTGGGGAAAGTAGGTGATTCCGTGATATCCTCCTCCTCCTCGAAGATCTCGTGATCTCCACTTAATAAGTCTCGCCTTAAATCCGAACCGGTTGGAGGACCGCTAACGGAATGCCGTCCTCGAATAAAACCTTTGCCAGATGAAGGACCGGCACCGCTAACGGAACGTCTTCCTCGGCTAGACATTTTTTTTTTAATAATAGAATGTAGTAGTAAGAGTGGTAAAATGAAAAATAAGAGAATGAGAATATGAGATTAGGAGAGTAATTGAATGTAAGAGTTGGAAATTATGGAGAGATTGAGAGAGTGAATAGATGATTGAATGATGAGAATTGGTGTGAGATGATATGAATTGAGTTTGGGGTATTTATAGAATTATTTTTAGGTTAGATTTATTAATTTATATTGTTTTTTTTTTTTGAATTTGTAGCCGTTACGGGTCGACCCGGCGGGTCACGGGTAAGGATCTAACGACCCTTACCCGTACCCGCGACCCGGGGGAACCCGGACCCGCCGGGTTTCCGCCGGGTCACGGGTGACCCGTGACCCGTGGACATGCTTAGAGCAGATGGTTACTCTCTTGGGCCGCCTGGGAAGTGAGCAACGTCGAGCTTGCTGCCGTGGCTATATGATCCAACTCTTGTTGTTCTAACGTCTGCATGGTCTCTTCCCTTTGCTTGCTTGCTCCTGCATTCACCAAGAGATTAACACATGATGTATGGAGGTTAAATGGTTCACGCATGGTGCCAAGCAATAGCACTTCCCTTGACGTAACTTCTTGGATCTCCTTAGCTCTTGCCCTAGTAATGGGTCCTTGATATCTTCCATGTAATGGTCCTACATTATTCATACAAGTTTTGCTAAGAGCATTTCAGAATTGAATCCAAGAGAATTCAATAATTCTTGTCTCGTGAGTTTGTGTGTGTGATCTGGCTTTCTCGTTCTCGTGTATGTCAATCTCCTTCGGGATTGGTGTTGCAAGCCGACCTCTTCGTGCTCTCGATTCTCAGATCGTGATATGGGGATTAGCCGTGAAGAACGGATCTAGACGAACAACCTGTTCTGAAGAATTAAGAACACACAAAATAAACAAATATGGACAACAATGAAAATGAGAAAACAGAAAGGGACAAGAAAAATCGAAAGGAACAATGAAATACAGGTTGCTCGTCTAGATCCGTTCTTCGCGAGAAGATTTCACGTGAAATCAAGAATGAGAGAAGAGAGAGTGATTCAGCTGAAGGGATAAGTCAAAGAGAGGGAAAGAAGGTACACTTAGGGAA